>JAMPIV010018906.1:0-600000 GCA_024509875.1 Oreohelix idahoensis
AAGAATAATCTTGTGCAAAGTAGATACCTTTGAAGACCCCATTAGATTCTTTTGCATTGTTGGATCATCACTGCAGAGCAAAGGGGGGGAGGAACCGTGACACCTTGACGAAGACATACTTTCTGTTTTCTTCTTTTTGGTGAAGGGACTTATTATAACCAGCAACACTATCCTATAATATAAATGGATGTATGGTCCTTAAATTTTCTGTGTCATTTATAAATTAAAGTATTCTTCAAAAGTATGTAAGGACATTAAAAAGTATTTAAACTTTGCCCCTAACCTTTTCTTGACTGAGACTACTGTCTTTAAAATTTGGAGGTATTTGGTCTGTATTTGGCTTCTTGGTAAGAATTATCTTGTGCTTTGTGCAAAGGCTGGATGTTTAATTATTAGTGTATTGTATTGTTATTATTTACCGAGTAGTGTTTTAGTAAGAAAGCAGTTGTTTCTATATTTTGCAAGACATATCCTTGTAACTGGGATGAAATCTCCAGTAATATCATAAAACACAAATCAAATCTGACTATCCAAATTTATAAATTTTGACTAAGCTATGTGTTTTGCAAAAATGTTATATAGCTACACAATTTTGGATATTTAATAACTGATTAATTATCATGCACTAGCTATTTATTTTAATCTAAATCCCACAATTTCAGATGTGCCTAAGCAAGCCCAGAGCATCAACAACACTAGAAGATTGTACAAGAATTATTATACCAGTTTTACATTGTTGAAAGATGACAATTATGAATCTGGAATAACAGGAAGTGATATAGCTGTGCATTCCATTATTTATCAAGACAGATTAACAGACATTGGTGAGACCCAGAATGATTTAAAAGTTACAGCTCAAAATGAAAGTGGGTCAGATGACATCAGAAAGAAAAGTGATGAGCCTGCTGTGGTTGATGTGAGTTGTAGATTTGTAAACATCATACAGAGTATGGAAATACAGAACCCTTATGAACATGATGTTTGTGGTGTAAAGCTAAAATATAGTTCTACTCTGAACAAACTAGATAGAATACATACTGGAAAGAAGCCTTGCATTTGTAATGTTTGTGGTGTAGTGTTTACACACTTGGTTAGTCTGAAAGCACATAAAATAACACATACAGGAGAGAAGCCTTACAAGTGCGATGTTTGTGGAGTAGGGTTTAGACAATGTAGTGATCTTAATAAACATAAAAGAATACATACTGGAGAGAAGCCTTACAAGTGTGATGTTTGTTGTGTAATGTTTACACGCTTATCCAGTCTGAAAGCACATAAAACAACACATACTGGAGAGAAGCCTTACAAGTGTGATGTTTGTGGAATAGGGTTTGCATATTCTTTTCGTCTGAAAGAACACAAAAGAATACATACCGGTGAGAAGCCTTACAAGTGTGATATTTGTAGTGTAATGTTTATGTCCTTGGTCAGTCTGAAAGCACATAAAATATTGCATACTGGAGAGAAGCCTTACAAATGTGATGTTTGTGGAGGTGGATTTACATATTCTTATCATCTGAAAGCACACAAAATAACACATACCGGAGAGAAGCCTTACAAGTGTGATGTTTGTGGAGTAGGGTTTTCACAGTCTTCTTATCTGAAAGAACACAAAAGAATGCATACTGGAGAGAAGCCTTACCAATGTGATGTCTGTGGAGTAGGGTTTAGACGAGGTTGGGATCTTAATAATCACAAAAGAATGCATACTGGAGAGAAGCCTTACAAGTGTGATGTTTGTGGATTTGGGTTTACATATTCTTATAATCTGAAAGCACATAAAATAACACATACTGGAGAGAAGCCTTACAAGTGTGATGTTTGTGGAGTAGGGTTTTCACAGTCTTGTAATCTGAAAGTGCACAAACGAATACATACTGGAGAGAAGCCATGCAAGTGTGATGTTTGTGGTGTGATGTTTACACACTTATCCAGTCTGAAAGCACATAAAACAGCACATACAGGAGAGAAGCCTTACAAGTGTGATGTTTGTGGAGTAGGGTTTACACAGTGTAGTGATCTTAATACACACAAAAGAATGCATACAGGACAGAAGCCTTACAGGTGTGATGTTTGTGGTGTAAAGTTTACACATTCTTCTTCTCTGAAAGCGCATAAAAGAATACATACAGGAGAGAAGCCTTATATGTGTGATATTTGTGGTGTAATGTTTACACACTTGGCTAGTCTGAAAACTCATAAAATAAAACACACAGAAGAGAAGCCGTACAGGTGTGATGTTTGTGCAGTAGAGTTTACACGAGACAGTGATCTTAATAAACACAAAACAATGCATACTGGAGGGAAGCCTTACAAGTGTGAATTTTGTGGAGTAGGGTTTTTAGAGTATTTTAATCTGAAAGTGCACAGAAGAATACATACTGGAGAGAAGCCTTACAAGTGTGATGTTTGTGGAGTAGGGTTTTCACAGTCTTCTAATCTGAAAGTGCACAAAAGAATACATACTGGTGAGAAGCCTTACAAGTGTGATGCTTGTGGTGTAATGTTTACACACTTATCCAGTCTGAAAGCACATAAAACAACACATACTGGAAAGAAGCCTTAAAAAGTATGATGTTTGTGGAATAGGGTTTGCACATTCTTTTCATGTGAAAGAACACTGAAGAATACATACCGGAGAGAAACCTTACAAGTGTGATATGTGTGGTGTAATGTTTATGTACTTGGTCAATCTGAAAGCACATAAAATAACATATACTGGAGAGAAGCCTTACAAGTGTGATGTTTGTGGAGTAAAGTTTTCACAGTCTTCTAAGCTGAAAGAACACAAAAGAACACATACTGTAGAGAAGCCTTACCAATGTGATGTTTGTGGAGCAGGGTGTAGACGAGGTTGTGATCTTAATAATCACTAAAGAATGCATACTGGAGAGAAGCCTTACAAGTGTGGTGTTTGTGGAGTAGGGTTTTTACAGTCTTTTTAATTGAAAGTGCAAAAAATAATACATCCATGAGAGAAGCCTTATAAGTGTGATGTTTGTGGTGTAATGTTTACACACATAGTCTGAAAACTCATAAAATAAAACATACAGGAGAGAAGCCTTTACAAGTATGATGTTTGTGGAGTAGGGTTTACACAAGGTAGTGATCTTAATAAACTTTACTGAGCTTCTTGCTCTTAACAGCCAATACCAAGTTAGTATTATCTACACTGTAGATCTAGGCCTTTCTTTTGGCTTATCTGCCATTCCAAATTGTGTTGAGTTGAAGTCATGAGCTCCAGCTTGGCTTGCATTTAAAGGATTGTCACATCTGGTCCCAAGCTATGAGTAAAAATTTCATGGCATACTATGCATTCACCACCATCCAAGGGGGCTCTCCAACTATGCAGAGCTAAAATACTGTACTCTGGTTCTGGGCTCTCCCAAGGAATTGTCACATCCTGCATAGAGCCACTTTTCAGCTTCCCCTGCCTATCACTGGATCCACAGTGAGATCCCTCTGCATGCAGTCAACCATGTCAAAGCCAAAGAATTATGCATGTGACTCACGTGACTTCTCCAAGCTTAGTGTGCAGTGCTAGGTTCTCAATAAGTTTCACCACAGAGGAAATCTCTGGAAGTGTGTGGATGATTTCAACAGTATGAGGATGTAACTTGCCTCACAGACATAGATATACTACTACATATGTAAATTGTAGCATTGTGCATAGTTGGTGGTCATATAAGGATAACTCCAGATATGCCTCCATGCATATGGCGATTGTAAACAATACATTTTTTTGTGCATTTGTTACACAGGAATTTTTCGTGAGAGAAGGGGAAATATAAGCATCTTTTACGCTACTGGTTTGGCATTTAAAATGTAAAAATACAATATTTCTGATTAGAGCCTTGTCATATAGTATCAATCAAGATGTGGGCCGAATGTTGCCTTATAATTTTGCGCCGTGTGAGTTTACCGCGCTGTGAAATTCAACACATCAAGAAGACAGCCAGACGAGCCAGAGTAAGAAATAGAATTAGGATTCCACTTTAAGGGACCAGACATTGTGTTTTGAGCATCTTGTTGACTTGTGTCCCAGGAAAAGTTTATTTTCATTAATACAGAAAGCCTGAAATCCTAGGAACCTGAACATAGTGGGATTCTGTTTGCAAAGTAATACCCCAGTGTAAGAGGCATCTTAGTGAAGTTGCCTTAACTATTTCTCTGAGCCAGAAGCCAGTCTATATTCCCAAATAGATTTTGGGGTAGTTGTACATTTTATAATTCTATATGTTTTTCATTTATTAACATGTGAACATTGCTAGTGGATGTCCAAGTCATACAAGGCTGGCAACCTCAGCATATAGAGTGATGATTTCATGAACCACCACTGCAAGAGCTGGTGACTGCTTTATGTGGATTTCTCATAGAGAACAAAAAGGAGAGGTAGTCCTAAGCTTCGTATGGAACAGGAAGTGGATGATGATATAACTAATGTACATATGTATTATATTAAGTTTTTCAACCAGTGCAAATGTAAATGCAAACACGTTCAATATAAATGCAATAGATGTTTTCTGCTCATGTTAAAAATCCCTCGGCAGTTGGAAATAATAAAGAGTCTGCCATGCCACCGCTGCCCTAACAAAATTTACAAAATTAGAATCACCTACCCACTACAAAAATATGTAATTCCTGTATACGCACATTGGGATCCTTGCCAGTGATACAGAGTTCCTGCACTGTGCTTAAATTATCCTTTTGTGATCTCTAGGAGGCGATTGGGACACTGATGGAGTTGTCCATTTGTATTGAAGATGATCCTTAAGTCAAATACCAAGTGGAAGAATACTCTGGAGTTAAATAACAATGAGTACTTATTACATAAGCTCATATTCAACAATAAGAAATAACATAAGAATATTAATTCAACCATGTGATCAAAGCACACTAAAATTAGAATAACTGTATTATAATTTTTGTTGTCTCAGTATTACAATTAATTAAAAATCATCCTAAGCAGGGGATGTTGGATGGAATTTTAGTTAATTTTAGAGAAATTTAATCGCAATTCCTTTTGTGGATTACATCTACACTAGAGATCTAACTAGCTGTGAACTGTTCTAGAGTCCCAATGATGTATGTGCTCTTGGCTAATCCTTTCTTGATGGGTGTTGTATTGGGGATGACTCTCTTTTTCTCTAAGCCCCTCGATCTGTTTACAAGGTGTTTTCCTTCCTAGAGAATTTTTCTCTGATTCCCACAGACATGTGTGTAGAGCATCTAATGCTAAAAGATTCTTAATAAAAGTAACATATTTATAATCAGGCATATATATATACACACACACACACACACATGAATGAAGCGTATTTTCCTTCTGTTGTGTCCGCACAAAATTGGTTGACTACTTTTAGGCTACCTAGAATAATGAAATTTGGCATGCTGATAGGTCTTAGATACAATGCCCTAGAAAAATTCGAAAAGCAAAAAAAAACTCAAAACAATTTCGATGTAATTAGGCCAGACACGTTGAGCTCCTCGGGAAATAATTTTATAATAATTTGTCAGTTTAAATGGAAATTAGCAGCCTTTTAAAAAGCTAATGGATATCTGCAATTTATGATTTAGCTTTCTTTTGATATTGAACACTTTGAGTACCAAGAATTCTCACTAGCAATTACCTTCAAGTACCAAGGGTTTTTAGGAAAAATTTCCCATTTGGGGTGATTAAATTAAAAAAATCAATGAGAACGAATGAGTCAACAGATTGACATGAAACTTTCAGGATGGTATGGGAAGTGGATAAGGTGTCGCATGGTGACCTAGATTTGTGTTCAGGTCATGTGAACATGGCAGCCATTTTGAATATTAATGAGGCAATAGACAAATATTGGCATGCACTATTGAAAAATGTATAAAAAATATTATAATCAACTCAAAAGTCATAAGACTTTCCAAGATATAATTTTATTGTACATTCTTTCTAAAAAAAAAGCAAATATAATATGCTGTTAAAATGATATTGGGGTTAAAAAGCTATGTGAAATTGACACAAAATTCCAGGGTCTGTAATGGCAAAATAGAAATATTCATGCGGTTCCTTCATGGTTTCATGCAAAAAAAGAATTTTTAAAAATACATACTTATCAATTTGCTTTAGCTGGGTGTGAAAGTCTAACATAAAATATGGTCACAGGGGCAATTATTGTTGCTTTTTTCTCTGGCCTTGGGGGCCTATTTCCTTCCTGGCAGCAGCATTGTTCTCACACTTATAAAAAATTGAAAAGCAAGGCACAACACAGAGTGGTTTTTCACATCCAATACAAAAGAATCTTTTCTGGACTCTCAGTCCAGCAGAATTACAAACAATGCATCTTGGTCGCTGTCAACTGTCTTCATACTGCTGTCAGTAACATTGTTTGTGTGGACTGTGCTGAACAAATTCTATAATGCCACGTACAAGCAACCATGTTTCCCGACCTAGCAAAAACAGATGAATGGCCGTGCTTCATGTTATGTTTTGTTTTTTTCAAAATTACAGGAAACCCCCTTCTACTGTCTGTAAAAGTCTAACCCTAATCGTAATGCTCACATAGGGGTCATCAAAACCATACAAGTACCACTGAAGCTAATCAGCTGCTTCTTTGCCACACTCTCTCCTAGTAGGTCTTTTTCTACGCCCCTGATTCTTACTATGGCCCTGAAAATCGATATCAACACCTCTGACAGCTTCACGAATGCTGGAACTAGGGCTGTTGCTGTCTCAGTAATTTCAGGCTGCCCTGCATCAAAACTAGACCAACTGTTGTCACTTTTAAATGTCAGTTGCGAGCCAGAATCCAAATCATTGCAATATTCACTAGTTTCACACATTTTTAAAGAAATTTCCATCTAAAGATTAATCAAAACACGTGAAAAAATTTTCCGGCCACCATTGTGCATTTCTCAATAAAATTGAGTTACTTCCCTTGATATGCGTTATATTTAGGCACTTGCCGTGATGACATTTTATGCTGATGCTATACTTACGCCAAATGTCGACATTGGTACTTCACGGAAAATAATGCTTGTCGCCAATAGGCGACTC
Source organism: Oreohelix idahoensis (assembly GCA_024509875.1). Classification (NCBI taxonomy): domain Eukaryota; kingdom Metazoa; phylum Mollusca; class Gastropoda; order Stylommatophora; family Oreohelicidae; genus Oreohelix; species Oreohelix idahoensis. The sequence continues at coordinate 7,037 of JAMPIV010018906.1, forward strand.
AATAATATAATAATAATACTCAAAGTATTAACAATGCACTTTTAATAATTAAGTAAATATCTTAGAATGTAAACAAAGCAGAGATGAGAAAATCACCATCACGACAGAAAAATTCAAACGACTAAAACAGCACCCCTTGCACGAGAAAATAAAAGAACTAACCAAAAACCGATTGAAAAGATCAAGCTTCAACCACCTATCAAGACAGTTGATGGTTGTCAATAGAGAAGTAACCTCAGAAAACCCAGAGGAATGGGAGCAGCTTGTAGCATACTACAACATCACAAACACCATACCCACGTACACTGTACACCTTACAATAACAGGTATTGAGAACAGAACTGTGGAGACTCCCACTATTCTGAAAACGAAAACACTGGATCACCTCAACAACCAATACCCCAGTTCACAGTGGATTCATGTCTTCACTGATGGAACTTCAGAAGAAGCAGTAAGGAAAGGAGGAGCAGGGATCCAAATACTAATGCCAAACGCTCCAAAAATAGAAGAGTCCATTGCTACTGGATAACTCAACAAACTACAGAGCAGAGCTACAGGCAATCCTAGAGGCTACAAAGAAACTGGAGGAACAAAGACTTAAAGGATCAAACATAATCTTCTTATGCGACTGCATATCAATTCTCCAGACTATTCAAAATGAACCTGAAGATCTCCTAACAGTCATAGAACACCTGAACCAGCTGTCTGTCAACAACAAAGTGTCACTGCAGTGGATTCCTGCACACTGTGGTATTGCAGGAAATGAGGTAGCCGACAGACTGGCAAAAGCAGGCACCCAGAAGGAACAGTTTTACCACAGAGTCTCACTGAAGGAAGCAAAGACATCAAAAGAAAGTACAAAAATGCATGGAGCCAGAGAACAAGCAGCAATTACCCACAAGACCCCATCCTAAAGCTAGACAGAAAACAGCAAACCATCATTTTTAGGCTCTGCACAGGACACTGCAGACTACAAGCCCATCTCCACAAAATGGAAGCTGCCCTAACTGACCAGTGCACATGCCAAAATGGCCCCCAGACTCCAGAACACATTCTGCAAACGTGCCCTCTCTTTGGTGACTTGAGAGCTCAAACCTGGACCCAGGAGATGAAAGTGGAAGAGAAACTGTGGGGCCCCTGCGAAGATCTCTTGCTGATGACTGGATTCATGGAGGCAACTCATCTCCTTGTTAAGACTACCAAGTACAGGAAACTGATCGCAGAAGAAGAAGAAGAATGTAAACATGTAATAGAATCAGAGGTGTCCCTCAAGTATTTGGCACCTGGGGTTGATCATACCCTTGGCACCCCTCACCCATAAAGAAACACACTTGCAAACATATTTTTAACAGTAAATACTACATAACAGGCTGTCACCTGGTCTGGACCCCCCTTTCAAACCCCTTAGTTCGCCACTGAATAGAATTTTTTAAGACTATAATCTGTTAATATTGATATTAGAGTACAATTATTAATTAATTCATTTTAGAAAGTAGACTCTCATTCTGTCTGTTATTAAAAACTATCCTTTGCAGAGTAGATCTGGACCGAAAACATAAGATAACGATTTTTATTATTGCATATAGAGCATGCACATGCTTAAAATGCCCCAGAATGCAATGAGTTTGATGTTTGCAGCACAGTAAATGAAACATCAGAAATTGCTGATAATATCAAATCTTAGTGAAAGAAGTTAATGACACTTGAGATATAAGAAATAATGGATGCAAGCCCGAAAACTAAGCAAGACAAGTAAGAATACGAAAGGCTAAATAAGAAAATAATAACCAAATGTAAAACAACAAAAGAAGCATGGCTAAACCACAAGTGGAAAAACTTGAAATGTAGCACAGCAAAGATACAACAACAGTTAGTGATGAACAATGTGATTTTGTAGCAGGTAAAGTTACAAACAACGGCAACTATTATAAGAAAATCAATAGAGAGGACAACAGAATTAAAATCACATTTATATATTGTCAATTTTGTAGACTACACTAATCCATTTGACAACGTGAATCGCAAGTAAATTATCAAAATGTTATATAGCATAAACATCTGTGGTAACGGCTTGAGAATAATAAAGAACATGAGTTGGCAGCTGTAAGAATTAGCAACTAAATATGACAATTTCAACAGGTTAAAATAACGTGTTTCACAGGGATGCATGCTATCACCAGATCTGTTCTATTGGCACTGAAAAAAAAATGAAATCCATAAAGGACATGCCAGAAATATCAGTGGGTGGACATAATATAAATAACGTGAGGTACACCGATAAGACATTAATAATGTCAAATAGTGACAATTAGTTGTAGGTAATGATTGAAACAGAAGTGACAGAAAGTTAAAATAAAGTCACCCTTAATAGCAAATAAGACAGAAGCTATAGTCATCTCGAGGAAAATGACTTCTATGGAATGCTTTTTAAAAGTAAATGTAACAATTTTAAAACAGGTCCATAGATACAAATACCTGGGCACATTAATCAAATCGGATGGATGTTGTCTCTCAGATGTGCTGTGTAGAGTGTACCAAGTAAGAGCAGTATTCTATTTAAAATGAAAAGCATTTTATGCTACAACTCTTTATCTGGTGGAAGTAAGAAGGAGATCTCTCAGAGTTATATAGGACCAATCCTGACATACAAAAGTGAGTTATGGACAATTAGTTAACAATTAGGAAAAGCACCATATGCCGCAGAGATGTAGTTTTACTGAAGAATGTTAAAAATAACATGGGCAGTTAAAATGGGGATGCCTTGAAAGATGCATTGGGCCACAGAACCAGCGAGAGAAACAATCGCCTCACAGACAAGATCTCTGATAAACAGCACATCTGAAACACCAGCCGAAACACACAGAAATGACAGACCCTTCTAGCCTCAAATCGATTATGACAGTTACTAAGTGGTAACACATGGAAGAAATAGAAGGTGACGATACTCAGCCCCTGACAGGCTAAACTACCACCAACACAGTCAGAACTGCCCAAGATAGATCGATGCCGAAATTGAAGAAAACATTTTAAACACTACAACAGCTCCAGACATCCCCACTAAAACACGAGGCAATAGAATAGTGAAAATACATAAGCAGAAGCAGCAAGTTCAATTCTGACAAAATGCCAAGAAAAAGACAGCTAGAACACCTTTCACCCAACATGGCACCCCCTACCTGGCTGTAATGAGGATGTAAAAAAAGCATGGATAGAAAAGGAAAGAGCAACGAAAGAATGGACGAATGCACGAAAGAGAAGTACGATGAATAATGGAGGGGCTGAAGAGATGAAAGAGAAAAAACAAAAAGTCCTCAATAAGTTCAAGAGCATTGCAAGAGAAGTCAAAGACCAAGTGTGGAAGGCCTTCGTGACACAGGTTGGCACAGAAAAGACCTTACAGAAACTCTGGTCCTTACATCGGAGAATGAATAGGAACAATATAAGCGAATCCATACCTAATATTCTGAGCTCTGTGGGAATAAGTCTGAAGACTGATGAAGAAAAAAGGATGTGCATTACTCAGACGGTATAACACTCAGATGGATAAAGGTGATATAGCTGCCCTGTCAAGAGATTAAGAACCATGTACTGGAAAATGGCGTCAGAGGCCAGATATATTTCGACCTCATATCTGAAGAAGACATTATGTATACTTTAAAAACAAGTAGAAACACTGCTCTGTGTCCTGGTGGTGTACAGTATGAACATATCAAAGAGCTTGATGACAGAGGCATTATGAATGTAGTGATTTTTTTTTTTTTAATGTAAAACTTTTGCCTCGTTTTGGCAAGGCGCGTCCCGTTCAACCTAGTCGGTTATATTAGTGATGGATTTCAACACCAGTATACAGAATGCTGAGGTGCCGGAAGACTGGCTACATAGCTACCTACGGCCACTTCGTAAAACTGGTAAAGACCCCACTCTGCTTAGGAGCTATCGAATCATCACATTGCAGAATGTCTACGGCAAATTACTTGAGAAGATAGTGGCGAGACAATTAATGAACGACCTTGAAAATGCACACATCCTCCCTGATACCCTGGGCAGTTATAGACCAATAAAAGTATCATGGGAAAATGCTGGAACATTTGCATACGATGTATATATGGCATCCAGGGCAAACAAGAAAGGTGGCTGTGGCAGTTGACCTAGAGGATGCTTACAACAGTGTTGACTTTGCAACCTTGATGGACTGTAATGGAATGTGATGTAAACCCATGGCTAATAAGGTGGATAGCAGCTGCCTTAACTGAGAGAGCAGATGCATTTCGCTTGGGAACATGGGCATCAGAACCAATGCACATTTGCCTGGGATTACCCCAGGGTTCTCCATTATCACCGGTGCTGTTTAACATCTATACAGCAAAATTAGCTGCAATCCAAACAACAGGTTTGTGACGAACATTAACTTTTGCTGATAGCTTGCTCATTTACAGGCCTGGCTCAGACAGACATGAAATAGTTATAAGCATACATGAGACACATCAAGCAGTTTCTAAATGGTGCGATGAAACCAGCTCCAAGATCAATCTCAACAAAGCCTGTGTGCTTTGGTGCTCCTTGAAAAACTCCATTTTGAAATCAGATCTTCCAGACATTACTCTCAGTGGACAGAGAAATGGAAGGCAGAAAAAGTTGAAATACCTTGGAGTAACATTTGATTGCGGGCTATCGTATCATACAGAAGTGCAAGAGAGGTCTGGCAGCCCTAAAAACAATGGCTGCAGCTCACCTAGAGCAGCGACTACTGTTTCTTCAGTATCATCAGCTGGTCTTGTCTGTAATCGAGTCTGGCCTGGGAATACTCTTACTTACTTACTTAGTGGAATGCTAGTGAAAAAAGAGTTGAGAAGAAGATGCTGGCTATGGATAGGACACACACTGAGGAAACCTGTTGATAGCATTACAAGCAGTCCTTGTTCTGGAATCCCCAGGGAAAGAGAGACAGAGGTAGACCAAAAAACACATGGAGAAGAGAACTGAGTACAGAGGTGAAAATGATGAGGAAAACATGGAAAGAACTTGAGCGGATGGCACGGGACACTAGGACTTGTCATGTGTTTGTTGAAGGCCTATGCTGCTTGGGGAGCTAAAGGGTATAGATTGATTGATTAACACAAGTGAAAGAACGTGATTAACTAGGAACATTGGGTGGAAGGGGGGGGGGGGGGGAACTATTTCATTGAAATTTGTAATGTGCCACATTTTAAACAAAACTGACTTGCTATTTTGTTATCATCCAGTCTTTACACCTGCATATGTGCTATGTGGCTATCTTCAAGTTTTGACATCTTCATACTTGATATTTTGTTATCATCATGTTTTGATAACTTCATTCTTGATATTTGGTTATCATCATGTTTTGTCATCCTCATACTTGATATTTAGTTATCGTCAAGTTTTGACATCTTCATATTTTATAGTTGGTTATCATCATGTTTTGACATCCTCATACTTGATAGTGGTTGTTGTTATGTTTTGATGTCCTCATACTTGACAGTTAGTTACCTTCAAGTTTTGATATCTTCATATTTGATATTTGGTTATCATCAAGATTTGACATCCTCATAGTTGTTATTTAATTGTCAAGTTTTGACATCTTCATACTTGAAAGTTGGCTATTGTCAAGTTTTGACATCCTCATACTTAAGAATTTATTTTGTTATCTTCAAGTTTTGACATCTTCATATTTGATAATCATCAGGGTTTGAAATCTTAATATTTGATAGTTGATTATTGTCAAGTTTTGACGTCTTCAAATTTGATAGTTTGTTATTGGCAAGGTTTGACATCATCATATTTGATAGCTGGTTATCATCAAGTTTGGACATATTCATATTTGAAAGCTGGTTATTGTCAAGTTTTGACATCTTCTTATTTTGATAGTTGGTTATCATGAAGTTTTTACATCTTCATATCTATTAGCTGGTTATTGTCAAGTTTTGAAATCTTCATATTTGATAGCTGGTTCTTGTCAAGTTTTGACATATTTGATAGCTGGTTATCATCAAGTTGTGACATCTTCATATTTGATAGCTGGTTATCATTAAGTTTTGACATCTTTCTATTTGATAGCTGTTTTTCATCAAGTTTTGAAATCTTTATATTTGAAAGCTGGTTATCATCAAGTTTTGAAATCTCCATATTTGATAGCTGGTTATCATCAAGTTTTGACATCTTCAGATTTGATATTTGGTTATCATCAAGTTTTGAAATCTCCTTATTTGATAGCTGGTTATCATCAAGTTTTGAAATCTCCATATTTGATAGCTGGTTATCATCGAGTTTTGACATCTTCAGATTTGATATTTGGTTATCATCAAGTCTTGAAATCTCCACATTTGATAGCTGGTTATCATCAAGTTTTTACATCTTCATATTTGATAGTTGTTTATTGTCAAATTTTGACATCTTCATATTTGATAGCTGGTTATCATCAAGTTTTGACATCTTCATGTAATAGTTGGTTATAGTCAAGTTTTGACATCTTCATATTTGATAGCTGGTTATCATCAAGTTTTGACATCTTCATGTAATAGTTGGTTATCGTCATGGTTTGACATCTTCATATTTGACAGTTGGTTATCGTCAAGAATTTGTGGTGATCATGTTGTTATTGGAGGTCTCTGATGAGACACAGCCATAAAAGAGCTGCAGCTCTATCAGACATGTCTTAAGAGGCTACAATTGTATGGCTTTGCATTAGGCTGACAACCTGATCATATCAGAAACGGGAAACACAATTAATGTAAGCCCACAGGGATGCCAAATGAATAATGCAAGTGTCTCAGCTAGAGTGATGGTTTTATGATTTATTCGGAGGGAAGGGGTAATGTCGAGATGGCTTGTTGGTGTGCTTGTTTATATATAGAAACATGGAGTTTTTAAAACAAGGTGAACTTACACTCCATTTTGAACAGATCTTGTTAAGATGATGCACAATAGTACTAATAATAATAATAATAATAAAGACACCGAGATCTTGTTAACAAGAGGCAAAATAATTATAATAAAGACACTGAAAAAAATTAACTTGCTGTAACAGATCACTGTCACCAGAATGAAGCTTGTGCGGAGTCTTACAATGTTGGCCACAATCTAGATCACATAAGTCTAGAATCTACTTCTCCATGATGGAACAGCTCAGTAGCTTTGAAACAATGAATTTAGTAGTTGATAGGTTAAACATCTCTTGATATTTGGAGGATCCGGTTGTAAATTATGAAAAGCGCATATATCAAGTCGATGTACATCCAGATAGAAACCTCTTTAACGTTTGTATTTATCTGTAGCGTTTGTTTCTTTTTCATTGTAATATTTATGTACATGTATAATGTATAAGATGTCTTTATTGATATAATACAGTATGTTCATGAGTTTGATGAATGTTTTTTTGTTTTTTTTAAGCGCTGACAGAATATGTTCATCTACGACGCAAGAGAACGGGGGCACATGCAATTGACTTTGAGAGTGGCACTGTAGATAAATGTTCTCTACTTATCATTTGCACCACGTGAAATATTTTTAACATTGTTTTGATAAAATACATAGAACAGCCGCTGTAGTGCAGTGGTTAGAGCACTGGCTTCATAGCTCGGTGGTCCATGGTTTGATCCCCAGTTGAGATGGGATTTTTTAGACTGCAAACGGCTCCAGAGTCGACCCAGTCTCATGAATTGAGTACCACGGCAACTCTGGGAAGGTTAAGGCAGCCAGGTTGATGCTGACCACAATACCCCTAGTGTGCCAATGGTAAAGAAAATATGGGCCTAACCCGTATCCCAATGGGCGTGTAACAGAATCCTTTACCTTACCTCCTACTTAGAACGCCAAATAATTTACAAAATTTAAAGGTAGGTAAAGGTAGTCCCACATCAGTTACTGCCGTAGGTGATGAAGTGTTAGAGACTTCACATTTGTAGGTGGAGTGATCAGATCCAGTCCTCGCTACCTTTTCCTTCCCTAACTCAGGTGTTGTCAGGTGCCCATTTACAGCTTGGTAGACTGAAGCGTTCGATACCTTGAATCGAACCTGGCTTTTTTGCTGCGAGAGACCAGTGTTCTAACCACCCTGTCAATTGAACAAATAAATATACTAACACAATAAAACATTACCATATACACGATATAATTTTGACAGCTAATCTGGATATAATAAATACTAGATGATAATATTTTGTTCACTTTATTAATTTTGCCTTAATCATTGCTTGGATTAACTCTCCTAAGATATCAATAGTGACATGTCAAGAAATTTAATGTATATATTTATTTTGTTTGTGGCTAGTGTCTGTAAGTGTCTTTGGCTGTTTCTTCCCTCTCTGCCATGTTTCTGACATTGTGTATGTTATATGATCCATAGAAGATAGTGAGAGCATCACACTGTAAACATGTGATATCTAACTCCTACATTCTTCTCTCTTGATCTATAGTCAAGTTCCAAGTTTCACATTATACAGATTAGCATAAGTAATCTCATTATTTACATTGTTCAGTATTGTGTGATCAAGTTGAAACAAGTAAATAAATATATCTTCGTTAACTTTTTAATTCTCTTCAAACATAAAGATCTACACGATTCTAACACACACGGTCCTATACTGATGTCTGTAACAGAGTTTAAAAATGTATAGAAAGTCAAGAGCACTCAATTTTCCAGTCACGATAGAAGTGTTCTATGTCATCACTTCAAAGTTTTGTCACATCTTGTTTATCTCTTTCTTTTATGTCTCCGGTAACTTTCTCAATAAAAGTGTCATGTCCACAAAAGACTTGTTTGTTGTCACAAGATTTACTCCCCTTTCTCTGCAGTAATGGTCCAACAGTGGCCAAAGTTTAGAGTATCTACTGAGGGTCTTTAAAGGTGTCTACCTTTTGCTCAAGTTAACTCTTGGTATAGATGTCAATTGAAAAATGGTGCTTCTATTCAAGGGAGTCTATATGAATTAAAAAAGTCAAGTACTATGAATGATAGGATCCAGGCCATGTAAACTTTTTATTTTTCCTGACCTTCAATGAGTTCGAGTTTTGCTCATTCTGATGCGTCTTCAACTGATTTAACTCAGTAAAATATTACTTAAATAGCTCTGCTATAAGTATTTTAAATGACTGAGATATACAGGCATAGTTCGCTCAAAATGACTAAATCAACTAGAAATTTGTATATTTACAGATAACAAATTTAATAATCAATTATCGTTAACAAATGTAAAATAAACATGGGTGGGGTACATTTTGATAGTCTTTTAAAATTTCCTCACAGGTGATGGTCTGATTTGAAAAAGTTTTTAGAGTTCACCAGCTAGCTTTGAATGGGTACTTAGTGTCATAGGTTGCCTCCCCTTGGCTCTGCAGTAGTGGTCCAACAGTGGCCAAAACCCAGAGTATCTAATGCGGGTCTTCAAAAGTGTCTACCTTTGCACAATATTACTCTTGGCAGAGTTGTAGATAGAAGGATAATGATGCTTCTACCTCAAGGGTGTGTTCACAAGATATTTCAGAAGGCAAGAACAATGCTGCATGTGGCTGAGCTTATTAACTTTAGTATCTGACCTGCCCCGCCTATCGTGTAGATGGGTTATGCAATTTAATTTTAGCTTGTGCAAGCCACCAGCTGATTTAATTCAGCAAAATTTATCTTATTATTATTATTATGTGCTCTTAAGATATAAATCTAACTATATGTATATTAAAATCAGGACTCACATGTGTGCCTTCCATTGTGTAATGATTAAATCAACTGTGGATTTGTCAAAATCAACATATACAAATTTAACAATCAATTGCTTTTGGAACAAATGTAAATAAATATGAAATAGTAATTTTTAAAAGATAGTTATCGTCATAGTATTTCTATTGGTTTTTATGAATAAAGTCTGTTGTTTTGGCCTGCTATAAATAGAAATTAACTTTCAAATTTCTGAGCTGTTGGTGCTGCTGGTTCCATTGATTCATCTCTGCGTTGGGGCATGCCACCAGATGTCTAGAGGTAACCACTCTTGGTCAAAGCAAGGATCTTCAGATGTTGATCTTAAGCTTCAAAACATAGACTAGTAGGACAGCTGGTATCATTCGTAGAGTAGTACTGCAATTGGCCTCTCAGTTCCATACCACACACTTTAGTGGGAATAAAAGAACAAATTCCTCTGTTAAAAATGTGTTTACTTGATATAAATCATAGAAGCAATCAAAGAAGTAAGAAGAAACATCAAAAGAAACAAGATGAAGTATATTGAAGAGTTGGCAAGGGAAGCAGAGGAAGCTGCAGCCAAAGGAATTATGAAGGACCTGTACAACAACACAAAGAAGCTTGGGCAATATACAGTTAAATAATTTCAGCAGCTTGATTAAGAAGGCTCTTACGCGTGTTCTGGGGTGTTGTGATGATGTCACCATGATACAACGTTAAAATATCTCCAAGATTAACGAGAAAATGTAGGGTTAAAAATAATGCGTGAGATACTAGGAGACATGCTCGCCCATGCCAGCCATTCCAGCCCATTCAAATTATCTAGTTAGACGTGCAGATGGAACGTATACCCTTTGTAGACGGGAGAGAACGGAGGACACAAAAAAGGAAAAATATGACTGAACACGTGTTTGAAGTTCGAACGGCAAAAAGACGCAATGGGGGGTGAAAGGAAAAAAATTCACGTCCCCTAGTTGACACAAGTAAGGAAATGGACAAGAAAAGGACCTTAGCTCTTAGTCGAGACAGTCATTTCTTGGGCGTTTTTCGATACTTGGTCTTTTATTTGAATGCCGCGGCAAAACACATGGTAGAAGGGTCTCGAACAAATTTCAAAAATTAAACTTGAGAAAAAATATGTTTTTTCTTAATAATAAAGTTATGAAAATAAAACCTAGCTAGTTTGATAGCCCATCTTGAGCAGAGAAATAATATGCTTTCAATTATACAGACGGATAGATAATAAGGAAGATATTGACAAAAGACTGTATTGTTCATATCATACGAACGACTGCACTGTTAACCCATGTCACTAAAATTTCGAAAATCTTGGCCTTGAGCATGCAATTGTACAAATCTAGCTGTAATTAAAGAGAGGGGATGTGGTGGAGAATTGTAGCTAAAATTAACTTAGGCAGCAGATTCGTGTAGGAAATACATGTAAAACCAAGTGTGTTTTTATGGAAAAAACAAGTAGAGACAGACGGACTAACAGACCGTAATACATACTTGACTGAGATTTGACTGAAGTGACTTTTTGGTTGTAATTTGAAAGTATGGGGGGAAGTCGGCGATTGGTCAACGCATTTTATAGTAGCGGGATAGAGAGGTGAAAGTTTGCCATTTGACATAAGTCTGTTCAGAGACGCAGTTTGAATCCATGGTGGTGTTGATTCCATAAGAATACAAATATATAGGAACGCCATCATACAGTTAGCAGCTCAGCTGAGTTTTGCTAGCAATTTTAACTGTGTTCTCAATTCTGAATTCTGAACTGTGAGTTTCTATTTGGCACCAAAGCGGTGTCAAATGCTGTAGTAATATACACAAGTGTGGACCAGTGCAGTCTATCATTGTGTCAGAGCAGCCATATATTGCCCCCAGCACGGAGAGGTGGGGCCACAAGACTCCTGTACAAGATCGACCGAGGCGAGATAAGTTATATCTGGCCTGCTGGACCTTCACCAACGAAATTTTCAACTAATCTATCTATAATTCCCCATCTAATAAAGACATTCCATTCGGGGAAATTAACTATGTATTCATCCCTTAAATCAATGGACAATGTTTGGTACTCATAGACTGGGGGTGATGACACCACCCCAACAGCATATCTAGTAATAAGTTCTCCTAGGACTATCTTAATTTAATTATTACTAACCAGTCATTTGAAATAATTAGGCACACATTTTCCATTTTATTATGTCATATGATTATGCATGCCATTTATAATTCCATAATATTTCATATGTTCTGACCAACAAACATTTGGTTCAGAACAAAATAAATTTATCAAAAGATTTAACATTTTAAACTTAAACAGCCTGAGTTAGTTCAGTGTGTTATAAAGTTTATTAATATTATTAGACTTCTTAATTATCTGTGTGTGTGTGTGTGTGTGTGTGTGTAATCTACCACAACACATTGCATATCAGTACCCTAGACTTTTAACGTAGCCACATTCATTAGTAAAAAAAGATATGTGTGAGGTCGTTAGTGGTAGTAAGAAGGGCCTTCTGTAATTCACATCTACATTTATCTCAGGAGCCTTCACAGCTGACCTCATACATCACACTAGGTAACATCAACCATACAATACCATCAAAATCCACTACAGGTGTTACTTTACAATAGACTCACACTATGACTTTGTGTTCAGGTTCCAAGGATTCCGAGCTTTCCATAATAATAAAGGTAGAGTTTCCGTTGTGTGAATTCACAAAATGCTCAAACACGTTGTCATGTCCTTCGAAATGGAATCCTGATTCTATTCCTTATCCTGGCTATCTTCTTGACGAGTTGAATTTCACAGTGCGGTAACCTCACAAGGCGCTAAGTTATAAGGAAACATTCGGCTCACATCCAGATTGCTACTATATGACGAGGCTCCAATTAGAAATGTTATATTTTTACGTCTCAAATGCCAAGCCAATAACGTGCAAGATGCGTATATATTTCCCCTTCTCTCACAAACATTCCTGCGTAACAAATGAAAAAACAAATGTGTTGTTTGTAAGTCACCATATATGGTATGCCAGCTTCCGTCTATTATCGATCATGCTTACACTCACGACAACATAATCTATCACAGGTAAACTTTTTCACGATGGATAATTATTCTCCAACCTCTTTTGACCAAAATGGTTATCTCATATACCTGGTCTCTCCTACATACGGTCTGCTTGTAAATGTGTTACAACATTTCACTCCACAGATTTATATGTCAATATGGGTTAAAACGAAAGTGACTGATTACCCTAATCAGCTACAGATGGTCACTGAAGTCCCGACCTGACCAGAATTGTTAAAAGGGGGTGTAAAACAATGATTAAATACAGAAAAGGAGACATAGCGCAATAATTTCAGCTATAAACATGAATGCTAGAAAAAGAGAACGGACAAGCAAGAAAACCTCATCACTACAGAACAGGGGTAGCAAACAAGAAGGAACTTCAGAGAAACGCTGAATAAGGAACCACACGAGACGCAGCTGAATGTTCCTGAGGCTAAAAATGATCTAGGCGTAAATACGGACATTCCAGGAAGAGAAAAAAAATCATGACAGCTATCAACGGATTCAAGAATGAAGAGGCTCCTGGTCACGACAATTTCTCTTCTTCCTCGTTCGTCCTGAAAAGGACGGTGGTTGCGTTGTGTCTGTTTATGCCGGAGCTACGATATCTGCGCCTTTCGGCCGACACATCTGACTTCAGCACGACATTTTGGGGGACCGGGTTTGCCTTCCCTCTTCGATCCCTACTCTGTCAGCCAGACTGCAGTGATGCAGCCTGTTTCCAGGACCACCACGTGGAGGTGGAGTAGGGTCTTGGTCAGCTCTGGTTCGCTGACCCTGATGCAAGCAGTCAAGCTATGGGTTGCTGACAGCATTCTCTATTGCTGCATCTTTGGGTCCCTTTAAAACAGACCCTGTACTAACAGCAGAACTATTAGAACCACCGTTTGTACAAGTTTGGAAAACAGGGAGACAACACCAAAGGAGTGGAATATCAATAATTGTCAAATTGCCAAAGAAGGGTGACAACTAGAGAGGACTTCTTTCCTCTCAGTTCCCAGTAAAATACTTTGCAGAAAAATTGTCCTGAGGATTTCAGAAGCAGTAGACCATAAACTGAGGGAAGAACAAGTGGGCTTCAGAAAGAACAGAAGATGTGCAGACCATATATTTACCCTCAGGAACATTACAAAGCAGTGTTGTGAATGGCAGAGACAGCTTTTCATTAACTGTGCTGATTTTGAAAAGGCTTTTGACAACATACAAAGGGACAACCTATAAAAAATACTGAAGGCTTAGGGAATTCCCAGATGCATTGTTTCAATCATAAAAAAGCCTTTATACTAACTTAACATGTCGTGTTGGGCAGAGCAACTTAACTTTTGAGGTGAAGACAGGAGTACGACAGGGGTGCCCCTTATCAATACTTTTATTTTTAACAGTCATACTCATAGTCTTGGTGACCAGACAATAAATTGCTGTCCAAGACAAATAGGATGGACAACTTTTTGTACACTGGAAGATCTGGAATATGCAGATGGCATTGTACTACTCGCATATTTACAAGAACACATTCAAAACCAGATAGACTGAATAAGTATAGCCAGCAGGTAGGTCTGAACATCAATCTAAAAAAAAGACAGAGGTCATGACACTCAATGTGGGCAGTTCTGAGCCCATAACAATAAGGAATCAGAAGCTGGAACAGACGGACACATTTACATACCTAGGATGCATAGTAATACCAGATGGTGGAACACGCAAAGACACCAACAACAGAATGAATAACGCTAAAACAGCCTTTGCTAGTCTAAACAACAAATGGAAGTCCTCTCAGTACATCCCAACCACCAAATTAAGATTATATGAGAGCTGTGTACTTTATGTGCTTCTCTATGGTGGGAATGCTGGAGAGTAACAAGGAAATATCGATAGTATCCTCTTTCCACACAATCTGCTGAAGTTGAATTCTCTGAAACATTTCTTCAAATACCATTACCAAACAGAAACTGCTTACTCGGAGCAATAAATTAATATGAAACAAATATAAAGGTATGTTATCAGGCACTCGCAGGAAATAAAGAAGTAGAACACCAGACAACAGAAAAACAACAGACATGAGTGGCTTACCCAGGATTTGAACACTGGACCTTCCGTGCGACAACCCCCGCCTAGCCATGCAAGCGAATCACACTATCCGCCCTGCCATCTACGCATCATCAAAAAATGATGTTTCAATGGCAGGTCAACAGTGCGAACCACAATACATGACACCAGAAGTCCACCATGGGCAGTTCAGCCTATGTATGTTATCAGGCACTCGCAGGAAATATTTTCTTTATTTCCTGCGAGTGCCTGATAACATACCTTTATATTTGTTTCATATTAATTTACTGTTTACAGGCCTCGTGGTTTCCCTCCCTTATGTGTAATAAATGTTTACTCGGAGCAAGCAAGAGGACATGCACACCATCATAGCCGGCAGACGCTGGAGTTGAGTTGGCCTAACATTTGGATTGCCATCAATGGTACATATACCTTGCAGCGAACTTGGTGGATTGCATACCCTGACAACCCCCAGAGGCAAGCCAGTGGGAGTTTTACTCATGGCAGGTTCAATCAAGCTGGACAGGTCTGCATGGGTAGGGGTAAGTCAAAAGCTAGTACCTTGGTCCTCCAGGTTGGGGGTTTAGAACAGGGCCGACATCCCTGTATATGTAAAAATTAATAATCATTACTGAAACAGCAACAAATGAAGAAATAAAAACTTTGATGTGGGATGGGCATCCGGTGTCTGAGGCTCGTATGACTGTCGGTGATGAAAGCTGAAAGAAACCCACGGGCACGAAAACGGATGCCCTGATCGCAAAACACGAAACAAAAAATGGATGATGGAATATGAGAACTATGAATAAAGCAAGAAAACGTAAACAGATCACAGATGAGATGAGGAACTACAGATTACATATCCTAAGAATAAGTGAGAGCTGATGGACGGGACTGGAGGAATAAAGACAGTAACAGGAGAAACAGCACTTTACTCTGGTAGAGAGGGTGGACTGCACAATGAAGGCATAGCCGTTATCCTAAAGAAAGGAATAGACATGTTTTTTACTTGAATGGAAACCCTTCAACAATAGAGACTGAGAGGGAGAATCTCCAAAACAACAATAATGCTATGTTATTGTTATGCCCAGCGTCCTTTTCAGGACGTACACAGCGCTCACCCATCGGATCATTATACGACAGCAACATTCTAAAATGACTCGTACCAAGCCAAACGCGAAAAAGAGGAAAGTATACACAAGCCCTCAAACACTTGTCAGCAGCATCAAACAAGAGCCAACGAAGAACAAACAGAGTCAACCAGAGAGCACGAATACTACAACTAATAGCGTCGTGGCCGATCCTTCTCGAAAGCCGTTCAACGCAACCTTTGTCACAACGACCGATGATCGACTCAAAGCTTCGAAGACAGATGACAAGCAAGCACCGAAACCAGACCTAGCAACACCACCGCTGAAACAAAGTGTCGAGGCGGTAGCTACATTGTGCAGTGACAAGGCAACATCTGCAAACAACGGCCACAAAACATCGAAGACAGAAAGTAACAAGGCATTGAAACCCAACAAAATCCATCCACCGACAAAACGAGATGTCATTGTCGAGTCTACATCATACAGTGACCAGCCAACACCGGTGAAACTTGACCAGATGCAGACGAGCCAGAATACGAATCCGCCCCGCAGACCGCACACTCAATCGGAGACAGAAGTTGGAACGTGCCAACTTCTCAAGCAACAAAATGCCTTCTCTAACGTGGTACTACAGGAGAGGATTGTTAAGATCACACAGATGCCTGGAGGTGAGGCCTCACTCAGGGCCCTACCAGATGACAAAGTAATCACTATCCTAGAAGCAATAACTGGCAAGAGAGGCATCGCTAAGGTACGGAGGCACGAAAAGGGAGTTGTGCTTTCGCTTAACAGCACGGAAAAATCAACTGCACTGATGACAGAACTGGAGGCAGGACCGAAAGAATTCATGCTGCCTCACCAGATAAAAGTAGTGATGGAGACCAACAAGACTACAAAGAAGTTTGTCGTAAGAGGAGTGGACACCAGATGGCCCGCAAGCGAGGTTCACAACAAACTTCAGACCGAAAATGCAGACATCAAATTCACTCAGGTCGAAAGGCTAAAAACGTGAAACAACAAAGACACAAACCTGATTGTGGTAACCGTCGAAGGGCCGACAAGACCTGAGAAACTGACGCTCGAAACTATTTCAAAAAAGACAGAGGCTTTTATCCCGCCGGTCATGCAGTGCTCTAACTGCCAGCAGTTTTCGCACACAAAGAAAACGTGCAGGAGAGATGCAGTTTGCCGGTATTGTGCGGGTAGTCACCAATATGGCGACTGCCCCAGGGCAAAGGAGGACCGCAACTACAAATAAACTAACGAAAACCGTACCTGTGCAAACTGCCACGGAAACCACGGGGCAAGGTACAGAGGATGCCCTGTGTTCCAGCAAACTAAGAGCATCTTGAAGGAGGCCGTGTCTAAAAACATACCTTTCAAAGAGGCCAAACACAGAGTGACTGCGGATGCTGCAGAAAAACAGCGCACGATTGACAGACGACAGCTACACAAGCTGACCGCTGAAATCAACGAAATGAAAAGGAAACTGCAGAACGAAAACAGAAGCAAGCAGGCTCCCGAAGACGACAAGGACAGAGGTGAAGACGTAATAGATATGCAGAGCGTCAGAGAAATGTTACAGAGTGCCCAGGCAATGCTACAGGAAACAAAATCCATCAAACACGAGATAGAAGTCGACGTCGCCAAACTCACAAAGCTAAAAGAAGAGAACGAAGAAATCCTCCAAAGAATTGAAACAGAGAGAAGGATCGTTGAGGATATCCTTACAAAAACTAGAGAACAAAACAAAGAAACTAAAGACAAAATGAGAACCGAAATCATACAGCAACTAATAAACAATCAAGAAAGAGCAAAAGCAGCCGTGACGGATAACCTACCTAATATAATAAAGGCAGCCATAGAAAAACAAACATCAAAACAGACAACAACGAGTAAGGACCAAACAGGCAGCTAGTGGTCCTTTTCAGGACCAGTCATCTTCAGGGCAAGGAACGCGATACCAGCGAAGAAGTTAACACCCTAACCGTAAGGCAGGAAACGAATACCATGAGCACGCCACGACACCATAACTTGACAAGCAACGAAGAGGAAACCAGACAACCAGCTAGTGGTCCTTTTCAGGACCAGTCCTTTTCAGGACTAACAGACGACTAGCACCGAAGAACCTAACACACAATATACCCCAATTATAACCAACTTTCAGGTTGAACAGGGTATTACAGCAACATAGTAGACGAAAACAACAACAACAACAACAACTACAGAGATGTCCCTTATCACGCTGGTGTAATGGCTACGACGTTGTACTGGCGACCAGGTGTTCATGGTTCAAACCCGGCCGTCGGCGTTTGAAGAAATGTTTATGACCGGAAATTTGACTGAATAATCTGAACGGCTCCTGCACATAAATCCCGTGTGGATGGGAAGTAGCGAAGCTCCTGACCGGGTTGGAAGGAAAGTCCACTGACCCCCCAGCCTCGCAATGATATGTCATTGGGCCGAAAGAGCCGGAAAGCTCGAGTGCCGCTGGTTATAGAAAAAAAAATCAACAACTTTAATTTTAACTCATAGACTTGGGTATGCGCCAGACAACAGAGGGCAGTCCAAGAGGAATTAGATGAACAGTGTTTTCTACACTGGAATATGCAGATGATATTGCACTACTCGCACTTTCGAATCAACACATCCAAGAAAAAACAGAGAAACTGACTAAACAACATGTGGAAATCTTCTCAGGACAGTGTAATATAATACATAAATACGAAACCACACATTGTAATATAATGCGAATCTTGACATGTACGACATACTGTAAATAAACATGGCTACAAACTGAACATGCTTTTACTGAGTGCCTTCTGAAACATGTGTGTGCTTGTGTAGATGACGAGGTAATGCTTATATACATACATCATAACATTACATGGTGGCAGCGGTCGATACCGAATGACGCAAAAAACAGCTACACGATAACAAGTGAGTACAGTATTCGGCTAATTTTCGTCATCGAGGTCAGCCATGGCGGCGAAACAATATCGCAGCGCACCGCAAATGAGATTCGCCGGTCAAGATGATAAGAGTGAAACTTTCTTGTTATGGCGCCAACGCATAGATCTATATTCCAAGACCACTGGTCTGGAAGGACAAACCCTAACTCCATATATCCTAGAAGCATTGGACGATGAAGGTTTGAAAATTTACAACAGTTTTGCTACCGCCATGCCTGTGGAGTCGGCGACAGACCCCGCAGCCATATTGGACGAATTTGAAAAACGTCTGATAATAAAGCACACGAACTTTAGAGCGGCAAGATTAGAACTTCACCACCTGCGACAGAAACCTAGTGAAAGTCTAGATGATTTTTTCACTCGCATCAAGGAGAAAACAAGTGTATGCAAATTTAACAAAGAAGAAGAAAAAGAGCGAATTATCGAACAGATCCTTCTCAGCACACCAATGCCAGAGTTCCAGAAATGGATACTGAGCCAGAGTGATACACTAACTTTACAACAACTTCTGGATGAAGGCAGGAAACACGAGGCACAAGCACTAAACATTAAACAAATTCAGCAAGGTACATTAGCAGCCCAGGTGGATGCAGTGAAAAGCTATAAACCTAGACAGAACAAAGCAACTGGTTCGAAGCAACAAGAAAAACACAACACAAGCAGAGGTGCTATGTGTAAATGTTGTGGCCTAAACCACATACAAAACCACTGTCCAGCTAAAGACTCTACATGTCATTACTGCAGAAAGAGGGGCCACTGGATAAAATTATGTTTCAAGAGGAAACAAGACAGTGCTCAACACAACCTTCACAGCAGAGAGTCATCAAAACAAACACATTTTATGATGACTGAGGACCTTGACTCCGGTGAAGCAAGTGATCCTTCCACATTAGATACTGTGAAGATACTAACTTTCAGTAATGAATCAAAGAGAACGCAGGCTTTCTGCAAGGTACAATTCCGAATACCAGGAATTAAAAGGCACAAAAGAAAGATATATTCGGTTCAAGATAGACACAGGTGCCCAAGGTAACACTCTACCCTTAAGAATATTCAGACAGATCATGCCTGACAAGGTGGATGAGCAAGGATTTCCCACAAGGGATGTAAAAAGTAGGAGTGGCAGGACAAAGCTAAGAGCTTACAATGGAACAAGTATAGACTGTTTCGGAGCAGTAACACTTGAATGTTTATACAGAGACTCTGAATGGACATCGTCAACGTTTTACTTGGTAGATGTTGAAGGACCTGCAATTTTGGGTTTACCAATGTGCGAAAAGCTGAGTGTGGTAACTATTAACAACATTAAAGCTGACAAAAAAAGAACATCTTACTCTACACGTCACTGGAGTAGATGACCTTAAACAGCAATTCCCAGAACAGTTCGACAGAATAGGCAAACTTCCAGGAAAGGCAAGATTCTTTTTAAAAGACAACGCTGAGCCAAAGATAGACCCACCTAGAAAGTATCCTATACATGTTAAACAGAAACTTGCCACAGAACTAGAAAAGATGGTGCAGAATGATGTTATTAGAAAGGTTGAAGAGCATTCTGATTGGTGTAGTATTATCACAACCGTTCTGAAGCAGGATGGTTCTCTTCGGGTTTGCCTTGACCCAAAACACTTAAACAACAGTCTAAAGCGCTGTCCACACAAAATGCATACAGTGGAAGAGATAACTCACAGATTCCACAATGCCAAATATTTTTCTAAACTAGATGCTGTACACGGATACTGGAGTGTTGAGATAGCAGAGGAAAGTCAACTCCTTACAACTTTTCGAACACCATTCGGCAGATATTGTTTCAAGAGACTCCCATTTGGTTTGAATGTATCACAAGACATCTTTCAACAGAAGATTGACAACATTGTTGAGCAATGTTCTGGTACAGTGGCTATTGCGAATGACATTGTAGTCTGCGGCAGGTCAGAACAAGAAACACGACCGTAACTTGATTAACTTGATGCATGTAGCACAGGCCAATGGGCTAACATTCAACAGCAAAAAGTGTACAATTAAGGCAACGGAGATACAATTTTTTGGATTGCTGTACACCCAGAATGGTGTAAAACCAGACCCTAAAAAGGTTGAAGATATTCATGACATGCCAACACCAGCTACAAAGAAGGAACTGCAACAATTCTTAGGTGCTGTCAATTTCCTAGCACAATTCATACCAAATTTGTCAGCTGCTGCAGAACCTTTGCGATCTCTACTACAGAATGAAACTCCGTATGAATGGTCAGAAGACTACCAACACATATTCAACCACTTGAAGACCCTCATATCATCTGATGCATGCTTGAAATACTATGACATGCAAGCACCAACTTTTCTCATGGTTGATTCCAGTCTGAAAGGCCTAGGAGCAGCACTTTTGCAACCAGACAAAAATCCTGAAGGACACTATGCCAAAGAACTTCGTCCTGTAGCTTACGCAAGCAAATCATTAAGTTCTGGCGAAAAGAAACTTGCAAACATTGAAAGAGAAATGCTAGCTGTACGTTTTGGAATCAAACGCTTCCACACATTTCTTTTCAACCGCCCATTTACAATTCTCTCAGATCACAAGCCACTTGAGATGATTCATAAAAAACCAATAGCTTCAGCATCACCACGACTACAAGCTCTGTTATTGGAAACACAAGGTTATGATTTTAATATTCAGTATATCCCAGGAGAGGATATAGGTCTTGCAGATGCTCTCAGCAGACTACCAAACCCCAACAAGACAGCAGATCTTACCCCAAACATCAAAGTTGATTTTGTCAAGTTTAGCGATAATCGGCTTGAACACATCAGAGAAGACACAATGAGAGATCCTATCCTTAACTCTCTCAAAGAACTGATATACCATGGATGGCCAAGCTCTATCAGGGAAGTTCCAACACACATCCGTCCATACTACTCGATGAGGGACGAGTTAAGCATCGAAGATGGTCTGATCCTTAAAGGAGATCGCATTGTTGTACCAGAAACACAACGCGATATCATCCTTAAACAGCTCCATAATAGTCACCTTGGTATTGTGAAGACACAACTGAGAGCAAAGAAAGATGTTTACTGGCCACAGATAAACAAGGACATAGAAACACTATGTAAAAACTGTTCAATTTGCCAAGAACATGCAAATAGGCAGTGCAGAGAACCTCTCATACCATCAGACATACCATTGAGCCCTTGGAGCATTATAGGAACTGATATTTTCTCAATCGACAATAATGACTATCTTATTATTGCTGATTACTACAGCAAATTTCCCATCATTGAGAAACTTCCACAACCCTCACCATCAGCTGTTATTGCAGACATTACAAAGAAGTATTGCAGCATGTTTGGCATCCCAGATGAAATTAGATCAGACAACGGTCCACATTTCTCAGGTCAAGCATACAGAAACTTCACTAAGGACTGGAAGATCAAACACACATCATCATCTCCTAGATACCCTAAATCTAATGGTTTCATTGAGAGACAGATACAAACTATCAAATCAATCATGAAGAAAACAAGAACAGAGGATGTACACCTAGCACTCTTGAGATGGAGAACAACACCGGTAGACAGTAAGATTGACAGTCCAGCAGAACTTATGTTTGATAGAAGAATTAAAGACCTCCTACCATCTAAGGTCCACTTCCGTCCACAACATAGAGACAGCACATATGATCAACTTCAGCATCGTCAGCAAATTCAGAAATCCAACTATGACAAATGTGCTAAAGACTTACCACCATTATATCCTGGTCAGCATGTGACTACCTACAACCACAACAATGACACATGGTCAAAAGCAACAATCATTTCCAGAAACCCTGAACCCAGGAGCTATACTTTAAGACCAGACAGCAGCAGCAACCTTCTGAGGCGAAACAGAGTGGACATAAGAGAAATCCCACAGAATACAACAGAACAGAGAATTCCCATGCTTTCAACAGACAATGCAGTAACTCCAGACCTTGGTGCCCCACAAAACCAACAAGCGCCAAGGCCGAAATCACAACCAACTCAAGCTAAACCAGGGACTTCCGCAGAACCACCAGCACTTTACACCACTCGTTCTGGCCGTACAGTGACACCTCCCAGCCGATACAGACAGTGACATATATATACTCACACTGAGCATTACACATACTTATCCTTTCTCACATGAAACATTTCGTTGGAAATGTTTGCACACATTTTTTTTTTCAAAAAGGGGGGATGTAATATAATACATTAATAATACGAACCACACATTGTAATAATATGCGAATCTTCACATGTACGATATTCTGTAAATAAAACATGGCTACAAACTGAACATGCTTTTACTGAGTGCCTTCTGAAACATGTGTGTGCTTGTGTAGATGACGAGGTAATGCTTATATACATACATCATAACATTACAAAGGTAAGCAGAAGAGTTCCCGATAAGGGCAAGTAACTCTAGAAACATCGAAACAGGATTATATATACAAAGACCATATCAACACTCTTATAATGGTATAGCTCTGTTTAGAGGTAAATATATGTCTAGGTATATACGTATAGGTATATATATATATATATTTATATATATATATATATATATATATATATATATATATATATATATATATATATATATATATATATATATATATATATAATATTCTGGCTCATACGTTTGCTTTCATACATATAACACTGAAGCGACTATGATTGTTTAGTTTTAAAACAACATATAACCATTTTAATAATGAATTAGTCTTTAACAGTAAAAATAAAAATGACAAGATTTTTGAAATTTTGCTGTAAATACTAGTTTTCGTCCCTGAAACGTAGGTCAAGCATTATCAAACCGTTGCTTTCGCCTTTTGTACAAGAAATTTTAATTCTTGGTGAGTCCTGTCGCCGTGGTTTTCGTCACTTCTTGGTGATGAGTGTATGTCGTAAATTTTTAAAGAACGGTCTGAAAATATTGATGGTCCGGTCTGAGCAGATTTGATTGTGGTAAATATGTGAGAATAAAGGTGTAAGAAAATAGATTTTCACGAGGTGATAGTGTAAGAGGAAGGTCAGTCTCTGGAGTGAGTAGTTTCTTTAATCCAGCCTACCAATACGACTATGTTTTAATCAGACGAACTTTCTCTTCTTATATCAAATATAAGTTTCACTGCACCCACATACACACACAATTATGTGACGAATATGTACAGACTTGAAAAACTATGGGTAATAGATATGGGTATGGGTTTGACCAACACATTAAATTAAGTTTTTGTTTAGATTATTATCAATTAAACTTTACAACATCGAACATATATATCAACAAATCATATTACAGACATGGGAAAATAACTCCATCAATGCCCTCCCCTCTTGTAAAGAAATAAAGATCCCCAAATGAAGTTAACAAATCCAAAGGTCAAAGATTAGCATTAGGGTATAGAATAGTCAGTAAAGAAAAGAACAAGTACCTAGTTAAGCTATCCCGTAAATACTCAGTTCAGTGAGATAAAAAAATAATGAAGTTAGTATAATGATTGTAACAAAGGAAAATTTTTTTTCTCTCTCTCTCTGTTTTTCACTCTGTCATTCTGTGGCCACAAACATACTCGCTTACCCAGTACTTGGCGCAGGTATCTCTTGAATCAAAAACCCCTAACAATAGTATGACCTATCGTGTCAGGTTGGTTGCAAAATCTGGCCCCAGACTAGCCTTGGTACTTAATAAGAATGTCAAGGTAATCGCCAAAATTGGTGCGTTAATTGGTTTCCCAGATGAGTCCTGTATCACCGCATATAGTGGTTGAAGTAAGGCGTATTCGGGACTGTCACAGTCATAGAAAGAAAAATAGTTCCTTTATTGTCCAATCTCTGGTTGCTGAGACAACTGTTACGTTATGCACACTGGTAATGATACATCATATCGGCTTTTCTCTCCGTTGAGTGCTGGTTATGAAAAAAAAACAGCGAATTCCCCTGGGTAAAATCCACTTGGGAAGACATCTGTCACAGGTCGAGTAAACTGTTATATATTTTGCCACAGCGGGCTGATAAAATTGGATAGAAAAAATCTGGTATCTTGCAAGTCCAGTTTAATATTATTCTTATTGTTTATAGTTTGGCCTCTCACATGAATGAAGAAAGTGGATTGCAAAGGTCAAAATCGAAGACCCAATAATAACAATAATGTCACTGATAGCCTATAAGACCGCTGGTTTGATGGTTTTTTTTTATCTAGCCTAAATTAGGAAGAAACAAAACATTTAACCCAAAATGACAATACTATGCTATCACGCGTAGTGTGATCTCTGTTCCTCTCCTTCCTCTAATTAACTTAAAAGGCACACGGTATCTTAGTCTAACCTATCGCGCTTTGCTTCAGTGGGTCCGGTTGGGTTTTAAGTATGCGCCTTTCCCCTCTCGCCCAGTAAAACACTCAGCGCACAATACCAGGATTAATTTAATTAATACTCCTTTAACACATATTGCTGGTCATTACTAGCTATTTGATGGTTGGCGTCTATCGTTTTAACACGTGATATATACACTAGTCATTTAAAAAATTTACACACAATGAAATATAATGCACGTACTACTCTGTCACGCTTAACATTATACTTAAGTCCTTGAAAAATGGTTGATGGATTTTACTTTACTGAACCACTGGTAAGAGAATATCTGCGCGTTTTGCTATTTCGCCAGTCTTAATGCTCGGGAATAGCAGTGAATAAAATGGTAAAACTTTTAACTCATTTAATACTTAAGCACAACTAAAATATTACCACAGTCAGAAATGTAAATCCCCACGGGACAATTTAACACATTTAGCGAATAAAATGGTTCCTAATCTGGCGTGTTTAGATTCGTCCAAAATTTCTGATAGACTGATAACTGACTCAGGAGAGACAGCAGAATGTATACAGAGTTTTGTGTGATATCTCTGAAAGATGGTAAAAGTCACACCTAGGACGTTTTCAGGAGAAATCGCAAGCTTGGCTTCACGAGATAAAAGATTCTACTGTTCGCTCCCCCGCTTATGCCGAACGGCATCATAGAACCGTCTTATGCGAGCGGACAGTCTTGATTATCTCCCCTTTATTTTAGATCAAATGCTTAATTCCCCTGAAAATGTCGGACATCAAAGATGACCGGGAAATATTATAATCGCCTTTGAAGTTGCTACTAAGTCTGATCAGTTTCATCACGTGCTTTCGTTCACTTCCCGATGATTGACATGTCAGCTCGCGCGAAAATTCTGTTAAACAGACCAGTTCACCCCCACCCCCTCACCCCCATCCCATCATCGGGCATGGTGCGAATAATAGGTAAACACACCGTTAGCGCACGAAAGACGGGAAAAATAGGCGTGGCTAAAATGTCAGTCCACAGACACCGCATTGCGTGGGTTTTCTTCGTAGCAAAACGTAACGCTAATGTGGAGCAAAGGTGGACGGATTTATGTAGGTTATTAACTTTTCTTATATTCTCAAAGAGGGAAGGGCATAGGTATACTGCTATTTTTCTATGCGTGTAATTCTGATGTATTTGATCTTTCTCTTTTAGATATTGTATGTTGTAAAGTTTAGTGATAATAAACAACAAAGGAACTAACTTTGTGTGTGTTGGTCAGACCCATACCCATTTAACCATAGGTTTTTTCACGTTTGTGTGTCTTGTTGTCACATAACTGTGTGTGTAGGTGTTTAGTAAACTTTTATTTCTCAATATAAGGGGGTGCAAGATTGTCTTATACTAAATTATAGTCGTATAGATAGGCTGGACTAGAGGAACTATTCAGTCCAGAGACATATCTTCACCTTAAACTATTCACTTGGGAAACTCTATTTCTTACACTTTTACTTCTCACGTATTATCGCCATCTTCTATACTCAGGCGGTACCTTAAATAACTTTAACCTATCTAAGCATGACAGTATCGTTGCAATAAATGTGAAGAACCGTTGGCCAGTTGTTATAGACTTTCAGCAGAGTTGAATCGAGTTTCCATGTTCAAGTTGTGTTTATAACTCAGTCTCGAAAGAAGAAGAAATATGCGCGTGTTTCTTCGGGGAACAAACTGCTCCAATAGCGAAACAGTGATTCTCGCTCGGGGGACATTCTGGTAGGTCGCCGTTATCTCAGGTCAGTTAGATACAGGCCTGCCAACCATAAACATACACGCCCGCGTCGACCAATGATCTGACAGCGAGTAACAGGCTGATTATCTGTTCAGTGTTCGGTTAGTTAAGTGGGCGCCACAAATCACAAATGTTGCGGATATCTATGACGACGAAAAACAGGCGGCGCGATCTATTTGATCGAGGCCAGGTTCGTGGGGAAAGGAGGCATGTCATGGCCCGGTGGCCCAGCAAACCTACATTTGCAGGGCGAAGAATAGACGGATCTCTACTGACGTAAACAGGGGCGAATGTGAAACGACCTGATGACTTGGAAACCCTGTGGCTTAAATTCAAGGACATCAGAAAGACAGCTACTGCAGAAGCATTTGGTGAAGCCCGACTTGGGAACAAGAGGAAGAGGACACCTTGGGGGACAGAGGAAATCAAAGAGAAAATAAGAGAGAAGAAAATGGCATGGAAACAATACTTAGGAGCTAAAAACACAGCAGGACAAATAGAGAAATATAGAGAATATGTAATACTCAGAACAGAAACAAAGAACAAGGTGCTAGCAGCAAAACAGAAGTACTGGGAAGAATTTGGAGAAAAGCTAGAAAAAGATGCGCAAGAAAACCAGAAAATGTTCTATAAGACCCTAAAGAATATGAGGAAGGAAAAACAATGCCCTCTCAAATTTATAAAGGACAAGCAAGGCAAATTGCCCCGAAGGAAGTAATGGAAAGATGGAAAGAATATTTCTCAGAACTCCTTGGTGGTGAGCAAGGTCAAGCATCAGAAATAATAACCACTAGCACAGAAGAGGAAACAAATGGTGATGAAGATGATATAAAGATGGAAGAACTGAAGGCAGCACTGGAGAAAGTCAAGATGGGCAAAGCAGCAGGGCATGATGGTATAACACCAGAAATACTTAAGTACATGGGAGCATCAGGCGACCTATTACTCTTAAGGGTCCTACAGGCAGCGTGGTGCAACAAGACCATACCAAAGGACTGGGAGATTGCCATCATAAAACCAATTTTCAAAAAGGGTGACAATCGACAATGTGGAAACCATAGGGGCATATCCCTTCCCAGTGTCCCTGGTAAAAATCTACTCTAGAATCCTAGAGCAGAGACTTCGACGCCTAGCTGAGCCACAATTGCGGATTCCGAGCAAACCGAAGTACTCAAGACCTAATCTTCACACTCAGACAGCAGAGTGAAAAGGCCCTTGAGTATAAGAGTGAGATCCATCTTTGTTTCATAGATCTGGAAAAGGCATTTGACATAACGATGTTATCAAGTCATGTAAGGAGAGAACAAGAAAGTATTCAGTGGGGTACTGGAAGATGAGACAGGTATGTATTTCAGAGATCGTCATCATCATCGTATAGTTTTGTAGTACCTATATGTAATTCTTGTCTTTGTCACCTGTTTGTGGCTGACGAAGGGTAAAACCCGAAACGTCCCTTGTTTCTTGTGAACCGTTATTTGTAAAACTGATTGAATACCGTTTTATTGGAGAAGAGAAAGATGGTCATAAGCAGGTCTAAAACAAAATCCATGGTGATATCACGAGAAGAAAGAAGACATCGGATTAAGCTGGGAGAACAGGTCCTGGAGCAGGTCGACCACTTTAAATATCTCGGAGCTATTACATACCGAAAGGGAGGCATCAAAGAAGAGTTGGCCACTCGAAAAGCAGCAGTTGGGAGACTTTTTCAGGCCATAAATCGAGAATTCCCCAGCAAGAGAGAGGTTGGTAAGAAAACGAAGATGGTTGTATACCGCTCCACCTATGTCCCAGTCATGGGCAATGACTACAACCCATAAAAGCCAGAGCCAAACCTCTGAAATGAAGTATCTGAGGAAGGTGGTTGAAGTAACAAGAAGAGACATGGTCCGCAACCAGACGATACGCCAAGGACTAAAATCCCACCCCCTGCAGACCCAAGTAGAACAGTCCCAACTAAGATGGTTTGGCATGTCTGCAGAATGGGAGAAGATCGGCTACCACGACAAGAATGGGAAACAAAGAGCCAGGGATTCAGACCCCCAGGACGACGCAGAGTCCGCTGGGAAGACAACATTAGACAATCTTTGAAGGACCGAGGACTAGAATGGAACCAGGCCAGGAGGAAGACAGCCGATATGATAGTGTGGCGCTCTCTCTTCAAAACCTCTACACCTCATGGTAGAAGGGGAACGACTAAGTAAGTAAGAATAGACGGATCTCTACGGACGTAAACAGGGGCGAATGTGAAACGATAAATTACAGTCTTTAGGCCGGGAGTCCCGACCTCGAAAGGGTGGAGTAGTGTGGCGAGTTGCCTGTTATTTTTAATTTAAACTCGCCCCGTTCTTTTTCATTATTGTTGTTATTTCCTTTTTATTCTACTCTTTCAGGGTTCCTGATTTGTAAACATTTCTTGGTTATTCTTTATGGCTCTAATAATTGCAGGAACAACCCCATTACCCCTTTCTTCTCGGGGTGGGGGTAACACCTACGTGCGTGGTTGTATGGTATATTTTAGTTTCACCCTTCGCGTCGGTAGAGCAGTAAGACGGCCAGTTATTAGACGTAACTTTAGGTAAACTTACAGCGGCATCTGGCTTTGTGATCACGGGCGAGCAAATTTATTCCTTTGATCTCCATTTTCAGGGGAGAGACACGCCCGTTCGCTCGGAGATTTGTAGTGTCCCTTGGATAGCGGAATTTGTCTGATGTGGGATAGCGGGAATAAAATGTTATGATTGTCAGGAAGCTTTCACGAGTCGGCTGATGTTGTGAAGCAGGTGTTAGAATCTCGTTATGTTAATTTTACGGTGAGCAGTCATTAGTTTGTTTGTAGAAGAGATGGAAAACTGTTAGGACTATTCTTTGTAGTGGCATGTTTCAAGGGAAACTCTTACGATTGTTTTCGATTTTAATTTAGGTAGTAGCCCGGTTATTACGTCAATTGGGGGTAGTTGCATCTTTTGGGAGATAATTCTAGATCTATTACGTATCGTGTCGGTCTTCCCGTGCACGTGTTCCGAAGTTGCATCAGAGAGTTGTTACTATAAAACAGGTCCTGGTCTGTTAGTAGGGGCTCTACATTCGGATTCCATTTTTGACTTCCAGAGCGATCAGACATGCCACAACCGTGACCAGTCCACGTGGTGTATTTTTGAGACGAAGCATCGTGAGAAATACAAGCCAGATAAGTTGAATTTATTTCTGTTTCTATTCTGTACACAAATTAAGCAGTTGATTATAATTAGTATTTGTTGATTGCTTGACACTAGCTAGAAGTGATAATTTAAATTAGGAATAGTAATAAATAAAAAAGAAAAGAAATAAATTTTAATAGGCCCAGGTGCCACGTGCTTTCCATTGCATGGTACAGCAGCCATTTTTGTTTTACTAAACTGACCAGGAAACAGCAATAAGTTGAATCCTCCTCAAGCCAATGGTAATCTCCTTAGAACTATATGGGTCGGGGTATTAAATCATAATCTTCCACACGTGTTTTAAAATGTCAAATTTTAAAATTCCAACACGTGACCTCTTTCTAATAAGGCAGTAATACTAATACTTCCGATTGCGTCTTTATGCAAACTCACAAACAAACCTGTGAACTTTTTCCCCGTCTAGATGCTTTCTCACCATATTGGCTCCCCAGACAGATAATGATCGATAATATTGATACAAAGATGGGCCAGCGCCTGTGTTTTCATGAGTCCGCCGATCTGACAGCTTAGATAAAAAATATGGCTTTCTTTATGTACTCTGTAGGGTGGTATCTATCATAGGTGGCTAGGCGACTTACGTGATAACAGTATTATTCGATGACCTGTCTAATTAGCCTGGTATTATTACGATTCACCTAGCGGAACATAAACAAGTCTGGGAGCGGCTCAGAGCAAAAAATGTAGGGCATAAAATATGCGAAAATGAAGTGATACTGTCAAAGAGAACGACAGTTACAAAAAGTGCACCTAAATAATAGGATGATGAAGGAAAGAAAGAAGGGCTCAAAAGTACATGCACAGATGTTTTTTCACAACCTCATTCTTCTATATATTCAGATCGTAAGGGCTTCAAATCTTTCATCTAACTCAGTGGTTCCCAAAGTGGGCGGTACCCCCCCCCCCCCCTGGGAGCAGTGGACGGATCCAAGGGGGCGATATGGAAAAAAAGGGGCCAGAGGCGGGCGTTCAGTAGTAAACAGTGGGCGTTTAGTAGCAAAAAGGGGGGGTGGAGGTGTTCAGGATTTGACACGCTAAATCCAGTACGTACAAGGGAGAAAGGTATTGTGGATTTGAGAGACAACAAAAATTTGTCTTACGTTTTTGCATTTCTTCCTCTTCCTCGTTCGTCCTGAAAAGGACGTTGGTTGCATCGAGTCCGTTTTAGCGGAGCTGCGATATTTGCTCCTTTTGGCCGACACATCCGACTTCAGCACAGCATTTTTTGGGACCGGGTTTGCCTTCCCCCTTCGATCCCTACTCTCTCAGCCAGACTGCAGTGATGCAGCCTGTTTCCAGGACCATTACGTGGAGGTGGAGTAGGGTCTTGGTCAGCTCTGAAATGAGGTATCTGAGGAAAGTGGTTGAAGTAACAAGAAGAGACATGGTACGCAACCAGACGATACATCAAGGCCTTAAATCCTACCCCCTGCAGACCCAAGTAGAACAGTCCCAATTAAGATTGTTTGGCCATGTCTGCAGAATGGGAGAAGATCGGCTACCACGACAAGCATTGGAAACAAAGAGCCAGGGATCCAGACCCCCAGAGTCCGCTGAGAGGACAACATTAGACAATCTTTGAAGGACCGAGGACTAGAATGGAACCAGGCCAGGAGAAAGACACCCGATAGGATAGCCTGGCGCTCTCTCTTCCAAACCTCTACACCTCACGGTAGAAGGGGAACGACTAAGTAAGTATATAATTTTTTTTTTACAGATTGTATTTGTATATAAGCTTAACAATTTTATTTTTTATTTTTAATAAAATGTTTTATTTGTGTGCAGAAGTTTTAATCATGCATCGGTGTAGATTTGTTCTAACAATGGTGCCATAACCTTCAAGTGGCAATCAAAGCATATGTGCAGCAAGAATATTTGTTGGGATAAATACTACAGATTGATAGAAACTGGTATTTTTTTTTCTCTAATATAATGTATCACAACTTACATCTCTACATCATCTTCTACTCCACTATAGTTTTTTGCTATTTTTAGAATTTAAAACTTTGTTGTATATAAAATATAATTTTCTTCTCCAGCCTCCAAGAAATAGTCAAACACATTTCCCATTTATGGATGAAAAAAATTTAAGTAGAGCAGGATTGTAAAGTGAGTTTTTGTTTTTGCCTTGTTACAACTGACATACTAATTCTTCCTAATGTTGGTCCCTACCCCAACTAGCAATTAACGTAACACTACATTTTGGGCTTCATTAAATTGCTTTTGAAAATGTTAAAAGATGCAGAAATAAAAATTTAACATCAAAATTCATGTTTCTGAATAGTTAAAATAATTGCTTAATACTTTACCTCTTATTTTGACATAAATGTTCATTTCAAACTTTGTTGTATATTTATATGAAACATAATTTTTCTTTCCAGCCTCCAAGAAATAGTCAAACACAGTTCCCATTTAATGGACGAAACAATTACTAGAGTGGGATTGTAAAGTGAGTATTGTTTCCTTTTTTGTTTTGGACTTGTTACTATTGACGTGGACTCTTGTTACTATTGACGTAGTAATTCTTGTTACTATTGACGTAGTAATTCTTGTTACTATTGACGTAGTAATTCTTCATAATGTTAGCCCCTACCATTTTCTAGGATCAGGTTGCTAAAAAATGGGAAATAGATTAAATGTTTCTAGTGAGATTTCTCAAGAAAATCAAGTATATTTTTTAGAATATAACTCTTATCAGGGGGGTAGGGCAGGAGTGTGTAAGGGATAGTACCTCACGGTGAGAGGTAGCCACATCCCTTTTTGGATGGCCTGGATCCTATTTGGTTTCCCCGCTTCTGCCCAGCTCCCGTATGGCTCCCAGAGTCTGCTTGTTTACGGCAGCGCCACCCCCGGGCAATGGCTTTGGCTAGCCGGCTAAACTACGCTGAGCAAAGTAAAGAAGGGAGTCCCCCCTCATTAGTAAACACAGCTGCTGGCAGAAAAGATGGATGATCGATTTATTCGACAACGACTTTGAAGGTAGGAGCTGGATCGGCCTGGTATCGGGCTTCAGGGCGCACCAGGGACTAAAGTTGGTAAGCGGCCAGAACCGTTCAGAAAGCAATGGCAATTTACTGAATGTATTTTGCCAAGAAATCATGACAGCAAAGAATGATGAATCTCGAAACACAAAGATCTGATGGTGTGGCCCGCAGATCGACCATGCGAACTGGGGAAGAGAACGATGCCAGAGCAAGTACAAGTAATGGTGATGATGGCCAAAAACCTGACTGTGTTACTGCGGAAAGCCCTGACATCGGACTAACGAAAAAAATTAAGAATAGGCATGTGAAATGTAAGAAGCCTACATCAGGGAAAACTTTGTATGATTAGTAAAGAAATGGAAAGAACCAAAACAGACATATTGGGCATTTCTGAACATAGATGGGCCAGACAAGGTCATTTTATAACTCAAACAGGAGAGACCTTCATATACTCAGGGAAGGAAAAGAGCGGTCAGAGCGGGGTTGGTTTCCTCCAGACAAAGGAAGCATCTATAGCACCACTTGGATACAATCCAATTAGTGACCGACTTATCATGATTAGACTCAAGAGAAAGGAAAGGAACATCAAAATTTTACAAGTTTATGCACCCACATCTGCAGCAGATAATGATGAAATTGAGGAATTTTACAACAGTTTACAAGAGACTTTAGGGAAAGTGGAAAAAAGAGATATCATGATAATCATGGGCGACTTTAGCGCGAAAGTTGGCATCAAAAGAACAGAGGAAGAGAAAAAGGTGCGAGGTCCATTCGGTATAGGAAATAGAAATGAAAGAGGAGAAAAATAATCGAATTCTGCTTAGAAAACAACCTCTCTATTACAAATACCATATTTAAACAACATCCCAGAAGGCTCTACACATGGACCTCACCAGATGGAAACAGCAGGAATCAAATAGATTACATCTTGATACAACAAAGATGGAGGTCAGGTATATCATCTACAAAGACACTCCCAGGGGAAGATTGTGAGTCAGATCATGAGCTACTAATTGCAGATTTTAAGTTAAAATTGAAAAAAAGTGACGAAAGGTGCTCGACCTCTCCATCTCGATGTAAGTGCTATACCACCTGAATATAACATAGAAGTACAAAACAAATTCAAAGCACTGAAGGCTGTACAAGAGGATATGACACCGGATGAGCTAGCCACACATGCGAGAGATATTCTCATCACATCAGCAGAAAACATGATCCCTAGAAAAGTGCATAAGAAGCAGATATACATCACGGAGGAAACATTGAGGCTCATGGAGGAAAGAAGAAAATTGAAGCAAACAGGGGTAGAACGGAACAGTGACAAATACAAAAACTGCACAAGAAACATCAGGAGAGAGATTAGGAAAGACAAGAAACAGTACATAACGAACACCTGCAATAGAATAGAAAAGCTGCAATTTCAAGGAAAAGATGGGGATATGTTCAAGGAAATCAGATCGTTAACAGATGATTTTAGACCAACATTATATGTAATCAATGATAAAAATGGTAACATACTAACAGAAAGTAAGGATATATTGGAGAGATGGAAGGAGTACTGTAGAGAAATGTAGTTGAAAAAAAAAAAAAACACAACAAAAAACAAAAAAACCACACACACCCACGCAAATAGTAATACGTCTTACAAGGAGAAGGACAAGAAAAACCTACGTTGCGGCCACAAGGCCTTCGTCAGGGACAGACAAACAAGAGACAGGAGGGAAAGAAAATGAGAATTAAGTAGAGAACATGAAACTATAAAAATAAGAGAAAAAAACTCCCTTAATATTAAGTCCAGTCACATGTGAAGCAAAGCAGGATGGCTGCCACTAAACCGGAAAGAGGAAGTTGACAGTACATAAAGATAAGAAATAATAAAAACAAGGACTGGAGAAGAGTGAGAAAAAAGTAATCAATAAATAATAAATAAAATAAATAAATAAAATATAAATAAATAAATAATAATAATAAATAAATTTAAAACAAATAAATAAATAAATAAAAATAAAAACTAAATAAAGAAATAAATAAAATAAAAAATAATAAAGGAAAAAAAATAATTAAAAAAAAAATAAATAAATAAATAAATAAATAAAATAAAATAAAATAAATAAACAAATTTAAAAAATAAATAAATAAATAAATAAAATTATTAAATTAAAAAAATAGTAATTTAAAAAAAAAAAAAAAAAAAGGTGATCGCATCAAAGTAGAAAGTCATAATACAACAGGGACTCGATAGAGAAAGGCGTCTCAGACAAAAGAATGTTGGGTATTCAAACCGTGTGGTTTGAGGCAACCCATGAGATGGATGAGGCGTTGTTCCTGGCGAAACCGACTGTTGGCGTCCGAGGAACAGTATCTGATGGCTGTCACCTGGATGTCAGTGGCACCGTGGTGGTCAGGGCCATTGAAGTGGATGGCCACAGGTGTGGAATTAAACTGAGAGATGTCATAGAGGTGTCTGCAGAATCGGTCGCCCAGTCGTGTGCCCGTTTGGCCGATGTACGTAATGGTGCAACGTTTGCATATAATAGCATAAATGACGTTGCGTGACTCACATGTGAAGCCATGAGTGATGGTGAACTTGGCGTTAGGGAACGAGACTGAACGTGTTTCGATTACATACTGACATGTCTTACATCGTGTACGGTTACATGGCTTGGTTCCAAAGTGGCCATCGTTGACGGTTTTCAGACGGCTGTGGACTAGGAGGTCCCTCAAATTTTTGTCCCGTCTATATGCCAGCAAGGGTGGCTCACTAAATGCATCCCGCGCCACTGGGTCAGCTTGGAGGAGAGGTAGGTGGCGAAACAGGATCCTTTTGACAGCAGTGCTGTGAGGGTGATAGGTCATTATTAACTTGACTCTATCAGAGGAGGTATTTTGGCGGGGTTTGAGGGCCTCTACACGTGAGATAGGGAGAACACGTTCTAAGGCAGAGGTAAGAACATCTTCTGGATACTGTCTGTTACGGAAGAAGTCCAACATTTCTTGTGCTCGGCATAGAAAGTTGTCATCATCTTGGCATAACCGACGGAGGCGGAGAAGTTGTGAGAAAGGCAAGGAGTCCCGACAAGCCGGAGGATGAGAGGAAGTATAAAGGAGGTAACTGTGTGCATCGGTGGGTTTGTAGTACACCGAAGTGGTGAGGTGGGGCGGAGTGATAGTGACAACAATGTCAAGGAAATTAACAGAGACAGTGGAGATGTGAGAGGTGAATTGGATCGCAGGGTGGAAGTTGTTAATGAAATTAATGAACCTAGATAGGTCAACCTCTGGCATATCGGTGAGACCTATGCCATCATCGATGTATCTATGATACATCAATGGAAAAGGTCCAGGATACTGCTGCCACACCTGATACTCCAGGTAGCCCATGAAGAGGCAGGCATAACTGGGACCCATCTTGGTGCCCATGGCAACTCCACTTATTTGGTCAAAGAACTGTCCATTGAACTCAAAGGAATTGAGTCGAAGGACCAGTTCTGCAAGGCGCAGGAGAGTCTCTGTAGCGATAGAGGGGTGCGTGCGCTGGTCCAGGAAAAACCGGAGAGCTCGGAGACCATCAGAGTGAGGAATGGAAGTGTAAAGTGAGCAAACATCTAACAGAAATAAACGGTAGGTACGGTCTGGAGAAAGCTGAATAGAGGAAAAAGTAGTAAGAGCATGGTTTGTGTCCTTTAAGAAGGAAGGAAGCTGCTCTACAATAGGCTGGAAGATGCCGTCGAGGAAGTCTGATATACGTTCGGTAGGGCAGGCACACGCAGAGACAATGGGTCTCCCAGGGTTGGAGGGTTTATGATAACTCTCTTTTGGCTCATCAGTTGATAAATATAAGCTCACTAGAACATCACCAGAGTTAAATGCTGTGTTGTTGTGTAACTCGTGGTTTGAGTATGGAATGTCAACTCGACCTACGCAGGGGTGTGTAAGCATGAATTGAGAGTATAATATGCGAATGATAAGAAGAGTTCGTGGTGTTGACAAATGGTCTTTTTCTTACACTCATGTATGGCTGGAAGTCATCGACACCAACGACTATGTACCTTTGCTACAGTTTAATTGGACGTACACACTCGACAGCACGGATAGTGACAAATCACAGGTTGGCATAATACATCATGGTACAGTGGATAAATGGTCTTGCAATGATACATGGGCACTCATGTAGAATAATAGCATAATGGACTGTCAGTAGACAAGCACTCAGTATTGCCCATATATATATATATATATCATCTGAGTTTACTGACAAAGCACGTCAGATTATAAACAATATTCAAGATGGCTTCTAGACCTAACCTCGTCTAGCGAAGATTCCTTTAAATAATGTTCAGCACATATTTTTTCATATAATCATATTGAACCGCTAGTAATGGGTTCTCATGTGTAGCAGTGATCTCTGGACTCATCAAGCGATAATACGGGGCATCCCTTTCTCTTCTTGAAAGTCACAAAATATTTGGATACAAGATGGCTTCTCTCGTGAGCTGTCACTCACTTTAGGATACAAACTGGAATCTGTATCAAAGTTAATCATTCATTAAATGTTCTCATTGCTCTGTAGATTCTATCATGATACAATTGACTTCATCATACAAGATATAGTGCTGCTAGAAATGAATGTCATTTTCCTCTAGTTAAATATTCTCTCAGACGTACAAATCGTGCGTCTGCTTATCGAAAACGATGGCTTCGTAAGAGTTCATAAGAAATACTTTTGTTACCTCGGTATCAGAAATATGATTCTGCCATTCCTTGGCAATGAATAAACACTGGGGTAAAGCATACAGGATAGGTCTAAACGTCTATCACTTTCCCCATAAATCTTGAGATCACTTTTCCCGGCGACAAGCCGATACAGAAAAACACAGCCCCATCATCAGGGCGAAGCCAAATCACACCTCTCTAGCGACACATCCGCCGAACAGCCCTTTGACCTTTCTAACGACAAAAGACCATATAGTTCGACTTAGACATGCAAAGATATTCAGATATAAGACAGACTCGTCCTACCCAGACAAACAATACACATAAATTCAGGCCATAGATACATTGAAGCAAGAACAATCTATTCCTACCCAAACAAAGAATAAATCGCAGTAAAACTGGATTCATCAGCGGAGTTCGATCGAAAGTGACGACACTCCTTTCAAGGGAAGTAACTCAATAATGACTTTTCCTTAAGCACTAAAAAGTATCTATTTTGTTTACAAAATATTTGCGAACATAACAAGCATACAAATGTATTATATTGTAAGATATCAAAGACTGCACGTAACAGTTTATGAATTTTGGGAAGCATATAAAACACAGGCTTACCCAGACCACTATTGTCAATACGGAGATGAGAAGCGCTAGAAGGTAAGGACTTGTTGGCGATAAGACTTTTGATGGTGTCATGGACCAGACGATTGTTGAGGACTGTCGCATCATTGTCACGGCGCTGGTAGAAGGAGCTGTTGGTGAGCTGCTTATTACCTTCTTGGAGGTACAGGTCCTTGCGCCATACCACAATGGCACCTCCTTTGTCAGCCGGTTTGATAACAATGTCATCTCGGCGGCGGAGCTTAGTAAGGGCATGAGACTCATCAGAAGAAAGGTTTGAATAACGCAGGCGTTGAGGTTGGAGCTGCTGAATGTCGTGGAGGGTAGTCTGAATATATAAATCCAGAGCGTGGGAAGCCCCAGGAGAGGGTATAAAATGTTTATTCTGGGAGGAGCAAAGCGTGCAAAGGCATCATCTGATTCAGCCTGCGATCTCTGAGGACCATCACTGTTGCGGAAATGGAGCTGAAGTCACAGACGGCGATGAAACCGATGGACATCTTGGAGGAGATTGTACTGATCAGAGGATGGTTGGAGAGGGACAAAGTGCAAGCCCTTGCTGAGGACTGAAAGCTCTCCCTCAGAGAGGGCAGGATCAGAGGGAATACAAACAACCTGGGAAAGAGATGGAGTAGAGGAGGCAGGGACAGTCTCAGGGGTAGGACAGAGGCGGGAAAGTTTGTCCTTTTTCTGGGCGGATAAAAAAATCATACAATTGCCGGTTGAGGGTATGGATAATAATGCGGATAATGGGGAAGGCAGGAAAGTAGCTGGAGGTGAGACTACGTAAGCGGAGTAGAAGCTGAGACTGCTGAGCACTGATATCTGCCAGGAGGCGGGAATGGATAGCTGCGACAGCTCGCATACGCTGGAACCCACATGTGGTCTCGATGCGCTGCAAGAGGCGATGTTCACGAGGGTGAATATGGCCAGCAGAGGGGTTGAAGTGAGAAGTGAAGCCATGAGGGAGAACTTTAAGGCGGAGGCAGGTGCGGATAAAGTGGAGATGGCAAGAGAATCTAGTTTTCTTGAATGTAGCAAATGCAAAATCAATTGCAGTGCGAGATATATCAGGTGGTAAGAGGCTGAATGAGGTGGTGATGGAAGACCGAAGTGAATTAATGAAGTGTTTCAGTGAAGGCATAATGGCAAATCGAGTGAGACCACACACATGCAAAAATAAATAAAATTAAATATAAAAATAATTAATTTAATAGATATAAAGAATAAATAAAAAATAATAAACAATGAAAGTAGGTGTATAGATCGAAAGTAAGAGAGGAGATAAAAGAGAAAAGTGAGCAAACAGGTAGACAGTGCAGTCAGTTATTGGGTAATATATAAGTATATGAGGAGAACTGCAGTAAGACGGGGTAAAACAGTTGGAAAAAAAATTTAAAAAAAAATAAAAAAACACACACACACCCACACAAATAGTAATACGTCTTACAAGGAGAAGGACAAGAAAAACCTACGTTGCGGCCACAAGGCCTTCGTCAGGGACAGACAAACAAGAGACAGGAGGGAAAGAAAATGAGAATTAAGTAGAGAACATGAAACTATAAAAATAAGAGAAAAAAACTCCCTTAATATTAAGTCCAGTCACATGTGAAGCAAAGCAGGATGGCTGCCACTAAACCGGAAAGAGGAAGTTGACAGTACATAAAGATAAGAAATAATAAAAACAAGGACTGGAGAAGAGTGAGAAAAAAGTAATCAATAAATAATAAATAAAATAAATAAATAAAATATAAATAAATAAATAATAATAATAAATAAATTTAAAACAAATAAATAAATAAATAAAAATAAAAACTAAATAAAGAAATAAATAAAATAAAAAATAATAAAGGAAAAAAATAATTTAAAAAAAATAAATAAATAAATAAATAAATAAAAAATAAAATAAAATAAAATAAATAAACAAATTTAAAAAATAAATAAATAAAATTATTAAATTAAAAAAATAGTAATTTAAAAAAAAAAAAAAAAAAAAAAAAAAAAAAGGTGATCGCATCAAAGTAGAAAGTCATAATACAACAGGGACTCGATAGAGAAAGGCGTCTCAGACAAAAGAATGTTGGGTATTCAAACCGTGTGGTTTGAGGCAACCCATGAGATGGATGAGGCGTTGTTCCTGGCGAAACCGACTGTTGGCGTCCGAGGAACAGTATCTGATGGCTGTCACCTGGATGTCAGTGGCACCGTGGTGGTCAGGGCCATTGAAGTGGATGGCCACAGGTGTGGAATTAAACTGAGAGATGTCATAGAGGTGTCTGCAGAATCGGTCGCCCAGTCGTGTGCCCGTTTGGCCGATGTACGTAATGGTGCAACGTTTGCATATAATAGCATAAATGACGTTGCGTGACTCACATGTGAAGCCATGAGTGATGGTGAACTTGGCGTTAGGGAACGAGACTGAACGTGTTTCGATTACATACTGACATGTCTTACATCGTGTACGGTTACATGGCTTGGTTCCAAAGTGGCCATCGTTGACGGTTTTCAGACGGCTGTGGACTAGGAGGTCCCTCAAATTTTTGTCCCGTCTATATGCCAGCAAGGGTGGCTCACTAAATGCATCCCGCGCCACTGGGTCAGCTTGGAGGAGAGGTAGGTGGCGAAACAGGATCCTTTTGACAGCAGTGCTGTGAGGGTGATAGGTCATTATTAACTTGACTCTATCAGAGGAGGTATTTTGGCGGGGTTTGAGGGCCTCTACACGTGAGATAGGGAGAACACGTTCTAAGGCAGAGGTAAGAACATCTTCTGGATACTGTCTGTTACGGAAGAAGTCCAACATTTCTTGTGCTCGGCATAGAAAGTTGTCATCATCTTGGCATAACCGACGGAGGCGGAGAAGTTGTGAGAAAGGCAAGGAGTCCCGACAAGCCGGAGGATGAGAGGAAGTATAAAGGAGGTAACTGTGTGCATCGGTGGGTTTGTAGTACACCGAAGTGGTGAGGTGGGGCGGAGTGATAGTGACAACAATGTCAAGGAAATTAACAGAGACAGTGGAGATGTGAGAGGTGAATTGGATCGCAGGGTGGAAGTTGTTAATGAAATTAATGAACCTAGATAGGTCAACCTCTGGCATATCGGCGAGACCTATGCCATCATCGATGTATCTATGATACATCAATGGAAAAGGTCCAGGATACTGCTGCCACACCTGATACTCCAGGTAGCCCATGAAGAGGCAGGCATAACTGGGACCCATCTTGGTGCCCATGGCAACTCCACTTATTTGGTCAAAGAACAGTCCATTGAACTCAAAGGAATTGAGTCGAAGGACCAGTTCTGCAAGGCGCAGGAGAGTCTCTGTAGCGATAGAGGGGTGCGTGCGCTGGTCCAGGAAAAACCGGAGAGCTCGGAGACCATCAGAGTGAGGAATGGAAGTGTAAAGTGAGCAAACATCTAACAGAAATAAACGGTAGGTACGGTCTGGAGAAAGCTGAATAGAGGAAAAAGTAGTAAGAGCATGGTTTGTGTCCTTTTAGAAGGAAGGATGCTGCTCTACAATAGGCTGGAAGATGCCGTCGAGGAAGTCTGATATACGTTCGGTAGGGCAGGCACACGCAGAGACAATGGGTCTCCCAGGGTTGGAGGGTTTATGAATTTTGGGAAGCATAGTACAAAGACCCCAGACATGACGATTGAAAGTGAAGAGAGAGAGCCAGAACCTTTATTAGATGAAGTACGTGCAGCAATCAAAAGCCTGAAGAAAGGGAAATCACCAGGATGTGATGATATACCAACTGAACTAATCCAAGCAGGAGGAGAGGCCAGTGTCCTTGTTTATCATGCACTATGTGTGAAGATCTGGAACAGTGCAATCTGGTCCAAAGCATGGACAAGATATGTGTATATCCCTCTCCAAAAGAAAGGCAATTTAAAACTGAGTACCATACTAACTATCATACTATTGCTTTAATAAGTCATGCCAACAAAATCCTCTTGTGGATTATCATGTAAAGGATAGAGAGAAAGTTAGAACATGAAATTCATGAAGTACAGGTGGGTTTTAGATGAGGCAGAGGTACGAGAGATCACATCTTTAATGTGAGAAACATCCTTTGTATACTGTTCAAAAAAAGAAACGCATAGCTATCCGAGGGCGCATTTTTATGAGTTTGTAAGTAAAATTTGGTGCTAGGG
This sequence comes from Oreohelix idahoensis, assembly GCA_024509875.1. Taxonomy (NCBI): domain Eukaryota; kingdom Metazoa; phylum Mollusca; class Gastropoda; order Stylommatophora; family Oreohelicidae; genus Oreohelix; species Oreohelix idahoensis. The sequence continues at coordinate 49,705 of JAMPIV010018906.1, forward strand.
TATATAAAGTACAACGGGCTGATCACCCGTTTGCCAGTCACTTCGATTACGGAAACAACAGCAAATGGGTTGATTTGCCGTTGCCCTAAAGACGCCACTAGGCGTGATGGGAAACAATGGCAAAGAAAACCTATCTGCTGTTGCCCTAAGACGCCACTAGGCGTAATGGCCACTGACTGCTTTGACGGTCGGTGGCTAAGGACGGAAGAAGAAGAAGAAGAGGGTATATAAAAACCAGCATCAAATGTTCTTTACAGTGTCAAATGCACGTGTTGACCTGAATTGCACTGGTTTTTGTAATCGTTACAACGCAGTGGTCAATAGTGTTTATGACGCAATTTTTGACCACAGCTCATGTTGCGCGCACGTGAAAGCAACAAAATTTGGGGTGAACACTATTCACTGACTACGCAACTGAAACCCTATAAAAGAATAACGCTAAACAAAAAAAATTCAGTTCATTTTCAAGCAGATATTTATGACGTCTCTATCGATAAATTTAAGGAACATTGCTATTGGCCGACTGCATGCAGGCGAAAGTCAAAGTCAGGTTGCCAGGCATCTAAACGTGCATCAGAGTACCATCAGTCGACTTTGGCACCGGTTCCAAGCCACTGGCTCAGTTGAAGACCGGCATCACAGTGGACGACCCAGAGTGACAACAGCAGCTGAGGATCACTTTATTCGGCTTCGTCACCTCAGAAACAGGTTTACAACAGCTTCCTCAACTGCCCAGTCATTGCCTGCAGGACGTCATGTGTCTGATCAAACTGTCCGGAATAGACTGCATGACGCTGGACTTTAAGCACACAATGACCTCACCGAGGACCTGTCCTTACGCGCCGCCATCGCCAAAATCGACTTCTTTGGGCCAACCAGCATCGTCCCTGGGCAGCTGACAATCAATGGAAACGTGTCTGGTTTAGTGACGAATCTTTCTTTTTGTTGCAGCGTCATGATAGACGCTGTAGGGTCTACCGTTGGCGAAATGAACGTTTTGCCCAGAATTGCGTTGATGAAGCTCCGCCGCACGGTGGTGGAGGTGAAATGGTGCGGGTAATGATCAGTGACAACGGAAGGAGTCAATTGGTGCACATTGAAGGAGGCTTTAATGCGCAACGATACGTCAATGAAATTCTTCGACCCCATGTCCTTCCACTTTTGGCTGCCCACAGGTCTGTGTTTCAACAGGACAATGCCAGACCCCACTGTGCACAGTTGACCACACAGTTTCTGACTGCCAACATCATTCTCACCCTTCCCTGAGTCCGATTGAGCACCTGTGGGATGAGCTGCATAGACGTGTTTGTCGACGAGACGTTGCTCCAGCCAATCGTTGTGATCTGTTCCAGGCACTCCAGGAAGAGTGGGCAGCCATCCCACAGGCCCACATCAGACGTCTGATCCATGCCCAGGAGATGCCAGTTGCTGATCGATGCAAGAGGAGACCACACACCATACTAACGGGAAAGCCTGTACGCCAAAAAACTCTCGTGACTCAGATGCAAAACAACTGTCAATTGATTGGTTGAACCCTAAGGTATTCTTGTGTGCAATTTGAACAATTAACTCATTAAATTTAAAAAAGTTATTGAATGTCAAAATTATGGCTATGTGTGTGCCTTCAGTAGCTATGCGTTTCTTTTTTTGAACAGTATACATTCTTTCTGTGGCTCCCCTGTGGGATAACTGGTAAAAACTCTAGCAATGTTTTGACATTTAGCCTAACCTTTTTTGAGCAGGAGAGCTTTGGACAGGTTTTTAAACAATGTAATTTTTAAATGTAATTTTAAAAAAAAGTAATTGGACAATCTATGAAAAAATCACAAGTACAAGAAAAAATATACACAAAGGGCACTTTGAAAACTCTTACAATAAAAAAAAGAAAACAGCACAGATAAGTAGTTTATTTCTAACATTTTTTTGTATATTTTTGTCAGAAAATCATTCACTGATATACTGCACTCATGATCCAATCTCTATAACAAAAAACTTGTATAGTAAAACTAAAAATAAAAATATGATGAATAAAGTACCAGTCACCTCAGTGTGAAACTTGAGCTTGCTTGTTGTTACACAGCTTGTCAAATCTTGACACCAATTGAGATACAGCTACAATCACTTCCTTCTTCACATCAAGTCTTGATCTGAACTTGGCTTTTATGACAGCCACTGCTGAAAACCCAGCCTTGCAGAGATAGGAGGTTGCAAATGGAATTAATATCTTCAGTGCTCTCTCGCTCAAGCTAGGGAACTCCTGTTTTACTGAATACCAAAATTTTGGCAATGCCATGGATAAAAACTTCGCTTGTAGTGAAGAGTCTGATGAAAGTTCTATCAGTTCTTCCTCTTCTGCAGTACTGAAGTCCGAAGGAGCATAACTACTGAAGGGATTTTAAACCCACTGAAACCTGTCACAGTTTTCAGGAAAGTACTTTTCAAAATGAACACTGAGTTGAGATAAGTGTCCTTGAATTATAGAAACAATATCTGCATTAAAATATATTTCATTGTCTGTAATGAACTGCTGCAAACCTGGGAAGTAATCCATTTCTCATCCTTCATTGATTTTTCTCTTCCAAAGAAAAAGCTTCTTTTTGAAAGCCGAAACTTTGTCAATAAGTTGAATCAAATGAGTTTCACTTCCTTGCAGAAGATTATTCAACGAGTTCAACTTTTCAAAAAGATCACAGAGGTATTCAACTTTTAACAGGAAGTCAGTGTCCAGAAAGCACTTGTTGCTATTTATTTTTTTTTTCTCTTAGCTGTGACGAGATGTGTTAGTGTTGTTTTCGTTATTTTTTCTCCGCACTTTAGTTTTTGATTCGTTTTGTTTGTATTTGTCTGCCTTCTCTTTTCTATTGTTAATTTCTTTACACCCTTTTGTTTATACACTGTGTTGTCATTGTATTATTGTGAATTTTTCGCGGTTATCATTGTAATTTTTTACAACATTTGATTTAGTTAAGCTTTATTTTCTTTTGACCTCTGCGAATGTTTTCGTTTGTTTAGATGCTTGTCTTTGTTTAGTTATCGTGATATTGTTGATATATACAGTCTTCATGTATACTTGATCATGTACTGTTATTATATGATGCAAATTATATACTGAGCTGATTACTGGTGACTTAATAAATAAGGTAATTGTACTTAGTCTTTGTAAAAGACTCATCTCCCACTGAGATTGGGATAACTTGTGTTGCTATTTTAGATATATTGACAGCACATTTGTAGACAGGATGTCTACATTAGATTTCTTCATCCAGCAAGGGTTGGCCCTTGGCAAAACTGATGAGAAACTGGAGGAGTTTGCACTTGCTCAATATGCTAAAGCACAAAAAGCTGAAGAGAAAAAGATTCAAGCGCAGCTAGACAGAGAAGCTGAAGATAGAAGAATTCAGCAACAACATGAAAGAGAACTTCAAGAGAAAAAACTGCAAGCTGAAGAGAAAAAGATTCAAGCGCAGCTAGACAGAGAAGCTGAAGATAGAAGAATTCAGCAACAACAGCAGCATGAAAGAGAACTTCAGGAAAAAAAGTATCAAAGAGAACTTGAAGAGAAAAAACTGTAAGCTGAAGAAAGGAAGATTCAGCAAGACAGAGAATTTGAAGAGAAAAAGCATCAAAGAGAACATGAAGAAAAACTCTTGGCTTTGGAGGTAGAGAAATTAAAAGTGACGAATATGGGTAGTTCTCAAGCGACTTCTTCGAGCACAAAAGGTCATGATTATAAGTTCAAACTTCCTCATTTTAATCCTACGAAAGATGACATAACGTTCTATCTAGATAGACTAGAACTTAATTGCGTAACATATAAAGTAGATAAGGCACAATATGTTAGACAACTGTTGAATTCACTTACAGGTGAACCATTAAGTATTATAATGGCAATAGAAGAACATGATAGGACTAACTATGAAGTTGTCAGAGCAGCCTTATTGAAAAGATATCAGCTTAAAGAAGATTAAGACTATGTTACCAGAATCTGGTGTAGAGTTCTCGGACTTTATAGGAAAGATACGCCTTACTTTCACTAGATGGATAGAGTTGTCTAAGACTGAACATACTTATGAAGCACTTATGAACTTGTTGCTTAGAGACAAAGTAATGTCATCTGTTAATGAGTCTTTTCTTGCCTTTATACACGAACGTAAACCTAAGGACATAAAAGAAATGGAACAATATTGTTGCCAATATGTCACTGCTCATCTACAACAAACGATTAGCAATACTAAGATTAAAGAAGGTTTACCCGTGGCTTCTGTGACTCCATACAATTCTAATTTCGGAGGTAAAGTTAAGGGTACTCAGCGCAACTTCGATAAGAAAAGTAAGCATAACTTTGGACAGGATCAAAGTGACTCATCCCAAAGAGGCTCATCTTCTAGGAATTGGAGGCGATCTGATAGCCCTCATAATTATGGTTCCAACAAATTTGGTAACTTTCGAAGGGGTAGCCACAATAAAAACTATCCTCGCCATAATTCTTCAGGAAGACAGCAGTATCAGTCTGATAGACATTTTCATCAAGGTGTAAATCACAATCACAATTGTGAAAACTGTGGTTCAAACCAAAATAATAATAGCAATAGGGGTAATTACCATAATTCCAAAGGAAATAGTAATCGAGGTAGATGGCAGCACAATAATAATAGATCATGTCATCATACTAACTGTGCTGAACAAGAGTCACAAGGAGTTAGTAATGAACAAAACAATAGTAAACCTAGTGCTAGTGCTAGTTCTTGTTCTGCCTTTGATTTTGGGAGAGCATCTCAATGCCCACAGTGCACCACTTTATTTGAACCTACTACTATATCCACCTTGAGTTGCGGTCATCCTCTGCCCGCTCTTCCTGCCACGGCGGTGCATGACGGGAGAGGATCTCTTATTCTACATAGGGGTCTTGTGAATAATGATCCAGTCTCAGTCCTCTTTGATTCTGGATGTACCACTATTGGGGTTAGACAATCTCTTGTAGATCCTTCCTGTGCTACTGGAAGAGTAATCAAATGTGTAACATTTGGTGGCACAGTGGAAAAATATTCTACCGCTATCATCCGTATAGCTACTTCCTTCTTTACGGGAGAGGTCCAAGCGTGTCTGCTTCCGAATCCTATTGCGGATCTTATCATCGGGCGTATACACTGCATTAAAGAGTGCACCCCGCAGCAGATTATTGCTTGGGAAGAACATAACTTAGAAGCTGCTAATGCAGTTATCACGAGAGCTCAGGCTCAGAATATGCCTCAGACTTCATCGACCGAAGGTGTTGAGGTACGTGATCAAGATGATCATGATGTCATTTCACGTGACTCTTTTATCAAAAGTCAACAAGAAGACACTTCGTTAAAAAAATTCTTCGTTCTGGCAAAAAAAGGTGACCCAAATAAGAACACAGATCACAAATCTTGGATCACTATGAAGAATGGCGTACTAGTGCGTATGGTACAACACTCAGACATGTCTATACATTCACAAATTCTTGTTCCGAAAGACATGAGAGTTAGAATACTGCAACATGCTCATGACTCCCAATGCACTGGTCATATGGGATTTTCACGTATGAAGTCGAGAGTTCTTGCGGCTTTCTTTTGGCCATTCGTCAACAGAGACATACGTCTTTATTGTCGCTTGTGTAGAGTATGTCAAGAAGTAAAATCGAAAGGTCCTCGCCATGCAGCACCTATTAAGGCTGCGGACATTCCTATCTGTCCATTTCAGAAAATGGCGATAGATATCATTGGCCCTTTCAAAATAAAATCAGCCAGAGGACATCAATTTATTCTTACATGTGTTGACATGTGTACTCGATGGCCAGAGGCCATACCTCTAAAGAGCATTTCGACTGCCGATATTGCAGACGCTCTTTGGCTGATATTTTCACGGTTGGGATTCCCTAGGGAAATCTTGTCAGACCATGGCACCCAACTGATATCTGAGACAATGTCGCAAGTGATACTTGCTTACTTAGTCGTTCCCCTTCTACCGTAAGGTGTAGAGGTTTGGAAGAGAGAGCGCCAGACTATCCTATCGGCTGTCTTCCTCTTGGCCTGGTTCCATTCTAGTCCTCGATCCTTCAAAGATTGTCTAATGTTGTCCTCCCAGCGGACTCTGGGTCGTCCTCGGGGTCTGGATCCTTGGCTCTTTGTTTCCCATGCTTGTCGTGGTATCCGATCTTCTCCCATTCTGCAGACATGGCCAAACCATCTTAATTGGGACTGTTCTACTTGGGTCTGCAGGGGGTAGGATTTAAGGCCTTGACGTATTGTCTGGTTGCGTACCATGTCTCTTCTTGTTACTTCAACTACCTTCCTCAGATACCTCATTTCTGAGGTTTGGATCTGGCTTTTATGGGTTGTAGTCATTGCCCATGACTCGCATCCGTATGTCAAGACTGGGACATAGGTGGAGCGGTATACAGCCATCTTCGTTTTCTTACCAACCTCTCTCTTGCTGAGGAATCCTCGATTTATGGCCTGAAAAAGTCTCCCAGCTGCTGCTTTTCGAGTGGCCAACTCTTCTTTGATGCCTCCCTTTCGGTCTATAATAGCTCCGAGATATTTAAAGTGGTCGACCTGCTCCAGGACCTGTTCTCCCAGCTTAATCTGATGTTTTCTTTCTTCTCGTGATATCACCATGGATTTTGTTTTAGAGCTGCTTATGTCCATCCCTCTCTTCTCCAGCTCTTCCTTCCAGACTTGCAGGTTGGATTGGAGATGTGCCTCTGATTTAGCAATCAGGGCGACATCATCAGCAAATGCCAGCTCCGAAATATAGACCTGTCTCATCTTCCAGTACCCCACTGAATACTTTCTTGTTCTCTCCTTACATGCCTTGATGACATCGTCCATAAGGAGTATGAAGAGGTAAGGTGATAGGATATCACTTATGGTTTGCTGTCCTCACATAATTTCTGCAAGACTTTTAGAAGCTCTGTATAGCATGAATCAGAGTTGCTGGAATATTCTTCCTTGCCAAACAGTCCCAAAGTTTGCTCCAGGGGACCCTGTCAAACGCCTTTTCCAGATCTATGAAACAAAGATGCATCTCACTCTTATACTCAAGGGCCTTTTCACTCAGCTGTCTGAGTGTGAAGATTAGGTCTTGAGCACTTCGGTTTGCTCGGAATCTGCACTGGACCTCATCCAATTGTGGCTCAGCTAGGCATCGGAGTCTCTGCTCTAGGATTCTAGAGTAGATTTTACCAGGGACACTGAGAAGGGATATGCCTCTATGGTTTCCACACTGTCGATTGTCACCCTTTTTGAAAATTGGTGTTATGATGGCAATCTCCCAATCCTTTGGTATGGTCTTGTTGTACCACGCTGCCTGTAAAACCCTTAAGAGTAATAGGTCGCCTGATGCTCCCATGAACTTAACCATTTCTGGTGTTATACCATCATGCCCTGCTGCTTTGCCCATCTTGATTTTCTCCAGTGCTGCCTTCAGTTCTTCCATCTTTATGTCATCTTCACCATCATTGGTTTTCTCTTCTGTGCTAGTGTTTATCATTTCTGATGCTTCTCCATGCTCACCATCCAGGAGTTCTGAGAAATATTCTTTCCATCTTCCCATTACTTCCTTCGGGGCAGTAAGCAATTTGCCTTGCTTGTCCTTTATAAATTTGAGAGGGCATTGTTTTCCTTCCTCATGTTCTTTAGGGTCTTATAGAACAATTTCTGGTTTTCTTGTGCATCTTTTTCTAGCTTTTCTCCAAATTCTTCCCAGGACTTCTGTTTTGCTGCTAGCAATTTGTTCTTTGCTTCTGTTCTGAGTGTCACATATTCTCTATATTTTTCCATTTGTCCTGTTGTGTTTTTAGCTCCTAAGTATTGTTTCCATGCCATTTTCTTCTCTCTTATTTTCTCTTTGACTTCCTCTGTCCACCAAGGTGTCCTCTTTCTCTTGTTCCCAAGTCGGACTTCACCGCATGCTTCTGCAGCAGCTGTCTTTATGATATCCTTGAATTTAATCCAGAGGGTTTCCAAGTCATCAGGTCGTTCTTCTGAGTTGCTCACCGCTGCAGCAATAAGCCCCTGATATCTGGTCTTAATTTCTGGCTCTCTCAGCTTGTAGGTCCTAATGCTCATTTCTCCTGCTCGTTTACTTGGTTTCTTGCGTGATGTTGGGCAGTTCCTAGGCTGAGCAACTCTTTCAGTTGTTCTTTTGATTGCTAGCAGGTAGTGATCACTTCCAATCTCTGGCCCCCTCCAGACTCTAGCATCTCAGACATATTTGAATGAGCTTCTCCGAACAATGGCATAGTCGATCACTGACTTCTCATTCTTTGTTGGTTCACATCTAGTGTATGCATGTATCCACTTATGGGGGAACTTTGTGTTTGTAATGATCAGATTCTGCTCACTGCAGAATCTAAGGAGTCGCTTTCCATTGTCATTGAGAATATCTTCTCCATATCTTCCGATAACTCCACCCCATCTAGCATGGTCATTTCCAACTCTGGCATTAAAATCTCCGAGCATGATAACTTCATCTAGGCAGTCATCCACTGTCCTTTGAAGCAGCTCGAAGAATTCCTCCTTGACCTCTGCTCTCTCATCCTCATTTGGCCCATACACTATGACCAGGTTGACTATGGTTTCTCCTTCTTTTAGTTTAACAACCACAATGCGCTCTGAGACAAAGTTCCATCCCTTGATACTATCTTTTTGATTTTGGGCCACAATGCAACCCACGCCCCCTTTAGCTCTTTCAGATATGGGTACACCACTGTAGAGCAGCGTGTTGCTATCGAGATCCATGACTCCTTGTCCTTTTTTCTTTGTTTCCGTTATAGCAAGGATTTCTAGTTTTGCTTTCCTCATCTCTTCCACCAGCTTCTCTTCCTTCCCATTTATACTTCTTGTGTTCCAAGTTCCATAAGTCGTAGTCCGTTTCAATTCGTCGCCTTTAGAATCAGTCCAGTTTTCTCTCTTGTGTTGCTAGTAATCGTGATTTAAAGCAAACAGGTGATTGGCCTGTTGTGCCTTTGCATGGTGGAGGGGCTGCCTCCTTACGGCCTCCATGCAGGCCGCCCTCCTCCTTTTTCATCCGGGCTTGGGACCGGCATTGGCGGAGTTTGTCGCAAGTGATGGCTACTCTTAATATCAAGAGGTCACTGAGTAGTATTTATCATCTGATGTCTAATGGACTAGTCGAACGTCTCAATAGAACTCTCAAAAATTTACTTGGGAAAATAACTGAGGACCATCCTCAGGATTGGGACAGAGTCTTAACCGCTGCTCTCTTTGCTTATAGAGAGGTTCCTAATGAACATACCGGGTTTTCTCCTTTCGAGCTCGTCTTTGGCGCGCGTCTGCGCGGCCCAATGTCCTTGCTTCACAATCTAATAGCTGCTGATGATATTAGTGATGACACACAATCTTCTTATGAATGTCATTGCTCTCAGGCAGAAAATCATTGAAGCTTGCAAATTAGCAACTTCCACATCTGAATTTGCTAAAGCAAAGGCAAGACAGTTCGCACATAAAAATAGATGCCTACGTCAACTTTGTCCTGGAAACAAAGCATTTGTATTACTTCCTTCCAGGGAAAATAGACTTCTTATTGGTTGGAAAGGTCCTTTTGAGATTGTATCTAAAATTTCTGATGTCGACTATATTGTCGATATTGACGGAAAGCATAAAACTTACTTACTTAGTCGTTCCCCTTCTACCGTGAGGTGTAGAGGTTTGGAAGAGAGAGCGCCAGACCATTCTATCAGCTGTCTTCTTCCTGGCCTGGTTCCATTCTAGTTCTCGGTCCTTCAAAGATTGTTTAATGTTGTCCTCCCAGCGGACTCTGGGTCGCCCTGGAGGTCTGGATCCCTGGCTCTTTGTTTCCCATGCTTGTCGTGGTAGCCGATCTTCTCCCATTCTGCAGACATGGCCAAACCATCTTAGTTGGGACTGTTCTATTTGGGTCTGCAGCGGATGGGATTTTAGGCCTTGACGGATCGTCTGGTTGCGGACCATGTCTCTTCTTGTTACTTCAACCACCTTCCTCAGATACCTCATTTCTGAGGTTTGGATCTGGCTTTTGTGGGTTGTAGTCACTGCCCACGACTCGCATCCATATGTCAAGACTGGGACATAGGTGGAGCGGTATACAGCCATCTTCGTTTTCTTACCAACCTCTTTCTTGCTGAGGAATCCACGATTTATGGCCTGAAAAAGTCTCCCAGCCCCTGCTTTTCGAGTGGCCAACTCTTCTTTGATGCCTCCCTTTCGGTCTATAATAGCTCCGAGATATTTAAAGTGGTCGACCTGCTCCAGGACCTGTTCTCCCAACTTAATCTGATGTTTTCTTTCTTCTCGTGATATCACCATGGATTTTGTTTTAGAGCTGCTTATGACCATCCCTCTCTTCTCCAGCTCTTCCTTCCAGACTTGCAGGTTGGATTGGAGATGTGCCTCTGATTTAGCAATCAGGGCAACATCATCAGCAAATGCCAGCTCCGAAATATAGACCTGTCTCATCTTCCAGTACCCCACTGAATACTTTTTTGTTCTCTCCTTACATGCCTTGATGACATCGTCCATAAGGAGTATGAAGAGGTAAGGTGATAGGATATCACCTTGTCTTACACCAGTGGTGGTCCTGAACTCTTCTGACTTATGGTTTGCTGTCCTCACATAATTTCTGCAAGACTTGTAGAAGCTCTGTATAGCATGAATCAGAGGTGCTGGAATATTCTTCCTTGCCAAACAGTCCCAAAGTTTGCTCCAGGGGACCCTGTCAAACGCCTTTTCCAGATCTATGAAACAAAGATGGATCTCACTCTTATACTCAAGGGCCTTTTCACTCAGCTGTCTGAGTGTGAAGATTAGGTCTTGAGTACTTCGGTTTGCTCGGAATCCGCACTGGACCTCATCCAATTGTGGCTCAGCTAGGCGTCGGAGTCTCTGCTCTAGGATTCTAGAGTAGATTTTACCAGGGACACTGAGAAGGGATATGCCTCTATGGTTTCCACATTGTCGATTGTCACCCTTTTTGAAAATTGGTGTTATGATGGCAATCTCCCAATCCTTTGGTATGGTCTTGTTGCACCATGCTGCCTGTAGGACCTTTAAGAGTAATAGGTCGCCTGATGCTCCCATGTACTTAACCATTTCTGGTGTTATACCATCATGCCCTGCTGCTTTGCCCATCTTGATTTTCTCTAGTGCTGCCCTCAGTTCTTCCATCTTTATGTCATCTTCACCATCATTGGTTTCCTCTTCTGTGTCAGTGGTTATCATTTCTGATGCTTCATCATGCTCACCATCCAGTTCTGAGAAATATTCTTTCCATCTTTCCATTACTTCCTTCGGGGCAGTAAGCAATTTGCCTTGCTTGTCCTTTATAAATTTGAGAGGGCATTGTTTTTCTTTCCTCATGTTCTTTAGGGTCTTATAGAACAATTTCTGGTTTTCTTGTGCATCTTTTTCTAGCTTTTCTCCAAATTCTTCCCAGGACTTCTGTTTTGCTGCTAGCACTTTGTTCTTTGCTTCTGTTCTGAGTGTCACATATTCTCTATATTTTTCCATTTGTCCTGTTGTGTTTTTAGCTCCTAGTATTGTTTCCATGCCATTTTCTTCTCTCTTATTTTCTCTTTGACTTCCTCTGTCCACCAAGGTGTCCTCTTTCTCTGGTTCCCAAGTCGGACTTCACGACATGCTTCTGCAGCAGCTGTCTTTATGATATCCTTGAATTTATTCCAGAGGGTTTCCAAGTCATCAGGCCGTTCTTCTGTGTTGCTCACTGCTGTAGCAATAAGCCCCAGATATCTGGTCTTAATTTCTGGCTCTCTCAGCTTGTAGGTCCTAATGCTCATTTCTCCTGCTCGTTTACTTGGTTTCTTGCGTGATGTTGGGCAGTTCCTAGGCTGAGCAACTCTTTCAGTTGTTCGTTTGATTGTTAGCAGGTAGTGATCACTTCCAATCTCTGGCCCCCTCCAGACTCTTGCATCTCGGACATATCTGAATGAGCTTCTCCGAACAATGGCATAGTCGATCACTGACTTCTCATTCTTGGTTGGTTCACATCTAGTGTATGCATGTATGCGCTTATGGGGGAACTTTGTGTTTGTAATGATCAGATTCTGCTCACTGCAGAATCTAAGGAGTCGCTTTCCATTGTCATTGAGAGTATCTTCTCCATATCTTCCGATAACTCCACCCCATCTAGCATGGTCATTTTTAACTCTGGCATTAAAATCTCCGAGCATAATAACTTCATCTAGGCAGTCATCCACTGTCCTTTGAAGCAGCTCGAAGAATTCCTCCTTGACCTCTGCTCTCTCATCCTCATTTGGCCCATACACTATGACCAGGTTGACTATGGTTTCTCCTTCTTTTAGTTTTACAACCATAATGCGCTCCGAGACAAAGTTCCATCCCTTGATACTATCTTTTTGATTTTGGGCCACAATGCAACCCACGCCCCCTTTAGCTCTTTCAGATATGGGTACACCACTGTAGAGCAACGTGTTGCCATCGAGATCCATGACTCCTTGTCCTTTTTTCTTCATTTCCGTTATAGCCAGGATTTCTAGTTTTGCTTTCCTCATCTCTTCCACCAGCTCCTCTTCCTTCCCATTTGTACTTCTTGTGTTCCAAGTTCCATAAGTCGTAGTCCGTAGTCCGTTCCAGTTCGTCGCCTTTAGAATCAGTCCGGTTTTCTCTCTTGTAGTTTGCGTAATCATGATTTAAAGCAAACAGGTGATTGGCCTGTTGTGCCTTTGCATGGTGGAGGGGCTGCCTCCTTACGGCCTCCATGCAGGCCGCCCTCCTCCTTTTTCATCCGGGCTTGGGACCGGCATTGGCGGAGTTAAAGCATAAAACTTTTCACATAAATATGCTTACGGAATTTTATGAACGTCCAGAGTACTTGCAACCTATCTTTCAAGTGACGGATGATGCTACAGTCGCTCGTGGCCATTACTCATCGCTGTCTGTCATACAGGATGAGGAATCTACTTTCTCTGACGTTAATCTTCCTCTTCCGATGATTCCACTGCATTCTACGGAATCATGGAAAGATGTTGCAATTTCACCTAAATTGTCAACTGAGGAACAGTCACAAATCTCTTCCATGTTACAAACATTTCAGAATGTTCTCACGGACATTCCTGGACACACTACAGTCATTGAACATGACATTGTATTGACTGACCATACTCCTATCAGGGTCAGACCTTATCCTATTCCCATCCACTTCCAAACTCAGGTCGAGAAAGAGTTGGATGAAATGATAAAGTTAGGAATAATTGAACCATCCAATTCGGCATACTTGTCGTCTATGGTTATTGTCCGAAAGAAAGACAATAACATATGCATTTGCGTCGATTACTGTAAACTAAATCAAGTAACGAAGTTCGATGCAGAACCTATGCCTCTGTTGGATGAGTTACTTACTAGACTTTCCAATTCTCGTTTCTTTACAAAGCTGGACTTGTCTAAAGGATACTGGCAAGTTCCTTTAACCGAACAAGCTAAACCTTTCACTGCTTTCTCCACACCTAGGGGTTTGTTCCAATGGAACTTTATGCCTTTTGGCCTTATGAATGCCCCAGCTACATTCGTACGCATGATACGTGGAATACTGGCATATCGTACTGATGTGATTGCATACTTGGACGATATCTGTCTTTTTAGCGATTCTTGGGAAGATCACTATCTGGGATTATATGAACTGTTTTCTACTTTACGTGAGCATAATTTGACAGCTAAACCCTCTAAAAGTTATGTTGGGTTTAGTGAGATTTCTTTTCTTGGTCATCGTGTTGGTCATGGTCTCTTGAAGACAGAAGACCACAACACTTCTAAGATACTGAACATCACTATTCCTAAGACTAAAAAACAGATCCGTAGTCTCTTGGGCCTAATACAGTTCTACGGAAGATTCATTCCAAATCTTTCCTCTATTACGGCACCACTCTCAACCCTATTGAAGAAAGGGTCTCCTAATATGGTGCGTTGGTCCCAAGAATGCCAATCTTCATTGGATCAGATTAAGTCATTATTTTCGTCTCCTCCTATTTTAAGACTACCTACAGCCGATAGGACGTTTGTCCTTCGTAGTGACGCCTCAGCAATAGGGATCAGGGCGGCACTGATGCAAGAGTATTCTGAGACTCTGCATCCTGTAATGTATGTCTCGAGAAAACTGAATGCGGCAGAAAGGAATTATTCTGTTCTAGACCGAGAATTGCTAGCTATGGTCTGGGCAATTCTTAAACTCCAAAGATTCCTTCTCGGCGCGCATTTTGTAGTAGAAACCGACCAAAAAGCTCTCACAGCTATGCAGAATAAGGATTTGAAGAGTTCAAGATCCATTCGATATGCTATTGCTCTTCAACCTTTTCATTTCATGGTACGAGCTATCCGTGGTTTGGATAATGTGATGGCAGACATATTGTCTCGATGCCCACATGAAGCTACTTAGCTCTTTTGTCTAGATCTACTGTTACATATCTAAAGTTATGATCTATTCTTACAATAACATGCTTCTATAACACTTGCTGTCACTTTGTTTAAACTCATAGTTATGTATTGATTACTTGCTTTCTCTGTTACCGTCTTCGGTAAAACAGAGGAAGGTCTTGTTTCATATGAAATAAAGGTCAAAAAAATTAATGCGGCCACATTTATAGTTTAGATAGATATTAAGTGACTATGGTACATTATAACATTCTAAGAATTGTACTATTTGTATTGTTCTCAGCAAACCGGTGTGATATTTTGGAACGTTGTATATCTACGATGACTTCTATAGACGTCCTGATGTTCCTTGAGGATCTTGCTTACAAGACACCGCCGGAATAGAGCATCGTCTTGTTCTTCTGACGTCATCAGATATTAGTTCTATACACATGTATAATCATATGTTTGTAAAAATGCTCTAGAAATGTTGTTAATGATTGACCATTTGAATTTATGGTTATATATGCATTATACGTCGTGAGATTTCGATGTTGGTGTAATTTCTTAATGGAAATTGTCATTCACCATTTATACACATATTGATATGAATTTTTGTTGTAACATTACCTGCACTTTTGAGTTGGTTGGTAACACCTCCCCGGATATATTTACTTTGTGAAAATAGTTTCTCCTATCTAGTGAGATATTTTTTTTCTGCTCACCAGACGCTCTACTGTGCGTCGATTGGATCTGACATTAAGATGTTAATTTTTTGGTGATCCTTTCATCGGCGCATTACTCATGCATTATGAGCTTAATACACCTGGCTCATAGATGTATTTCAAAAAAGAAAATGTGCCATTTTTTTCCCCCTGGGAGGTGTGGTAATATGTTGCCGTCATTTTTGACGGTGAAAAAAACACCAACCTAATTCATGTTTGGTTTAATGTGATCAAAGAGAGATAAACGTTTATTATCTTTCTGTGACAGGTTTGACTGGTGATTATCTTCCCCTGTCTTATGTTGTCCTGTCTCAGGCAATGTCTTATAGTTGACATGTCTTAAGTCTATTTATAGGACCATATACAGAGCATCTTTATCACCCGTTTGGGCGGAAACGCCTGGTCTGGGTTTGCCTTGATCTGGTCCATGCTCTTTGGGCATGCGCGGGTCTTGGTGCAAAAGCCAAGAGACTGATTCAGAGAGAGTGTACCTGAGGCTTAGAACGGATGTACCGATCCGTAGATTTCTCTCTGCCATGTTTTTGATAGGGATTGGAAATTCTGGGAATGACTGTTTTGTCATTCTTCCGTCCCTGAGTGTTTCTTTATGCCAGTATTGGCTGTATTGTGTTACCTTAGAGTGTTAGGATTCTATGAGAAGGTAACTGAAACATTATTCGATCTTTTCGTCTCGTTTAGAGGCTCACGAGGAGTGAATATACTGTACCCCAGTATGGCTTCATATTTGAAAGACTAGGTCTAAGTTGACCTGCTACACACTTAAGCCTAAGAATCAACTTTATGGATCCGCAATGCAGGCGGAATATGGTTTTGGCAGAAATATATTTATTCTCAGAAGTTTGTGTAAACTGAGAGTGACCTGATTATCGAGGCCCGCGACGTGCGGCCTGATTTTGTCGTCATTATATTGGTCCGTGTTTACGGCCAATCTTCTTCACCAGAATGAAGTATCTGGCATGTGAGGCCAAGCTGAAGTCTTTTGCTAGTTGTAGGACGATGGCATTGATTTTGTTTAAATAACTGATATCGCCCATACTAAGCAATATATTTGCTAAGGCTTACCTGACGGGGCTCAGTCAGAGATTAGAGCTATTGCATGAACAGTAAATATTGATCAAGACATTGTTGCATGTCTGGGATCTGTGATGCCTGAAGTTGACCTTTGTAACTACACATATAATGTCCACGATCTTATACTATTGACTGTTTTGTCCATCATCATATTATCGTACATCTTGAATAAATATTGTAAACGTCAGCAGCCTTCCCTACTTCACTGACTTCTACTTGTGGTTGTGTGAGTTAATGTGAAGTCGTCCAAGAGCCTATACGGCCTTTGTGTTATAAGCACTGTTATCTACACACTTACACGATCAACCACATTCTTATTCAAGTACTACACGTCTGAATCTATATGAAGGCTGACATTATGTGTGTGTCTACTATACCCTGGCAGCACCTCACGCTAGTGACCTAAATCCTCGCTACAACTGGGTACTGTCTAGGACAACACGACATGCTCAAAGTACTAACATTCATAACACACCAAAACAGTACGTTTACATCTGGGCATTTACAACTGAACAACCCTTAACATCTGAACTTAACAACGTAAATCCTACTCCACAAACACCATACTTGTACGGTTTCTCTCTAGTATGTATTCGTATGTGTCGTTTGAGATGACAAGAACGTGTAAACCCTACTCCACAAACATCACACTTGTAAAGCTTCTCTCCAGTATGTATTCTTATGTGTTTCTTCAGAGTAGAAAAATCTGTAAACCCTACTCCACAAACATCACACTTGTAAGGCTTCTATCCAGTATGTATCCTCATGTGTTTCTTCAGATTAGAAGAGCATGTAAATCCTACTCTACAAACATCACACTTGTAAGGCTGCTCTCCAGAATGTTTTAGTATGTGTTGTTTGAGATGAGAAAAATTTGTAAACCCTACTCCACAAACATCACACTTGTAAGGCTTCTCTCCAGCATGTGTTCGTATGTGTTGTTTGAGATGAAAAGAATGTGTAAACCTTACTCCACAAACATCACACTTGTAAGGCTTCTCTCCAGTATGTATTCGTATGTGTCGTTTGAGATGAGAAGAACGTGTAAACCCTACTCCACAAACATCACACTTATAAGGCTTCTCTCCAGTATGTATTCTTTTGTGTTGTTTAAAACCAGAAGACTGTGTAAACCCTACTCCACAACTGTCACACCTGTAAGGCTTTTCTCCAGTATGTATTCTTATGTGTGTCTTCAGAGCAGAAAAATCTGTAAACCCTACCCCACAAACATTACACTTGTAAGGCTTCTCTCCAGTATGTATCCTCATGTGTTTCTTCAGATTAGAAGAACATGTAAATCCTACTCCACAAACATCACACTTGTAAGGTTTCTCTCTAGTATGTATTCTTTTGTGTTGTGTCAGACTAGAAGAACGTATAAACCCTACTCCACAAACATCACACTTGTAAGGCTGCTCTCCAGTATGTATTCGTATGTGTTGTTTGAGATGAGAAAAATTTGTAAATCCTACTCCACAAACATCACACTTGTAAGGCTTCTCTCCAGTATGTATTCTTTTGTGTTGTTTAAAACCAGAAGACTGTGTAAACCCTACTCCACAACTATCACACTTGTAAGGCTTCTCTCCAGTATGTATCCTCATGTGTTTCTTCAGATTAGAAGAACATGCAAATCCTACTCCACAAACATCACACTTGTAAGGTTTCTCTCTAGTATGTATTCTTTTGTGTTCTGTTAATCTAGAAGGATGATTAAACCCTACTCCACAAACATCACATTTGTAAGGCTTCTCTCCAGTATGTATTCTTTTGTGTTGTTTCAAAGTAGAAAACTGTGTAAACCCTACTCCACAACTGTCACACTTGTAAGGCTTCTCTCCAGTATGTATTCTTCTGTGTTTCTTCAGACTAGAAAAATCTGTAAACCCTACTCCACAAACATCACATTTGTAAGGTTTCTCTCCAGTATGTATTCTTTTGTGTTGTTTAAAACCAGAAGACTGAGTAAACCCTACTCCACAAATATCACACTTGTAAGGCTTCTCTCCAGTATGTATTCTTATGTGTTGTTTCAAAGTTGGAAACTGTGTAAACCCTACTCCACAACTGTCACACTTGTAAGGCTTCTCTCCAGTATGTATTCTTATGTGTTTCTTCAGAGTAGAAAAATCTGTAAACCCTACTCCACAAAAATCACACTTGTAAGGCTTCTGTCCGGTATGTATTCGTATGTGTTGTTTGAGTTGAGAAGAATGTGTAAACCCTACTCCACAAAAATCACACTTGTAAGCC
Source organism: Oreohelix idahoensis (assembly GCA_024509875.1). Taxonomy (NCBI): domain Eukaryota; kingdom Metazoa; phylum Mollusca; class Gastropoda; order Stylommatophora; family Oreohelicidae; genus Oreohelix; species Oreohelix idahoensis. Next base: position 68,183 of record JAMPIV010018906.1, read on the forward strand.
TTCTGTCCAGTATGTATTCTTTTGTGTTGTTTAAAACCAGAAGACTGAGTAAACCCAATTCCACAAACATCACACTTGTAAGGCTTCTTTCCAGTATGTTTCATTTTGTGTGTCTTGAGATTAGATGACTGTGTAAACCCTACTCCACAAATATCACACATATAAAGATTTTCTCCAGTATGTATTCTTTTGTGTGTCTTGAGATTAGAACACTTTGTAAACACTACTCCACAAACATCACACATGTTACGCTTCTGTCCAGAATGTTGTCTATTTAGTTTTTTCAGACTAGAACAATGTGTTAGCATTACATCACAAATATCATGTTCATAAAGGTTCTGTATTTCCTTACTCTGTATATTGTTTACAAATTCAAAACTCATATCAACCCCATCAAGCTCACCACTTGTCTTACTGATGTCATCTGACCCACTTTCATTTTGAACTGTGATCTTGAAATCATTCTGTGTCTCACCAATGTTTGTCAATCTGTCATGACTAGTAATGGAATACACAGCTACATCACTTCCAGTTGTTACAGACTCATCATACTTGTCATTTGTCAACAATGCAAAACTGTTATAATCATTCTGGCACAATCTTTCCTTGGTGTTGATGCTCTGGGCTTGGGATGGCACATCTGAAATTATGTGGGATTTAGATAGAAATATATGTCCACTCGTGACATGCAGCAAAATTGTGCAACATTCATTACAGGCAAAGTGAATCTGTGCAGAAATAATGTATACACGTTTTTAAAAAAATTGTGCACATAATGAAGGAAATCAACTACTTATTTTACTAATGGATATTGAAGATATAGAGTGAAATGTGATACTGCCATAATGGCTTACTATCCCCAATTTTAAATTTTGATTCAGCTATATGTCTTTTATAGAGCTACACAATTTAAGGCATCTAATAACTGATTGCTTAAGAAATTATTTTAAAATAAAAAACCAAAGCAGCTCTGAAAGCAAACATTTCTTACAAGATTCAAATAATGGTGAAATGAATTTTTTTTTTTTTTTTTTAGTGGCAGGTCTTTAACTGCTCACTGTGAAAAAGTTTAAGGGCATAGGTTAAATACTCGAACGAACGAACACACAAACTTTTTTTCAAAGGGTTTAGAATTGGGCACGCAGGCCTGTCTAACATTCTGCCTTTCTTTTCTCTCGTCTTCCATACTGCATCCATTTATTCTCACATGTATCTTAAATATTACTTATATAATAAAATAACAAAATCAAAATACTTACTTAGTCGTTCCCCTTCTACCGTGAGGTGTAGAGGTTTGGAAGAGAGAGCGCCAGACTATCCTATCGGCTGTCTTCCTCCTGGCCTGGTTCCATTCTAGTCCTCGGTCCTTCAAAGATTGTCTAATGTTGTCCTCCCAGCGGACTCTGGGTTGTCCTGGTGATCTGGATACATGGCTTTTTGTTTCCCATGATTGTCATGGTAGCCGATCTTCTCCCATTCTGCAGACATGGCCAAACCATCTTAGTTGGGCCTGTTCTATTTGGGTCTGCAGGGGGTGGGATTTTAGGCCTTGACATATCGTCTGGTTGCAGACCATGTCTCTTCTTGTTACTTCAACCACCTTCCTCAGATACCTCATTTCTGAGGTTTGGATCTGGCTTTTGTGGGTTGTAGTCATTGCCCATGACTCGCATCCATATGTCAAGACTGGGACATAGGTGGAGCGGTATACAACCATCTTCGTTTTCTTACCAACCTCTCTCTTGCTGGGGAATTCTCGATTTATGGCCTGAAAAAGTCTCCCAGCTGCTGCTTTTCGAGTGGCCAACTCCTTCTTTGATGCCTCCCTTTTGGTCTATATATTAATAGCTCTGAGGTATTTAAAGTGGCCGACCTGCTTCAGGACCTGTTCTCCCAGCTTAATCTGATGTCTTCTTTCTTCTCGTGATATCACCATGGATTTTGTTTTAGAGCTGCTTATGTCCATCCCCTGCATAGGATGCTGTGCCAGTGCTGGGAAGAGACAACTATTCCTCAAGACATGCGAGATGCCAAGATTGTAACACTGTATAAAAATAAAGGAGACAGAAGTGATTGCAATAACTACAGAGGCATCTCTCTTCTTAGTATTGTTGGTAAGGTTTTTGCCAAAGTCATCTTAATGCGACTACACAAGTTAGCTGAGCGCATATATCCAGAGGCACAGTGTGGATTCCGAGCTGGCAGATCAACAACAGACATGATCTTCTCTCTCCGCCAGCTTCAGGAAAAATCAAGAGAGCAGAAAAGACCATTATATATCGCCTTTATAGACCTCACAAAAGCATTCGACCTGGTTAGTAGGGATGGACTCTTTAAAATCCTCCTGAAAATAGGCTGCCCTTCTAAAATGCTGGAAATGATAAAGTCATTCCATGACGACATGAAGGGAACAGTCCAATATGCTGGAAGCACGTCAACAGCCCTTTGATATACGAAGTGGCGTTAAACAAGGCTGTGTTCTGGCTCCGACCCTCTTCGGAATCTTCTTTGCCTTACTCTTGAAACATGCATTCAGAGATGCAACTGAAGGAATATGCCTTCACACTAGGTCAGATGGCCGTCTGTTTAATCTTTCAAGGCTGAAGGCAAAAACAAAAATCAGAAGGGTCACTATAAGAGACTTGTTGTTCGCTGATGATGCTGCAGTCGTCACTCAAAGCCAACAAGAGCTTCAGAGCTTGATGAATCGCTTCACTAAAGCATGCAAGGACTTTGGCCTCACAATAAGTCTAAAGAAAACGAATGTGCTGAGTCAGGATGTGGGTGCTGCACCAGTTATCACTATCGATAACTATGAATTGGCAGTGGTCCACCACTTCACATACCTAGGGTCTACCATCAATGACAAACTCTCACTGGATACAGAAATCGACAGCCGCATTGGCAAAGCTGCAGCTACCTTTGCCCGCCTCACATCGCGTGTGTGGGGAAACTCTAAACTCACAATGAAGACCAAAGCTGCGGTATATAATGCCTGCGTCACCAGCACACTCCTATATGGCAGCGAGACCTGGACGACCTATGCTAAGCAAGAAAGAAGGCTCAATACCTTCCATTTGCGGTGTCTACGCCGCATCCTCGGCATCTCGTGGAAAGATAAAGTGACAAATGTCGAGGTGTTGTCACGTGCTGGCCTTCAAAGTATGTATACGCTGCTTAGACAGCGCAGACTTCGCTGGCTTGGCCATGTTCGCCGCATGGAAGATGGTCGCATCCCAAAAGATATCTTCTACGGACAATTAGCAGATGGCAAGAGAACAGTTGGGCGACCACAGCTGAGGTTCAAAGATGTGTGCAAGAGAGATATGAGGGCACTGGACATGGATCCAGCAACATGGGAGGATGAAGCTGCCGATCGCACTAAGTGGCGATGCTATTTACGGCACCACCTCAGATTGGGCGAAGAGAGGCTCACACAAGAAGCAGAGGTGAGGAGAAAACGTCGAAAGGAGCACCAGGAAAATAAGCAGCTGAGGGCTGCCACCTCAGGGGCGCATTCCCATAGTCAGTTATGACTGAAGGGGCTATTATTATTATTATGTCCATCCCTCTCTTCTCCAGCTCTTCCTTCCAGACTTGCAGGTTGGATTGGAGATGTGCCTCTGATTTAGCAATCAGGGCAACATCATCAGCAAATGCCAGCTCTGAAATACATACCTGTCTCATCTTCCAGTACCCCACTGAATACTTTCTTGTTCTATCCTTACATGCTTTGATAACATCGTCCATGAGGAGTATGAAAAGATAAGGTGACAGGATATCACCTCGTCTTACACCAGTGGTGGTCTTGAACTCTTCTGACTTATGGTTTGCTGTCCTCAGATAATTTCTGCAAGACTTGTAGAAGCTCTGTATAGCGTGAATCAGAGGTGCTGGAATGTTCTTCCTTGCCAAACAGTCCCAAAGTTTGCTTCAGGGGATCCTGTCAAACGCCTTTTCCAGATCTATGAAACAAAGATGGATCTCACTCTTATACTCAAGGGCCTTTTCACTCAGCTGTCTGAGTGTGACGATTAGGTCTTGAGTACTTCGGTTTGCTCGGAATCAGCACTGGATCTCATCCAATTGTGGCTCAGCTAGGCGTCGGAGTCTCTGCTCTAGGATTCTAGAGTAGATTTTACCAGGGACACTGAGAAGGGATATGCCTCTATGGTTTCCACATTGTCAATTGTCACCCTTTTTGAAAATTTGTGTTATGATGGCAATCTCCCAATCCTTTGGTATGTTCTTGTTGCACTACGCTGCCTGTAGGACCCTTAGGAGTAATAGGTCGCCTGATGCTCTCATGTACTTAACCATTTCTGGTGTTATACCATCATGCCCTGCTGCTTTGTCCATCTTGATTTTCTCCAGTGCTGCCTTCAGTTCTTCCATCTTTATGTCATCTTCACCACAATTGTTTTCCTCTTCTGTGCTAGTGGTTATCATTTCTGATGTTTGACCTTGCTCACCATTAAGGAGTTCTGAGAAATATTCTTTCCATCTTTCCATTTCTTCCTTCGGGGCAGTAAGCAGTTTGCCTTGCTTGTCCTTTATAAATTTGAGAGGGCATTGTTTTTCCTTACTCATGTTCTTTAGGGTCTTATAGAACAATTTCTGGTTTTCTTGTGCATCTTTTTCTAGCTTTTCTCCAAATTCTTCCCAGGACTTTTGTTTTGCCGCTAGCACCTTGTTCTTTGCTTCTGTTCTGAATATCACATATTTTCTATATTTCTCTATTTGTCCTGCTTATTTTTTAGCTCCTAAGTATTGTTTCCATGCCATTTTCTTTTCTTTTATTTTCTCTTTGACTTCCTCTGTCCACCAAGGTGTCCTCTTTCTCTTGTTCCCAAGTCAGACTTCACCACATGCTTCTGCAGCAGCTGTCTTTATGATGTCCTTGAATTTATGCCAGAGGGTTTCCAAGTCATCAGGTTGTTCTTCTGTGTTTCTCATCATTGTAGCAATAAGCCCCTGATATCTGGTCTTAATTTCTAGCTCTCTCAGCTTGTAGGTCTTAATGCTCATTTCTCCCATTTGTTTACTTGGTTTCTTGTGTGATGTTGGACAGTTCCTAGGCAGAGCAACTCTTTCAGTTGTTCTCTTGATTGTAAGCAGGTAGTGATCACTTCCAATCTCTGGCCCCCTCCAGACTCTAGCATCCCGGACATATTTGAATGAGCTCCTCCTAACAATGGCATAGTCGATCATTGACTTCTCATTCTTTGTTGGTTCACATCTAGTGTATGCATGTATGCGCTTATGGGGGAACTTTGTGTTTGTAATGATCAGATTCTGCTCACTGCAGAATCTAAGGAATCGCTTTCCATTGTCATTGAGAGTATCTTCTCCATATCTTCCGATAACTCCACCCCATCTAGCATGGTCATTTCCAACTCTGACATTGAAATCTCCGAGCATGATAATTTCATTTAGGCAGTCACCCACTGTCCTTTGAAGCAGTTCAAAGAATTCCTCCTTGACCTCTGCTCTCTCATCCTCATTTGGCCTATACAGTATGACCAAGTTGACTATGGTTTCTCCTTCTTTTAGTTTTACAACCATAATGCAATCCGAGACAAAGTTCATTCCTTGATACTATCTTTTTGGTTTTTGGCCACAATGCAACCCACGCCCCCTTTAGCTCTTTCAGATGTGGGTACACCACTGTAGAGCAGCGTGTTGCCATCGAGGTCCATGACTCCTTGTCCCTTTTTCTTTTTTTCCGTTATAGCCAGGATTTCTAATTTTGCTTTCCTCATCTCTTCCACCAGCTCCTCTTCTTTCCCATTTATACTTCTTGTGTTCCAAGTTCCATAAGTTGTAGTCCGTAGTCTGCTCCAGTTCGTCGCCTTTAGAATCAGTCCGGTTTTCTCTCTTGTATTACTCGTAATCGTGTTTTAAAGCAAACAGGTGATTGGCCTGTTGTGCCTTTGCATGGTGGAGGGGCTGCCTCCTTACAGCCTCCATGCAGGCCGCCCTCCTCCTTTTTCAGCCAGGCTTGGGACCGGCCTAGGTGGAGTTACAAAATAAAATACAATAAAATAAAATCCCAACATTGTAACAGTACAATAACAGTTACATACATTTACAGTACCTTATCATAATTAATACTTAACAGGGCAAAATCATCATTAAAACCTACATATGATATATACTTATTTAGGAACATAACTAAATTTAGGGTGGCATTTAATCTGAACTCATGATGTATTTCAAAAGTCTGTGATTGAATGAATATGGTCTAAGCATGTTTTTTAGGTCACGTGGAAGATTATTCCACAGATGAGCAGCAGAAAAAGCTAAACTTTTCTTGAATAAGTCGAGCCTAGGCTTGGGCATATGTAATTTGTTTAAGTGTTGGCTGCATCTTCCATTGTATTTGAAAATAGGCCACAGATGCATTGGAGCATTCTGTGCTAGGATTTTGTGAATAAATTTGGCTTTGTTGAAGAGATAGCGATATCTTAGTGGTAGTATGTTAACATTTTCTTCTTCTTCTTCTTCCTCGTTCGTCCTGAAAAGGACGGTGGTTGCGTTGTGTCTGTTTATGCCTAAGCTGTGATATCTGCACCTTTCGGTCGACACATCCGACTTCTGCACGTCATTTTTTAGGACCGGGTTTGCCTTCCCATTGTGATCCACACTCACTCAGCCAGACTGCACTGCTGCAGACTGTTTCCAGGACCACCACGTGGAGGTGGAGTGCGGTCTTGACCAGCTCTGGTTTGCTGGTCCTGATGCAGGCAGTCAAGCTATGAGTCGCTGACTGCGTTCTCTATTGCTGCGTCTTCGGGTCCCTGTTAACATTTTGAGTATGAGTCAACAGATTGGCATGAAACTTTTAGGATATGGAAAATGGATAAGGTGTCGCATAGTGACCTAGTTTTGTGTTCAGGTCATGTGATCATGGCAGCCATTTTGAATATTAATGAGACAATAGACAAATATTGGCATGCATTATTGAAAAATGTATTTTAAAAATATTATAATCAATTCAAAAGTCATGAGACTTTCCAAGATATAATATTATTGTACATGCTTTCTAAAAAAAGCAAGTATAATATACTCTTAAAATGATATTGGGGTTAAAAAGCTATTTCAAATGGACACAAATTTTCCAGGGTCTGTAAAGGCAAAATAGAAATATTCATGAGGTACTGTCATGATTTCATGCAAAAAGAATTTTTTTAAATACATACTTATCAATTTGCTTTAGCTTGGTGTGAAAGTTTAACATAAAATATGGTCACAAACTATTTCCTTCCATTGTCCTCACTTATAAAAAATTGAAAAGCAGGGCACAACGCAGAGTGGTTTTTCACATCCAATACAAAAGAATCTATTCTGGACTCTCAGTCGAGCAGAATTACAAACAATGCATCTTGTCTTCATACTGCTGTCAGTAACACTGTTTGCGTGGACTGTGCTGAACAAATTCTATAATGCCATGTACAAGCAACCATGTTTCCCGACCTAGCAAATACAGATGAACGGCCACGCTTCATGTTATGTTTTGTTTTTCTCAAAATTACAGGAAACCCTCTTCTACTGTCTGTAACAGTCTAACCCTAATCATAGCGCTCACATAGGGGTCATCAAAACCATACAAGTACCACTGAAACTAATCAGCTGCTTCTCTGCCACACCCCGTCCTAGTAGCAGGTCTTTTTCTACGCCCCTGATTCTCACTATGGCCCTGAAAATCGCTATGAACACCTGTGACTGCTTAACGAATGCTGGAACTAGGGCTGCTGCTGTATGTTTTGGTAATTTTAGGCTGCCCTGCATCAAAACTAGACCAACTGTTGTCACTTTCAAAGGTCAGCTGAGAGCCAGAATCCAAATCATTGCAACATTCACTAGTTTCACTCATTTTTAAAGAAATTTCCACCTAAAGATTAATCAAACACATGAAAAAAATTTTCCAGCTACCATTGACCATTTCTCAATAAAACTGAGTTACTTCCTTTGATATGCATTATGTTCAGACACTTGCCGTGATAACATTTTATGCTGATACTATACTTACGCCAAAAGGCGACATTGGTACTCCACGTAAAATAAGGCTTGTCGCCAATAGGCACCCATGGTACTCAAAGTGTTAAGATATGTTTATGGGTCTACACACTGTGTGAGGTTTTTGTCTGAAATTAGGCGCACTGCACTCTTATGTAATGAATAGAGTTTTTTAGTGTTGGACATGAAGCAGCCATCCCAAATTGTGGAACAATAGTCTAGATGTGTTTGTATTTGGGATGTAGAGAACATTTTTCCTGTCTCCTCATCTATTTCATTGTGATGTGGCTGCTACCAAACTGTATTGGCTACTGCTGTTCCTTTGGATCTATCAGTTGCATGGAGAGGGGGAACATGCTGCATGGGCATCACACAAGCCTTTATATACTAGCTAGGGTGGAGGGAGAAATAAGGTGCTAGCTACCTTCCCTTTCACCACTACGGCTATACCACTGTTATCCTAAATAACTTATATCAAGAACTACACATAGGCTCATATTGCCAGAGGCATGGCATAACAACAGTGGGTGACATATGACTAACGCCCATGAAACTGCTTATATCCCGTTTATTCAACTAAACACATGACCGCACATGGCCTGATGAAAATACATTACAACTGTATATGTGCCACAACAGTGAATGCATGTACTAATATCAATGTACAGAATGGGTAATCTAGCTACCACAATCCTAAAATGAACAATTATTTTATTAGTCAAAAGCTAGTGGAGACAACCGTACACAAACCAACAGATAACAGGAAACTAATGTCGTAGTATCCCTTATATTACGATGAATCAAAACAATTTCCTTGTAAAAGACAACAACATTAAAGGGGATTCCAGAGGAATCACCTCGTTCAGTTGGGAGCATCATGTGCTACAGGTGATACCCAATCATCATCAAGCTACTGTTAGCAAAATTAGAAGTAAGGATAATTAATCATAGCAACTTGGAATGTCAAGACACTAATGCTAAATAGAAAATTAGGTAACATCAAGATGGAAATGGACATAATGAATGTAAATGTATTAAAGGATCTCATTACATGCCCATTGAGGCATATTGGGAATATGGTGTTAGGCCCATATTTTCTTGACCATCTGAACACTAGGGGTGATGTGGTCAGCATCACGCCGGCAAATGTATTAGGGTTATGTGAAATGCGATATACTGGAACAGGTGAAATATATTTTGACAACTACAAAATAACATATGAAAGAGGAGTAGGCATAATATTAGATGCAGAAAGAGCAAAAACAGGAAAGGGATTTTGGCAATATCAGATTGAGTCCTGTTAGTTCAATTGAGTGGCAGACCAATTGTTATCAATTTGATACAAATATATGCCCCAACAGCAGAAGAAGAAATTGACACATTTTACAATGAACTTGATATGGCAAATACTTGGTGTAAAACTCACGAGACAACTTTTATACTTGGAGACTTCAATGCAGAAGTTGGAAATGAAAAAGTTGATAATGTGACTAGTGGTTATGGCCTGGGAAAAAGAAATGAGAGAGGGATGACAAACTGATAGAGTGGGCAAGAATGCATTATATGATAGTAAGAAACACCTGGTTTAAACAGCATCCTAGATGCCTCTGGATGTAAAAAAGTCCAAGGAACAATGTTCATATTCAGACTGACTAAATACTAATATACAGGAGATTTTAAAACAGTTTCTTTGTGATGCATCATATGCCTCCCTGAGAGAACCTTCCCCTGTCTTGGATAGCCAAGTTTTATTTTCCTTAACTGACTTGTCCATGTTTGTTGAAGTTTTTGTGGTTTAACATTTTTTTACAGGATGGGGTAACCAGCCCCATGCCCAACCCTCCTTAGGTGCTTTCTGTGACATGCTTGGTAAGGAACGTTGTTACTATTCTTTGCTCCCCTTTTGGGCCCCACACAGGTGATTGAAAACAATATTATTATTATATATCTTTTAACTTGTAATAAATTTGTAAAACAGTTAGTGAATATATATATGAATACATAATGTAAATCTTCACCTGAACCAGTATGGATGAATACAGTGATCAAATAAATAACACAATCTATGTTTCTTGTATGATTTATTTTAAATTTTTCATATAATTGAGGTTTCTATTAATCCAGTGTACATGTTTTGCTCACAAGAGATAAGTCTGGAAGAAGAAAGTGATGTCAGTAGGAGTGGGATAGAGATAAAGAGTTTATCCTGCTTTTGAGTGGATACTAAATTATTCAGAAAAAAAATAGTACCGATAACAGGGATTGTTGGACATTTAAGACTGAAGGTCTATCAACCTCTCAAAGGCATCTGACCTGGTTGAAATAGGTTTTCCAACTAAACTGCTGTCAATGTTAAAGTCATTCGATAAAGACCTGAAGGAAACAGTCCAATATGCTGAAAAGACATCACAGCCCATTAACACAAGCAGTGGTGTCAAACAAAGCTGTATTCTGGCTCTTAACCAATTCAGGATCTTCTTTGCCTTGCTCTTGAAACATGCATTCAGGGATGTAACTTAAGGAATATGACTTTTCAGTAGGTCAGATGGCCAACTGTTTAACCTCGCAAGGCTGAAGGGTAAAGTGAAAATCTGAAGGGTTAAAGTAAGATTTATTGTTGGCCAATAATGCTGCAACTGTCACCCAAAGTCAACAGGAACTCCAGAGCTTGGTGAATCTCTTCTCTCAAGCATGCTGGGACTTTGGCTTCACAATTAATTTAAAGACAAAAACAAACAAATGTACTTGGTCAGGAAGTGGATGTTTTTTCAGTTATCACTATCAATATTTCCCAAAGGTATCGTCAGCAGAGCACGATCTCCATAGCTCCCACGATGATTCTTGTTTAACAGAAAACTCATGGTAGCATTGCAATAGATAGTGGAAATATTTGGTCAACCTGGAAGTGCCACAGTATCAGGGAAGAGGCAAGGGATGTCCCTTAGGCAGTCCATATTCCTGGTGCCACCCCGCTTGCCCTTTAGACAGCCAGTGTTTATGACTGTTCACACAACAGCCATGCAGTCCCTTGGCACACTAGTTCACCTTGGACTTGGGATCACGCCTTATGACAAAGATCTTAAAGTGTGCTTCAAACATGCCATTCTTGCTTCAAACATGCCATTCTTGCTTCAATCATGCCATTCTTGCTTCAAACATGGCGTTCTTGCTTCAAACATGGCAATGATGTCTTCCACTTGATAAATCACAATACAAACGCCTCAAGATGGCAACATAAATATTGACATTATGAATTTTCAACTGGATAAAAGAGAAATACTGAGGGCAATTCATGATTGCCTATTAAAGAGTGATGCTGCAATGGATGAATTATCAAGGCTAAGACTGCTGGAATTTGGCATAAAACGTAAGACCAGCAGGATGGACGTTTGAGAGGACGCATCTGGCGTGTATACAACTAGTGCGCAACAGGAACAATTAGTATTCATACTCTTCGACATTTGCTGAGGGAGACTGAGCACCTGTGGGTTTGCCCAGAGTACAGTGACGTCAATTCTGATCAACAATAAGAATAACTATCGATAACTAATAAATGGCAGTGCTGCATCAGTTGACATACCTGGGGTCTACCATCAATGACAAACTCTCTGTACACGGAAATTGACAGCAACACTGGCAAACCTAAAGCCATCTCTAACCACCTCACAATGCATGTTTAGGGAAACTCCAAACTCATAATTGAAGACCAAAGCTGTGGTATATAATTCATGCATCGCAAGTATGCTTCTATATGGCAGTGAGACGTGGACAACTTATGCTAAGCAAGAAAGAAGGCTTTCATCTATGATGTCTACACCAAATTCTCGGTACTTTATGGAAGGACAGAGTGACAAATGTTGAGATGTTGTCACAGACTGGCCTTCAAAGTAAGTATACACTGTTTAGACAGTGCAGACCTTGCTGGCTAGGTCATGTCTACTGCATGGAAGAGTGTTGTGCCCTCAAAGATATTTTCTATGGACAGGTAGCAGATGGCAAAAGAACAGCCAGACGACTGCTGCTGAGGTACAAAGAAGCGTGAAAGAGAGACATGAAGGCACTGGACATAAGTCCAGCAACCTGGAGGATTTGTTGTTGTTTAACTAGGGCTGCTGAGCTTCTCACTCTTTGCAGCCAATACCAAGTTGAAGACACCATGGTATTACCTACACTGTAGATCTAGGCTTTTCTTGTGGCTTTTTTGCCAATCCGAAATGTGTTATGTCATGAGCTCCAGTTTCTCCAGACTGGCTTGCGTTTGAAGGATCATCACATGGTCCCAAGCTTGGAGTAAGAAGTGCTGTGAGCACTGTTCAGTCACTACCATCCAAGGAAGCTCTCCAACTATGCTGAGGGTCCCAAGCTTGGATTAAAACCTTTAGCACGCTATGGGCGACAATTGTCGCCAGAGGTACCCTATGTTCTCCCAGCTGCAGGCAACTTTTGTCTACTTTCGGATATCAGTCATGTCCTGCTATATAAGATGTTTGTTTACATGTCATATTGCCCCCAGATGTTAAAATTGAATCTTATGTGAAAGAGAGTTCGATTCCTTTTCTGGTCTATATTTGTGATGGAAGTTTACGTTTTTTTTGTGTGTGTGCATTTTTCAAATCGAAATCAAACGGCAAGGAATATGCTGCCATTTTCACTTACATTTTCACGGATTATGACTGTGATGATGAGGAGTTTCTTTGCTTTAAAAGCGCTGATACAGGTTCTCATAAATTGGTTAATGGCGGAGATGGTATATGTTTCGAAGGAGTAGGTGAGTTTCTTCGTTTGTTGTTGTTGTTTTTTTTTTGGTTTGTTGTTTTTTTAAATCTTCTTTTCATCTTTCCAGTCCTCTCTTCCTATCACATCTAACAGAAAAAGCAACAAAACTTATATCATCAGATTCATCATTCATTTATTTATATACATTCCAAAAATTATAGCAATTGATCAAGAAACAAAAAAAATTATAGACGTTACAAGTCGCCCACTATAAAAAATGGGCGTCGTGAAAAAGAATGCAGCGGCAGTGCAAATTTTCCATCATTTTAATGCAGCGTGCTAAAGGTTTAGAAGTGCTGTGAACACTGTTCAGTCACTACCATCCAAGGAAGCTCTCCAACTATACAGAGGGTCCCAAGCTAGGAGCAAGAAGTGCATTGAACACTGTGCATTCACCATCAAGAGAGCTCATTGTGATTCCAAGAAATGTGGGATTCTTTTCTTCTGGCAGCGCATGCTGATTTAGTTTCAGTATGATTTTCTCCTTGTCTGAGAGTGTAACACCTGTATATGTTGTTTTCATCTTATTTATATTTAGAAGCTGTTGTATGTGTGTGCGTACTTTGTTGTCAGTGTTGTGCATTCCATTCACAGCACAATAAATAAGGCGTTGTATAAAGAACGACCATTTATTAAATCCAATAGAACACACATGTTGACAACTAGACGAACATGTACACGATTACAAACATGATAAGGAACGTCTGTTCCCAGCTGAACTGTCCCCAGCACCAACGGTGAAAAAAGGTCTGGCTGTTAACAGGTCATGTTGACAACATCTGGTTCGTGCGGTCATCGCACATTACCGCACAAAGCCGATATAGCAGGAACGAAGCTGGCGTTCCGTTCTAAACTTTAACAGTTCCTCCCCAGCAATTAAGAGCTCGGATCGAATCTGACAACTGGTTTTCGTTGTCTTTGAGATCTTCGTGGAGGCACTGCAGCATCCACCACACTTCTGTCTTCTATAACAGGCTCTGGGGCGTCAAGCTGTAGATCAGGTGCTGCCTTGGTAACTTGATCCATGATGGCTTTGTTGAGTAAAAGTCATCATAGCTATCGTTGGAGGGTGGTCTGATCTTCATGAGACTTCCCGGTCTTAACTGATTCTGATGCTTCCGTACATTCATGTTGTTACTTAGATGAACTGTGTACATCATACGACCGATAGTTCTTATAATGTGACCATGCACCCAAGGATCACCTTTTGAGGAATAGTTCCTTACCCACACAGGGTCTCCAATTCTGAATCTTGATCCTTTAACTTCAGCTGTTTCACTTCTTCGTTCTTGCTGAGGCATTAGCAATGACAATTGTGTTCTTGGCTGACGGCCATGTAACAACTCGGCAGGGTACTTGCCAGTCAAAGAATTAGGTGTTGTCCTGTAAGCGAACAGTAGTTCATCCAGAGCTCAATGTCGTGTCTTCCCTCCCCAGCAAATCTTTGCCATTGAGGTTTTGAAGGTGCGGACAAAGCGTTCTGCCTCTCCATTTGAAGCTGGATGAAATGGAGCCGTCATGAGATGCTCAATTCCATGTAGTGAACAGAACTGTTGAAACTTGACCAAAGTAAACTGTTTTCCATTATCTGAAACAATTGTGCCAGGAAAACCTTCGTGAAGGAAGATCTTAGTTAGAGCTTTTATTGTTGTCTCAGTTGTCAAGGAATTCATCGCAACAATATATGGATATTTAGAATATGCATCGACAACTACCAGCCATTGTTCATCCATAAAAGGACCTGCGAAATCGATGTGGATTCTCTCCCACGGACGTTCAGCTATTGGCCATGACTGATAATGTTGATGTGGATTACTCTGGTTTGCTCTGCATGCATTACAGTTTACTGATATGATAGTATGTCCTTGTTAATGGTGGGCCACCAACAATGCCGTCAAGCCAGTTGTTTCATTCGGATTATGCCGAAGTGTCCTTGATGCAGTAAATGAAGGACTTTTTCACGAAGAGAAGTGGGTACAATCACTCGGTTAGACTCAGCCTGCCATAACAGAATGCCTTTGTGAATTGATAAATTAAGGCGCCTATCAAAATAAGGTTTTATGTCGCTGTTATTTCGTGACAGTGATTCTGGCCACCCACTGAGCACAAAATGTTTGACTTTATGAAGAATCTTATCTTTAGCAGTTTCAGATTCTACCAAAGCAGAGTCCAGCGGAATATCAGCTATGGCATCATCATTTTCCATGCTGACATTATAGCATGATGCTTCAGACTTGTCAAATGCAGGATCTGGTCCCATAGGTAATCTTGACAGTGCATCAGCATTAGCGTGTTTCGTTGTTGGCCTATGTTTGATGACAAAGTTGTATGACATCAATAGAATGGTCCATCGCTGCAATCGCTGCATGGATAACACAGGCAATTTGTGATCAGGCGAGAAAATAGACAAAAGAGGCTTGTGGTCTGTCTGCAATTCAAAAGGTTTTGTCAGACCATAGAGATACTGGTGAAATTTCCGTACTCCAAAAATTATTGACAAGCCTTCCTTTTCAATTTGGCTATAGTTTTTTTTTCTGCTTCGCTCATGGTCTTGGAAGCAAAAGCTATTGGTCTCTCAAAGGCTTGCGCTATAGTTACCTTGTGATCTTGCTTCCTGGTCAGAACCATCTTGGTAACGATGTGATAATACTGCTCCTATTCCATATGAAGATGCGTCTGTAGCAAGTACAATAGGCAGGTTTGGATCAAAATGTACCAATCTAGTTGCTGTTATGATAGCTTTCTTAAGAGCTTGAAAAGCTCTTTCCTGATCTGTGGAACAGAAAAATGGCGTGTCCTTCTTTCTTAACTTATTTAGTGAAGCAGAAAGTTCTGAATAATTATCAATGTACTTATGATAATAATTTTTTTTCCCCAAGAAGGACTGGAGTTGTGTTAAGTTTTCTGGGCGGGGTAGCTGTTTGATAGCTTCGATGCCAGAGTCTGATGGTCGTATTCCTTCATCAAAAATAATGTTACCTAGGTACTCAACCTCGGGTTTGAAGAATTCACATTTGGACCAATTACACTGAAGTCCATGCTGTTCTAACCGCGTCAGAAGTTCTTCAAGTGTTTGCAAATGTTCATCATCTGACCTTCCTGTTATGATGATATCATCCAGATAGTTTGCACAACCATTGAGATCTGTGGTTATCTGTTCTATAAAGCGCTGAAAAATAGCAGGAGCGCTCGAGATGCCAAATGCAAGTCTTTGGTACTGGTACAGTCCATGCTGCGTATTGATAACAGCTAGATTCTTAGATTCTTCATCCAGTTCAATTTGAAGGTAAGCATCAGACAGATCTAATTTGGAAAACTTTTTTCCATTTTGAAGTTTATGAAATAACTCTTCTGGTCTTGGTAAAGGATACTGTTCAACTTGAAGATGGGAATTGATAGTAACTTTAAAGTCTCCACAGATTCGAACAGTGCCGTTAGACTTTGGAACTACCACTATCAGTGCAGCCCAATTGCTTGTCTGAATTGGTTTAATGATACCAAGCTCCTCCAATCTTTGTATTTCTTTCTTTACTGCATCCTTCTGAGCAAAAGGAACTGGTCTAGGCTTGTGGAACCTTGGGATTGCCCCTTGACGTAGCTGTAAATGAGCCTTAAAAGGTCCTGCATGTCTGATCTGAGAATACCTTAGGAAATCTAGAACAAAGATGGTTCACCTTAGATAATGCTTCTGATGCATGGACAGGTTCCACCATATTGACAATTTCAGGTGGCAGACTATTGTCCTCTGTGATTTTAAAACCAAATGCCTTGAACCACGGGGCGCCAAACAGATTCATGCCTTCTTGTGTATCAGCCACTAATAATCGAAGTGTTCGAACTTTATCTCCTAATCTCACTTCTACGTTTGTCCAACCCTTCAGTGGTATGTTCACAGTGCCATAACCCTTGACTTGTGAGTTAACAGGCTGTAATCTCGGCATACCTATCTGCTCATAACCCTTCAAGCCTACCATACCACAAGTGCATCCTGTGTCAAGCAGAAATTTCACTGGGTGGTTATTCACAAGAACATTGATGTAATATTTATTCTTCTGTTCTTCGATGCTGACAGTGTTTACATCTTCAGACTGACCCTTCCTTGACCTACTAGTAAACTTGTCTAGACTAGCACTTCGACGTGAGTTGTTTACATGTGTAGTGCCTGTAGTTTTCACTGAAGCACAGACGGATGAAATGTGTCCAATTTTTCCACAAAGATTGCATCGAGACTGTCTGTACTTGCAATCTGATCGTTCGTGTTTGCTATGACATGAAGGACAAGACTTCAGTTTGTTAAATCTCAAGCTCTGTGACTTGCTTCTGTCTGTAGCTTTTCTATCCAATGACGTGGCACGCTTTTGTTTATAAAAAGGTTTCATAACATTAATATCTGAAGATACAGGTTTCTCATCTCCTCTTAAAGTTTCACTTGCAGCCAAAGTTGTTTCATATAATGCTGCTATCTGAGCTATCTTCTCAAGGGATGGATTTTCTTCTGACAATGCAGATCTTCTTATAAATTCATGCGGCGTGAATTGAAGAACCATGTCTCTAATATGTTCTTCTACTAGTGACTGTCCACAACCGTTCTTTGGGCATAAAAATCTACAGTCAGTCGATAGACCACGAAGTTCAGCAATCCACTGTGCATATGACTGATCTGGTTTCTTCCTGGATTGCCAAAATTTATGACGAGCAATGATCAGATGTGTTGAATGTCGGAAGTGTGTTGTCAGCTTAGATGTCAGTTCTGTGAATGTAAATTTGGATAGATCTTCTGTTCCACATATCTTCTGCGTTAGCTGATATAAAGATGAGCCAATCCAAGAAAGGAAATAGTGCCTTTTTATCAGGTCATCTGTTTGCTGATGAGCATCAAAATGATGATTTAGTCGCTTAAGATAAATGTCCCATTTATCCTGTTCTAGCTTAAATTCAGGGAATGCAGGAATGTGTTCTTTGATAGGTGTAGAATGTGGTGCCAATGCTCCATCTGAGCTGCTGCTAGTGGTTTGCCTCTGCAACAGGAGATCTAACATTTTTCTTTGGTCTTCACTTTGCTGTTTCATTTGTTCATTTTGCTGTTTCATTTGTTCATTGTCCTGTTTCATTTGTTCCATGAACATTTTAAGCAACAGGGTCATTTCTGATGCTTGCTCTGCCATACTGTGAAGTTGCTTAGTATGGAGAACCAGTATTAACTTTGAAACCGTGAAGCTTGAATTGGCGGGGAAAATGTGAACATAAGGATAAAATACTGCAACCTGGAAAATGTCCGTGCTACAAAGTTCTTATTACTATAAGCTTGTGTGTATGTAGCGACAACGACGTGTCAGAGCTTTAGTAAAGATCTTAGAGATTACCTTGGTTATATGTTCACTTAACCACTTAGGCCTACGTAGATTAGGATTTCATGATGAAATATTCCCCCAGCAGTCCGTTATCCTCGTCGCCAGTGTTGTATGTGTGTGCATACCTTGTTGTCAGTGTTGTGCATTCCATTCACAGCACAATAAATAAGGCGTTGTATAAAGAACGACCATTTATTAACTCCAATAGAACCCACATGTTGACAACTAGACGAACATGTACACGATTACAAACATGATAAGGAACGTCTGTTCCCAGCTGAACTGTCCCCAGCACCAACGGTGAAAAAAGGTCTGGCTGTTAACAGGTCATGTCGACAACATCCGGTTTGTGTGGTCATCGCACATTACCGCACAAAGCCGATATAGCAGGAACGAAGCTGGCGTTCCATTCTAAACCTCAACAGAAGCCATTCTTGAGTCCATTTGTCTAGTTTTTGTAAGGCTTCCTGCCTCCTATTGAAGCATATATATTAGTTAGAGAGCATTCCTATATCACAGAAGTGTGTTATCTGCACAGAAACCAAATCTTTTTATGGCCTGGGACATGTATCATAATAGTCGTATAGATTACAAAAGAGTATTCGCCCATGAACTGAGGTTCGGGTAGCCATAAAAACAACCATAAAAATAAATATGAAAGAAATCAATATGGTATGACCAGACATCTGTCTGGTGGAGGCACGCAGATAAAGGTGATAAACAGTGGTGCGCTGGATATCTTATTTAACGATATGACATCACTGTGTAGGAGGCCACAAGTGTATATTAAATTTAATATTTTCAAATACACGTGGGATGAGTAATGATAAACTTCCCCACCCAAACCGTGCTAGATAGATTGGATTGGTTTGCCAGAATCTACTATGATTTGATTGGAACTTTCGGCAGAAACACAGCTGGGATTTGAAACTAAGGATTGTGAGATATAATCTAAATAACTCAGAGTCACAGCACACAGACTGCATCGCAGTGGCAACTAAACACCTCCTACAAGCCAGAGGAAAGAAGATAGGACTTATCATTCCACAACTATACGTACCAGATCGAGTATTGGGAAACTTTTAAAGTACAAGTAAACCCGCAATTTTAATACAAGACTGGAAACGTGGGAATTTTATCACAAGGAGTCATAAGAGGAATTATAGATTTCCAGACCAAGTGTTTCACCCATCATAAGAGGAATTTCTCAGACTTAAGTGATTCGAGCAGCATTTAAATACAGGGCTGTGGGTCCATTCTAATCTGCGCCAGGAGAAGTGTGTATTCCCAAAATTTTTGAGTAAGTGTAAACAATTTATTTACTAATGTAAATTTTACAGGTTACAGTTTCCATTAGTGTCCAATTCAACGTACCAATTTTAATTATTCTCTAATTAATTTTATTTTTTATCAGAATTTTTTTCAAAATATGTAAATATGTACAATCTTGGATAACATTTAAAAAAAAAAAACATTTGTTATATTATTTTAATGAGCTAGTTTTTTTTTAAATTCTGGAATATCTCAGCTTAAGTATATTTTTATGACCAATTCTGCAATTACTCTGACCTTGATAATTATATTGTAATAAACTATTGCTATAAATACCACAAAAATACAGTTTATTCATCTTCTAACATTCTTCTTCCGTCCTTAGCCAACGACCGTCAAAGCAGTCAGTGGCCATTACGCCTAGTGGCATCTTAAGGGCAACAACGAATAGATTTTCTTAGCCGTTGTTCCCATCACGCCTAATGGCGTCTTTAGGGCAACGACAAATTAATCCGTTTGTTGTTGTTTCCGCAATCAAAGTGACTGGCAAACGGGTGATCAGCCCATTGTGCATCTTCTAACATATTGATGCATAATTTACATTGGTTTCATACATTTAACAAAAATGTAGATGTTATTTTGTAATGTCACCATAGTCATGTACAAATGCTTAACTATTGCCCTTTTCTATCTAACAATTTAATTAATTATTTTTATTAATTAATTTATGATCAGATTCGTCTAATTTTTTTCTTTCAAATCAAATACAAATTTGGACATACTTTTAAATAAAAGCCACTGTCTTATACATTTTACATTTGCTAGTTTTTTTCCTTCTTTGAATATTTCAGCATATGTAATGTTTTGTTATTTTTTTATGAATCTAATTAAGTAATTAACTTGTTTTTAGTCAACCAAGGCCAAAAACACCCAAAAATAACTACTACTGTCATACAGTCCATTCATTTCCAAACACATGGATGTATAATACAGATTGGTTTAATATTTAACAATATTTGACGCGCTTTTAAAAAAGGTCACCAATAAACCACACAAAAAAACCTTAAAAGTCAAGAATTGAATAGAGTTAAACTGTGTGTCTCAGTGAACCTTGACACTGCTAGCTAGCCTTAGTACTGCTGCTTCAAGGACCAGGAGCAACTCATCAATTTGCTAGAAACCAAAGATACCACAACAAACAAACTACCTAAAACTGTCTAGTGATGAACATAGGCAAAAGGACTAGAGACACTTGATTTTGTAAATAGTTTTCTGGTGCCAGATATATCTTCAAAACTGTAACTGATTAGTATATATATATAAAGTAACACCAGAAAGCGGAACAAGTAAAGACATCAGTAAGAGCATGAATAAAGCCAGAACAACCATTGCAAATCTAAACAACATTTGGAAATCTTCTCAGTACAGCATCATCATCATCTCAGCCCGTAACCCGTCATGGGTCGTAGGGGTGCCATGGTGGAAGCATCAGCAGACAGGGTCCTCCACTGCTCTCTATCCTCAGCAATGCGTACAAGTGTGGAAAAACCGTGTCCTGCCCATTCTTTGATGTTATCAGCCCAGGATTTTCTCTGCCTTCCTCTTCTCCGTTTACCTTCGACTGTCCCCTGAAGGATCGTTTTCGAAAGGGAGTCATGACGAGTTACATGCCCAAACCAGGCAAGCTTTCGATGTTTCACTATTGACAAAAGTGGTTCTTGGTGGCCTGCATAGGTGTTTATCTTCTAACATAGACATTTGTTTTGTGCTCTTTATAGCAAATGCGCAAAATTCTTCTATAACATTTATGCTCGAAAGCCTGAATCCTTCGCTCCGTATCTGCAGTGAGTGTCCAGCTCTCACACCCATACAAGAGAATAGATAATACAAGTGATTTGTATAATTTGATCTTCACAGGAAAACTGATGTTACTTTTCCAGATCACATTCAACTTTGTCATGGCAGCTGAGGCCATCTCAAGTCTTGTCTTGATTTCTTTACTTGATCTTCCATCACTACATAAAGTGGACCCGAGATATTTAAAGGTGTTAACTTCTTCTAACGTTTGCCCATTTAACGTAATGTTGGTCGGAACATGTTTCTTATGGCTATTCACCAATATCTTGCTTTTTTCTATATTAATTTCCATCCCATACGTTCTTGTTACTTTCTCCAGTCTAGAGGTAAGGTCTTGAAGTTCTGATTCTGATCCAGCTATCAGATCAATATCATCAGCAAAACGTAGGTTGCACAGAGGTCGGCCTCCAATCGATATGGTTGATTTATAATCGTAGAGAGCCTCCTGCATAATATGTTCTAGATAAATATTAAAGAGCACTGGGGACAGGATACATCCCTGCCGAACTCCTACAGTTGTTTTGAAAAATTCTCCAATGTCGTTGCTTGCAAAAACAGCACTGCTTGCGTCCTTGTATAGTGCTTCAATGATATCTATGATGTTGGTATCAAAATTGAATTTTCTCATTACTTGCCATAAGCCTTCATGCCAGACTCGATCGAAGGCTTTTGTGAAATCGATGAAGTTATGGTATAAATCGTGTTGATGTTGGAGATGTTTTTCGATAAGCACAAACATCAAATTTAGATTATACGAGAGTTGCGTACTTTCTTTACTTATGTGTGGTGCAGAGTACCGGACAGTAACAGAATAGGAAATGTCCAAATTATCCTCTTTCCATACAACTTGCCTTATAAAAATTCTTTGATTTTTTTTTTTACTGAATATCATCTCCAACCAGGAACTGCTTGCATGGCACAGTCAAAACAGACATCATCAAGGGCAGATGCTAGAACTGGGTTGGTCATGTCATCAGAAGAGACCCTGACACCATCAGCAGAGCTGCTCTCCTATGGACCCCAGAAGGACGGTGATAGAGAGGCAAAACAAAGCCAACCTGATGGAGAACGGTGGAGCCTGAGATGCAAAACATGATCCAGAGTTGGGGCATGGCACAATGGATGGCCACCAATCGAGCAAAGTGGGGACAGCTTATTGCTGGGCTACAAGACGCCACTAGGTGAGGTGGCCATTGACTGCTTTGTCAAGGATTCAAGAAGAAGAATAATGTATATGTTGTGATGTCAGTGATTGAGTATGGACTGGTAATATACAAACTCACACTGTCCATATCCCAATGTGAATGGCTAGAATGCATTCTGAATGAAGAAGATACCCCAATTGTGACAGTGAGGTGTATGCTTGAACTACTTCTGATTAGATCCAGCTGTTTATCAGGTCAGGCAAAAACCTGCATTTGGAGAATCATTGAAAAAAAAAATCCCATCATGCAGATCTTTTGCTTGAAACATACAATGTATTTAAGTACAGATATCATGCATCCATCCTACTGTTTTTCTATCTATGCATTGATCTACTCATTAATTTATCTTTCTTTATATTTATCCACCTGCCTGTTCATCCATCCATCTTTGTTTTAATCAATCTTTATATCTATTTGTCTCTACGTTCATCTGTCTGACTGTCTACCTATCAGGCAGACAGATGCAAAGACATGTACATAGATAGACAGACAGACAAATAGATAGGTACAGTAAAGTCCGAAATTTCCCATATTGTGATTCTATCGTTCTATTGTAAAACTAGTTCTAAACTAATTTTTTAAATATTTTTTAAGGTAGGTTTTCTAAAGCTGGAAGTAGGTAATGGTAAATGGTACTGTTATATTACTGCCTGTGCATTGGTAAAGAAAGCAACTTGTCTGTCTGTGCTTTCCTTTGTCATTATAACCTCTGCTGCAGTTTTCAAGGCTTGTGCCTCTGCTCTGAAGTTACTTGAGAATTGTCCTGTTGCCACTGACAGCCTTTTCTATGCGCCAGTGCTTAATGTCAGATTGACACCTCCACCTCCATTTGTTGCTAATCCATCTGTGTATGCATGGGTCCAAGTGTTGGGTGGGTAATGTTTCTCTATATATTTTGTCGCTATGGATTTTCACTCTATTGCAGTCTGGCTCTTTTTTCTTTCAATTCCAGCAATTCCAGCAATGTTTTCTATCAGTTCAGGGAAACGATGTTGTTTCCAAACTGAAAGCTTGTGTGCAATGTAGATAATATATAATAGTTGATATTGCATTTATGGAAACTGCTCTCTTTTTGTGTTTGGTTGATTCTACAAAGTTGCTTCATTTGAGTCTTTACCTTCTAAGAGCATTCATTCTATGGCACATTGGATGGTCTGTTAGTTTCTTTAATTTTTCAGCTTGTTGCTGAGCCTTGTTTCTCTTCTATCCTCCATGGCTGGAGGCATGTAATCTTTTTGAGTTCTCTTATAGGTGTTGGCTTTATGCACCCCGTTATAATTCTCATTGTTTGATTTTGGAGTCTGCAGATTTGATCAAAGTTTGACTTAGCTGCTGTTGCCCATGCTGCAATGCCATCCTCTAGGACTGGTCTCACTTGCCCTGTGTATAATGTTTTTAGCACTCTCTCATCTGCACCCCAAGTTGTTCCAGCAAGTTTTTTCATTATTGCCATTCTTTGCCTTGCTCTCATTCGATTTCTGTCAACTTGTTTTTTTCCAAGTCAGACGGTGATCAAAAGTAATGCCTATGTAGTTTGGATTTTCATTTAAATGTAGATTTTCTCCATTTAGCACTAGTTTGGAGCTCTGTGGTTTATTTGAGAGGAAAAATACTGTGTACGTTTTTTTCTCTTCATTTATCTTCATGAGCCATGTTTTGGCCCACTCTTCTAGTGATGTTAATGCTTGCTGCATCCAAATGTTTGCAGTAGTGATATACTCTTCAGAGATCCACAAGTCTAAGTCATCTACAAAGGAGGCACTGTGTGTTATTTTTGGAATACTGTCTGTTATTTCATTTATGTATGCAAGGAACAGTGTAGGTGACAGGACTCCCCCTTGTGGGACCCCCTGCTCTAATATAAACTTTTTACTAGTCTGTCCTTGTAGCTCTACTCTGGCGGTTCTATTCTCAAGGTAGTGGACAATCCATGTGTACATACATTTGCCCACACACATCACACTTCTGTGCAGTTTGACTTTCAAACTCTCTTTTCAAACTTTATCAAAAGCTTTTTCTAAATCTACTCAAACCACTAGCGTGTGTTTTTTCTCTTGGAAGTGTCACCGTGAGGGTTGGTAGGATAATAATTTGGTTTTGTTGAAACGGGGGTGCATAAAAAAATGGTTTGGGAAATTTGAATAGTTTGGGAAAAGGGCTATTTGTTCTAGAGATGGGAGATAAAATGTTGTACAGTGATACTTAGAGGGAAAGGAGAGAACCCTTTAAATCAAAGCTATTGAAAACAAGGCTAGCTTACACTTACATTGTTTCTATGAGTACACAGTTATGGTTAAGGAAATTTGCATACCATGTTGGTTTTAGTAAGTCTTAAGAAGGGAATGTGACATTTAAGCAAAAACCTCCAAGGGAGACAATAAATAATTAACGCCCCTTACAGGTTTTGTGAGTTGGGAATAGGAACAAACACTCGAGAAAAATGTGAGTAAGATGTAAACAGTCATGGAACGAAGCTCACTGACTTGCCAGTGCGGAACTAACCGTGAGTTTGTGATCGGTGAGTGAACTGAACAATGGACCAATCGTATTGACTGGAAAACAGATAACGGATCATGGGAATGAACTGAAGGACAAAAGAAGTCAGTCCTACCAGAAAAGTTGACGAGGCAAGACGTGCCTTGCTGGGCTCTCAAGGAAATGAAAACCTGTGGTTGACAGGAGGTTACCCAGATGAAGTAGCTAGACTTAGATCTATTGGTGGTAGTAATTCTGGAGAATAGCTTAAATTGTGGTTAACAAACTGTGCTGAACATATAGGATTAGCATAAGGGTGAATAGTAGGAAATGTGATAGGTGCTGGAATTCGCATATTACGGTAAGAGAACTCTTGAACTATTTTATAGACTTTTCAGGCAAATTATTTTCCCAAGAGGTTGATGATGCTCACATTTCAAGGGGCGAGCAACCAGAAAGTACATTTGAAACAAACACGACTAAAGAGTGTATAAAGTGAATAACATTGTAATTTGCTGATTGCCAGATAGGCTGTTGTGTAAATAAGATGAGGTATCGTCACTGGCATGAATAAATGAATAAAGGTTTTCTTTGCAACATTGAAACCCATGAGATAAGTCATGCTCTCCCTCTCAAGGAACAGTAAAGCAGAGAAAAGAGAAGATATTGATGAACTTAACAACTATGGGAAAGTTTAGGTGCTCTCTCACTCATTTGACGAGTAAGTATGAGAAGGCCACAGCAGCAGTACTTGACAGTATTTGATATTATATATATATATAAACCATGTATAGAGATTGAAGCCATTTTAGAATTAGGTTTGACAGGTCTGGAGATTTAAGTGATATGACAGAGAGATAGGAAAGGAAGATAAATGGAGAGCTGACTAGCTATATATACATAGGCAAGAGTCAGTAGCAAAGACAATAAATAATAACCTGGTTGGAACATAAAGTGAATTAAGGGCAGGATATATGGAATGATATGGAGTTGTTGAAACATCCACAATTGAAAAATGTTGGAACCTGTGTATTGTAAATAAACTTATTTTCAGTTGAACTTTCTCCACACAAGTTGAGTTGATTATTAAAAGGGTGTGGAAGAATAGGAAGATAGCACAATAATAAGGAAAAATCAGAGTACGCCAATATATGATCCAGTAGCCATATAACATCTAGGAGTGAAGAACGAGTCCATGGGAGTGTAAAAGAACCAAATCATCTCATCTAAGAATTTCCACCTCTGGCAGAAAGGGGCCAGTAAAAGAGATAAGCTCACTTGGAAGATAAGCAGAAGAACTAGACTGACAAGTTGAAGAGGCAATAACTAGGCCTGCCTCAGTTTCCTAGTTATTTAAAGAAGACCCAGAACTGTCACATAATAATCAATTTGGTGCCTTTTGGACCAGTCTTGAAATCAACTCACCACCCAAAGTTACAGAAGACATCTTTGGTTTCCTGAGCTATATATGTGATCTAATCTTCAGTGTATCTGTATTGTCTGAATCCTGCTTGTTGAGGGGTTAATAGGTGTTTGTTTTCCAAGTGCCACATCAAGCTGGTATTAATCATGCACTTCATCAGTTTTCCTACACAGCTTAGTGGGCTGATTGGTCTGTAACCATTTGGTTCTTTCAGGTCCTTGTCTTTCTTTGGTATATGTATTAACGCTGAAAAGCCAAAATAATACAGACCTGAATGACCTCAGAATAGTGCTTCACACACTATGTCAATGATTCAAAATTGTTCTGATCAAATGGATCCCATCTCACTGTTACATCATTGGCAATGAAGAGGCTGAGAGATTGGCAAAGGAAGGTGGAAATCTACCTCAGCCTGATGCAAGCATAACTTTCGAGGAGGTAAAGAGTTTTATCAGAATCAGATACAGAAACAAATGGAATGTAGAACATCCAGGTCACACACAGAATGATGCATACTACCTGCTCAACAGAAGAGAACAAGTGGTAGACTCAGTACTGGCCACAACAGATTGAGATATCATCTATTCAACAAGCTAAAGATAGGAACTACTGATCAGCGTAACTGTGGCACTGATAAAATAACTGCTGAACAACTGCTTCAAAGTTGCCAACATATGCGGAAAAGAGAAAGTGCATGGGGCCGACACCAGTACCATTCATGGAAAAGCTCTACGGAGATTCAAACAGCCTCAAACTGACTACTGCTTTCATTGAAAACATTCAAGTGGACATCTGAGAGTGTACGAGGAAGAAGACAAACTAATGTTATATACGTTATATATGATAATTAAAATACACCGCGGGCTCAGCAGGATAGTGTATTCCTTTTTTTTTTAAAATGTTCATTTTTTTTACTTTCAATAAGTTTTTATGGTTATGATTGACGGAGTGACGTTTTCTTCTATACCCTGATATCTGCACTTAAATACATTGTAAGGTTTAAGCGGAGGATTTGCATCACTGGTTTTTGCCCCCCCCCCCCTTTTTTTGTCTTCCAATGCGCCTGGAATTGATGCTTGCCTACTTTGTATATGTAACTACCCTAGCACTCCAAGGAAGGTAACTAACAATCATTCCTGTGACCACCATAATAAAAAAGGCTAATGATAAACATTTTTACATAATGTGTGAATTTATATTTCTATTATTGATGTCTAATTTGTGTTTATTGTTTGTTCAGTAAGTATTGATATATGATAATAAATTGGAATACTGGACCAGGCTAAAGGTTCATGAGTTATTTCACTGTTATCTCTAAATGTAGTATCCTAAGGCGATGTTCTGATTTTAGAGTTTATTTTGTTCACTAGAATGCAGAGTTTTATTCTCAGAAATCAATAAAATACTAAACAAAAAATAAATAAATATAAAAGCATTATTTCATCTATATGATGACCATTTCATTACCTTCATCTTTACATAAGTCAGGTTGTTCTTCTTTCTTAATTCTTGGTGTTTTTGTATCTATGATGTCCCCTATCTGATCATGAGTATCACAGTCTTCAGTGTAGTTAGGACCATCATAGTTCTGGCAGGAGAAGAATAAAATAAGAATTATTTAATGATATGGGTACATAAAAATGTGGTGAAAGCTGTGATACATTTACTAAAAAATTCAGTGATATACAAGTAGCTGTCAAGTTACAAGCAGTCATACTCTCAGAGCAGTGGTGGGTTCATTATCACAAATCTGAAGTCATGTCTTCATTTGTAGAAGTGATATCACTGCAGTATTAAATATTACTTCTATATATGACACCTTAATTCACATTCTTAGCAGCCTCACAAGCAAAGAATTATGGCGTCATACACAGGTTTAAAAATAAAATCAGAAATAGGCATATTTAATTAGGATTTTCAGAACACTTTAAAAATTAAGAGTTCACTGAAATGAGCACACAATAACATTAAGTCTATCTTCCCATATAATTTACTTAGCAAGTCTCTGCCTAACAACAGAAACATCATGATGACTGAGACATGCAATAATTAAAAAGTGTAACAACAAAAAACAAAAAATCACAAAAAGACCATATTTATCAATGTGCTTTGGTGGTTTAGTGGGAGCCACGGTAGCATAGTGGTTAGTGCACTGGCTTCATAGCGCAGTGGTCTATGGTTCAATCCCCAGATGAGGCGGGAATTTTTTAGGCCACAAACGGCTCCTGGGTTGACCCAGCCCCAAATGGGTACCAGAGCAACTCTGGGAAGGTTAAGGTGGCCGGCGTGTTGCCGACCACATAACCCCTCGTGTGCTGATGGTCAAGATAATATGGCCCTAACACCATATTCCCAATATGTCTCAATGGGCGTGTAACGGGTTTTTTTTTTTTTTTTTTTGGTGGTTTAGTGGTGATAATGTTTGCCTTTCAAACAAACTGTGTTTTTTTCCTGGTACATTTTTAAAAAGTTCTTTATTCAATTTAATCTATTCATGGAAGTGAAAGTGTACTGGTAAAAGGGAATATTTCTGCACCTTCATTAATGCAAATGCATTCATTGCAGGTAAATGTGAAAAAAAATTGTATTTCCAAAACTTTAAAGACATTCAGTGCCTGTGTTAGCTTAGTGGAAATTTTATGTTTATTAAAGTCACAGGGTTCTTGTGCATAACATTGTGCACTATGCTGGGTAAGATGTAATTACTGAGCACTGTCATGTTCTTGTGGCTGTTGCTATTCAATAGCTGCCACAAAGCAACATGTTGTTGATGATCTGCTATAGTGGTTAGCTCAATCTCAGCCCTTGAGTAGTGTTAGCTCTCAGTACTCTAAAAACTTCATGTGTAACATGACAGCAATAGTATGATATTATAACAGATAGGATGATAAATGTGGCATAACGCTGCTCTGGTTTTCATATTTAATACACCAACCTATTTAAGGTCATGTAGAAGAAAGACTCATATAAAAAAGGTCTCCTAATTTGCAAACTCCCCAAGCTTCCATTCACTTGCTTCAACAAAGTTATTCAATCTATCTGTTATTACAACTCAGAGAACTTGATTACTGGTCACACATGCTTTTATCACTTTAACTCTTCTTTGTAGCTCTAGTTGCATCATTCTGTTTCCATTCTGTCACAAAAATTTGTTCTCATATAATATGTTAATCTTGTCTTGCTTGGTTAATGGTTCATTAGCCTAACCTGTAGGGTGTCAGAGTTTCCAAACACTTGTCTATTTGTTGTTTATTCTTCTGCATGTCTTTGTCACTTGCAAATTTTCTCTCCCGTTATGACCTGTCACACTCAATTGAAATGATTCTCGATTCACTTGATTATTGAAGTCTACCTACCTTGATATAATGCAAATGTGATTCCAGGGCAAAAAGGAAACAGTAGCTGTCACAATTGACTTAGAGGATGCTTATAACAGTGTGGACTTTGCAACCCTAATTGACTCTATAATGACAAGTGGTGTAAACCCTTGGCTAACAAGTTGGATAGCAGTTGCCTTATTGGAGAGATCAGTTGCATTTTGCTTGGGGACATGGACATCAGGACCAATGTGCATTTGTCCGGGACTACCACAGGGTTCTCAAAGACCAACCCCAACAAGGCCTGTGTGATGTGGTGTTCTTTGAATTTCAATTACCAGCAGGCTCCACATAGTGAAAGCAGACCTTCCAGACATCACTTTCAATGGGCAGAACATTGAATGGCAAGATACGCTGAAGTACCTGGGAGTAATGTTTGATCGTGGGCTATCATTCAAGTATCATATCGGACTGATCATATGGAAGTGCAATCGAGGACTTCTTCTTTCTTTGATCCTTAGCCGCCGACCATCAAAGCAGTCAGTGGCCATCACACCTAGTGGCGTCTTGTAGGGCAACAACAAATTGATTCCACTTTACTCGATCGGTAGCCATCCTTCATACAGTGCCCCAACTCTGGTTCATTCTTTGCATCTCAGCCTCCACAGTCCTCCGCCAAGTTGTTTTTGGTCGACCTCTCTTTCATTTTCCTTCAGGGGTCCAAAGCATAGCTTTTCTTGTGATGGCATCGGGGTCTCTTCTGAGGAAATGGCCAACCCAGCTCCAGCGTCTGCCAGCTATGATGGTGTGCATGTCCTCTTGCTTGCTCCAAGTAAGCAGATCTTGGTTGGTGATGGTATTCAGCCAAAAGATTCGGTGAATTTTTCTTAGGCATGTTGTGTGAAAAGAGGACAATTTTGACATTTCCTTCTCTGTAACTCTCCAGCACTTCGCAACATAGAGAAGCACAGAAAGCACACAGCTCTGATATAATCGTAATTTTGTGCTTGTGCTGTATTGAGAGGACTTCCAGATGTTGTTTAGGCTAAAAAAGGCTGTTCTTGCTTTATTCATTCTGTTGTTGATGTCTTTGCCTGCCACGCCGTCTGGTGTTACTATGCATCCTAGGTATGTGAAGGTGTCTGTCTGTACCAGTTGCTGATTCCTTACTGATATGGGCTCAGGGCTGCTCACATTGAGCATTATGACCTCTGACTTTTTTAAATTGATGTTTAAGCCCACCTGCTGGCTAAACTTATTAAGTCTATCCGTTTTTTCCTGGATGTGTTGATGTGAATGTGCTAGTAGTGCAATGTCATCTGCATATTCCAGATCTTCCAATGTAGAAAATGTAGTCCATCTTATTCCTCTTGGACTGCCCTCTGTTGTCTGGCGCATTACCCAGTCTATGACTGTTATAAATAGAGTGGTTGATAAGGGGCATCCTTGTCATACTCCTGTCTTCACCTTAAAGGTTAGGTTGCTCTGCCCACAAGCGAGGACTGGCAGCCTTAAAAGGAATGGCTGCTGTGTGCTTGGAACAGAGACTACTGTTTCTCCTGTATCATCAGTTTGTGATTTCAGTAATTGAGTATGGACTAGGAATACTCACATTATTAGAGTCCCAATGTAAATGACCTGAATGCTTTCAAAGTGAGGGGATGCGACTAATTTTGGGCTGTACGCGTGATATCCCAATTGTGACAATGAGATATATGCTAGAATTGCTGTTGATTAGATCCAGATATATGATGACCCAGGCAAGAGCCTATATGTGGGTAACCACCAACAAAGGACACCCCCTACATGAGAATGTAGCTGACATGAAAGGAGCAAGAATAAAGAGGGGGATGTCATGGATGGCACAGGCAGAGGCTACAATTGGTCAGGTGACCAAGGTTTAAAATATATCCAAAGCGGAAGAGTAGAGTAAGTCAGGGGAGAACTGGATAAACTACCAGCAGGTCATCATTGGTTTCGGCAGAGAGTGCAGAGCTTGGGGCAACGGAAAAGCAGAGCTGGAGATTAATCAGCTGATAAGTGATCATGCTATAGATGATGACGCCATTGTGTAACATGGATGGGTCTGTAGTGCATGGTGAGAAATCAGGATGGGGCTTCTCTGTGAGAATAAAGGGTAGGGTCATTGTTGAACAGAGAACATGAGAATGGAGGTAGAGGCAGTTACTGCACCATTGAAGTGGCTGTCTGAAACTTTATCAACCAGAGCAGTTATATTGTCAGACTCTCAGGCCATGCTTCGGAAAGTTCAGAATGGATGGCTGCGGCAGGAATGGAAAACATCAATAGAATCCTCAAGTCTTTGAGAACTGGTGTGGATCTATTGTCCTGGCCATGCAGGGGTACATGGCAATGAGAGAGTTGACACACTCGTCTCGAGAGCACTCATAGTGGGGACGCTGGACGTGGATAAGAGAGAGATACTGAGGGCAATTAATGATCGCCTGCTAGACAGTGACACGGCAATAGATGAATCAACAAGGCTGAGACTGTTGGAGTTTGGCATCAAACGTGGGACTAGCAGAGATGGATGTGAGAGAGGATGTGTCGGCCGAATGAACAACCAGCGGGCTACAGGTACAATAAGCATTCATACTCTTTGACATTTGCTGAAGGAGACTGAGCACCTATGGGTTTGTCCTGAGTGCAGTGAGGTCGATTCTGATCAACAATAACAATAATCAAACCTTCCACAATTCTCTGGTCTCAGTCAAGGGGAGCTAATTCTAAGAAGGACATAACTCATTTATTGCTTCTCGTTAAATATAAAGGACATATAACTCCTGCTCATCAATGACATTTATGTTCAAACAACAGGTACCTCACTTAGACCATAATCTTCCACAATGTTTGTAATGACAATACAGAAACTGTAGAGCGTTGTAGTTGAAATTTAAAAATAAAAAGATGTATCTATTATTTTTAATTCAGTCATCCATGTGGAGCCTGCTGGTAATTGAAATATTTTTTTACATCTGATAATGATAATATATTCTTTGCTGGTATGAGATAGAATGTTAAATAAATATAAATGGTACCAATCTCAAACAAGTAGAAACATTCAAACATTAGGGCACTATATTAACATCTTGTATAAGCTAATTCATAGAACAAGGCCAGCAAAGCATCATGTTAGAAAAAGAGAAACAAACTGTACACACGGCTGTTTGCCAGCGATCTTTTAGTTATTTCCCCTTTTTCCCCGACCGCGCTATTTATAGCCCACTTGACAGAGGTCACGTGGTCAGCTTCCTAATGGGAAAAACATGTGGCGATGTTTACTTTTGATAGGGCTTAATTAATGCTTTTAAGCTACTTTATTATTATAAATACCGGCTTTAATTTTGCGTAAAGCTAGACTAGAAATGTTAGAGTAAATTTTAGAACAAGAACAAACATTTTATCACAATTAGAACAGAAGATATAATAGTCTGAAATAGTGTAAAATTTACGTTTTTTTTATATTTTGTTATGGTTTGTTTATATACAATTTTCACTAAATCGGTCACAATCAACATGCATAACAAATTACAGAAATCAAAAGTAGAAAACCTGCAGAAAATGGATATCAAAGATTTGTTTTGGTTTCATGCGTCAAACATTAATTATTGAAAGTTTAAATTGCAAGTCCACATTTATTACCTTAAAATAACACACCCAATGGTCCCCAAAACATGTTTGAATTGCTTTTATGCTACTTTATTATTATAAATACCGGCTTTAATTTTGCGTAAAGCTAGACTAGAAATGTTAGAGTAAATTTTAGAACAAGAACAAACATTTTATCACAATTAGAACAGAAGATATAATAGTCTGAAATAGTGTAAAATTTAGGGTTTTTTTTTACATTTTGTTATGGTTTGTTTCTAATTCAATTTACACTAAAATGGTCACAATCAACATGCATAACAAATTACAGAAATCAAAAGTAGAAAACCTGCAGAAAATGGATATCAAAGTTTTGTTTTGGTTTCATGCGTCAAACATTAATTATTGAAAGTTTAAATTGCAAGTCCACATTTATTACCTTAAAATAACACACCCAATTGTCCCCAAAACATGTTTGAATTGCTTTTATGCTACTTTATTATTATAAATACCGGCTTTAATTTTGCGTAAAGCTAGACTAGAAATGTCAGAGTAAATTTTAGAACAAGAACAAACACTTTATCACAATTAGAACAGAAGATATAATAGTCTGAAATAGTGTAAAATTTAGGGTTTTTTTTTTACATTTTGTTATGGTTTGTTTCTAATTCAATTTACACTAAAACGGTCACAATCAACATGCATAACAAATTACAGAAATCAAAAGTAGAAAACCTGCAGAAAATGGATATCAAAGTTTTGTTTTGGTTTCATGCGTCAAACATTAATTATTGAAAGTTTAAATTGCATGTCCACATTTATAACCTTAAAATAACACACCCAATTGTCCCCAAAACATGAGAGCTAACAATTATCTCAATCATACATCATGAGTTCTGATCCAGTCTGCGCAATGTTTTTCTAATATGTGCTGTTTATGAATTGTCTTACTGGGGAATAGCTTTCTGAACAAAGACATATAAGTCTCTATCGATGCTGTTATTGATTCTTTACTAATTGGTTTACTGTGTGATATTTTGTTGTGTACTTTCTCAAATGCTTCTTTCAGTGAGTTGAATTGTTCTTGGGCAATAAAAGCTATGTTAGTTATATCTTGTTTGTCTGTAATTTTCAGTGTTTGTGTAATGATTGCTCTTGTAAGATCTTTATAAACTTTTTGTGTGAGATATCTGTGGCAGTGATTCCCTATAAATGCTCTGCTATTATAAGCCTGTTGTATGATTTTGTGTTTGGCTAGTACCTTGTCCAAGTGTGAGCAAACTGGACCAGACCTAGTACATAGATCTTGAAATTGAAGTTTGGCCAGCGCATCTTGTGCATTTTCAAGTCTAACTTTAAAATTATCTGTCTCCTCCTTATCCTCACAAAGTTCAATACCTACCTGAAAAATTCAATTTTAGCTCCTAATTCTTCTGCCTATTTCCAGTTCCTACTAAATCTCTTCAAGTTCTTAAAAGTACTAATGTTTGCATGTATCTCTTGCGAATTCTCAAATATCTTTGCGTCTATTGTATCAGCTACCTGTTCTAGAAGTCTGTGGTGTTTCAAAACAATGCCTAATAAAATATGAAGGTAAGGAGGAGCTACATTTTCAATTTCAATCTCTAACATTGGTTTGTGTAAACAATTATGATAATGTGCCACTTGCCTTTTATTCCCTTTCCCATATTTCATATATCTATTGTAATCTCTTATCAACATGGCCAAACCTCTTGGTTTGCAAGTTGTATGCAATCTGGATGTCTTTGATGAAAATGTTTGGTTTGTCTGGAGCTCAAGGAATATACCCATGTCTGTGGTGTCTCCAGCAAAACAAGGAAATAATCCCCGAATAAGAAAACAACAACTTGTTTACCATCCCACTCTAAATATTTTAGTGACTCTATCTGAGCTTTCATGCCATTCATAAATATTTCTAAATTATCATATGTATCTCTGACTAGCCATTGATAAAAGGATGGTATTAGATTTAGAATTTGGTTTCTCTAAATTTACTACCTGCATTGTAACTTTGAATGAAAGAAGATATACAAACAGTTACTTAGAATTCTTTGGCAGCCGTCGTGTGCACAGGATTGTCTACCAAAGAACACCAATGGAACAGTCCTTATCTCACAGACAATTAAAAAAAAAATTCATATTATAAATAGAAGATTAACAAGACTTGAAAGATAGATCAAATTATGTGGAAGTAATCTATCTATAGCTTTACATGTTTTCTGACGCTTATATACGTAGCTAAATATCATTATAAATGAATGAAAATGCAAAAACAGATGGTGTTTACAAAAAGTTATTTTTTTACTACCTTATTTAAGATTTGTGAGTATCAGGAATGCGTTTACAGGGATTTAAATGCTATAAAATCTGGTGACAATATGCTTGTTCTTGTAATGCCACACTCACAAAACTGACTACCACACATTCTCAAGATATGAAACCAAAAAAAAAAAGTATGTGGAAATAATCTTTAGCATCCCTTCGAGAAGTCTTTATAATTATAAACTCAAACGAATGGGCCGATTTTTAGATATTAAATTAATAAAAAGATTACTTATTTTATGAATTTCCTTAAATGATGACGCTGTTTTCAAAAGTCTGTAACTCCGTCAAAACTAATTTTAAAGAAATAAAAATGCAATCAAAAATAGAACACAGAACAAAGTTATAGTACACAAAAGAATTTTAGCGCTGTGTTTATCCAGAACGAGTGTGTAATGATTTATATTTTACTGATTTTACTCACACATCAGCTGATTTTCCCCACCAAAAACTTAAATAGTCTTTTACGGTGCACACAAAATTTTATACCCGGTGTCAGAATTCCTGTCACCGAAACTAAAAGAGCGCTCTGGTATAGGGCACAAACAGCCGTGTACAATACATCATTTTCAATGACAGTAAAAATGTATTAAAAGAAGCTCACACAAGAAGCAGAAGAGAGGAGAAAACGTCAAAAGGAGCACCAGGAAAATAAGCAGCTGTTGGCTGTCACCTCAGGGGCGCATTCCCATAGTCAGTTATGACTGAAGGGGCTATTATTATTATAAGAATGTATGGTTCTCAAGTGCTACAATAAACAAGTACTACAATAATTAACAAATAAATTGCTCATGAAGTGAGTTCCAGTTTTATTTTTTCACCACTGAATGCAGCTGTAGTCTCAATATGTCTTGAAGTCTGAGAAGAAAGAGTAATGGGCCATAGCAGGATATCATGCACTGCATTATGACAGTAAACCTAATGTACACATCAAATCGAGATCAAAGGTGTATGCGCAACAGACAACTTGCAAATTTTATCTACTTTAATTAGCTCCATTAAATGCATATATTTCTTTCTTTTTTTTTTTTTTTTTTTCCTTAACCAGCGGCACTTGGGCTTTCAGCCCTTCGGCCAAATGACATGTCATTGCGAGGCTGGGGAACCTGAGGACTTTCCTTCCAACCCGGTCAGGAGCTACGCTCCTTCCCATCCACAGAGGGTTTATCACAGGAGCCGTTCAGGCTATTCAGTCAAATTTCCGGCCGTAAACATTTCTTCAAACACTGACGCCCGGGTTTGAACCATGAACACCTGGTCGCCAGTACAACGCCGAAGCCACTACACCAGCGCGGCTCCCATTTCTTTCTTTCAACATGCCTAAAAAAAAATTCACCGGATCTTTTGGCCAAATACCATCACCAACCAAGATCAGCTTACTCGGAGAAAGCAAGAGGACATGCACACCATCATAGCTGGCAGATGCTGGAGCTGGGTTAGCCATGTCCTCAGAAGAGACCCCAATGCCATCACAAGAACAGCTATGCTATGGACCCCTGAAGGAAAACGAAAAAGAGGCTGACCAAAAACAACTTGGCGGAGGACTGTGGAGGCTGAGATGCAAAGAATGAACCAGAGTTGGGGCACTGTACGAAGGATGGCCACCGACCGAGCAAAGTGGAATAAATTTGTTGTTGCCCTACAAGACGCCACTAGGCGTGATGGCCACTGGCTGCTTTGATGGTCAGCCGCTAAGGATCAAAGAAGAAGAAATGTATATATAAAACATTAAATTAAATTGTAACCTCATTATCTTGTTCCTGTTTCACCCTGACACCAGAGATGCCATTTTCAATATTCCTTTCATCCTGGTGGGGGAAAAAAATCAGAAGAGGATGTCAAAAGATAAAGAGTTACATTCTAAGAAAATATATAAGATTTATCTAAGAATCACTAGAAACATTTTATCTACTCCACATTTTTAGCAACCTGATCACAAAAAACGGGCAAGGGTCAACAGTAGGAAGATTTACTATGTCAGTAGTAACAATAGTCAACAAACAAGCAAAAAAAAAAAAAAAAACTCACTTTACAATCCAGCTCCAGTTTAAATTTTTCATCCATAAATGGGAACTGTGTTTGACTACTTCTTGGAGGCTGGAAAGAATAAAATTATGGTTTATATAAATATACAATAAAGTTTGAAATCCTGAAAACAACAAAAAACTCTAGTTGGGTAGAAGATGATGAAGGATTAAGTGGGGATAACTGCAAATATTATAGTTCAGTCTGGATAAGTAGAAGTTACTGGGACCATATTGTTGTTAATGTTACCATGGTATCAGCTGATATTGCAGATATTTGCACCTACAGAATCCTAGAAGACACTGGAAGAGATAAATCATTAAGCAATTATTTTCACCATTCAGAAACATGAATTTGGTTTTAAATTGTCATTTTTGCATCTTTTCAAATTTTCAAAAGCAATTTAGTGAAACATAAAATGTAGTGTTAAGTTAGTGCTAGTAGGGTATGGGCCAACATTAGGAAGAATTAGTATGTCAGTTGTAACAAGGGAACAAAGAAACAAACTCACTTTACAATCCTGCTCTAGTTTAATTTTTTCATCCATAAATGGGAGCTGTGTCTGACTATTTCTTGGAGGCTGAAAAAATAAATTATGTTTCATATAAATATTTTTAAAAATTTCAAATCCTAAGAATAAAAAAATAAAAAACTGTAGTGGGTTAGAACAGAGCTTAGCAACTGGTGTGCTGCAGCACACTGGTGTGTTGAGAGTGCCTGCCTGGTGTGCCGCAGCACACTGGTGTGTTGAGAGTGCCTGCCTGGTGTGCCGCAGCACACTGGTGTGTTGAGAGTGCCTGCCTGGTGTGCCGTGGCACACTGGTGTGTTGAGAGTGCCTGCCTGGTGTGCCGTGGCACCAGTTGAATGTACCATAAAATGATCTGCAAAATTATATGTTATAGTAAAATAGTACGAACAAATTTCACATATTGAATTTTACAAATATTAATTTGAGTTATCATTGCCCACCAATCTATGGATGAGACGATCAACACTGTCAAAAGCAGGGCTGACTGCAAATATCAAGCAAATTCTAAAGAAAAAGAAGCTAGCTGAAGGACCTGATGTGTACCGACCAGTCTCACTTACCTCAGCTATTGGAAAACTCGCTGAGAAAATTGTGAATCATAGGCTTTACTGGTAGCTGGAAAGCAACAAAGTCATCAGTGAAAATCAGGGTGGCTTAAGACAAAGCTGCAGAACAGAGAGAAACTTTCATTCTGTGCACACACACAAATCGTAGATGCATTCCAAGAGGGTAAAGACACCACAGCTGTATCACTGACCTGCAGCAAGCATACGACACAGTGCGGATACAAGGGCTGTTCACAAAAATGACAAACATGGCCATACTTGGAAAACAATGTACCTCAGGATTTAAGCCTTCCAAAGTAATAGAACTATACAAACAAAGTAATAGAACTATACAAACAAAGTAATAGAACTATACAAACAATGTAATAAAACTATACAAACAAAGTAATAGAACTATACAAAGTAATAGAACTATACAAACAAAGTAATAGAGCTATACAAACAATGTAATAGAATTATACAAACAAAGTAAAAGAACTATACAAACAACGTAATAAAACTATACAAAGTAATAGAACTATACAAACAAAGTAATAGAACTATACAAACAAAGTAATAGAACTATACAAAGTAACAGAACTATAAAAACAAGAGTAGAAGGCACTAAATCATTCACACAACAACAAAACAAAGCTGGAGGGGGATTACCACAAGGGTCAGCCATTAAGTTGCTCACTCTTTTTCATAACTGACCTCTCCACCAACTTCAAGATATCAACAGCACTGTATGCAGATGACCTGCTTATTTGAAAAGCAGAAAAATACAACAAACTGGCGCCAGCTAAAATAATGGAACCTTAGCCACAATAGTTCTGTACTGCTAGCTCTGGAAACTAAAATTAAGCTGCAAAAAAAAAAAAAAAAAAAAACTGTATACATCTGCTTTATTCACATTGAGCATCAAGACAGCAAGAAGGTGTAACAACTAAAACTCAACGGACTGTTACTTTGGAGAACAAAGTTCAGCTTACTTAGGAGTGGAGCTTGCAAGACTACTCCTTTGCTACTTCCCAAAACCGCCATGCACAAAATGAAGACAATGCTATTAGGCGCCTGAATATTGTGAAACATCTTGCAAGCACCAGCTGGGGAGCAAGAAAAAATAAATCACAGACAGCTGTACCTGGGAAATGTTGATCAGTCATGGATAATAAGTGAGCATTGCAGTTGGCAATGAACAAAAAACTACCCAGGCAGACACAGTCTAGAACCAAGTTAGGTTCATATGTGGGGTCATGAGGCTGCCTGTGATATCAATATAAACACAGAACCTATGAACCTGCGAAGTAAACCTGATGTCACAAAGTGCCCTGGAAGAATAAAAAAAGAATACCAAAACAGACAGTAGGTTGAAAATTTCTTCTTCTTCTTCTTTGATCCTTAGCCGCTGACCGTCAAAGTAGTCAGTGGCCATCACACCTGGTGGCATCTTGTAGGGCAACAACAAATTGATTCCACTTTGCTCGGTCGGTGGCCATCCTTTGTGCAGTGCCCCAACTCTGGTTCATTCTTTGCATCTCAGCCTCCAACAAGTTGTGTTTGGTCGGCCTCTCTTTCGTTTTCCTTCAGGGGTCCACAGCAAAGCTGTACTTGTGATGGCATTGGGGTCTCTTCTGAGGACATGGCCAACCCCGATCCAGCATCTGCCAGCTATGATGGTGTGCATGTCCTCTTGCTTGCTCCATGTAAGCAGATCTTGGTTGGTGATGGTATTCAGCCAAAAGATTCGGAGAAATTTTCTGAGGCAGGTTGTGTGAAAAGAGGACAATTTCGACATTTCCTTCTCTCTAGCATTCTGCCAATATAATCTTAATTTTGTGCTTGTGCTTGTGCTGTACTGAGAGGACTTCAAGATGTTGTTTAGACTAAAAAAGGCTGTTCTTGCTTTGTTCATCCTGTTGTTGATGTTTTTGCTTGCTCCGCCATCTGGTGTTACTATGCATCCTAGGTATGTGAAGGTGTCTGTCTGTTCCAGTTGCTGATTCCTTACTGATATTGGCTCAGGGTTGCTCACATTGAGCGCCACGACCTCTGTCTTCTATAGACTGATGTTCAAGCCCACCTGCTGGCTATACTTATTAAATCTATCCGTTTTTTCCTGAATATGTTGATGAGAATGTGCGAGTAGTGCAATGTCATCTGCATATTCCAGATCTTCCACTGTAGAAAACGTAGTCCATCTTATTTCTCTTTGACCGCCCTCTGTTGTCTGGCGCATCACGCAGTCTATGACTGTTAAAAATATGAGTAGTTGATAAGGGGCATCCCTGTCATACTCCTGTCTTCACCTCAAAGGTTAGGTTGCTCTGCCCAACGCTACACGTAAAGTTGGCATAGAGGCTTTTTATGATTGACACTATGCAGCTTGGAATTCTATAAGCCCTCAGTATTTTCCATAAACTGTCCCTATGTATACTGTCAAAAGCCTTTTCAAAATCAACGAAATTAATGTACAGCTGTCTTTGCCATTCTGAGCACTGCTCTATAATGTTCCTGAGGGTAAATATATAATCTACACATCTTCTGTTCTTTCTAAATCCTGCTTGTTCTTTCCTCTGTTTGTGGTTGACTGCTTTTGAAATTCTCTGTATAATTATCCTGCCTAGTATTTTGCTGGGAACTGAGAGAAGAGTTATTTCTCTCCAATTATTGCAGTCTGCAAGATCTCCCTTCTTGGGCAATTTGACAATTATTCTTTTGTTCCACACTGTTGGTGTTGTCCCTGTTTTCCAGACTTGTGCAAATAGTGGTTCTAATAGTTCTGCTGCTAGCTTAGGGTCTGTCTTACATAGCTCTGCATTTAAGTTATCATGGCCAGGAGCTTTTCCATTCTTTAACCCTTTGATTGCTGTGATGATTTCTTCTTTTCGTGGAATGTCTGTATTAACATCTAGATCATTTTCAGCCTCAGGAACATTCAATTGTGTCTCTGGTGGTTCCTTGTTCACAGTTTCTCTGAAATGCACTGCCCATCTTGTTTCCTGTCCCTCTGCTATCGTGATGAGATTTCCTTGCTTATCTCTTACTAATATAATATTGTTTGCACCTCGTCTTCCGCTGATGATTTTAGTTATTTTGTATACTTTGCTTTGAAGAGGCAGCACTGAGAAATGAACAAAGCACAGGTTGAAAACTAGAAGCAGATTAAAACACAAGTCACAACTATCAGTAACAACAATTTTAGCAGAACAAAACCAATTCCAGAGACATATTAAATAATTGAAATTTAAACCCAGTCCTTAACCCCTGTAAGAAGTTACAACTATCTATAATAAAACTCGAACATAATAGAGCAGTGTTCACAGTGGCAGAGGCAGCTGTATATAAATTTGGACTTTGAAAAGGCAATTGATGCACAGGGACAGCCTATGGACAATTCTGAGGGCTTATGGAATTAATAAGTGATGGCCTCCATCATTAAAAAAACCATAATTTCCCGTTCAGTGTTAGGGAGAGCAACCTTACGTTTCAGGTAAATAAGGAGTGTTGCTGAGATGTCCCTTATCAACCACTCTGTTTTTTAACTGTCATAGACTGGGTGATACATCAGACAATATGCAGAGATGTCCCTTATCAACCACTCTGTTTTTAACTGTCATAGACTGGGTGATACATCAGACAATATGCAGAGATGTCCCTTATCAACCATTCTGTTTTTAACTGTCATAGACTGGGTGATACATCAGACAATATGCAGAGATGTCCCTTATTAACCACTCTTTTTTTAACTGTCATAGACTGGGTGATACATCAGACAATAATGGATGCCCTAGAGGAATAGGATGGACACTATTCTCTACAATGGAGAATCTAGAATAAGCAGATGATGTAATATTTGC
Source organism: Oreohelix idahoensis (assembly GCA_024509875.1). Classification (NCBI taxonomy): domain Eukaryota; kingdom Metazoa; phylum Mollusca; class Gastropoda; order Stylommatophora; family Oreohelicidae; genus Oreohelix; species Oreohelix idahoensis. The sequence continues at coordinate 110,790 of JAMPIV010018906.1, forward strand.
ACACTCACATCAACACATCCAAGAAAAAACAGGTAAACTGAATAAACATAGCTAACAGGTGGGATTAAACATTAATCTCAAGAAGACTGAAGTCATGACATTTAGTATAAGAATCATATAATAATAATAATAAATTCTTTAAGCGCCAAACACGGCGCATAAGGCAGAAACCAGTGCTGTCCAAGTTGTTCGTTGTGACGCCACTCCTCTTAACTCTTGCACATTATTTAGGCCCAACGTTCTTCCTTCTCTTATTATTATTCTTCTAAGTGTTTCTTTTGGTCTTTTTTTTTTCCTCTTACCCTCAGGAACCCAAGTGAGCGCCTGTAGTGGTATTCTGTTGTTTTGCATTCGTAGGACATGACCGATATATGACCATCGTCTTTTCCTTATATAGTCGGAGACATATTTCTGCTTAGAGTCTTCTCTTATTTGTCGATTAGTCTTGAATTCTTTCCAACTGATGTTCATGAGTTTTCTAAGACATTTGTTCTCGAATGTATTCAGCTTGTTCTCCAATGATTTTGTTATTTTCCAACTTTCACAGCCGTATGTTAACACTGAGATAACATTCGAATTAAACAGACGAAGCTTGGTATATATATTCTTTTTCTTTCTTCTTTTTCTTTGATCCTTAGCCGCCGACGTCAAAGCAGTCAGTGGCCATCACGCCTAGTGGCGTCTTGTAGGGCAACAACAAATTGATTACACTTTGCTCGGTTGGTGGCCATCCTTCGTACAGTGCCCCAACTCTGGTTCATTCTTTGCATCTCAGCCTCCACAGTCCTCCACCAGGTTGTTTTTGGTCGGCCTCTCTTTCGTTTTCCTTCAGGGGTCCAAAGCATAGCTGTTCTTGTGATGGCATCAAGGTCTCTTCTGAGGACATGGCCAACCCAGCTCCAGCATCTGCTAGCTATGATGGTGTGCATGTCCTCTTGCTTGCTACGAGTAAGCAGATCTTGGTTAGTGATGGTATTCGGCCAAAAGATTCGGTGAATTTTTCTTAGGCATGTTGTGTGAAAAGAGGACAATTTTGACATTTCTTTCTCTGTAACTCTCCAGCATTCCGCACCATAGAGAAGCACAGAAAGCACACAGCTCTGATATAATCTTAATTTTGTGCTTGTGCCATATTGGGAGGACTTCCAGATGTTGTTTAGGCTAAAGAAGGCTGTTCTTGCCTTATTCATTCTAATGTTGATGTCTTTGCCTGCTCTGCCGTCTGGTGTTACTATGCTACCTAGGTATGTGAAGGTATCTGTCTGTACCAGTTGCTGATTCCTTACTGATATGGGCTCAGGGTTGCTCACATTGAGCGCCACGACCTCAGTCTTCTATAGACTGATGTTCAAGCCCACCTGCTGGCTATACTTATTAAATCTATCCGTTTTTTCCTGAATATGTTGATGAGAATGTGCGAGTAGTGCAATGTCATCTGCATATTCCAGATCTTCCACTGTAGAAAACGTAGTCCATCTTATTTCTCTTTGACTGCCCTCTGTTGTCTAGCACATCACCTAGTCTATGACTGTTAAAAATATGAGTGGTTGATAAGGGGCATCCCTGTCGTACTCCTGTCTTCACCTCAAAGGTTAGGTTGCTCTGCCCAACGCTACACGTAAAGTTGGCACAGAGGCTTTTTATGATTGACACTATGCAGCTTGGAATTCCATAAGCCCTCAGTATTTTCCATAACTGTCCCTATGTATACTGTCAAAAGCCTATTCAAAATCAACGAAATTAATGTACAGCTGTCTTTGCCATTCTGAGCACTGCTCTATAATGTTCGTGAGGGTAAATATATGATCTACACATCTTCTGTTCTTTCTAAATCCTGCTTGTTCTTTCCGCAGTTTGTGGTCGACTGCTTTTGAAATTCTTTGTATAATTATCCTGTGTTAGTTGATTTTTCTATGCGTGAGGCGAATGTTGATGTGTAATTGGCCAGGTATGCGTGTCGATGTCACCTGAACAGGGTAATGGTGCGTGAAGATCTGGGTCACTCACGCTGACAACATACATGGTCCTTGTATGATGATGATGATGATGTGAGACATGGATGTGCAGACGCGAATGTGTTTAGGATCATATGTGGTATACAATGCACCCAGTCACACTCGTACAAAAGCCAATGATGGTTGTGAGTACTGGAAACAGTTCATACATTTATTCACAGCACTAACAGTAGAATCACACAGGAACAGTCAATATAAACAGGTTCATGTACATCATGTTAATTGAAATCACTGGGTACATGTCAGGCATTCTAGAGCTGGTAAACATTCACATATGTGGGCATGGTTAATAGTGGTAGGTTCCTTAATGTACAGTTCGTAATGCCGCTTTGGTATCCCTGACTGAACGCGTCAGATACCTGATTAACTCCATCATACAACGGACGAGCCCATACTCATGTAATCCTGTTACCAGGGCCGTCGTTCAACTTGGCATAGCGCGCCAGTTACTTCTTTTCATACTGTAGAATAGTGGCCATTACACAGGCCTAAATATGATGTCAGCTGTGTACTCTTCATAAACAGGTTGCATCAACCCTGCTATAATGTTTGTATTAATATACCAGCATATGTATAACTTCGTCACTGGACTTCTGTTCATTTAAAGACAAATAGTCTTACATAGCTATCTTGAGCAACAAAATATAAGTTCTGCATCCAGGATCTGTGAGCTGTTCTCACGGCTAGGTAATCCTTTAACAAATTCCTAGTATTTTGCTGGGAACTGAGAGAAGAGTTATTCCTCTCCAATTATTGCAGTCTGCAAGATCTCCCTTCTTGGGCAATTTGACAATTATTCATTTGTTCCACTCTGATGGTGTTGTCCCCATTTTCCAGACTTGTGCGAATAGTGGTTCTAATAGTTCTGCTGCAAGCTCAGGGTCTGTCTTAAATAGTTCTGCATTTAAGTTATCATGGCCTGGAGCTTTGCCATTCTTTAACCCTTTGATTGCTGTGATGATTTCTTCTTTTTGTGGAATGTCTGTATTTACATCTAGATCGTTTTCAGCTTCAAGAACATTCAATTGTGTCTCTGGTGGTTCCTTGTTCAGAGTTTCTCTGAGGTGCTCTGCCCATCTTGTTTCCTGTCCCTCTGCTGTCATGATGAGATTTCCTTGCTTATCTCTTACTAATGTAATATTGTTTGCACCTCGTTTTCCGCTGATGAATTTAGTTATTTTATATACTGTGCTTTGTTCATTTCTCAGAGCTGCCTCTTCTGCCTGTCTTGCAAGATTGTCTAGGAAATTCCTTTTGTTGGCTCGAGTTTGGCGTTTAACTTCCTTGTCCAGCTGACTGTACTGTTCGCTATATAGTTGCTTTAACCTGAGGGACTTCGATTCTTTCTTTTCATTTCCTTTCTCAGTGTTAGGGTGTTTAATGTTTCTGGTGTTATCCAGTCTTGCTTCTTCCTTTCCTGGAATCCCAAGCATGATTTGCTGCTTTCGTTATATATTGTTGAAATGGTGTTGAATTTCTGGTCTATATCATCAGTCAATGTCTTTTCCTGACTTTTGGCAAATAGAAATCGTTTCTTTATGTCAGCTGCAAAAGCTTTTCTGGTAAGGGGGTCCTTCAATTTGCTGATGTCAAACCTTTTCTGTGTAGTTACAGTTGGTGCAGCCCTTCTTAGTTTCACTTTCAGTTTTGCTACTACTAAATGGTGATCACTTCCCACATCTGCACCTCTTCTTACCTTCACATCTTGTAATGCATGTCTCCATCTACCAACAACCATGATGTGGTCTATCTGTCCCGACCATTTGGTGATTCCCATGTTAATTTGTGAATTTTTTAATGTAAGAAAAGTGTTCCTCCAATGACCAGGTTGTTAATGCTACAGAAACTTATTAGTTTATCCCCATTTTTGTTTGCTGTTCTGCTGCCGCATTTCCCCATTGTTCTTTCATTATATGTATTGTGTGTACCAACTTTCGCATTGAGGTCTCCCATTACTATAACAAGATCATATCTAGGTGTGTCTTCCATTTCTTTCTGCAGTTGTTGATAGAATTCATCCTTGACCTCCTCATCGCTATCATTCATTGGTGTATAGCATTGTATTATTGTAGTGTTGGTGAATCTCCCTCTCAATCTTAACCTTATCAGTCTGTTGTTGATGGGTTTCCATTCCAGTAATGTCCTTTCTATTCCTTTCTGTAGAATAATGGCTACACCTTCATTGTGCTGTCCATCCTCTCTTCCAGAGTAAAGTACTGTTTCTCCTGTTGCTGTTTTAACTTTTCCTGCCCCTGTCCATCTGCTCTTGCTTATCCCTAGAATGTGTAACCTATAGTTTCTCATTTCTGCCGTGACCTGTCTTAGTTTACCTGTCTCGTTCATTGTGCTGACATTCCAAAATCCTATTCTTGTATCCTGTTTTGCAGTCAGGACATCTGTTTTCATGTCAGTGGCTTCCTTTCGGCTTTCACCCCTGACAGTCATATGAGCCACAGACTCCGAATGTCCATCCCGCAGCAAAGTTTGTTCATTTATTGTTGTTTCCGTAACTTCATTGTTTTTTTTACATAGACAGGGGTGTCAGCCCTATACTAAAACCCCCAACCTGGAGGACCAGGGTACCAGCTTTTGTCTGACCCTTACTCCCACAGACCAGTCCAGCTTGGTTGAACCTACCAGGAGTAAAACTCCCACTGGCATAGCGCTGGGGAATTTCAGGGTACGCAAGCTGCCATACCGCTACAAGGTATAGGTACCATTGATGGCAGTATATATATATTCAGTGATCATAATTTCCAAATGTTAGATAATCTATTGAAGGCACTAGCTGCCAAAGCAGTGGCAATATACCATGACATATTAACTTTTGTTCTTTAACACCCATCCACCCATTTAATATAACTGGTCACCCCTACTCATAAAGCTGGATCTAGTATAGTGTAATCTCTAACACTTTACTCCCATAAATCAGTCTCTGCTATGGGACTACCTATTTATGCACTAAAATAGTATAGTACGCCATGGAATTTTGAAGAACACATAATGTGCCGTGAAACAAAAATGTTGTGGAGCATTGGGTTAGAAGATGATGAAGAGATGTAAGTGGTGATAATTTCAAACATTATGTTTGAGAAAAAATACCACTTTCTAGCAAGCTGCAGTATTTATCTCATCAAATATTCTTGCCATCTGATTTCTTGTTGCAGATGGGCTTTAACTGTCCTGTAAAGGCTATGGCCTCATTGTTGGAAACAATCTACACAGATGCATGATTAAAATTTGTGCACACAAATAATACATTTTATTAAAAAGAAAAATCATTTAGCTTATATACCAATAGAATTCCTGAAATATTTCTTTTTAAAGCAAAAACTCATAATTTTCTTAGTAAAAATTCAGATAAAAATAAAATTCACATTTATGAATTGTATATAATATTTTTACTTATTTTTTTATACTTGTTTTGTTACATCACTGTTTTCCCCTAGCTGTTTAATACATTTCCCTAAATCCCTGAAAACAAAAGTGTTTGGTTCTAGTTATGAATTTTAACATCCAACATTCTAAATTGAAAGAAAGTGCCTCGCAGAAATAAAAACACTTAATTTCTGAAAATGGCAACAACATATTATCTACTGATAGACAGAAGCTTTCACTTGTGCTGACATTTCCATGAATAAAGTTAACTAAAGTAAACTGTGCAAGATTTTAACATTCAGGAAAATGTATGTATGCCACTGTCATCTTGCAGGACAGGCTGAAGAGGCAGCACTGAGAAATGAACAAAGCACAGTTTATAAAATTAACTAAAACTATCAGTAGAAAACGGGGTGCAAATAATATAACGTTAGTAAGAGATAAGTAAGGAAATCTCATCACAACTGTAAGGAATAATTGTCAAATTGCCCCAGAAAGGTGACCTTGCAGGAGAGGAATTACTCTTCTTTCAGTTCCAGTAAAATACTAGGCAGGATAATTATCCAGAGAATTTCAAAAGCAGTAGACCATAAACAGAGGACAGAACAAGCGGGATTCAGAAAGAACAGAAGATGTGCAGATCATGTATTCACCCTCAGGAACATTACAGAGCAGTGCTCAGAATAGCAGAGACTGCTATACATTAACTTTGTTGATTTTGAAAAGGCTTTTGACAGCATACATGTGATAGCCTATGGAAAATACTCAGGTTTTATGGAATTCCTAGCTGCATTGTTTCCATAATAAAAAGCCTCTATTCTAAATTTACATGCAGTGCTCCGTTGAGCAACCTAACTTTTGAGATAAAGATATGAGTATGGCAGGGATACCCCTTATAAACAACTTTATATTTGACAGTCATAGACTGGGTGATGCACCAGGCACCAGATGGCAGTCCAAGAGGAATTAGATAGACAACGTTTTCTACACTGGATTATCTGAAATATGCAGATGATATTGCACTACTCACATTCACATCAACACAGTCAAGAAAAAACAGATAGACTGAATAAGTATAGCCAGCAGGTGAGTCTGAACATCATTCTAAAGAAGACAAAGGTCATGACACTCAATGTGGGCAATCCTGAGCCAATCACAATAAGGAACCAGAAGCTAGAACAGACAAACGAACGAACGAACGAACTTTATTTTCGAAGGGTAAAGAATTGGGCGCGCAGGCCCGTCTAACATTCTGCCCTTCCACTCTCATTAATCTTGCATACTATATCCTTTCATTCCCACATGATGCTTTAAGCATTAATTTAAAGGCATGCAACATTATAAAGTTACCATAACACAGGCACAGACAGGCACATTTACACACCTAGGATGCATAGTAACACCAGATGGCAGAACAAGCAAGAACATTATTCACAGAATGAATAAAGCAAAATCAGCCTTTGCTAGTCTCATATGCTAGTCTCCTTATATGTTATAAATGTTTGCTAGTCTCAACAACATCTGGAAGTCTTCCCAGTACAGTACAAACACAAAATTAAGCTTACATGAGAGCTGTGTGCTTTCTGTGCTTCTCTATGGTGTGGAATGCTGGAGAGTAACAGAGAAGAAAATGTCAAAACTGTTCTTCCACACAATGTGCCTAAGGAAAATTCTCCTAATCTGTTGGCAGAATACCATTACCAACCAAGACCTACTTATTCGGAGTAACCAAGTGGACATGCACACCATCTTAGCTGGCAGATGCTAGAGTTGGGTTGGCCAACTCATTCCCCCCCAGGCTGTTTTTGGGTTTTACCCAGGCCCGAAAATGGATGCAATTTTTTCAGACAGGTGAGGTTTTAAAAATAGACAGTGGACAAATACATAAGTTCAGTAGGTACTTGTGTTATACATTTAAATGTGTGAAATTGACTGGAGAATTTTATGAATTGCTTCATATAATTAATTAATATGAATAGGTGTGTGTTATGTCTTGTGAAGTGAAGACTTGATTAAAAAAGTGTTAAAATTTTTTTTTAAAATTGTATACTTAAACATTTCAGCTCCCAATTAATGTATAGCAATAAAATGTTCAGAATGTCAGTGCACATTTAGTTTGAAACATATCTAGAAACTTTTATCACTATCACTTCATAATTGTAATTTTTATGATTTTTGTTCTCAAAACCACATATGTTTGTAAAAACAACCAGTCAAAATGTGTGCAATTTTTCTCTTCAGGTTATATTTTTAAAAACAGGTAGATACACATTTTATTTAACTAGGTGTTTATGTTATACATTTAATTGTGTGAAATTGACTGGAGAATCTTATGAATTGATTCATATAATTAATTGATATGAATAGGTGTGTGTTATGTCTTGTGAAGTGTAGACTTGATTTTAAAAATGTTTAAAAAATAAAATAAAATTGTATACTTAAACTTAAATATTTCAACTCCCAATTAATGTATGGCAATAAAATAATAAGAATATCAGTGCACATTTAGTTTGAAACATATCTAGAAATTTTTATCACTATCACTTCATAGATGTAATTTTTATGATTTTTTTTCTCAAAACCACATATGTTTGTAAAAACAACCGCTCAAAATGTGTGCAATTTTTCTCTTCAGGTTATATTTAAAAAACAGGCAGTAGATACACATATTATTTAACTAGGTGTTTATGTTGTACATTTAAATGTGTGAAAATGACTGGAAAATCTTATGAATTGATTCATATAATTAATTGATATTAAAGGTGTGTGTTATGTCTTGTGAAGTGAAGACTTGATTTTAAAAATATTTAAAAAATAAAATAAAATTGTATACTTAAACTTAAATATTTCAGCTCCCAATTAATATATGGCAATAGAATATTAAGAATATCAGTGCACATTTAGTTAGAAACATATCTAGAAACTTTTATCACTATCACTTCATAGATGTAATTTTTATGATTTTTTTTCTCAAAACCACATATGTTTGTAAAAACAACAGCTCAAAATGTGTGCAATTTTTCTCTTCAGGTTATATTTAAAAACAGGCAGTAGATACACATTTTATTTAACTAGGTGTTTATGTAATACATTTAAATGTGTGAAACTGGAGAATCTTATGAATTGATTCATATAATTAATTGATATGAATAGGTGTGTTATGTCTTGTGAAGTGTAGACTTGATTTTAAAAATGTTTAAAAAATAAAATAAAATTGCATACTTAAACTTAAATATTTCAGCTCCCAATTAATATATGGCAATAAAATATTAAGAATATCAGTGCGCATTTAGTTTGAAACATATCTAGAAACTTTTATCACTATCACTTCATAGATGTAATTTTTATGAGTTTTGTTCTCAAAACCACATATGTTTGTAAAAACAACCGCTCAAAATATGTGCAATTTTTCTCTTCAGGTTATATTTTAAAAACAGGCAGTAGATACAAATTTTATTTAACTAGGTGTTGATGTTATACATCAACATGTGGGAAATTGGATGAAGAATCTTGTGAAATGCTGTAGATAATTTATTTGATGTAGGAAAAGAGTCTGTCATGTTATGTGAAGTGTAGACCTAATCAAAAATAACTGGAAAAAAGATAAATAAACTGTACTCACATATGTCAGCTCCAGTTTAATCCAAAGCAGAAAAATCTCAGAATATCAGTGCACATCCATTTTGAAACACAACACATTTTATCACAATCACTTCAAATATATAATTTATATGATTTTTTTCCTACACCACAAATTTCTGTAAATACCAAACAACTATGACTAATATTATTTACACCAACTATATTCTATTTTACATTTCCCAGAAGAATTTGCCACTATTCACATGCTTTTATGGTAGTCATAAAAACATTGTGGGTGTAGATGTAGCTGGTCTGGACATCCAGTGCAATAATAATGAGAGCGCTGACATAATAACCAACTTTTTGATCCAGGAGATCACACCCATTCATTGAATTGTTGTATTTATCTATCATTTTTGTTTTGACAATGTGCTTCCACTTTGGCCCGAGAAGATACAAGGAAAACCTTGGATTATACTGCTTATATTGCCATCTGCCTTTATACCCTATTACCATTTCATTCAAACTGAGATTTTGGAATGGGTAAAAGGCACTCTGAAATTTTTGCAACAACATGTTCATAAAAGGTTCAATCTTTTCTTTTCCTTGTGAATTTTCATCAGAGGCATGAAGCATTGTATGATATAATGCTTCAAATCTACTTCTTGAAAACATCTGAAGAAACCAAGGAGTATAAAATTCTGCAGATGTAGACCAGTAGTCTTTATCCTTCTCCTTTAGTGACTGAAAGTTTTGCTCTTTTTATACCAGCTGTACCTGATGCATGTTCAATCAGCTGATCGACATCGCCCTCAGAATGATCACTTTCATGAATATTCTGACACAAAGTCTTTACAATGTCTTCATTGGAATTACTAAACCTAACTTCTAAAATCAGTGTCGCTCGAGTTATCTTCTGTCCACTGAGAAATTAGCGTCGCGCTTGCTCAGCTGAAAGCAGATGTTTAGAAGAAGATTCTCGATCCATTTTGTATCTAAACAAAGGAATAGAAATGGATATAAAACACACAATTTTAGCTTCACAAATTTGTTTTTCGCTCACAAACTGTCGCAAAATTGGTTTCAATACATTGCAAACGTGGTCGAGGAGTTTACAGTTAAAGTCACCGATCGATTGTCAACAAAGCGGCCGCTATCAAAATGGCGGTGTATCAGCGAAATGTGTATCAGACAGAGGAAATCGCCAATTATAAATAAAAGCATAATGGAATCATTGTGAAAAGGATTTCACATTTTAGTCCAGGAAAGGATTGTGTACAACTGTGTATAAGAAGAAATGGTAGGAAGTTATCCTTTACGGAGATATATACATATTTCGGCTGCCACAGTTACGCGGAAAGCCTGTAAACCCACTTCTGTTCTAAATATTAAAATCAACAAATAACAGTTTGGGAAATTACATGGATAGGAATATAGAGAGATATCGACTGTATAAAACAAGATAAGATGGAACAGTATGGATAATATATAAGGCAAGGATGAGAGAGGGAAAGTTTCAGTCAATGCACAGATCGGATGAAATCGCTGTTTCGGAAAGAAATTTCAGCCGAGTCTTAAGCTGTGACATCACTGCTCTCCGATACGGCCGCGTTAGGCTTATAAATAGCGTATCGGAAAACTGGAGACACACACAACGAAAGAGGTTTGAGACAGACTGACGGCAGAGATCGCTACTACGCTAACTCCATCTGAAGTGTGAGCGGATCGCCAGAAGTTTCAGTCAGTGTCTGGAGTCTGAGGGTAAGCAAAATTAGGATAACTACCGTGTATAATATTGTTTTTTATTTCAGGTTCATATATAGAGTTCACAAAATATGCCTGTATAATATTCATTAATATAATGTATTGTTATTTTGAATATGATTTAAACATGTGCTTGGTGGAAGATGGTTGCTTGTACAAAAACGTATCAAATCTAGCCCCACAGCCAAATGAAGAAAATATTTATTATATTAAATGCTGGATATCGTCGAAGATAAAGGCAGTCCCATGACCAGAGATTGTCATAGGGAAATTAATTGTTAGAAGCTTCAGCATGGAAGATACCGCTTTTACGAGGTTAGGTGACTAGTCCCCTTCCTCGCTGCATTTTCCTTCCCTAGTTCGAGCGCACAACTTTGTACCCATTTACAGCTGGTAAACTGGAGTGTTCTACAGCCAGTTTCAGTAGAAAGCAACCTGATCACGTGGTCACTCACTTTATTTATGTATTAATTTTGTGTAGATGCTAAGAATAGCATCAGTATTTGTACTTGATATGGTTTGGAAGGATCAAGTTATAGATCAGAAAAGGATGTATAGGAGCAGAATAAACCAGATGATGTTTATTACTGATAATGTTAATATTAATCCTGTATCATTGAAATGATGTTACTTGCTATGACTGTATAACTTTGACATCTGATGACTGACTAGTCTGACTTATGTACTAGTCAGTTACAATTAACTGAAATGTTAATACTTCTATATCACTGAAATGATGTCCTTACTTACTATGATTGTATAACGGTGACATCTGATGACTGACTGGTCTGACATCTGTGCTAGTCAGCTATAAGTCTAGCCAGATACTAGCCAAGGCTGATATGATGTTTCAGGTTCCATGAAATAACTCGAACCAGACTGTCAAGTGTCAGAAGCCGGTGTTGTTCATCAGAGGCAATCCCACAAAAGTGCAGGACCCCAAAGAGTGAACTTCAACTGGTCATTGATATCCCTAGTGCTGGGTCTACCAATACTGATAGCTACAAAAGACAGTCCCGTGTCAGCAGTGTCAAGATACTCAGATAAGTGTCACTTAAGACACTGACCACCCATAAATGAAACACAGCTAATAGTCAATTGATGACAGTTATCAGAGGACTAAGAACAGTGATATATTTAAAATGAATGCAGTTTTCAGTAACTTTATTATCCAAGATCTTGCAGTCTAAATAGACAATAATAGTAATTGTGTGACTTAGTTTTATATATTTCAATGCTCTGTTCCAACTAGCAGTAATAGAATATTAGTGTAAAGATTAAAATATTTTAACTGTACCTGAGGAATTATTCACTTCTTACAGTTGTGGTTAAAGTGAATGTTCATTTTATTTATTCCCTAGACATTATTTAGTAATCATAAGATAGTCACAGGGAGGAGACACCTTAAATCCTGGTACAACTTCTTACCAACTGGCCAGGGTTTTCACAGTCTGACTATTTCTATGATATCCATACACCGGTGCTTATTTCTAAGACTGGGGTATTACTTGTAAGACCAGAACTCTTTACTGGCATACTATCCTGGTAGCCTATGAGATACCTGGATTCTCACATAGATCATAATTTTAATTAACCTCCCGCTACACAAACGTCCATAAACATGTGCTGGATACAATGAAATGATTTAAAAACCAGCTAGTTGCTAGGTATTTATAACTTTTCGTTCAAACTCGACATATATCGCACTGGCGCGCCATGCGTCATTGGTCGGAACGGAAGTCCTATCTGGCGCAAGGCACGCCACTGTGGACGGAAAGAGTTAACATGACAACTAAAAGAGACATTTGTATGTTTTAGGTAATTTTCTTTAAGTTAAAGGGTATTTTTGGGCTTTTATTTTTAGGGTCATAATGCATTTTGTATATACTAGGTCCTTTTCTAGCAATTTTTGGGCCACTAACTTAGACTTCACAAAATGATCCCTATCATCACCTCTTGAAAGACAATATTTTTATACTTAAGACTTCACAAAAGCCATAAGACAAAGAGAGAAAAAAAAAAAAGTGAATTTCAACAACATTCTTATTTGATGCAGAACTATAGAGGCAATGTTGTGTGTTAGAAAACTAGCAGAACTATAGAGGCAATGTTGTGTGTTAGAAAACTAGCAGAACTATAGAGGCAATGTTGTGTGTTAGAAAACTAGCAGAACTATAGAGGCAATGTTGTGTGTTAGAAAACTAGCAGAACTATAGAGGCAATGTTGTGTGTTAGAAAACTAGCAGAACTATAGAGGCAATGTTGTGTGTTAGAAAACTAGCAGAACTATAGAGGCAATGTTGTGTGTTAGAAAACTAGCAGAACTATAGAAGCCATGTTGTGTGTTAGAAAACTAGCAGAACTATAGAGGCCATGTTGTGTGTTAGAAAACTAGCAGAACTATAGAGGCCATGTTGTGTGTTAGAAAACTAGCAGAACTATAGAGGCCATGTTGTGTGTTAGAAAACTAGCAGAACTATAGAGGCCATGTTGTGTGTTAGAAAACTAGCAGAACTATAGAGGCCATGTTGTGTGTTAGAAAACTAGCAGAACTATAGAGGCAATGTTGTGTGTTAGAAAACTAGCAGAACTATAGAGGCAATGTTGTGTGTTAGAAAACTAGCAGAACTATAGAGGCAATGTTGTGTGTTAGAAAACTAGCAGAACTATAGAGGCAATGTTGTGTGTTAGAAAACTAGCAGAACTATAGAGGCAATGTTGTGTGTTAGAAAACTAGCAGAACTATAGAGGCAATGTTGTGTGTTAGAAAACTAGCAGAACTATAGAGGCAATGTTGTGTGTTAGAAAACTAGCAGAACTATAGAGGCAATGTTGTGTGTTAGAAAACTAGCAGAACTATAGAGGCAATGTTGTGTGTTAGAAAACTAGCAGAACTATAGAGGCAATGTTGTGTGTTAGAAAACTAGCAGAACTATAGAGGCAATGTTGTGTGTTAGAAAACTAGCAGAACTATAGAGGCAATGTTGTGTGTTAGAAAACTAGCTATAGAGGCAATGTTGTGTGTTAGAAAACTAGCAGAACTATAGAGGCAATGTTGTGTGTTAGAAAACTAGCAGAACTATAGAGGCAATGTTGTGTGTTAGAAAACTAGCAGAACTATAGAGGCAATGTTGTGTGTTAGAAAACTAGCAGAACTATAGAGGCAATGTTGTGTGTTAGAAAACTAGCAGAACTATAGAGGCAATGTTGTGTGTTAGAAAACTAGCAGAACTATAGAGGCAATGTTGTGTGTTAGAAAACTAGCAGAACTATAGAGGCAATGTTGTGTGTTAGAAAACTAGGAGATCTATAACTAGCAGAACTATAGAGGCAATGTTGTGTGTTAGAAAACTAGCAGAACTATAGAGGCAAAGTTGTGTGTAGTTAGAAAACTAGCAGAACTATAGAGGCAATGTTGTGTGTTAGAAAACTAGCAGAACTATAGAGGCAATGTTGTGTGTTAGAAAACTAGCAGAACTATAGAGGCAATGTTGTGTGTTAGAAAACTAGCAGAACTATAGAGGCAATGTTGTGTGTTAGAAAACTAGCAGAACTATAGAGGCAATGTTGTGTGTTAGAAAACTAGCAGAACTATAGAGGCAATGTTGTGTGTTAGAAAACTAGCAGAACTATAGAGGCAATGTTGTGTGTTAGAAAACTAGCAGAACTATAGAGGCAATGTTGTGTGTTAGAAAACTAGCAGAACTATAGAGGCAATGTTGTGTGTTAGAAAACTAGCAGAACTATAGAGGCAATGTTGTGTGTTAGAAAACTAGCAGAACTATAGAGGCAATGTTGTGTGTTAGAAAACTAGCAGAACTATAGAGGCAATGTTGTGTGTTAGAAAACTAGCAGAACTATAGAGGCAATGTTGTGTGTTAGAAAACTAGCAGAAAAGTATAATGAGGTCCCAAAAGTATTTACATGTGCTTTTTGACTATAAGAAGGTTTGACGAAGATCATAATGATAAACTAATGCCTTGAAGAAATAGGTACTGATAGAAAAGACATAAGAACACTCAGCAACTACAACTAGGAACAAACTACAACAGTATTACTTATAATATATCACTTCCTATTTTCCTAAAGTGTCCCAACCATTTGTAACATATTTCTACCAACTTTTCATGGCACATTTTTGGGAAAGTATGGAAGAGCTCCTCAGAAGAGACACCAATGTCATCACAAGAACAGCAATGCTATGACCCTCTGAAGGTAAGCTAAAGAGAGGCCGACTAAGAACAGCAATGCTATGACCCTCTGAAGGTAAGCTAAAGAGAGGTGACCAAAAACATCTTGGTGGAGAACTGTGGAGGCTGAGGTGCAAAGAATAAACCAGAGTTGGGGCACTGCATGAAAGATGGCCACTGCCGAGCAAAGTGAAAGCAGTTTGTTGCTGCCCTACAAGATGCCACCAGGCATAATGGTCACTGATGGCTTTGACAGTTGGCAGCTAAGGATCAAACAAGAGAAAGAGATGGAAAAGCTGTACATTATGACCTGGAAACTAAATTGTACAACCATGTATTTCTTCCCAATCCCTTCAAAGCATATGTGTTTTTTCAGACATATATATGCCTGCATTTTTCTTTTTTTACACAATGTTTGGAATTTTCCCCATTTGTATTAAGCATTTCAGGGTTGAATAAATATGCATCACCATCTTATATTGATATATTTAGCTAGAGAAGCATCACTACTCATCACAGATGAAGTGTGACAGGGAATGCGTCATTTTAGGAACTATCATTTCTACAAAACAGACCATAGCTTGGGTGATAGAAATTACTTAAAATTTAATCTTAAAATTATAATAGGAACAGACCATAAAAAAAGAATAGCGTAGATTACTTTTTTATCCAATCGTGAGATAAATAAAGATGAAGCAACGCTGACCTAGATTTGAGCTGAACCCAAGCTAGCCAGCCGGCAAAGTTAGTTGCAGATTTAGAAGCCTAAGTGTCAGACGCATTTTCTTATGCTGCAGATTTTGAGGATTTCAAATAAATACTAAGGAGGTTTTTCAATTAGTATTTTCCCAGCTCTAGTGTTTAAATTGTGCACTTACTTCTGACAAGGAAAGCAGTAAGAGGAGTGATTGAATAACTTATAACCTTTTCATGTCGAAGAGAGATAGCTTTTGCCCCCGCAGCACACAGTAAAATGGCTGCAAGTTGTACTTTGATGCAGAATGAAGTCTTTGAATAGCCATGTAGAAACACAACAGTTTGGTAGAACATGAAGCTATTCAGGAAATGGAAAAAAATTGATTAATTATCTGAGGAACTGCTAGTATGCATTTACCGCTAGCTAATATTTGAAGGAACAAGTGGCTAAGAGTTGAATCAGAGTGATTCACTTGATGTAAATCCCCCATGCTATGTTAATGAAAGCAATGTGCATTTGTGGATGAACGAAATATGCATACTATTAATCTTTATGCCATTATGTAAATACGTTGTGATGAATAAAAATCACGTTGAGACAAAAAGGAGATCGTCTATTAAATACTTCGCTACACATATAATTGAAAGAAAGGAAGGAATGTCTGCTGGAAACTAATCATGTCTTATAAACTGCTCTTAACAGAATACACCGTAGAGGATTGTCCTAGAACCTGGTAGAACCCTAAGTCTGTTAGAGAGAAAGCTCCACCTCTAGCGCATAAGCTAGTCTATCAACTCGACTCTCTGTACAAACAGCAAACCCCAACTGCCCCTACCCGGCTACAGAAGCTTCTATGCTTTCATGCCACTCTTTGTCTATCGTTGATTTACTTCACAAGAAAAATAGAAATGAATGAAGTGACCACAAGAGAATCAGTGAACATACAGCAGAAAGAGACCACCCTAATTATTTACTGCAATGTTCTGACCTGTTAAAAGCTTGTATAAACATAAAAAGAAGTGTGACTAAATGATGCATACAGGAAAAGTCAAGAGTCTCCCATGTCTTGGACACATAATAAGTGAAGATGACAGATATAAAATGGAAATCAAGAAAAGAATGGCTTAAGATACATTCAACAACTTGAGATAAATACTGACATCTAAACAAATAACTCACAAATTAATACTGAGAGTTATGAAATGTTACATATATTCTTCACTACTGTAGGATGTGGAAACATGGACAATGAACAAGCAATTGGAAGAAAGAATTGAGGCCCTTGACATGGGATAGAGAGGAATGGGGCACACTCACAAATTAAAAATGACAGTCATCAAGTGTTACTAGTTTTATTACTGTAGGCCTATGGTGTAGAAACTGGGATAATGATCAAGAAGTTGGGAAAAAAAGAATTATGGCGTTTTAGATCTAGATATAGAGAAGAATAATGTGATTCTCATTAAAATGTGTGTGTGTGTGTGTGTGGGGAGGGGGGGGGGGGGGGAAATCCTAGAGCAGCTATGAATGTAAAAATGAAATGGGCCTAATGAATAAGATCAAAATATTGTAATCATATAAAAATACATAGGCCTACCACTTTCCTGAAAACCATAATAAAAGGAAAGTCTGAAGGCAATTTGAAATAAACATCGGATGTATTGAGGTACACTTGGTAAATATGGCGGTCTTTGTCTACTTTTCTGAAACTCTACCATACCTCATTATCTAGTTCCTGTTTTATTTGTGTTGTTTCTTTACATTTCTTCATCTTTGTACAGCTCTGGAACATAGTTTCTGTTGGGAGTATAGGCCTAAATGGCGTCTTTCTCAAACTTAATAAAGGTAAGATAAAAAAATGAGGTGCGTATCTTTCACTTCAGATGTAAACAGTCGAGCTGGCAAAATGGTTACATCACTTTCTTCTCATGGCAGAGTTACCGAAGTACAAACCAGATATTGCCACCTTTAAGTTTATCCAACAGTACATGTGTAGTCCTCACACCGCACTTGAACTAAAGTTGACAGCAACCGAACAAGAGAACCAATCCCATTTAACTGCCTGGTAATATTAAAGTATAGAGTGACCTCCCATTCTGGGAGCATTCGTTGTTAAGTTCGGAGTATTTGTCTAGGACACGATTTGGCGTCATCATTTCAACATCACAAATTTATTGCAATGGATTCACAGCTGCCCCTTCTGTGTTTTCTACTTAGAGTTTTTTTTATTTTGGTGTACCATCTATTGTTTCATTAAAACTCTATATTTTTATTTTGGTGTACCATCTATTGTTTCATTAAAACTCTGTTTTTTTATTATTTTTTTTTGGTACCTTCTAGGCTATTAATAATAATAATAATAAATTCTTTAAGCACCAAACACGGCGCTTAAGGCAGAAACCAGTGCTCTCCAGATTGTTCGTTGTGACGCCACTCCTCTTAGCTCTTGCACATTATTTAATCCCAACGTTCTTCCTTCTCTTATTATTGTTCTTCTAAGTGTTTCTTTTGGTCTTCCTTTCTTCTTCTTACCCTCAGGAACCCAAGTGAGCGCCTGCAGTGGTATTCTGTTGTTTTGCATTCGTAGGACATGACCGATATATGACCATCGTCTTTTCCTTATATAGTCGGAGACATATTTCTGCCTAGAGTCTTCTCTTATTTGTCGATTAGTCTTGAATTCTTTCCAACTGATGTTCATGAGTGTTCTAAGACATTTGTTCTCCAATGATATTGTTATTTTCTATTGTTTCATTAAAACTCTATTTATTTATTTTGG
This sequence comes from Oreohelix idahoensis, assembly GCA_024509875.1. Classification (NCBI taxonomy): domain Eukaryota; kingdom Metazoa; phylum Mollusca; class Gastropoda; order Stylommatophora; family Oreohelicidae; genus Oreohelix; species Oreohelix idahoensis. The sequence goes on from JAMPIV010018906.1 coordinate 129,195, forward strand.
TGTACCATCTATTGTTTCATTAAAACTCTGTTTTTTTATTTTTTTTTTTTGGTACCATCTATTGGTTCATTAAAACTCTATTTTTTTTATTTTGGTGTACCATCTTTTGTTTTATTAAAACTCTGGTTTTTTTTTTCTTCTGCTTCCTATTTTTTACTTGTTAAAAAGATGATATACAAAAAGGAAACATTTTATAATTGAGCTAGAAAAAATGAAAGAAATGTAAAACAGTGTATATACAGAATACAACACTGGCTGCCAATTAAGACTAAGGTGGTAAATACCAATATGATTTTTAAATGAAAAAACGTCTGTAGAAAATCTTCCGCTAACTGTAGGCCTATGTTATTATCTGTAACACTGTGATTCTATTTAAAGACTGGCTTATAATCGGTTAAAAAATGTCTCTGTCCAGTATGCAGTGGCGCAGCGAAGAGAGTGGCAGAGGTGGCGGTCTCCCTGTACGCTGCAGGTGTCACGGATTGCCTCCCCTTCTTTGTAGTAGTGGTCCAACAATGGCCAAAACTCAAGAGTATCTAAATGGGTCGTCAACGGTGTTTACCTGCGCACAAAATTACTCTTGGCAGAGATGTAGATAGAAGTGTAATGGCGCTTATATCCGAAGGGAGTATTCACAAGATAATTCAGAAGTCAAGAAGCATGCGACATAGCACTGAACAATGGTTAACTTATATCTGCCCATCGCCGTGAATGATTTAACAATGGTTTTTGGCCCGTTTAAGCCCCCAGCTGAGTTAATTCAGCGAATTTCCTCTTATAATGGCATAGCTCTGTTTAGAGGTAAATATATGTCTAGGTGTATATATATATATATATATATATATATATATATATATATATATATATATATATATATATATATATATATATATATGTATATATATATATATATATATATATATATATATATATATATATATATATATATATATATATATATATAATATTCTGGCTCATACGTTTGCTTTCATACATATAACACTGAAGCGACTATGATTGTTTAGTTTTAAAACAACATATAGCCATTTTAATAATGAATTAGCCGTTTAACAGTTAAAATAAAAATGACAAGATTTTTGAAATTTTGCTGTAAATACAAGTTTTCGTCCCTGAAACGTAGGTCAAGTATTATCAAACTGTTGCTTTCGCCTGTTGTACAAGAAATTTTAATTCTTGGTGAGTCCTGTCGCCGTGGTTTTCGTCACTTCTTGGTGATGAGTGTATGTCGTAAATTTTTAAAGAACGGTCTGAAAATATTGATGGTCCGGTCTGAGCAGATTTGATAGTGGTAAATATGTGAGAATAAAGGTGTAAGAAAATAGATTTTCATGAGGTGACAGTGTAAGAAGAAGGTCAGTCTCTGGAGTGAGTAGTTTCTCTAATTCAGCCTATCTATACGACTATGTTTTAATCAGACGAACTTTCTCTCCTTATATCAAATATAAGTTTCACTGCACCCACATACACACACAATTATGTGACGAATATGTACAGACGTGAAAAACTATGGGTAATAGATATGGGTATGGGTTTGACCAACACATTAAATTAAGATTTTGTTTAGTTTATTATCAATTAAACTTTACAACATCGAACATATACATCAACAAATCATATTACAGACATGGAAAAATAACTCCATCAATGCCCTCCCCTCTTGTGAAGAAATAAAGATCCCAAATGAAGTTAACAAATCCAAAGGTCAAAGATTAGCATTAGGGTATAGAATAGTCAGTAAAAAAAGAACAAGTTCCTAGTTAAGCTATCCCGTAAATACTCAGTTCAGTGAGATAAAAAAAATAATGAAGTTAGTATAATGATTGTAACAAAGGAAATATTTTTTCTCTATCTCTCTGTTTTTCACTCTGTCATTCTGTGGCCACAAACATACTCGCTTACCCAGTATTTGGCGCAGGTGTCTCTTGAAAAAAAACCCACTAACAATAGTAGGACCTATCGTGTCAGGTTGGTTGCAAAATCTGGCCCCAGACTAGCCTTGGTACTTAATAAGAATGTCAAGGTAATCGCCAAAATTGGTGCGTTAATTGGTTTCCCAGATGAGTCCTGTATCACAGCATATAGTGGTTGAAGTAAGGCGTATTCGGAAATCACAGTCATAGAAAGAAAAATAGTTCCTTTATTGTCTAACTTCTGGTTGCTGAGACAACTGTTACGTTACGCACACTGGTAATGATACATCATACCGGCTTTTCTCTCAGTTGAGTGCTGGTTATGAAAAAAAAACAGCGAATTCCCCTGGGTATAATCCACTTGGGAAGCCGTCTGTCACAGGTCGAGTAAACTGTTATATATTTTGCCACAGCGGGCTGATAAAATTGGATAGAAAAAATCTGGTATCTTGCAAGTCCAGTTTAATATTATTCTTATTGTTTATAGTTTGGCCTCTCTCATGAATGAAGAAAGTGGACCGCAAAGGTCAAAATCGAAAACCCAATAATAACAATTATGTCACTAATAGCCTACAAGACCGCTGGTTTGATGGTTTTTTTGATCGAGCCTAAATTAGGAAGAAACAAAACATTTAACCCAAAATGACAATACTATGCTATCACGCGTAGTGTGGTCTTTGTTCCTCTCCATCCTCTAATTAACTTAAAAGGCACACGGTATCTTAGTCTAACCTATCTCGCTTCACTTCAGCTGGTTCGGTTGGGTTTTAGGTATGCGCCTTTCACCTCTCGCCCAGTAAAACACTCAGCGCACAATACAGGATTAATTTAATTAATACTCCTTTAACACATATTGCTGGTCATTACTAGCTATTTGATGGTTGGCGTCTATCGTTTTAACACGTGATATATACACTAGTCATTTAAACAATTTACACACAATGAAATATAATGCACGTACTACTCTGTCACGTTTAACATTATACTTAAGTCCTCGAAAAATGGTTGATGGATTTTACTTTACTGAACCACTGGTAAGAGAATATCTGCGCGTTTTGCTATTTCGCTACTCTTAATGCTTGGGAATAGCAGTTAATAAAATGGTAAAACTTTCAACACATTTAATACTTAAGCACAACTAAAATATTACCACAATCAATACCACGGAACAATTTAACACATTTAGCGAACAAAATGGTTCCTTGCCTGGCGTGTTTAGATTCCTCCAAAATTTCTGATAGACTGATAACTGACTCAGGAGAGACGGCAGAATTTACACAGAGTTTAGTGTGATATCTCTGAAAGATGGTAAAATTCACATCTAGGACGTTTTCAGGAGAAATTGCAAGCTTGGCTTCACGAGATAAAAGATTCTACTGTTCGCTCCACACGCTTATGCCGAACGGCATCATAGAACCGTCTTATGCGAGCGGACCGTCTTGATTATCTCCCCTTTATTTTAGATCAAATGCTTAATTCCCATGAAAATTTCGGACATCAAAGATGACCGGGAAATATTATAACCGCATTTAAAGTTGCTACTAAGTCTGATCAGTTTCATCACGTGCTTTCTGTCACTTCCCGATGATTGACATGTCAGCTCGAGCGTGAATTCTGTTAAACAGACCGGTTCGGCCCCCCCCCCCCATCATCGGGCATGATGCGAATAATAGGTAAACAAGCCGTTAGCGCTCGAAAGACGGGAAAATAGGCGTGGCTAAAATGTCAGTCCACAGACAGCGCATTGCGTGGATTTTCTTCGTAGCAAAACGTAACGCTAATGAAGAACAAAGGTGGACGGATTTATGTGGTCTATTTACATATACGAGTCACAGTGTACTTCTCTCACACGAGTGGCGTATTAACTTCAGTACTTCCAACTGTCTGATAACTGGTAACCACGTACTTTTAGAAAAAAATAGAAAGACAAATGCCTCTGCTAAGTACACTGAGTTGGAAGCTTAACAAGCGCATCCTCTCGCTGTTCACCCACCAATGTTAATCTCTTAGAAGAATTAAATTCTTGAGTACACAGCGTAGGTCAAGAAAGATGATTAAAATTCACCAATATTCCTGCGGGTATTAACTGGGAAAATGTGTCTGTACAGCGCGAATAATGATTTGTGTCTGAACTAACATTAACAAGTTACATATATCTCACAAAATGATATGATACACTTGAGGCACTGTGATGTAATCATCACTTGTCATTGCTCCAGTCGAAGTCTAGGTTAACTCTGTTGTCGCGTTTTCCACACGACTAGCCTGAAACAATCCCCAGCGCTTGCTGTTTCGGTTTATGAATATACTATTTTCGTATGTTGAGGTTGCCAGCCTTATATATAACCACTTAGAAATAAGACATATTAATTCACATTTGTAACAGAAATGTTCACAACTTACACACAATTTTTGGGTTATACACAATCTTTTCGCATAGGTTTCGAATGGACACGAGCAATGTCGGTGCATATGCTCTCGAATCTATTTCGTCTGAGAAACTCCTCTTATGAGGGTGTTCTATGAATCACTTAGTCTGGGATATTTTTTCCCATGTGACTGATGATCCAATTCCTAGGTTTCCGGTCTGTGTATGTATAAAGCCGAGCTTACTTATTAAGGTTTTAAGTTTCCCAAATACTTAGATCTGTCACTCATAAGTATGAATTTCTAGGTCCGATCCTTCTCTTTCTGGTTTTTTGAGAGTTACTCGTTTGAAGTTGCGACGCTGTCTGTTCTGTGTCTCTGAGTTTGCTAGATTTTATTTTCAGTTTCCAGTTCACATCACATATTGTACTCTCGGCAAACTTGCCAATGAGATTCATTGCATATTCCGGATCTCACTTCAATCCAATCGTAAGCTCTTTTCGCACTACGTGGGTTGGGGTGTTTAAAATAAAAATATTCCTCTCATGTTTTAAATATTGCATTTAATATTCAAACGTGTGACCTCTTTATAATAAGACGTAATATTTCCGGCGACATCTTGTGCACTCTCACAAACAAATGTGTAAACTGGTTATCTGTCTAATTGCCTTCCGTCAAGATTGTTTACCCAGACAAATTAACTGTGATAATGATACCGACAGGGGCAGCGAATGCGATAACCTAATTATCACCCATCCTTTCTTTACGTGTTCGTGCGCTATACCGTCTTGGGTAAACAACGTCATCAGATTTTTACCTGGGGTCAAATGTTGGACCGACACGTTTCAATGGGTGGTCAGACTGAGAGAATAGATAAACGTATTACCGCTGACCGGTGAAAATGAACAGGTATTGTTACGATAATACTACAGTTCACCGGGCGGAACGTAAATAAGTCTGAGGAGTGGTAAAGCAGAAAATGTAAGAGATAAAGATAGTCCCATAGCAGATACTTCCGTAGAGGAGTTGAGTGTTAGAGACTTCATCCCACAAGATTTAGCATAGAGCAAAATAATGAATGAAAGGGCAAAAATATGCCATATAATAAGCGATCGGAGAGACAAATGAATAAAAGATACTGCCGGAGGGCTCAAGGTGCGAGAGATCAAACAAAAGAGCATGTTCAGACGTTCTGTGACATCAGGAGAGGGCAGTATCAAATCATGTCGCTTCTCTGCTTATGCGTGTGTCTTATTAACAGCTGGTTCTCTCACGAATACTGTCATATCTTATTTTACGTGAAACTCACGTATGGCTTAATTATATAGTATGTTTGCTCATGTTTTTTTCCGAATTATTTGACAAATATGTGCAGACCATCACTCAAATGAACAGCATCAATATAGTCATAATCTACATTTATCTTCTAACACTTCTTTATCTATACATTTTAAAATTGTGCCTTAGATACACCTACTGGACTGAGGTATTTTTGGATGGTGTAGACCTCCATGTTTGACAAGAATCATGAAAGTTCAATAGAGTATTTTTCGTTTACATGTTTCAACTTGAGCTCACAATGTTTACATCAGTGAACATAGCATTACTTGCACTTCGCTTTCCCTGTCTTTGGCAAATAAAAATATCTCTCTTATGTTAATGACTATGCTGTGTAGTGGGGGAAATCTAACTCAGGAAAAATCATCATTATAATCTGCCTTCAACTCCTCGTGTATCATAGACCTTAAAAATAAACTCAAGCTTAGTCTTCATATCCCACGCTGTAACTCAGGTCTTTCTGTGATTTCTTTACAATTTTATTTCTAACTCAATTTCTCTTCTCTGCTTATTATTTATTTATTTATTTATTTTTTTAGTTTCTCACTTTCTTCTTTTACGATATGTATTTCAGAAAAAGGACTGCTTTCTAATGGAATGGTATCGAATGGTTTTCTGAATGTGCGTCCTATTCATCGCCAGCGTATACTTCTGAATTCTTATTTCACTGACACTTGTGGGGTACAGTAAAACTCGAAATTATTTCTTGTTTCATCTTATCGTCCTCTGCTGACTTTGTCTCCTTAGAGACATCTAGGCATTGCGCGACAACAGCTTGCTCCTATTAATGATAACCAAATAAGGAGGTAAAGGATTCCGTTCTCATGCCCACATTGAAATATGGTGTTGGGCCCATATTTTCTTGACTATCGGCACATTAATGGTGGTGTGAAATAGTGTCACACAATACGTTCGTTTTTTTTTTTCCTGGTCTTCTCTCCACTCGTCTTACGTGCTAATTATTTCAGTAATCATTAATTTCGCTTTTATATTTCAACATTTTCTCATCATGTTTTGTCTTATTTCTTTACTCCTTGCGAGTTACCTTCATCGCATGATTAAGTTTTGAAGCCATATCGACTTGTGTTTGTGCAAAGTGAAGTTCCCACAATTTCAAAAGCAGTTGACCATAAACTGAGGAAAGAACAAGCGGGCTTCAGAAAGAACAGAAGATGTGCAGATCATATATTTGCCCCCAGGAACATTATAGAGCAGTGCTCAGAATGGCAGAGACAGCTGTACATTAACTTTGTTGATTTTGAAAAGGCTTTCGACAGCATACACAGGGACAGCCTATGGAAAATTCTGAGGGCTTATGGAATTCCCAGCCGCATTGTTTCCATTATAAAAAGCCTCTATTCTAACTTTACGTGCAGTGTTGGATCGAGTAATGTAACTTTCGAAGTGAAAACAGGAGTACGACAGGGATGCCACTTATCAACCATATTATTTTTGACAGTCATAGATTCGGTGATGCGCCAGACAACAGAGGGCAGTCCAAGAGGAATTAGATGGACAACGTTTTCTACGCTGGAAGATTTGGAATATGCAGATGACATTGCACTACTCGCGCATTCACATCAACACATTCAAAACAAAACCGATAGACTGAATAAGTACGGCCAGCAGGTTGGCCTGAACATAAATTTGAAGAAGACAGAGGTCATGACACTAAATGTGGGCAATCCTGAGCCAATAACAGTAAGGAACCAGAAGTTAGAAAAGACAGACACATTTACTTACCTAGGAAGCATAGTAACACCTGACGGCGGAACAAGCAAGGACATTAACAACAGAATGAATAAAGCGAGAACAGCCTTTGCTGTTCTCAACAACATTTGGAAGTCTTCCCAGTACAGCACAAACACCAAATTAAGACTGTATGAGAGCTGTGTACTTTCTGTGCTTCTCTATGGTGCGGAATGTTGGAGAGTAACAGAGAAGGAAATGTCGAAACTGTCCTCCTTCCACACAATCTGCCTAAGGAAAATTCTCCGAATCTTTTGGCCAAACACCATCAGCAACCAAGAACTACTTATTCGGAGTAACCAGGAGGACATGTACACTATCATAGCTGGCAGACGCTGGAGTTGGGTTGGCCACGTCCTCAGAAGGGACCCTTATCCCATCACAAGAACAGCTATGCTATGGACCCCCGAGGGAAAGCGAAAGAGAGGCCGACCAAAAACAACTTGTCGGAGAACTGTGAAAGCTGAGATGCAAAGAATGAACCACAGTTGAGGCACTGTACGAAAGATGGCCGCCGACCGAGCAAAGTGGAATCAATTTGTTGCTGCCCTACAAGACGCCACCAGGCGTGATGGCCGCTGACTGCTTTGACGGTTGGTGGTTATGGATCAAAGAAGAAGTTCCCACATTGATTGTCCGATTACCACTAGCTTCAGATGGGGTAAGAGCGACATACCAATTCTTAAATCACACTTATTGTCTGGGAAAATATGAAATCACAGAGTGTGAGAATTCACATCTTCTAGAGATCATAACAACATGATCGTGTATAAACTGCGTCTTTCTCAAATCAGTTATCAGAGTCGCTCAGATTTTTTTCGTATAGTCTAAACATGTTATCTAGAACCATTGGGAATAGATGTGTGGTGCAACAAGACTATGCCAAAGGACTGGGAGATTGCCATCATAAAACCAATTTTCAAAAAAGGTGACAATCGACAATGTGGAAACCATAGAGGCATATCCCTTCTCAGTGTCCCTGGTAAAATCTACTCTAGAATCCTAGAGCAGAGAATTCGACGTCTAGCTGAGCCACAATTGGATGAGGTCCAGTGCGGATTCCGAGCAAACCGAAGTACTCAAGACCTAATCTTTACACTCAGACAGCTGAGTGAAAAGGCCCTTGAGTATAAGAGTGAGATCCATCTTTGTTTCATAGATCTGGAAAAGGCATTTGACAGGGTCCCCTGGAGCAAACTTTGGGACTGTTTAGCAAGGAAGAACATTCCAGCACCTCTGATTCATGCTATACAGAGCTTCTACAAGTCTTGCAGAAATTATGTGAGGACAGCAAACCATAAGTCAGAAGAGTTCAGGACCACCACTGGTGTAAGACAAGGTGATATCCTGTCACCTTATCTTTTCATACTCCTCATGGACGATGTTATCAAGTCATGTAAGGAGAGAACAAGAAAGTATTCAGTGGGGTACAGGAAGATGAGACAAGTATGTATTTCAGAGCTGGCATTTGCTGATGATGTTGCCCTGATTGCTAAATCAGAAGCACATCTCCAATCCAACCTGCAAGTCTGGAAGGAAGAGCTGGAGAAGAGAGGGATGGTCATAAGCAGCTCTGAAACAAAATCCATGGTGATATCACGAGAAGAAAGAAGACATCAGATTAAGCTGGGAGAACAGGTCCTGGAGCAGATCAACCACTTTAAATATCTCGGAGCTATTATAGACCGAACGGGAGGCATCAAAGAAGAGTTGGCCACTCGAAAAGCAGCAGTTGGGAGACTTTTTCAGGCCATAAATCGAGGATTCCTCAGCAAGAGAGAGGTTGGTAAGAAAACGAAGATCGCTGTATACCGCTCCACCTATGTCCCAGTCTTGACATATGGATGCGAGTCATGGGCAATGACTACAACCCATAAAAGCCAGATCCAAACCTCAGAAATGAGGTATCTGAGGAAGGTGGTTGAAGTAACAAGAAGAGACATGGTCCGCAACCAGACGATACGCCAAGGCCTAAAATCCAACCCCCTGCAGACCCAAGTAGAACAGTCCCAACTAAGATGGTTTGGCCATGTCTGCAGAATGGGAGAATACTTACTTACTTACTTAGTCGTTCCCCTTCTACCGTGAGGTGTAGAGGTTTGGAAGAGAGAGCGCCAGACCATTCTATCAGCTGTCTTCTTCCTGGCCTGGTTCCATTCTAGTCCTCGGTCCTTCAAAGATTGTCTAATGTTGTCCTCCCAGCGGACTCTGGGTCGTCCTGGAGGTCTGGATCCCTGGCTCTTTGTTTCCCATGCTTGTCTTGGTAGCCGATCTTCTTTAGGCCGGGATTCCCGACCTCAAAAGGGTGAAGCAATGTGGCGAATTGCCTGTTATTTTTAATTTCAACTCGCCCCGTTCTTTTTCATAATTGTTGTTTTTTCCTTTTTATTCTATTCTTTCAGGGTTCATGATTTGTAAACATTTCTTGGTTATTCTTTATGGCTCTAATAATTGCAGGAACAACCCCACCACCCCTTTCTTCTCGGGGTGGGGGTAACACCAACGTGCGTGGTTGCATGGTCTATTTTGGTTTCATCCTTCGCGTTGGTAGAGCAGTAAGACGGTCAGTTATTAGACGTAACTTTAGGTAAACTTACAGCGGCATCTGGCTTTGTGATCACGGGCGAGCAAATTTATTCCTTTGATCTCCATTTTCAGGGGAGAGACACGCCCGTTCGCTCAGAGATTTGTAGTGTCCCTTGGATAGCGGAATTTGTCTGATGTGGGCTAGCGGGAATAAAATGTTATGATTGTCAGGAAGCTTTCACGAGTCGGCTGATGTTCTGAAGCAGGTGTTAGGATCTTGTTATGTTAATTTTACGGCGAGCAGGCATTAGTTTGTTTGTAGAAGAGATGGAAAACTGTTAGGACTATTCTTTGTAGTGGCATGTTTCAAGGGAAACTCTTATGAGTGTTTTAGATTTTAATTTAGGTAGTAGCCCGGTTATTACGTCAATTGGGGGTAGTTGCATCTTTTGCGAGATAATTCTAGATCTATTACGTATTGCGTCAGTCTTCCCGTGCACGTGTTCCTAAGTTGCATCAGAGAGTTGTTACTATAAAACAGGTCCTGGTCTGTTAGTAGGGGCTCTACATTCGGATTCCATTTTTGACTACCAGAGCGATCAGACATGCCACAACCGTGACCAGTCCACGTGGTGTATTTTTGAGACAAAGCATCATGAGAAATATAAGCCAGATAAGTTGAATTTATTTCTGTTTCTATTCTGTACACAAATTAAGCAGTTGATTATAATTAGTATTTGGTGATTGCTTGACACTAGCTAGGAGTGATATTGATAATTTAAATTAATAATAGTAATAAATAAAAAAAGAAAAGAAATAAATTTTAATAGGCCCAGGTGCCACATGCTTTCCATTGCATGGTACAGCAGCCATTTTTGTTTTACTTAACTCACCAGGAAATAGCAATAAGTTGAATCCTCCTAAACTGTAATCGTAGATTCTAGTAGTGTTAATCAACTAGGCTATATATTAAAATTAAATATTAGTGGAAAGGAAAAAAAAAATTTTTTTTTAGATTTGCCATACCAAAGAGTGAACCAAAATAGACAAAACTTCTAAGAATAAAAACTAAGAACAAGATAGCCCAATAAAATAAGTAAAATAACAATAACAAAAGAAAAGAAAGGGAGCTAAAAGAAATAGGAAAGAACAATGAATAAATTCAAATAGGAAATTAGGACATAGCTCATAACCAAACATGCCACCTATAACTAGAGCACAGTCAGGTGAAGGCAAAACGTGGGCAGAAGCAGTTAAAACCAAAGGTAGGGACACCAGGCACGATAAACTAGAAGAGAATAGTCAGGACCCCATAGAAGAAAATACTAACCAAAAAAATAGCATTGAAAGCACAGAAAGTACCAAAGAAGCCTCAAGACATAAAACAACCCAGGCAGTTTCCAAAAATAAAGATGAGCATGTAGTAAACATATGTCGTTTAAAGTTAACGCAAGTAGCTGGTGAGGCTGTCAAGATCAAGGTACTAGATGAAGACAAAATTATAACCATCCTTGAACCGGTGTTAGGCAAAAAGGCGATAGCCAAAATTTCAAAAACCTATTTTGGCATAATCATTACCCTAAATCAGAGTGACAGAATGAAAGAGATGTTAGAGGAACTAAAAGTAGAAGCAAAAACAGTGACTTTTGCAAGCGACATAAAAGTGAAGATAGAGCTAGCAAAAGAGACCAGTAGATGTGTGATAAAGGGGATAAACACTAACCTGTCAAGCGAGGAAGTTATGAACAACCTTGCAAAACAGAACCCAGACATAAAGCTGGTATATGTGGACAGAATAACAGTGAAAGGGAGTATTGTAACCCCAGTGGTTGTAATAACAACAGAATGGAGGGGAAACCCCTAAAACACTACTATTTGGGAAAACTAAGAAGAATACAGAAGCTTACATTCCCCCTGTGCTACAATGCTCCAACTGTTTGAAATTCGGCCTCGGAAGGAACAACTGTAAGGGCAAAACAGTTTGTAGATACTGCTCCAGTAATCACCCCTCTGCACAGTTGTTACACGGGGTCGTCGTGTTTATAGTAGTGTTACAAATCCAGTGTTACCAAAGGGTTCTTCAGTGATTACCATTACTTTCATTTTTATCCATTGTCTTTCTTAGTCAGTTATGGTATCGTGCTATTGATGGTAAATTACGCGAAGGTGGGATAGAATATTTGTCAACATCATTATATATTCAACTTCCAACGTTCAGAGACTTGATAAGTCATTCCTTGAGTCCATATAAATTTAATATATCAATTCCATACACGAACAGTTCACACATGGTCATCATGAAGAATTATACATAATAATTGCAGTTCATACTTCATCTATGATTCCTTTACAAATCAGTCCTTGTCTCATACATCTGAATTACTGTAGGCAGAACGACATAACTATATGCACGCGTGGTTGGTAAATCCAACAACCGACAGTGAGATTATGCGTCTGGCACTAGTATTAACTAAAATGGACTGTCAATTCATCTCGACACGGTTTGGTCAATTACTAACCTGTAACTTCATCTTTCTTCATCATAACAGTGGACTGACCCATGTCCATAATTAAATACAATATAACCGTGTGGCATTCCATGCCCGACACTGTAAGAATATAAAGACACGTCTTCTCCGTTTGACGGTCATTCAAGAAAGGGTCCCGTCTCTTGGTCACCGTGCGTGACTACCAACGCTGAAACGTCACAGCGTTCACTAGGCTAATAATACTTTTTACATTACATTAAACGTTGTAACCCCTAAAATCGCATGCTGCTAACCTCTAGCAGACAATGCCAATTAATCTACCGTAACAATTCCCTGTCCACCGGGGGAAAAAAAATCTATTAGATAGATTTTTTTTTTTCAAAAACCTATCTGAATGAATATCAAAAAATTTAACAATATCAAAAAAATTTAACCAAAAATGCGGCATATGGCCTACGATGTTCTGTCTAGAACAGACGTCGTGGTCATGTCGACTAACTAACAGTCATCTAATATATTAATGATCATATTATAAATAAATGTTATACATAAATTTTATATGAACTAAAAGAGAATGGCTAATGTTGATATCTAATTAAATAATTAATTAACTCAAAATATGTCGCAATGAAATGTCATGTCAGACTAATCTAAAGAGTTAAAATTAAACTAATTAATTATATTGAGTGTGTAATAAGAATAAAGTTGTTGAAAATCTAATGTAAGAAAAATGAAAGGATATGTTAAAGAGAGAAATAAATAAATAAAGAATAAAGTAGAGAAAAAAGTAATGTATAAATTTAACTTAGTTATGTGTGTTGGACATTAATTAAGTTTAGTATTAAGTTGTTAATACCTATCTAAATTAACCAATTTAAACAATAATGTAGTATGTGATGTATCCACATAATTATTAACTATATAATATAATAGTTACATACAATAACATTATCTAAGAATCATGTGAGTTCTTATTTTTTTTTTTTTCTTCTTTAATTTTTTTCCAAATTTCATTTTTTTTTCAATATTTATCTCACTTTCATTTTAATTTCCATTATTTTAACGACTTAATTAAAATTAATTAAAGTTGGATAAGATGATCCATACGTAGGCTTGATCCTTGTGAATTCCAATTAACAAACAAATGTTTAAGTGTTTCAGTTCATAAGTATCGACGTTATTATCAATAGTTCATGTCGCATACTGAGTTACTTTGATAGTGTTTTCTATTATGTTCACTTGATGCACGGAAATGTGTCCAATAGTTTTATCATTAAAGGATATCCAGCAAAGTTCTGGCGTAAATACGAACATAGAGTCAATTGATTTCATTCATTTCGTATATAAAGTCTTCATTCATTTCGTATATAAAGTCTTTAGTAAGCAGATACTTGTATTGTAGGCAATAGTTCATGTCTATATAGAACAGCCATTATAGTGCTATTTATTTTGAGTAAGTATCTACGACGTTAATATAGTTCAGGACTCGACATCAGTAGGATTTCGAGATAGAGTATCTGCCAGGACGTTATCTGCTCCTGTGATGTACTCGATTGAGAAGTCAAACGGTTGAAGGAGAATAGCGAATCTGGTGAGCTTTGGACTTTTATGATTCGCCCGTCGTAGTGATGCTACGGCTTTCTGGTCTGTCTGTACTACGAACGGGGCTCCCAGCAGGAATTTTTCCAACTTCGTTATTGCCCACACCACTGCTAAAAGTTCGCGGTCGACAGTTGAATATTTGACTTCTGGTGGTTTCAGTTTCCGTGAGACGTACAAGTTTGGATGGAGGATGTCGTCATGATATTGGAGCAAACATGCGCCAATGCCGTAGTTACTCGCATGTGTTCGGAGAATAAACTTTTTGGAAGCATCAGTTAGTCTCAAGATTGGTGGGTTTGAAAATATGTTAATAATATGAAGGAAAACATTATTACACTCACTAGTCCATGTCACCTTCACTGGCATGTCCTTCTTTAATAATGAGGACAAGACAGCCGTGATAGATGACAAGTTAGGTACGAATCTACTGTAATATTGGACTAGACCTAACAAGCTTCTAACCTGTTTCTTCGTTTGAGGAACGGAAATGTTTAAAATTTTAGAAACCGTACTGGGTAGTGTTCGGATATATCCTGCACCAATAATGTGACCCAAAAAAGTTATTTCATGAAATGCTACTTGTAATTTTGTGGGTTTAGCAGTTAAATTGTTCCTTCTTAATGTGTCCAAAACGTTTTCAAGACCCAAACAAATGTTCCTCAAAAGATGAACTAAATAAGCATATGTCGTCTATGTATGTAATAATGTCTGGTCTACCTGAAAAAATGTGTCGCATCATGCGAACAAAGGTAGCTGGAGCGTTAACAAGCCCAAAAGGCATAACATTCCACTGGTATAGACCTTGCGGAGTGGAAAACGCTGTGTAGTATTTAGCTTTTTCGGTTAGTGGTATCTGCCAATAACCTTTAGTTAAGTCTATCTTAGTGAATATAGTTGCAGTCGATAGACGTGGCAGTAAGTCGTCGAGAAGTGGATGTGGTTCGCTATCAACTATCGTTTGTGTATTTAATTTTCTATAGTCGACGCATAGTCTAATGTTATTGTCCTTCTTTCGGACAATAACTAATGGAGAAGAAAATGGGGAATTACTAGTTTCAATAATTCCTAAAGATAACATCTGTTCAAGTTCCTTAGTAGTTTTAGTAAGAAAGTGTAGAGGAACAGAATATGGATGTACCCGAATTGGAGTATCATCGTTAAGGGTGATGTCATGACTAATGACTGATGTGCGACCTGGAACGTCGGTCAACACATCTGGATAAGATTGTAGAAGTTCAGCAATCTGTTGATGCTGTTGCGGTGTAACCGACGAAGAGATGGTTACGTCCTGCCAAGATTCACTAGGCTGTACTACAGGTACAGGTAAAGCTAACTGTACCTCAGGAAAAGAAGATTCTTCTTCCTGGATAACAGACAAATTAGAATAGTGACATCTAGGTACGACAGTGTCATCTAGTTCATGAAAAATAGCTTGTAAGCGTTCAGTAATAGAAAATATACAATATTTAATTCCCAAGAACATAAATGACCAATAAAGGAAAGAAATGATGACTGACTATGCTGAGTCATCAATGATATGAGACAAAATGTGTTACCATAACCTGTTATCTGTGTGACGCAGCATTAGGTACTAATTGTAACCGTAGACAATGGTGGTTAAAGTAAGCACCATTATCCCGCTCGATGACCATTCGAGCATCTCTATTGTTATGAAATGTAACTATAGCTTCACCATACCTGTCATTGGTAGGTGACAACAACCGTACAAACATAACGTCTGCCGTGTCATTAAAGAAATTACTAAGTGACTGCCATCTGGTACCTTGTGGCAGATTGTGCACTAACACGGTGCGAGAATATGCACCCTTCCCAATGTAAGTGGGATCAGTGTCACTAACATGATAAATAGTTCTTCTATTTAATCCTTTGGATCTGGTAGTCTTATGAGATGATGTCTCATAATGATTGACATATTTATTTGTCCTAAATTTATTAGATAAGTTCATAAGAACTCCACCATCATTACCCTTGTTTGGGACATCTTTTCTTTTCCCATTTTCAACAATTTTATCCAGATCACTGTTAATATGATCCTGTCGCCAATATCTATCTTCCGACTTGGCGGCACTCTTTAGAGAAAAGGCATATCTGCCTCGAAATGATTCTATAATCTTCCCTGGATGTGCTGGTAGTTTAGTATCATTTTTTTTTTTGGTATGAGAGTCTCATCCTTCTCCTCATCGATTTCCAAAATGGTACTTAGACTGAAATTGGAGAAAACTGAGCCACATGTATTTATTTTGTTGGCTCGTAATGTAGCTGTTGCAATGACAGCGTTAGCATTGCAATAAAATTGCACATTATTTAATTCCCATTCCTCAATTTCCTGTGGGGAACAATCCTTACTACCATGGATGCGTCCCAACATCAGATCTGCAATTGGATTCTGAAGCATGCATACCTTAACTTGTCCTGAAAAGAAAGGTGTATTAACATGGACAATAGCTGTGGGGTAAAACTCAATAGTTCCCCCAAAAGTCATGCACCGGACATATTCCCCTGTTGCACAGCTAGGATGTACCAGAGACTGCCGCACTCCAATTGTTGTGGACCCCGAATCTCTCAATAGAGAAACCATTGAACCATTAACTATCCCTCTGTTGAAAATCAGAGAGCCTGTCCCATCATTGGATGCAAGACTGACTTCTGGTAGAATGTGTCCGCAGTTCAGAACTGTCTCTTTTGCCTTCTGAAATATAAGATTACATTTTTGGCAACTATTTGCCACGTTATAATTCATTGCAAAACAAGTAGACGAGGACTGTATTTTGTTATTAGTAGGTGAACTCTGAACCCCAGGGGTTGTAGCAGTAGTAACGGCTGCCCCTGTATTATGATTATAATTTGTCGATCTACGAGAATGAGAACGATGACGAGAATAATCAGTTGAATTATTCCGTTGTCCTCTATTGTAACTGTTATCTCGATGTCTCGAGTTATAATTATCGCTGTTGTTCCAATTGTTACCGTTATTATCATTATATGAACGATTATAACTTGAGTTACGTGGATTACTGTTGTATCTGGACTGAGGTGGATAATTTCTGTTTTGTGGTCTTCCTCTATTAAAGTTATTGTTAAAGCTATTACATCCCTTATGAAAATTAATGTCATAGTTTCCCTTGAACCTACCTCTGTCCACACTGTGTGTTCTAGGTTTGTTATTACTATGATATGCCATATTGGAGGCTACAGGAAGTGGTTCTCTTATTAACGAGCCAGAAATGTTAGCATTCAAATGAGCGGTGCAGTAATTTAAAGAAATTTGTTCTAACTCATCAATAGTTTCTGGTTTCCGTTCTTGCAGATAAGCAAAGAACGGTGGGCTGACAGAAGATAACACTTTATCCCTCAATAACAAATCGACTAACTTGTCGTAAGATTTGTTGACACCTGCTAGTTCAACCCATCTGTTAAAAGTATTGCATATGTTAGCGATAAAACCTGTAAAGTCTTTATTATTATCTGGCAACAAACTTTTGAAACGTAATCTACATGCCTCTTCGTTCAAATGGAACCGACGTAATAACAAAGTCTTAATGGCCTCATAGTCTGTGGCTAATGTCGGATCAATATTTTTTGCTGCACTTGCAGGTTCGCCATCCGGAAATTCCTTGAGTTTAAGTGCCCATGCTGTTTTGTCAAGGTTATTGACCTTACATATATCCTCAAAGCGCGCCAGCCATGATGACAAATCGTCCACGTGTAATTTGAACGGTGGTAGCTTAAAGTAATAATTGCCCTTAAGTCGGTTGGAAGAAGATCCCGATTGAGAATTATCATTTTGGCTTGATGCAGCATCCTGCGAATTAAGTTTTGCTGTTTCCAATTTAAGCCGTTGCAATTCCATTTCTTGCTGCAGTATGATTTCCTGTCGTTTCAATTTATTCTCTTCTTCAATCCGTAGGATTTCATCTCTTGCCATCTTTCTTTCTTCTTCTTGTCTTAATTCTTCTTTCACTGCCTTAGCAATAGCTTTCTTTTCAGCCTCTTTTCTTTCAAGTTCTTCCATCTCTGCCTTAGCAATAGCTTTCCTTTCAGCCTCTTTTCTTTCAAGTTCTTCCATCTCTGCCTTAGCAATAGCTTTCCTTTCAGCCTCTTCTGCCTTATGGTTCGCAAGTTGTTGTTCCGCAAATTCCAGGAGTGCATCTCCCTTTTTGTTACAATCTTTTCCAATTTTAATGAAATGATCCAAGGTAAGCATTCTTGAAGTTGATTTATTTAAGTATTCAATTACTTATGTCTAGTAATCACCACTAGAATATATGTCGATAATTCTAATTACTCAACGAATGAATAACCAATATAAGAAATTGCAATATTCCTGTACTGTTATTTATAAGTTCCACAAATCTATAATATTTTGGAAAAATATTATATATATCAACTTCTTCTTCTTCTTGCGATCGCATCTTTGATGATTACACCGTCAGACGAGTTCTCATGATGAATTCGACTGTTGTCTGAAGTTCCTCTTTAACTCCATATAGCTTTGAGTTTAGTGTTGAGTCATTGGGCCAGTATATCTTTCTTAACTGGTCATACAGAGGACAGTCCTGTAGAACATGCTCAGCAGTTTGTTCGTTTAATCCACATGTGCACAGTGGTGAAGCAGACAATCGTAGCTTGTGCATGTGTTTATTCAGTTTGTTATGCCCTGTCCTGAGTCGAAAAATAGTTATCTGTCCCTGCCGGTCGAGAGTGTGATAGTCGTCTTTGGGTTGGTTCTGTTCTCTTCTGATAGTCTGGATAGCTCTCTTTTTCTCAAAGTATGTGACTTCATTATCTTCTTGTTCACATTCTCCTCCCTTTTTTGCAAGTTTATCTGCCTTTTCATTTCCGGGTACACCACAATGAGATGGTACCCACTGAAGTATGGTTCTCTTTTTGGCAGCTACCTTGTTTAGTTCATTTCTCAGATGCGGGAGTTTACCACCCTTGAGAGCTTGCAGGACAGACAGTGCATCTGTGAGGATGACTACCTGGTGGCAGTCAGAGTTGGTGTTATAAATCATATTTGCAGCTTGCTCTAGAGCTTGAACCTCAGCTGTATAGTTGGAACAGAATTTACCAGTGGGAATGTGCCTAGTCTCATCATAGTGGTTGTCAGGATATGAGATAAAGATACCGGCACCTCCATTCCTAACAGCATTAGTTGCTGATCCATCTGTATAGGCATGTATCCATGATTGATCGGGATAGCTTTCTTGGATCATACTCAATGTAGCAGTTCGTTTTTGCAGATCATTATACTCACATCCACTTGTGAGACCACTGACTGTTGTATTAATTTGGAGGGCACTGCTGGCCTGCTCCCATGGTACAGGGTATAGGGTGGGCTTCAGTGGTGTTGTCTTCATGGATAGGTCTTCTTGATGCTGTCTTATAAGTCTTTTCCCCCGATGCACAAAGCTGCTACGCTTTAGACGTCCCAATGCCAGATCATCTAGTCTTGCCTTCATTGGGTGCATTGGCATACTGTTGTACTTTTCCATCTGGATCATGGTTTTTGTGTCTCTTCTATGGGACAATGTCTGTAATCCAGCAACCTTCTGCATCTCTGTTATTGGTGTAGTTTTCATGGCTCCTGTAATGAGCCTGAGAGCTTGATTTTGCACCTTGTCCAAAGACTGCAGATGTGAGTTAGCAGCTGATGACCATGCTGCTGAGCTAAACTCTAAGTGTGGTCTTATTACTCCATTATAAATCTTCTTTAGATTTCGTTCATTTGCTCCCCAGTTGGTACCTGCTAATTTTCTGAGTATGCCTAGTCGTCTTCGGGCCTTTCCTTCTGCATTTTCAATATGCTTATTCCATGTAAGCCTTTGGTCAAATGTCACCCCAAGATAGGTGGGGTAGCTTTCTTCCTTGATCACGGTTGTCCCTAGGTGTATGTTAGCTGATTTGTCCTTGGAGGCGAGGGAGAACAGTGTTGTGGAGGTTTTGTCTGTGTTTATTGTGATAAGCCATTTCTCTGCCCATGACACTAGCATGTCTGCTGCCCGCTGCATTCTATAATTTGCTGTGGTGACATTTTCATCAGCGCACCAGAGTACTAGGTCATCTGCATATAAGGCAGATTTAACTCCTGCAGGGAGATCTTTCACCAGGTCATTGATGTAAACAAGGAAGAGTGTTGGGGAAATTACTCCTCCTTGAGGTACCCCCTGATGGAGCAACACTTTTCTGCTCTGCAGACCGTCAAGAGTGACTCTAGTTCTCCTGTTATGCAAGTATGACTGGATCCATTTCATCATGTTGCCTTGGATTCCACTTCTCCTAAGTTTTGCAATGAGGCCATCTTTCCACACCTTGTCAAAGGCCTGCTTGAAATCGACCCAGATCGTTAGGACCTTTTTCTTCTCCTGGAAGGCATCTTCTATTGCTTGAGACAAGTAAGTAACTTGGTCTTCTATACTGTAGCATTCTCTAAATCCAGCTTGTTCCGGCACCAGGATCTGCTCAGACTCTAAATACCATTTCAATCTGTGGTTGACTATTCACTCCATAGTCTTCCCAACACAGCTTGTGAGACTGATTGGCCGGTAACTTGCAGCCTCGGTCTTACATTTCCCTTTCTTTAGTATGGGTATTGTGATGGCTTCTCTCCATACTTGGGGTACCGTTCCTTTCAACCAGCTGTGGTTGAATATCTCAAGCAGTTTTGTCTTTGCTGCTGAGCTCAGATTTACTAGCATTTCGTTGCTGATTTTGTCTGGGCCGGGTGACTTTTGAAACTTAAGCTTGGAAATAGCCTTCTGTAGTTCTCCTAGTGTGATGGGTTCCCTCATTGGGGCAGGAGTATCTGTCTGTCCCATGGTTGCCAGTATTTCTTTTCTTATCTCTCTCTGATGGTCTATGTTAATGGGTAAGTTGCTTTCTGAACTGTATCTTCTAGCAAACAAGTCTGCAGCTTGTTTTCCTCTGAAAAGTTTGCCACCTTCATCCAATGTGATAGTCTGCCTTGGTGAGGAATGCTCTTCATTTAGAGACTTGACTAATCTCCAAAGTTTCCTGCCGTCTTTCTCAAGGTTCAGCGATGCCGTTTTAGTTCTCCAGCTTTTCCGCTTTTCTTCTAGCTTTGTTCTCTGAAACTCTGCTACAGCCTTTTTCCATTTGTTGTGAGTTTCAAGTGAAGGCTGAGACTCTGCGTCCTTTCTAGCCTTGTCCATAGCTTCCTGACGTTCTTGGAGTGTGCTGGACCAGTATGGTATGTAGTTACGCCGGCATCCTTTGGGAATGGTTTCTTTTGCAGCTTGTAGTATGCATCTGTTGAAGTCTTTTACCACTTCATTAATGTCTCTGTTCTGTACCTTGAGGGTAGACAGCAGCGTGTTCACCTGATGCCTGAATAAACCCCAGTTGGCTTTTTTGTAGTTCCATCTTGTAATGGCTGGGCCTGTACTGAGAGTTGCACTCTGGACAGTAAGAAAGATTGGGCGATGGTCGCTTCCCCCTAGTTGGTCTCCTACTTCTCTACTAATAGATCCAGCTATATCTGGTGTGGAGAAGGCAAGATCTGGTGTTGAGGTTGTGTGCCATCCTCTGGAGTAGAAGGTAGGAGTATCTGTGGCATTATTGACTAGGATTAGGGAGTGATCATCTTGCCAAGTTTCAACCTCTTCACCTCTGTGATCCAGATGGTTATAGCCCCAGCTCTGGGAGTGGCTATAAAGTCTCCAACTGCTATAAAGTTGGTGGCTGGTACCTGTATAGAGCTGAGACTCAGGGGTTTGTTGTTCGGACAGTAATAGTTCAGGAGTTCTATTTCCATCTTGTCTACCTTTATCTGCAGCAGCTGATATTCTGCTCCATCCATGAAGGTTTTCCTTTCGTGTGCAGGAATGTTATTCCTTACAAGAGTAAGTACTCCTCCTTTTCGTCTATCTTGTCTGTCGGATCTGAAGCATTGATATCCCCTTATTTTAAAGGTTTGATCTGCTTTCAAGTGAGTCTCTTGGATACAGCAAACACTGACTTGCTTCTCATACAAGATGTTTTCCAGCTCTGTCTTTTTGCTGTATCCAGCCTGCTTGCTGTTCACTCCCTCTGCATTCCAGTGCATCATGACAAGTGGCACTCTGGGTTTCTCTTTTTCTGTTTTGTTTTGGTCAGTAGTTCTCCTCCGCCGTCTGTTGACTCCACAAGACGGTCTAGAGGGTCCTCCAGTAGCTGAGGGTGGGCTCTGTCGAGGCTCAGAGCCCGGCACTGCACCTGCCTGGTGGAGCTCCACAGGGCGAGCACCAGAACGAGATTTATTTGATGGTGTACTCTCCATAGAAAAAAAAAAAGCGAGTTGCATGATACTGTGGTTTCCGGTGCGCCTTCTGGCCCAGTATCTACGACTTTAGCACCTGTTCAACGGGAGAGTGGGCTCATCCCTAATCTGTTTATGTTCCCAGTAGTAGACTATTCGCAAGCAGCCTGGGGGTGTCACTGCTCTGCGCGGACCTTGTTTACCGAGGCGGCGTCCGAGCTCGTATGGTGAAAATATGGTTGCGTTATCTTCAAAATAGCCCTGTCTTTCCCGTGGCTTTTCTGCCATCCTGCAACTTTGAGTTAGGGAGTTCTGAGCTCCAGTCTCTTTCCCAGGCATTTTATCCTGGCCTGGCACGCATACAGAGGACCCCACTTCTGGTTCTAAGTTAGCAGTTGGGGATAGGTGGGGTAGCACACTGTGCATTCCCCGTCATCCAGGGGGCTCTCCAACTATGCAGAGCTTGCACAATGCTGTGCTCTGGTTCGGGGCTCTCCCAAGGAATCCTCACGTCCTGCACAGAGCCACTTCCCGATACCCACCACCTGCCAACCCTCCATTGTAGAAATCTCCTGCATGCGGCCATCCAGTCAAGAGCCAGTATTAAGTCTGGTGCCCAAGTGATCCCCCCAAGCTCAGTGTGCAATGCTGGGTTCTCATCATGCTGCAACACAGGAGGGATTGTGATGCTCAGCCATCTCTCTCAATTCTGCACCGATAAGTGACATCGGGGACTTAACTTTGCCTCAGTACTGGGAGGCCCCGTTTCCGGGTACACCACACACACAGCCAATTGAGGCAACGGTCGCCATGGGCGTGATAGACGACAAACAGTGAAGAATGAGGCAAGAAAGCATTTAACCCATGAAGTGGGGGTGGATTGGTGCAGACCAGAGCATGTACCACTCGCCGGTGGGTTCTGCATCTACACCTATAGGGTTCCACCCACTCCTCAGCCCATTTAGTCTGGCCCCTCACCCAGGACCTGTCCGGCTTGGGTGACCCTGCCAGGAGTAAAACTCCCGCCGGCATAGCTCCCGGGATCATTGAGGCGCTCAAGCTCTCCAACCACGGCAAGGTAGGCTTAATATAATATGTTATAAAGTTATAATAATTAATCATGGTATATTATGCCATATTCATGAGCTATAAAGTGCATTGCCCATTTCTTGGACCACTACTGCAAATAGGTGCAAAGTTCCTAATTCCTCCTTAAAAGTCATAAAAAATTAATAATATTCATCTACACTATTATTAATGAAGAAATTATAGCATTAATATTAAATTATAAAAGGATGAAATGAAGACAAACAATACAATGTGTTAACCAAGGATTACAGAACAGTATTACCATACGACAAGACATTTTCACAATAAAAAATGCATTTATAACTAAGTGGTATAAAACGGAAGTGAGAGATTAAGAATGAACTGAATAGAAAACTAACCTGCGTACACAAAAATTAGTGACGTATACATGGACTCATTGACGATTGTACAAAAAATATAAACTGAATGATAGTAAGGTCAGAAAAAACACGATAGGTTACAAACATTGTTACAAAACTGAATAAAAATTAGAACTAAATACACTAGAATACCCCAATTATAACTAGACTGGACATCTAACATGCAAGGTCAATTAATTGCAATTACGAACGAACGAAAATCATCGGAAGGTCGTCGATGGGTTCTTCGTTAAAAAGCAATTAACTAACGGCCTTAAGGAACATTCAGAATGAATATCGGCATCCTCAGAGCCATGTTATTCATTCCAAACCGCCGCCCATCCATACCCACTAATCAACAATAAAGACATACAGTGGACAAACAAACTTTACGTATATATAAAAATATTTAGACATGCCAGTAAAATAAGAAATGGACTCAGTATTGTGTTATATCTCAATGACAAAAGTCACAGATTACCGTTATAGCTTTTAACCCGTCGTCCGATGCAATCTTCACCAACGGACTAGACCAGAGTCTAGGACTGCTTGCTCCTCGTTGGCAGATAACGACTTTTCCATTTTTAGATTCATTGAGAGCTTGAATTTTTCATCAAAACTGGAGTGTGCTGAGTTTGTCCCTTGAGCGTTAGCATGTACGCATGATGTTGTGACGTCAGATTTAACCTTCGTAGTCATGTGTGCCACGACATATTCATGAAATCACGTGATTGTTCATTGAAAGTAAATAGTTCGTAGTGACTCTTGAAAAAAATTTTTTTTTTGTTTTCGTTCCCGACAATGGCCTACCAGTGTTACACGGGGTCGTCGTGTTTATAGTAGTGTTACAAATCCAGTGTTACCAAAGGGTTCTTCAGTGATTACCATTACTTTCATTTTTATCCCTTGTCTTTCTTAGTCAGTTATGGTATTGTGCTATTGATGGTAAATTACGCGAAGGTGGGATAGAATATTTGTCAACATCATTATATATTCAACTTCCAATGTTCAGAGACTTGATAAGTCATTCCTTGAGTCCATATAAATTTAATATATCAATTCCATACACGAACAGTTCACACATGGTCATCATGAAGAATTATACATAATAATTGCAGTTCATACTTCATCTATGACTCCTTTACAAATCAGTCCTTGTCTCATACATCTGAATTACTGTAGGCAGAACGACATAACTATATGCACGCGTGGTTGGTAAATCCAACGACCGACAGTGAGATTATGCGTCTGGCACTAGTATTAACTAAAATGGACTGTCAATTCATCTCGACACGGTTTGGTCAATTACTAACCTGTAACTTCATCTTTCTTCATCATAACAGTGGACTGACCCATGTCCATAATTAAATACAATATAACCGTGTGGCATTCCATGCCCGACACTGTAAGAATATAAAGACACGTCTTCTCCGTTTGACGGTCATTCAAGAAAGGGTCCCGTCTCTTGGTCACCGTGCGTGACTACCAACGCTGAAACGTCACAGTGTTCACTAGGCTAATAATACTTTTTACATTACATTAAACGTTGTAACCCCTAAAATCGCATGCTGCTAACCTCTAGCAGACAATGCCAATTAATCTACCGTAACAACAGTGTGAAACGGCAAAGGCAGATACCGACTACAAAAAAGGCGAATGGGAACAGAAAGTGTATCAATTGCAAAGGGAACCACAGTGCTAGGTTTCAGGGCTGTCCAGTGTACTAGCAAACAAAACAAACTCTAAAAAAATCCATCTTAACAAGAACACCATTTAAAATAGTAATTAAAGAAATAAAAGAAAACACCAAAAACACAAACAGTAAAGTTGTAGAAGAAATCAAGTCTGTAAAAGAAGAAATTAAAACTATTAAAACGCAGCTGTCAAAAGAAAAAGACCAGAAAGTAACTAACAACACAAAAGAAAACAGTCAGCCAGACAGTTCAGTTACAACATTGGAAAATGTGAATGTGCTGAAAAGTGCAGAGGCAGTGCTTCAAGAAGTGAAAGCCATACAGCACCAAATTGCCGAGGATGTAGCTAAACTGACTGTACTGAAAGAAGAAAAATGAAATAATACTAGTCAGACTGTCTGAACTAAAAGAGGAAAATGAAATAATACTAAAAACAATGGAAAGTGAAAGACATGAGATAAACCTAGGCAGAGAAGCGAATGTAGTATTGGATGAAAATAGGAAAGTGGTCAAAAAGAACATAATACAACAGGAAAACAAAAGCAACCTAGAAGAATCTATCAAAGAACAAGTTGAGGTACTTTTACCATATGTCAAAGATAAAACTACTTACACTATGGATTTTATGAATACTTCCATACACTTGGCTCTAACCACTAGGGGACGACGATAGCATACAGTAGCTGACATAATAAACAATAACACCTTCAACAGGTTAAGTTTCCTTTAATACTATGCACACAAAGAAGCCACACACGGCTCGAAATACAATGCCACAGGAATGCCATAATCACTTGCAATAATCAACAACTCAATCTATCATTATCAAAACTCGCGGGTACGTCATACTGAGTAACCAACAGACTGACTTTCGCTCACCGGCTAAGTCCTGCACTATGATAACGCCATACTTAACTACAAATGGCTTCTCATCAATGAATTACGAAAATAATGCTGGTAGAAATTACAGCACTGTCCTAGACAGATGCAACCAAAATTAACCACATGGATAAACGACAAGCACCCTGAATGAACAACTATGGCCTCCAATAATCCCAGCAAAATGCTGAAAGGGAACAACACATCGACCACTCTGGTTGGTAGCCAGAAACTCAACTGCCTCTTTGCGCCAACATTCGTGCGCACTTCCGTACAGGTCACATGACCAAACGGGTTTTAAATTAGTATCAGGGTCGCCACTTACAGCGTGACCAACTTACTATTTTGTCATATTTATACTGTGACATCCCCCCCCCCCCCCCCCACCCCCACCTTAAGAAAGAAAACAAAGTTTTCTTCTACCGGAGGAGTCACGCCCAACCCCCTTCGGAGTATGAATGAACAAAGTGCCGAGACGGCACCTCATCAACCTGGAGAATGCCAAAGTTGTCCAATACCATTGTCGTTCATGCCTTCTCACACCATGTACTAAATGCAGTATGAGAATGAACTAATTATCCAAGGTACTGGTAGTCGTGAAAAATAACAATGACTGTCCAGACCTGGTCTATGAAATACAATATATGTTACAACTTAATTATTCATATCAAAGTATCAATAATAAGACATCATTTCATAGTATAACAATCTGTCTATCTATTGTAAATATACATATATAATACCATGATTTATACGTACATTGAATATAACTTTACGCATATTGCCTTCATGGCATAGTGACATCTAAATCATATACCATAATACATCTTTATAAACATGAACTCTAATGATCATAATATATTTCTTCCATAATCAGCGTAAATCCTCTCTACGGACGCTCCTGTCCCACCGCAACTTCATAACCTGGACAAGACATCCGCTACAATATTATGTACTCCCTGAATTGGTAGAATAGTAAAGTTGAATTGCTGCAGCAATAATGCCCAGCGTGTCAACTTAGCTCTGGTGGATTTAGCCGACTGCAAAAATAGCAGTGGTTTGTGATCTGTTTGGAGGAAAAAATATGCGCCCCCAACAGATATCATGCCAACTTAGACATCGCCCAGACAATTGCAAGGCACTCCCTCTCAATTGTAGAGTATCTAGTTTCTGCTGGCAACAGCTATTGACTGACATCCATTGTAAAGCATAACATATTATGACATAAACATGCATTGCAAAGCATTACATCATATTTACATTACATAAAGTTTACAAAATCCTCATATTGATATCAGAATAGAACTTGGGGCGTGGGTCAGACTCTAAGGTTTGGTTTGCGTCAACCGAAACACCTTACTGAACACGAACCCAAATTCTAACCCTAGCTATTGCTGGACTATTATCAGATGGTTCTGCGGCAACGACAAATGCTTCCGCCTTACTGCATTACGCGCACCTCATCTATTTGCAAAAGTCACCCGTGCTATTTTGGTCTTGTCGCACAATGACACTACCTCTACAAATCTAACTGGCACTACCTCATCATACACTCTTCTTAGTGTGTGCCAACTAGCACTCAGGGGAAAGTTATGCACCCAAACTGTGCGATCATTAGCTTTTGGACCCTCGTCTAAGTTCCTACTGCTCCTAATCATGTCATTTGGTACTTGCCACGAAAAACGTCTGCGAAGTACCTTCTTGTCATCCCCCTTGGGAGTTTAGTGATGCTGAGCCTCTGCTCCAGCCATACCTACGGCACTATGCACTTCGCGTACATTGCCGATGATTAAACCGGCAATTGGATCATCGAGAACGAATGTGTTCACTCTACCTGTTATGAACGGAGTTTCCACATTGATACATGCTTGGGGATAAGACTCCACTTTGCCCCCGAACGTGGTGCACTTTACCGTTTTGCCTGTAATGCAGGAGTCGTCGATACATGACCGACGTACCCCAATTGTGGTGCACCCAGTGTCCCTCAACATGGAGACTGGTTTCCTCTCCACCATGCCTGTGTGGAGATCCACCTTGCCAGTCTCATGGACTGCTGACAGACATGGTGCCGCATGCCCGCATTTAAGCAACACCTTCTCATTCGCGTGGAACAAAGGGCGACACCCCGCACAGTCTTCACTATTGATTGTGTCCAACACAACCGTGGAACTCGCGTGTTCCATTAGAGTGGAGCACCTGTCAGCGCAATGATTATTTCCACCACAAATGGTACACAAGCGCTCTTTCTTCTTCTCATCACGTGTACTTTTGCTGGAGCCTTTCGATGACGAAGACCACGCATCCGAGTCAGAAGATCGACTCTCTGAGGAACCACTCCTCTGCTTGGAATGTTTTGCTTTATACCAAAACTGGTCTTCGTCCCGAGAGTCCTCGAAGCGAACCTGCTTTCGTGTTTGGCGCTCCCCTCTATAGCTATAACTATCATATTGTCGGTTCTGCCACCTCGGCCGACCATACCGATGAGATCGGAAATTCTCATAATTTCCTCTACGTGGCTGATAGGGACTTGAGGGCTCTTCATACTTCTGCTCTTGGCCCCTGTTTACATTGTCTGACTGATTTCGCCAAGATTGGCGCTAAACTTTGCCAACACTGGCGACTAAGTCATCTGACAGACCTGACTTGTGGATGGGTTTGCCCGGGTTGGCAAGGACATAATGATACCCCAATTGGGCCATAGAATCGATGTCTTTTGGCTGGCGCTCTTGGAGAAATGCCACCAACTCAGTAGAACATGAGGACAGAACTTTGTCCCATAGCATCAAATCTCACAAGCCATTATAGTCCTTGTTTATCCCCTCCATCTCAATCCATCTATTGAACAGAAGTTTTATCTTTGAGGTAAAGTCCTCAAAGTCTTGGTCTGCACCTGGCATTGCGTTTTTAAAACGCGTCCAGTACCCGTCAGCAGTCAGACGGAACTTCCGGAGCAACCTCTCCTTTACTTTGACGTTATTGGCCCTTTCATCTAGCGGGAGGCTATAAAAAGTCTCCATCGCAGACCCCGCTAGCAATGTCGATAGCAGAGATGGCCACTGATCTCTGTCAGCCCTCCAAGCCACGCAATCGGCCTCAAATCTCTCAAGGAAAAAATCTAAATTGTCGATTTTCTCATCAAAAATCAGCAGACGCAGTCTAAAGGGATGATGGGACCCCCACCAGAAGTCGAGTTCTGACCACTCGCACCCACCTCCAGTCTTTTTAATTCTATTTCCTTATCAATCTATCTTCTATTTCCTTAGTAGAAAAAAAATTAGGTACAAAATGAATGAGTCTGAATGAGGAATTTCTTGAGAACATGGTTGATAATGGGCCCACGAGTACAGGAAATACAGAATAAGAGCAAATTTGATAATTTAACCAAAAATAAAAGGGATACTAGATGATGTTAAAGTTCAACTTAGAAGGATTTAGCATTATACAATGGAATTGTAGGGGTATGAAAAAGAATTTTGCAACCCTACTAGCAGAGGCAGTAGGGAAATAACACTACATATGCTCTTCAAGAGACACATTTAAACCCAAATAGTAGATATAGTTGTAAGGGCTTTAAGATACTTAGGCACAATAGGAAAGAAGGTAGAGGAGGGGGTATTGCAACTTAGTTAATGAAACATTTAAAATTATAGACTGGGAAGTATTTGATACAACCAACATAGAAGGTATCCAGGTTACTATAGCAGCTGAACCAAACAATCTAACAATCTTAAATGTATACGCTAAAAATGGCATAATTAAAGATGAAGAAATACTAGGCATAAGCACCAGACTAGGCCCCAAAACAGTCATAGTAGGCGATTTTAATTCCCATCATTATGCTTGGGGTGGACAACATGCAGACAATGCAGGAAAGTGCCTACTTGACTTTATAGAAAACAATGGCCTTCTAATACTAAATGATGGAACTGCAACTAGAATTAATCCACAAGCTAACAGGGCAGACTCAGCAATAGATAAAAGTATAGCAACTAACAACCTAGCAAATGTAAATTGGGAAGTGTTACAAGACACAAACTCAGATCATCTGCCCATTATAATAACCATGAATGAAAACGTCATTCCAAACCCAGAACCAGAGAAACTGACTTTCAACTATAAAAAAGCAAACTGGGAAGCCTTCCAATCAGAGCTGGAGGTTAAAACTGGTGGAGTGTAGTCTGTTGTTTTATGGGACTCCACGGTTTTTCTTATTTAAAAAAACATTGTGGCAGGTGTTGGTGTCTCTTACATTGAGCCCCCCCCCTCATGTGTTTTTTAATACCTTATTTGTTTCTATTGTAGGTGTGGAAGAGAGTGTGGAAATTTGATATTTGTGTCATTTATTTTGTTCTTTTTTTCAGCTTGTGCGAACTTGCACGTTGCTCTTTTTTTGTGTGAAACATTATTTTTTATAAACTTATAAATGTGCACTGGATCAGTTTGTCCTTCTCTATACTGTACCTGTAGTTCTTAGCTGTACAGTTATGTCTGGATATTAATTTGTGTGCACCTTATCTCCACGGAGCAAGAGGTGGTGAGACAGCAGTAATATAAACAGGTCACAAGTGGCGGGGGAGAGTCAATCTAGGTTCTCACCCTTGAAAATATAAGTCTCATTCTCCACATTCACTTAAAATCTCTTTTTAATCTATCTTCTCAGACTTGATGTCGAGTCTCTTTACAAAGACAGACTCTTATATAAGCCACGTTTATGACAGACAGCTCAGTGTGGACAATGTTTGTCTTGTTGTTTATTTTTGACACAGCCCAAGGCTGTAGTGATGTGTACTGTTACCAAAGATGACAAAGGCCAAGCCAGATTTTAAATTTGTAGCTGCCGTAATGATCCATACCATACACCATTCATCTTGTAAAAGCTTAGTTGTAATAGCTGTGGCAATAAGTGGTCCAGTTACCGAGGCCAAACTGAATAAAACCTGCACACCTCGGTGCCATATCCAAAGGTAGGATGCTGGACATGGTTGTTCCAAAAGTCGTACACATAGAAAATAAAAGAACCAGAACACTTGCCACCTACTTATGCTGCTCATTCAAAAAGGGTGTCCTGAAAGCGAACACAGTTGCGAGGCCTTGACAAAGGGCAAAGCAGATTTTTCTCATTCTATTCATGGTCATAAATTTCATATTAAGCAGCCGATTTCCTAGCGCTAACCAGAACATCACAGCAGGAAAGCAAAGTGCAGATGTCACAGCCAGGAGAACGCCAGCATCCTGCAAAGAAAACTTGAGAATGCTTGTCAGGTAGAAAGGCAAACAGGCTGATACCACGATGACACCCCACATGTGACATACACCGGATATGCCAGAACAAGACGTGATGTAAAAATGTTTCGATATGGTGGTCTCTCAATGCATTTTTGTTGACGTGATTCATGCCGACTCGATGAGTTACAATGTAGGCTTTCTCTTTGTCAGAAATAAAGCAGTGGTTTTCTGGTTTCTGTGTGCTAAGACAGTACCAGGTGACAGTCCATATAACTATGAGCAAACCGCAAAAATGAAATATTAATGACCAACCGTTGTCTGCTGTTAAAACACACAAAAATCCAGCAATCAAGAGACCTACAGCACCAGCTAGAAACCAACCTGAGACAACAATACTGTCTCTTGTTAATTTCTCTTTTCATGGTATCCAGCATGCCATAGTATCTCCTGCAATTGGAACATTGGCGTTTATACAGAGTCCTGATAAAATTCAAATAGCCAGGAAAAGGTAGATGCTTGTTCTCATAGCTATCGGCACCACAAAACATGAGAAAACCATAGTCAAGCTAAAGATGGTCAAGGTAAGTTTGTTGCTAAGGTAACCGTTGATGAAGTGAGAAAGCTGTTGAACCAGGAAGCCTGTGAACAAATGGACAGATATCAGAAGACCATGGGTTTCAGAATCCCAGCTGAATTCATAGACTTGTTCCATTAAACAATTGAGACACTTGCTGACGCTCACACAAATGAATGTCAACATACCAAACCAAATAATATTTGAGGAATCAAGTTGCCATGACTATTCTAATGAGCAAGAAGTCTAGAGTTCCCAAAAGTTATTTGGGGCAATTTGTAACATATATTTTATACTCTGAATTTGACATGTTTGCACTTGCTGGTGGTTGTACGAGACTGGCAACCTCAGCATGTGAAAATGATACAAGGGGATTGACATAAGTCTTCGGCCTGACCATGAAGGACATGTCACAGAGAGCTGAAATTGTGTACAGTGTTTATTTCTTTTCAATATAGCCACCCTCTGAATTGACACACTTCTGCCATCTCTGCTTGACCTTGAAAAGACCTTGGGAGTAGAACACTCTATTTTTCAAACTAAAGCATTCATCACACGCCAGTATAACCTCTTCATCGCTGTCAAAATGATTTCCTTTTAGCTGTTTTTTAAGATTTGGGAATAGAAAAAAGTCTGATGGAGCCAAATCTGGAGAATATGGTGGGTGTGGAAGAATTTCAATATTCAAATCGTTGGCTGCTAGCTGCACAAGCCGTGCTTTGTGAGAGGGCACGTTGTCTTGAAGCAAAGGAAGATTTTGAGTGCGCGTTATCCCTCGTTTCCTGGTCACAACCTTTCTTAGTTTTGTGAGAAGATCTGCATAGTACTGTCCATTAACTGTGTTGCCACGAGGCAGCTAATCTTTCAAAAGGACACCTTTTCTGTCCCAAAAAACAGTCAGCATCACTTTTCCAGCAGATTTCTGTGCCCTCGGCTTGAAAGGTGTTGGGGAACCTGGGGTTTTCCATTGCATGCTGGCAATTTTGGATTCGGGGTCATAATGGTGTACCCAAGTCTCATCTACTGTCACCATGGTCTCCAAAAAATGTAGGTGTTTTTCCCTGAAACATCAGAAATTTTATCACAGCTCTGGCCTCCTTCTTTTCCATTGTTTTGTCAAATCTTTGGAGCAGCATATCCGGTCAATTGGGTACATTGCGCTGTGCACCGTAGTGGGAAAACCAATTGAAGAAACAAACGCGTACTTTATACAGTCAGTGCAAATATGATGAACTTTAAATGTGCAAAGTTTCATCTTCCTCCTGTGACTCCTTCATGGTCAGGCCCAAGACTTATGTCAATCCCCTTGTATATTCATGAACCACCACAGTTAAGTGCTGGTGATTGCTTCATGTGGGTTCTCAAAGGGAACTAAAAGTAGAGGTAACCCCAGACTCCAAATGGAGCAAGGAGTGGATGACACTAAATCAGAGTCATTAGTTAATGACCCCAAGTCTAAAGTGATCCAATGTGGCAAGAGGCTGTATGGCTACTGGGAGAGTGGTCTTGAACATTGGCTGTCTGGGATGTGAGCGGGGCAGGACCAGGCAGATGGACTTCTTAAGGAACATCCCTTGCCTATTCCCTAGGATGGTGTCTCTACCAGGGTGATAGGATATTTCCACCATATATTGCAAATATAATACATTTGATCTCATAGTTTGGACACAAAAATGTGAAGGACATACTAGTTTGGATTATGATTATTAACAGAAGTAACTCAAAATATAAAAGAAATATATAAGATGTTGATGATGAATTAACTGGAACAATCCTATCAAAATTTAAAAAAAAAACCACAAATGTCACATGAATATCAACCAATTGGACAATTTGTATCTTGATTCTAACAAGTGATGGGAACAAAGTATTTCAGTGAGTACAAAAGTATGAATAAATGTTATTACATCACAAAATACACCAACTATGTAAGAGTACTCTCCAGTGTGTATTTTTTAAACATTTCAAGACTTAGAGACTATGTAACCTATACATCCCAAACATCATAAATATAAAGATACTCTTCAAGATTCTTATGTGTGTTCTCAAACTACTACAACTGATAAACCTTACATTGCAAACATCACATTTGTAAAGCTTCTTTCCTGGTGTAGTTTTGTATCTTCTCAGACAACCACAATCTGTCAACCCTATACCACAAACATCACATTTGAAAGGCTTCTCTCCAGTATGCACCTTAATATGTCTTTTCACACTAACAAACTGTGTAAACACTACACTATAAATATTACAATTTATAGGCTTCTTTTTAAATATGTATTTTATGGTATCTTTACAGATTAAAATAGCATGTAAACCTCACACGATACACCTGTAATGTTTCTCTCCTGTATGTGCTATTTTGTGTGCTTTCAGAGTTGAAGATTTTGTAAACCCTACTCCACAAACATCACACTTGTAAGGCTTCTCTCCACTATGTATTCTTTTATGTTTATTTAGATCACTACAGTGTGTAAATCTTATTCCACAAACATCACACTTGTAAGGCTTCTGTCCAGTATGTATTACTTTGTGTATGTTCAGAGAAAAAGAATTTGTAAACCCTACTTCGGAAACACCACATTATTAAGGCTACTCTCCTGTATGTTTTCTTTTATGTTTATTAAGACCACTACAGCATCTAAACCCTATCCCACAAACATCACACTTGAAAGGTTTCTCTCCAGTATGAATTCTTTTGTGTTTATTAAGATACCTACATTGTGTGAACTATGCACTAGAAACATCACACTTGTAAGGTTTCTCTCCAGTATGTATTCTTTTGTGTTTTTTCAGACTAGAAGGTTGTGTAAACCCTACTCCACAAACATCACACTTGTAAGGCTTCTCTCCAGTATGTATTATTTTATGTTTATTAAGACCACTATAGCATGTAAACCGTACTCCACAAACATCACACTTGTAAGGTTTCTCTCCAGTATGTATTCTTTTGTGTTCTTTCAGATGAGAAGACTGTGTAAACCCTACTCCACAAACATCACACTTGTAAGGTTTCTCTCCAGTATGTATTCTTTTGTGTGATTTCAGAGTAGAAGAACCTGTAAACCCTACTCCACAAACATCACACTTGTAAGGCTTCTCTCCAGTATGTATTCTTTTGTGTTCTTTCAGATGAGAAGACTGTGTAAGCCCAACTCCACAAACATCACACTTGTAAGGCTTCTCTCCAGTATGTATTCTTTTGTGTGCTTTCAGAGTAGAAGAATTTGTAAACCCCACTCCACAAACATCACACTTGTAAGGCTTCTCTCCAGTATGTATTCTTTTGTGTGCTTTCAGAGTAGAAGATTTTGTAAACCCTACTCCACAAACATCACACTTGTAAGGCTTCTTTCTAGTATGTGTTACTTCGTGTGCTCTCAGATTAGAAGACTGTGTAAATCCTGCTCCACAAACATCACACTTGTAAGGCTTCTCTCCAGAATGTATTCTTTTGTGTTGTTTCAAAGTTGAAAAATTTGAAAACCCTACTCCACAAACATCACACTTGTAAGGCTTCTTTCCAGTATGTATTACTTCATGTGCTCTAAGATTATAATACCATGCAAACTGTACTCCACAAACATCACACTTGTAAGGCTTCTGTCCAGTATGTGTTATTTTGTGTTTTTTCAGACTAGAAGTTTGTGTAAACCCTACTCCACAAACATCACACTTGTAAGGCTTCTCTCCAGTATGTATTATTTTATGTTTATTAAGACCACTACAGCATGTAAACCGTACTCCACAAATATCACACCTGTAAGGTTTCTCTCCAGTATGTATTCTTTTGTGTTCTTTCAGATGAGAAGACTGTATAAACCCTACTCCACAAACATCACACTTGTAAGGCTTCTGTCCAGTATGTGCTATTTTGTGTTTTTTCAGACTAGAAGTTTGTGTAAACCCTACTCCACAAACATCACACTTGTAAGGCTTCTCTCCAGTATGTATTATTTTATGTTTATTAAGACCACTATAGCATGTAAACCGTGCTCCACAAATATCACACCTGTAAGGTTTCTCTCCAGTATGTATTCTTTTGTGTTCTTTCAGATGAGAAGACTGTGTAAACCCTACTCCACAAACATCACACTTGTAAGGTTTCTCTCCAGTATGTATTCTTTTATGTTTATTAAGGTACCTACATTGTTTAAACTCTACACAACAAACATCACACTTGTAAGGCTTCTCTCCAGTATGCATTCTATTCCATTTTTTACAAGCTAGCATTTCATCACAATCATCATGCTTATAAGGGTTCTGTATTTCCTTACTCCGCATGTTGTTTACTAATACACAACTTATATCAACCCCATCAAGTTTATGAGTTTTTTTTCTGATGTCATCTGACCCACTTTCATTTTGAACCATGACCTTGAAATCATTCTGGGTCTTTCTGATGTCTGCTAATTTGTCTTGACAAATAATGGAATGTAAATCTTCATCACTTCCAGTTGTTCCAGACTCATCATAATTGTCATTTGTCAACAATGCAACACTGGTATAATCATTCTTGTACAATCTTTTATTGGTGTTGATGCTCTGGGCTTGGTATGGCACATCTGAAATTATATGGGATTTAGATGAAAATAAATAACTAGTATATGATAAGCAATCAGTTATTAGATGTCATAAAGTGTGTAGCTCTATACAATTTTAGCAAGACATATGGCTTAGTCGTAATAAAAAATTGGGGGCTAGCATCAAATTTCATTCTATATCAGTAAAATAAACAATTTCCTTCACTGTGAGCAAAACTTTTGTTTAACATATGTTTATATTAATGCCTGCATTGATTTGCTTTGCCTCTGTTAAATGTTTACAAGTTCTGCTGAATGTCATGAGTAGACACAAAATGTTCAATTTTTAGAAAATTTGCATATGTTAATTCTGGAAAATAATTTTGACTTTTGTTTGTGACATTACCGGGACCATAAAAGTAGCAATGAAGTTTACTGAACATATAAATTCATAATATATTGTGATAGTGCACAGTGTTAAATTAGAGTCCTCTTACCAGACAGGAAGAAAGAGAAAGAAAGGTAACACTTCTGGACTTGTATTAAAATTGTCTAGACATCACTACCAGCAACATAGAACACAAGAATGTGTGAAACTCTTTGTCATATATAATCTCAAGACTTTCAACACAAAACCATTATTACATTTCTTATAACATGTTGAGCTGTGGTGGTGCAGTGGTTAGTGCACTGGCTTCCCAGATTGATGGTCCTGGTTCAATCCCTAGTTGATCACCAATTGAGGTGGGATTTTTTAGTCTGCAAATGGCTCTGGGGTCAACCCAGACTCATGAATTCGATACCAGAGCAACTCGGGCAAGGTTATGGCGGCAGGTGTGATGCTGACCACATCACCCCTAGTGTGTCATATGGTTAAGAAAATTTGGGCCTAACACCATATTACCAATATGCCTCAATGGGCATCTTCTTCTTTGATCCTTAGCCGCCGACCGTCAAAGCAGTCAGTGGCCATTACGCCTGGTGGCATCTTGTAGGGCAACAACAAATTGATTCCACTTTGCTTGGTCGGAGGCCATCCTTCGTACAGTGCCCCAACTCTGGTTCACTTTTTGCATCTCAGCCTCCACAGTCCTATGCCAAGTTGTTTTTGGTTGCCTCTCTTTTGCTTTCCTTCAGGGGTCCATAGCATAGCTGTTCTTGTGATGGCATCAAGGTCTCTTTTGAAGACATGGCCAACCCAGCTCCAGCGTCTGCCGGCTATGATGGTGTGCATGTCCTCTTGCTTGCTCCGAGTAAGCAGATCTTGGTTGGTGATGGTATTCGGCCAAAAGATTCGGAGAATTTTTCTTAGGCATGTTGTGTGAAAAGAGGACAATTTCGACATTTCCTTCTCCGTAACTCTCCAGCTCTCTGCACCATAGAGAAGCACAGAAAACACACAGCTCTGATATAATCCTAATTTTGTGCTTGTGCTGTACTGAGAGGACTTCCAGATGTTGTTTAGACTAAAAAAGGCTGTTCTTGCTTTGTTCATTCTGTTGTTGATGTCTTTGCTTGCTCCGCCGTCTGGTGTTACTATGCATCCTAGGTATGTGAAGGCATCTGTCTGTTCCAGTTGCTGATTCCTTACTGATATGGGCTCAGGGTTGCTCACATTGAGCGTCATGACCTCTGACTTCTTTAAATTGATGTTCAAGCCCACCTGCTGGCTATACTTATTAAGTCTATCCGTTTTTTCCTGATTGTGTTGATGTGAATGTGCTAGTAGTGCAATGTCATCTGCATGTTCCAGATCTTCCAATGTAGAAAATGTAGTCCATCTTATTCCTCTTGGACTGCCCTCTGTCGTCTGGCACATCACCCAATCTATGACTGTTAAAAATAGAGTGGTTGATAAGGGGCATCCCTGTCTTACTCCTGTCTTCACCTCAA
Source organism: Oreohelix idahoensis (assembly GCA_024509875.1). Taxonomy (NCBI): domain Eukaryota; kingdom Metazoa; phylum Mollusca; class Gastropoda; order Stylommatophora; family Oreohelicidae; genus Oreohelix; species Oreohelix idahoensis. The sequence goes on from JAMPIV010018906.1 coordinate 167,712, forward strand.
AGGTTAGGTTGCTCTGCCCAACACTACACGTAAAGTTGGCATAGAGGCTTTTTATAATTGACACTATGCAGCTTGTAATTCCATAAGCCCTCAGTATTTTCCATAAACTGTCCCTATGTATGCTGTCAAAAGCCTTTTCAAAATCAACTGTACAGCTGTCTTTGCCATTCTGAGCACTGCTCTATAATGTTCCTGAGGGTAAATATATTATCTACACATCTTCTGTTCTTTCTAAATCCTGCTTGTTCTTTCCTCAGTTTGTGGTCTACTGCTTTTGAGATTCTCTGTATAATTATCCTGCCTAGTATTTTGCTGGGAACTGAGAGAAGAGTTATTCCTCTCCAATTATTGCAGTCTGCAAGATCTCCCTTCTTGGGCAATTTGACAATTATTCCTTTGTTCCACTCTGTTGGTGTTGTCCCTGTTTTCCAGACTTGTGCAAATAGTGGTTCTAATAGTTCTGCTGCTAGCTCAGGGTCTGTCTTAAATAGCTCTGCATTTAAGTTATCATGACCAGGAGCTTTTCCATTCTTTAACCCTTTGATTGCTGTGATGATTTCTTCTTTTCGTGGGATGTCTGTATTAACATCTAGATCATTTTCAGCCTCAGGAACATTCAATTGTGTCTCTGGAGTTTCCTTATTCAGAGTTTCTCTGAAATGCTCTGCCCATCTTGTTTCCTGACCCTCTGCTGTCGTGATGAGATTTCTGTGCTTATCTCTTACTAATGTAATATTGTTTGCACCTCATTTTCCACTGATGATTTTAGTTATTTTGTATACTGTGCTTTGTTCATTTCTCAGTGCTGCCTCTTCTGCCCGTCTTGCAAGGTCATCCAGAAATGTCCTTTTGTTAGCACGGGTTTGACGTTTAACTTCCTTGTCCAGCTGACTGTACTGTTCACTATATATTGCCTTTAACCTGGGAGACTTAGCTTCTGTTTTCTTTCTTTTCATTTCCTTTCTCTTCGCTATGGTGTTCAGCATATCTGGTGTTATCCAGTCTTGGCTCTTTCTTTCCTGGAATCCCAAGCATGACTTGCTGCTTTCCTTGTATATTGTTGAGATGGTGTTGAATCTCTGGTCAACATCACCGATCTCTGTTCTTTCCTGGCTTTTGATAATCTCATATCTTCTCTTTACATCGAGCAGGAAAGCTTTTCTGGTGAGGGGATCCTTCAGTTTTGTGATGTTGTATCTTTTCTGTTTGACTGCAACTGGTCCAGCAGCTCTGAGTTTCACTTTCAGTCTTGCTACTACTAGGTGATGATCACTTCCCACATCTGCGCCTCTTCTTACTTTTACATCTTGTAGTGCATGTCTCCATCTGCCATTGATCATTATGTGATCTATCTGGTTTCTGTCTCGTCCGTTTGGTGATTCCCATGTTAACTTGTGCACTTCCTTGTGTGGAAAAAGTGTTCCTCCAATGACCAGGTTGTTAATACTGCAGAAGCTTATTAATTTGTCCCCATTCTCATTTGCTGTTCCACTGCTGCATTTCCCCATTATTCTTTCATTATAATTATTGTATGCTCCCACTTTCGCATTTAGGTCTTCCATTACTATAATGAGATCGTACTTGGGTGTAGTTTCCATTTCTTTTTGTACCTGTTGATAGAACTCGTCCTTGATCTCTTCATCGCTGTCGTTTGTTGGTGCATAGCATTGTATAATTGTGGTGTTGGTGAACCTCCCTCTTAGTCTTGCTCTTATCAGTCTGTTGTTGATGGGTTTCCATTCCAGTATAGACCTTTCCATTCCTTTCTTCAGGATAATGGCTACACCTTCTCCCCTTACCTGTCCATCTGCTCTCGCTTATTCCCAGGATATGTATCTTGTAGTTCCTCATCTCTGCTGTGATTTATCTCAGCTTTCCTGCCTCATTCATAGTTCTGAGGTTCCAAAAACCAATTCTGGTTTCATGTTTTGCGGTCGGGGCATCCGTTTTCATGCCAGTGGCTTCCTTTCAGCTTTCACCACTGTCAGTCATACGAGCCTGAGACTCCGGATGTCCATCCCGCAGCAAAGTTTTTCCATTTACTGTTGTTTCCGTAACAAGTGCAATTTTTTTACATAGACAGGGGTGTCGGCCCTGTGCTAAAACCCCCAACCTGGAGTACCAGAGTACCAGCTTTTGTCTGACCCCTACCCACGCAGACCAGTCCAGCTTGGTTGAACCTACCAGGAGTAAATCTCCCACTGGCATAGCTCTAGGGATTGTCAGGGTACACAAGCTGCCATACCGCTACAAGGTATAGGTACCATTGATGGCAGCTCAATGGGCATGTAAAAGGATTATTTATCTAACTCTAGGTAATAAATGTCTACAATTTTAGTGAATATAAATATAAGGATAACATCATACATTATGCAGAATGTAAATCTTCACAGCAGCCAGTATGGCTGAATAGTATGGCTGAATAGTATGGCTGAATAGTATGGCTGAATAGTATGGCCAAGTAAATAATATAAACTATGAATCTTGTATAATTTATTATACATTTTTAATGTAAAGTGGGTCTTTGAAAGGTTTTTATTGATCCAGTTTACATGTTTTACCCTGAAGAGATTGATAAGCATGGAAGGAGTAATGGATGTCAGTAGTAGTGGGGTGGAGATGACCTTTTCTTGCTTTTCAGTGGATAAGAATTTATAAAGTAATTTGTAAAGAAGGCTGAATATAAAACAAGCAAAAATAGGAAATTATTGGAGGTCAAACTCTATGACTAAATTATAGCTGGGATTGTTTGGCACTTAAGTCAGACAAGAGGTGAGAGCGGCTAGCAGTGACAACATGATAATATTAAAAACCAAATTTAATCTCGATATGTTTTATAAGGAGCTGTTCCCTTGAGTGAAGTTTGGTGGATAAAGAGTTATAATGGAAAGTAAAGATGTGGGGTAAAATCTTGTAGTGATGGCAATTATGAATAAAATTAAGATGACAGGTGAATCTAGATTTTATAAAAGTGACAAAGGCAAAGTTGGTAGTAGTAGTAGTAGTAGTAGTAGTAGTATTAGTAGTAGTAAGAGATAGGTCATGTGGAAGACTGAAACAGATGATGAACATAAGGGGTTTTACTTCAGGGAAGACATGATTAGAGGAATAATGAGCAAAGTCAAAATATTGACATAATATGGTAGCTAAATTTATAACAAATTTTGAGGAACAAACACCTGTGAGTTACTGGGGCTTGGAAGAGGAGCAAAGAGTGGTAACACTGTTTCCTACCATGCACGTTGTAACAAGTGACTATGGAGGTTTGGTTATTGGGCTGTTACCCCATCCTGTATGAAATCTTTACCACAAAAACTTCAACAAAACAATATATATATATATATATATATATATATATATATATATATATATATATATATATATATATATATATATATATATATATATATATATATATATAAATACTTACTTACTTACTTAGTCGTTCCCCTTCTACCGTGAGGTGTAGAGGTTTGGAAGAGAGAGCGCCAGACTATCCTATTGGCCGTCTTCCTCCTGGCCTGGTTCCATTCTAGTCCTCGGTCCTTCAAAGATTGTCTAATGTTGTCCTCCCAGCGAACTCTGGGTCATCCTGGGGGTCTGGATCCCTGGCTCTTTGTTTCCCATGCTTGTCATGGTAGCCGATCTTCTCCCATTCTGCAGACATGGCCAAACCATCTTAGTTGGGACTGTTCTACTTGGGTCTGCAGGGGGTAGGATTTAAGGCCTTGACGTATCGTCTGGTTGCGGACCATGTCTCTTCTTGTTACTTCAACCACCTTCCTCAGATACCTCATTTCTGAGGTTTGGCTCTGGCTTTTATGGGTTGTAGTCATTGCCCATGACTCGCATCCATATGTCAAGACTGGGACATAGGTGGAGCGGTATACAGCCATCTTCGTTTTCTTACCAACCTCTCTCTTGCTGAGGAATCCTTGATTTATGGCCTGAAAAAGTCTCCCAGCTGCAGCTTTTCGAGTGGCCAACTCTTTTTTTATGCCTCCCTTTCGGTCTATAATAGCTCAGAGATATTTAAAGTGGTTGGCCTGCTCCAGGACCTGTTCTCCCAGCTTAATCTGATTTCTTTCTTCTCGTGATATCACCATGGATTTTGTTTTATATATCCCTAAATTTATTATATATATATATATATATATATATATATATATATATATATATATATTTATATATATATATATATATAGATATATATATATATATATATATATATATATATTTGTATGTATATGTGTGTATATATATATATATTACATATATGGCTATTCCAAATAAACCTCGGATTAGCTGGTAAAAATAAACTGGTTGCCATAGCAACATGGCACATTGCCTGCAGTAATCAGTATTGTGTTATCTCGCTACATGCAAACCCACAGTCCCAATTGTTCAGTTGTTCATGAGTAGCAACCAAGTAAACATGGACCCTGCCATTGCCACTCTCGCCAGCTATGAGGTCCATGGTGTGATTCATTTTCTGCAAGCAGAAGGACACAGCACCGCCGAGATTATATATAAGCCAAAATGATTTGTTTGTCTTTGAAACAAACATTAATGCCTTGAAGTTTATTCTTGAAATTTGGCAGAGTTACTCTTTGGATTGTCCGTGGTAACACCATGAAGTTATTGTTGACCAGAACATTTTGGTGTTGACCAAAAAAAATACTAAAGTACTGTCATTGCATTTTATACATGCTTAAAAGCTGAATCAAGGAAAACAGCTCATGCAAGAAACCAAGAGAAACAATCGAAATCCAATTTTAATTATTTTACAATGCACATTAAAATTGTTTATCAAACACTTTATTTTAAGTGAAAATAAAAAAAAGGTTTAGTTTTAAGTAACATTTTTGATGATATGACTATACAAATTTGATAGGATTCATTTTAAAAAGCTGATATTAATTTAAACTCAGTTTAGCAAAGTGGATACTTACATGATTAATAGTATACTCAGACTGTAAGGTCATTTTATGTTGGGACGTGTGCCCACATAATAAATGTGCCCAAGTATAACTGATAGGCCCTATTTCTTGGTTGAACAAAGTGTGCCTCACTAAAAGGAGGCAAACTTTTTTTTTTTTTTTTTTCCTCTAACAAGCGGCACTCGAGCTTTCCAGCCCTTTTGGCCCAATGACATGTCATTGCGAGGCTGGGGAGACAGTGGACTTTCCTCCCAACCCGGTCAGGAGCTTCGCTCATTCCCATCCACAGGGGGTTTATCTGCAGGAGCCATTCAGGTTATTCAGTCAAATTCCCGGTCGATGACACTCCTACAAATGCCCGCGCCCGGGCTTGAACCATGAAAACCTAGTCGCCAGTGCAACGTCTTAACCATTACACCAGCGCGGCTCCCACTTTCATTTAAAGTAAGTAATATGTTAAGAAAACAATTCATTTCAGACAGCATTATGCGCCCAAATGATAAATGCACCCTAATATAACCAACAGCCTGTGTGTCTTAGTTGAACAACTTGTGCCTCACTAAAAGGAAATTTTATTTAAAAGTTAGTGATATAGTTAGTAACCACATTTTTTCGTACCGCATGCTCTCTCTCATTTTGAACATTAACTAAGCAAGCCTCATGAAAATGAAGTAATTTTGTATTTAAAAAAAACCCCTAATAAGATAGTGGATCAACCAAATCAAATGATCTATTTTATTTGACATGTACCCACATATAACCAGTGGGATCTTGCATCTCGGTTAAACAGTGCATGTATTGTTAAAAGCGAAGCACAAATTGTTTATGTTAAATTCATATACACCTAGGACTGTCTTTTATATAAAAAGTATTTTATACACATGCCCTAATATAATGAAATGACATTGCGTCTGCGATGAACAAAACTTTTAAAAATAATGATGCTCACAAAACTTTGCAGACCCTCTCTTTTGCTTTTCCAGTAGTTATACTGTAGCAGAATCCCCAAGAAAGACACATACAGACCTCCAACCATTACTGAATGCATGCCAGTGTTGACAATAATTAAAATTAAAAACATATTCGAATGGAATAATACTGTACAGCACACGGAACAAGGAGCCGAAGTAGCTCAGTGGTTAGTGCACTGGTTTCCTAGCTCAGTGGTCCATGGTTTGATCCCCAGTTGAAGTGGGATTTTTTTTTTTAGTCCGCAAATGGTTCTGGGGTAGACCCAGCCTCATGAATTGGGTAGCAGAGCAGCTTCTGGGAAGGTTAAGTTGGCCAGCGTGATGCTGATGGTCAAGAAAATATGGGCCTAACACCATAATCCCAATATTTAATAGGCGTGTAACGGGATCTTTTACCTTTACCTTTTACACGGAACATACACAATAAGAAAATATATCACAGAAAATAATAAGTGTCCTTTTACAAGAACAATGGACATGTTTAAATAGGGTGTGCTATAAAGAAAAGAATAAACATTTTAAATAAAGGGAAATGGTGGACTATTCATTCTAGGTGAGCTAAGTCTGATGGACAAAATATATCATATGTTGTGGTGCAATAACACATCACTAATGTATATGTTGTGGTGCAATAACAATTCACTAATGTATATGTTCTGCCATCACCGGTGTCAATACCTTGTCGAGGTATGGTGGCTTGCGTACCCTGATTACCCCCAGAGCTATGCCAGCGGGAGTTTTACTCCTGGAAGGTTCTACCAAGCTGGACAGGTTTGCGCGGGCAGGGGTCAGACTAAAGCAGACACCCTGGTCCTCCAGGTTGGGGGTTTTAGCGTAGGGCTGACACCCCTGTCTATGTAAAAATAAATGAAGTTACGGAAACAACAACAAATGAACAAACTTTGCTGTGAGACGGACATGCGGAGTCTGAGGCTCATATAACTGTTAGTGGTGAAAGCCGAAAGGAAGCCACTGACACAAAAACGGACGTCCTGACTTCAAAACGTGAAACAAGAATAGGATTTTGGAATGTCAGGACAATAAACGAGACGGGTAAACTAAAACAGGTCACGGCAGAAATGAGAAACTATAGGTTACACATTCTAGGGATAAGCGAGAGCAGACAGGGAGCAGATGAAACAGTACTTTACTCAGGAAGGACAGGAAAAATTAGAAAAAACAGCAACAGATTAAGATTGTGAGGGAGATTCACCAAGAATTACAATCAGGAAACATTAAACACATAAAGATGAAAAAGGAAATGAAAAGAAGGGAAAACAGAACGAAGTTTCTTGTAGCTACTAACAACTGGTCATTGAGGAACACTTTTCCACACAAAGTCATGGCAATTATTGAGAGAAGGACTGAAAGGTGTAGCTGGACAAGGAAGTTAAAGGCAATAGGACATTACAAAAGGGAAACCCATCAACAACAGACTGATAAGATTAAGATTGTGAGGGAGATTCACCAAGACTGGATAACATCAGAAACATTAAACACCATAAAGATGAAAAAGGAAATGAAAAGAAAGAAAACAGAAGCGAAGTCCCCCAGGTTAAAGCAATTATATAGTGAACAGTACAGTCAGCTGGACAAGGAAGTTAAACGCAAACCCGAGCCAACAAAAGGTATTTCCTAGATGATCTTGCACGACAGGCAGAAGAGGCAGCACTGAGAAATGAACAAAGCACAGCATACGAAATAACTAAATTCATCATCGGAAAACGAAGTGCAAACAATATTACATTGGTAAGAGATAAGCAAGGAAATCTCATCACGACAGCAGAGGGACAGAAAATAAGATGGGCAGAGCATTTCAGAGAAACTCTGAAGAAGGAACCACCAGAGACACAATTGAATCTTCCTGAGGCTGAAAACGATCTAGATGTTAATACAGACATTCCACGAAAAGAAGAAATCATCACAGCAATCAAAGGGTTAAAGAATGGAAAAGCTCCTGGCCATGATAACTTAAATGCAGAGCTATTTAAGACAGACCCTGAGCTAGCAGCAGAACTATTAGAACCACTATTTGCACAAGTCTGGAAAACAGGGACAACACCAACAGAGTGGAACAAAGGAATAATTGTCAAATTGCCCAAGAAGGGAGATCTTGCAGACTGCAATAATTGGAGAGGAATCACTCTTCTCTCAGTTCCCAGCAAAATACTAGGCAGGATAATTATACAGAGAATTTCAAAAGCAGTAGATCACAAATTGAGGAAAGAACAAGCAGGATTTAGAAAGAACAGAAGATGTGTAGATCATATATTTACCCTCAGGAACATTATAGAGCTGTGCTCAGAATGGCAAAGACAGCTGTACATTAATTTCGTTGATTTTGAAAAGGCTTTTGACAGTATATATAGGGACAGTTTATGAAAAATACTGAGGGCTTATGGAATTCCAAGCTGCATAGTGTCAATCATAAAAAGCCTCTATGCCAACTTTGCGTGTAACGTTAGGCAGAGCCACCTAACCTTTGAGGTGAAGACAGGAGTATGACAGGGATGCCCCTTATCAACCACTCTATTTTTAACAGTCATAGACTGGGTGATGCAACAGACAACAGAGGGCAGTCCAGGAGGAATAAGATGGACTACATTTTCTACATTGGAAGATCTGGAATATGCAGATGACATTGCACTACTAGCACATTCACATCAACACATCCAGGAAAAAACGGATAGACTTAATAAGTATAGCCAGCAGGTGGGCTTGAACATCAATCTAAAGAAGTCAGAGGTCATGACGCTCAATGTGCACAACCCTGAGCCCATATCAGTAAGGAATCAGCAACTGGTACAGACAGACACTTTCACGCACCTAGGATGCATAGTAACACCAGACGGCGGAGCAAGCAAAGACATCAACAACAGAATGAACAAAGCAAGAACAGCCTTTTTTAGCCTAAACAACATCTGGAAGTCCACTCAGTAATGCACAAACACAAAATTAAGATTATATCAGAGCTCAGTGCTTTCTGTGCTTCTCTATGGAGCGGGATGCTGGAGAGTTACAGAGAAGGAAATGTTGAAAATGTCCTCTTTTCAAACAACATACCTAAGAAAAATTCACCGAATCTTTTGGCCTAATACCATCACCAACCAAGATCTGCTTACTCGGAGCAAGCAAGAGGACATGAACACCATCTGTGATAAAATTAACCGTGATACAACGTTAAAATATCTCCAAAGATAAAATGTAGGGATGAAAATAATGCGTAAGCTACTAGACGACATGATCGCCCACGCCGCGGGTCACCACCCGCCATGGAAACTAACTTGTTAGACGTGAAGGCAAAATGTTTACCCTTGGAACGGGATGAGAACGGAGATCAAAAGAAAAAAATATGACTGAACACGTGCTTGAAAATAGCAAGGCTAAAAAGATGCAATTGGTGGGGAGAGGAAAAAATTTACGTCCCCAAGTTGACACAAGGTAAAGAAATCGACAAAAGGGACCTTAGCTATTATACGCAACAGTCATTTCTTGGACGCTTTTGCGATAACTTAGTCCGTTTATTTGAATTCAGCGGCAAACGCATTACAGAAGATGCTCGAACATATTTCAAAAAAACAACTAACCTTGAAAAGTAACGTTTTCTTAATAATAATGTTAGGAATATAAAACCTAGCTGGCCGGATGGCCCATCTTGAGCAGAGAAATAATATGCTTTCATTTATACAGACGGATAGATAATAAGAAAGATATTGACAAAAGACTGTGTTGTTCATATCAGCGAGCGACTGCATTGAAACAAAAAATGTCACTAATTTTCAAAAATTGCGGCCTTGAGACTCAAGTGCTAAAATCTAGTTGGAATGAAAGAGTGGGAATGGGGTGGAGAATTGTGGCTAAAAATAACTTTAAAGGCAAAATTGTGTAGGGGACGGCAGAGTTGGTTAAAAAAACAAGGGTGTTTTTGTAAAAAACGCAAGTAGAGATAGACGGACCAACAGACAATAATACATACTTGACTGAGGTATGACTAAATTGACTTTTGTTAGGAGGTTTGAATTTGAAAAGAAAAAAAGCGGTGATTGGCCACAGATAAACATATTATCGGCGCTCAGACGCGCATTTTTGCCATTTAACTAAAAGCTGTCCAGTAGAAGACACAGTAAATAATTCAGTGGTGTATTTCCCAAAAAGCTATTCAATATTTAGAGGGACGCCATACTAGAGCCAGCAGCTCAGCTGAGTTTTGCTAGCATATAACTGTGTTCTCTATTCATAATTCTGGTAAGACTGAAAGTATTTCTTTATATATTTTAATATTGTTTAATGTTTCGAGTGATTTGATACTGCCATATCAAAATCTATCCCTTACAACAAGTAAGGATTCGCTCTAGACCCCCCACCCCAGTTCAGGGTCTAGAGACAAACAAAATACATAAACTCCAGCAAGGATTATGAAGGGCGGATCAAGTGTTGAGATCAGTGGAACATATCACCTATCCTATTCAATGGCAGGAAGCTAATGAACATATTTCAGAATATGTAGTCTGGGGGAACTTATCCTATGTGAAACCAACTTGGTAAGATGTGCTGTATGGTCAGAGAGATCTGACCCATCTATGTGGTGTTGTTGTGTAGTGTTGAGTGTAGAAGTGGCTCAGGAGGTAGAGTTCTGACACATGACCAAATACTTTTATTTCAGAACTGTGAGTTTTTATTTGGCACCAATGTGGTGTCAAATGATGTGTTGAATAATACAAGAGTGGACCCGTGCAGTCGAATATTTTGGCAGAGCATCCTTATATTGCCCCCAAGCATGGAGAGGTGGGGCCACCAGATTCCAGCACCAGAACTACTCATTCAAGATACGTGAGTGTCTGGCCTGCTGGACATTCACCCAACTTATTTTCTAACACACCAACTATATTTCCATCAATAAAGGGACAATGTTTAGTAGCCATAGACAGGGAGTGATGAGGCCACCCCAACAGCACATCCATTAATCGTTCTCCCAGATAAATTACAACTATAAACAGTAGTAATATTAACTAGTCTTGTAAAATACATATGTACACACCTTTCATTTATTATGCCATATATTCATGCATTTTATATCCTAATTTCAAAACCTTTCATATGTTCTGACCAAAATAAAACCTTGGTTCAGAACAAATAAACTTAAAGAAAATTTACTATCAAAATTTTACACAGCTTGAGTTAGTTCAGTGTGTTATAACATTTTATTAATATTATTAGACTTATTAAAAACTCCGCCTATGCCGGTCCCAAGCCCGGATGAAAAAAGGAGGAGGGCGGCCTGCATGGAGGCCGTAAGGAGGCAGCCCCTCCACCATGCAAAGGCACAACAGGCCAATCACCTGTTTGTCTTAAACTATGATTACAAGCAATATAAGAGAGAAAACCGGACTGATTCTAAAGGCGACGAACTGGAACGGACTACGGACTACGACTTATGGAACATGGAACACAAGAAGTATAAATGGGAAAGAAGAGGAGCTGATGGAAGAGATGAGGAAAGCAAAACTAGAAATCCTGGCTATTACCGAAACAAAGAAAAAGGGACAAGGAGTCATGGATCTCGATGGCAACACTCTGCTATACAATGGTGTACCCACATCTGAAAGAGCTAAAGGGGGTGTGGGTTGCATTGTGGCCAAAAACCAGAAAGATAGTATCAAGGGATGGAACTTTGTCTCGGAGCGCATTATGGTTGTAAAACTAAAAGAAGGAGAAACCATAGTCAACCTGGTCATAGTGTATGGGCCAAATGAGGATGAGAGAGCAGAGGTCAAGGAAGAATTCTTCGAGCTGCTTCAAAGGACAGTGGATGACTGCCTAGATGAAATTATCATGCTCGGAGATTTCAATGCCAGAGTTGGAAATGACCATGCTAGATGGGGTGGAGTTATCGGAAGATATGGAGAAGATACTCTCAATGACAATGGAAAGCGACTCCTCAGATTCTGCAGTGAGCAGAATCTGATCATTACCAACACAAAGTTCCCCCATAAGCGCATACATGCATACACTAGGTGTGAACCAACAAAGAATGAGAAGTCAGTGATCGACTATGCCATTGTTAGGAGGAGCTCATTCAAATATGTCCAGGATGCTAGAGTCTGGAGGGGGCCAGAGATTGGAAGTGATCACTACCTGCTTACAATCAAAAGAACAACTGAAAGAGTTGCTCAGCCTAGGAACTGTCCAGCACCACGCAAGAAACCAAGTAAACGAACGGAAGAAATGAGCATTAAGACCTACAAGCTGAAAGAGCCAGAAATTAAGACCAGATATCAGGGGCTTATTGCTACAGCGGTGAGGAAGCCAGAAGAACAACCTGATGACTTGGAAACCCTGTGGCTTAAATTCAAGGACATCATAAAGACAGCTGCTGCAGAAGCATGTGGTGAAGTCCGACTTGGGAACAAGAGAAAGAGGACACCTTGGTGGACAGAGGAAGTCAAAGAGAAAATAAGATTAAAGAAAATGGCATGGAAACAATATTTAGGAGCTAAAAAACACAGCAGGACAAATAGAGAAATATAGAGAATATGTGATACTCAGAACAGAAGCAAAGAACAAGGTGCTAGCAGCAAAACAGAAGTCCTGGGAAGAATTTGGAGAAAAGCTAGAAAAGGATGCGCAAGAAAACCAGAAATTGTTCTATAAGACCCTAAAGAACATGAGGAAGGAAAAACAATGCCCTCTTAAATTTATAAAGGACAAGCAAGGCAAATTGCTTACTGCCCCGAAGGAAGTAATGGAAAGATGGAAAGAATATTTCTCAGAACTCCTTGATGGTGAGCAAGGTAGAGCATCAGAAATGATAACCACTAGCACAGAAGAGGATACAAATGGTGATGAAGATGACATAAAGATGGAAGAACTGAAGGCAGCACTGGAGAAAATCAAGATGGGCAAAGCAGCAGGGCATGATGGTATAACACCAGAAATGGTTAAGTACATGGGAGCATCAGGCGACCTATTACTCCTAAGGGTCCTACAGGCAGCATGGTGCAACAAGGCCATACCAAAGGATTGGGAGATTGCCATTATAACACCGATTTTCAAAAAGGGTGACAATCGACAATGTGGAAACCACAGAGGCATATCCCTTCTCAGTGTCCCTGGTAAAATCTACTCTAGAATCCTAGAGCAGAGACTCCGATGCCTAGCTGAGCCACAATTGGATGAAGCCCAGTGCGGATTCCGAGCAAACCGAAGTACTCAAGACCTAATCTTCACACTCAGGCAGCTGAGTGAAAAGGCCCTTGAGTACAAGAGTGAGATCCATCTTTGTTTCATAGATCTGGAAAAGGCGTTTGACAGGGTCCCCTGGAGCGAACTTTGGGACTGTTTGGCAAGGAAGAACATTCCAGCACCTCTGATTCATGCTATACAGAGCTTCTACAAGTCTTGCAGAAATTATGTGAGGACAGCAAACTATAAGTCAGAAGAGTTCAGGACCACCACTGGTGTAAGACAAGGCGATATCCTGTCACCTTATCTTTTCATACTCCTCATGGACGATGTCATCAAGGCATGTAAGGAGAGAACAAGAAAGTATTCAGTGGGGTACTGGAAGATGAGACAGGTCTGTATTTCAGAGCTAGCATTTGCTGATGATGTTGTCCTGATTGCTAAATCAGAGACACATCTCCAATCCAACCTGCAAGTCTGGAAGGAAGAGCTGGAGAAGAGAGGGATGGTCATAAGCAGCTCTAAAACAAAATCCATGGTGATATCACGAGAAGAAAGAAAACATCAGATTAAGTTGGGAGAACAGGTCCTGGAGCAGGTCGACCACTTTAAATATCTCGGAGCTATTATAGACCGAAAGGGGGGCATCAAAGAAGAGTTGGCCACTCGAAAAGCAGCGGCTGGGAGACTTTATCAGGCCATAAATCGAGGATTCCTCAGCAAGAAAGAGGTTGGTAAGAAAACGAAGATGGCTGTATACCGCTCCACCTATGTCCCAGTCTTGACATATGGATGCGAGTCATGGGCAATGACTACAACCCACAAAAGCCAGATTCAAACCTCAGAAATGAGGTATCTGAGGAAGGTGGTTGAAGTAACAAGAAGAGACATGGTCCGCAACCAGACGATACGTCAAGGCCTAAAATCCCACCCGCTGCAGACCCAATAGAACAGTCCCAACTAAGATGGTTTGGCCATGTCTGCAGAATGGGAGAAGATCGGCTACCACGACAAGCATGGGAAACAAAGAGCCAGGGATCCAGACCTCGAGGACGACCCAGAGTCCGCTGGGAGGACAATATTAGACAATCTTTGAAGGACCGAGGACTAGAATGGAACCAGGCCAGGAAAAAGACAGCTGATAGGATAGTCTGGCGCTCTCTCTTCCAAACCTCTACACCTCATGGTAGAAGAGGAACGACTAAGTAAGTAAGACTTATTAAATATCTGTGTGTGTGTGTATGTAAACTACCACAACACATTACATATCAGTACCCTAGAATTTTAACGTAGTCACATTCATTAGTAAAAAAAGATATGTGTGAGGTCGTAGTGGTAGCAAGAAGGGCCTTCTGTAAATTCACAGCTACATTTATCTCAGGAGCCTTCACAGCTGACCTCATGCATCACACTAGGTAATATCACAATCATACAATACCATCAAATCCACTACATATATTGGGGTCTCTTGTCCAGGGATAATTAGCCTATCAATAATATTAGGATCTCCTGGTGGGAGAATTAAATTAGGGGAACAAATTATAAAAATTAAAAGTGTCCCTTAAAATTAAAAGTGAAAATAAAAGTTGGTGAATCTTCACAGCCAGTGGTAATTAATTAGTTAACTGGCTAATTAGAATTACTTTAGACTATAGTAATTAGAATTACTTTAGTGGTTGGAAATTTTATCTTGCTCATTGCTAAATTGTCAAAAAAGTATGGCGGAGCTAGCCAAATTCAGATCAGCTGCTGTGCTAACGGCGAAGGATATGGGAATGGATGGTCAGGTTTTAATTCAATATGTAACGGCTGAATGTGATAAGTATATTGAACGGGAAGAAAGAAGATTAGAAAAAGAGGCTGAAAGAAAATTAGAGTCTGAAAGGTTGGCTGAAGAGAAGAGGTTAGAGGCTGAGACTAAGAGGCTGCAGATTGAGGCAGAAGAAAAACGACAGCAAAGGGAGGCAGAAGATAAAAAGGCCGAAAGGGAAGCAGAAGAAAAAAGATTGACTGCCGAAAGGGAGGCAGAAGATAGAAGGTTGCAAAGGGAGCACGAATTACGACTAAGGGAGCTGGAGCTACAAGGCCAGGCTCCTGAAAATGGTGCCAGCCCTTTTGCCTCGGATGCTACGCCCAGTCTGGGAGCCTCAACATCAGCTATGGGGTTTCATTTAGACCATTTTGTTGAAAAAGACGATGACATAGAGGGGTACCTCGGACGTTTTGAGTTATTAGCTACTACATATGGGTTAGAGAGAGAGAGAGGTGGAGTTTAAAGTTATCACAGGGACTGAGAGGTACTTCTTATGAAGTCTTCGCAAAAATGAACAGAGAAGACCAAGACAATTATGACATGTTAAAGCAGGCTTTGTTATTAAGGTACGAAAAAAATGGTGAATTTTATCGTAAGAAATTTAGAAATGCCAAACTGTTGTCTGGGGAGACATACCACCAATTCTCTGCCAGACTGGAAACCTATTTGGAGAAATGGACGGCTCTGGGGAAGACCCAAGATCTTAAGGAGATGATCATGATAGAGCAATTGAGAGAGTCCATGGCTCCAGACATGAGAAAATTTCTCATGGAACAAGGTGCAGAGAAGTTGGGGGAGGTTTTAAATGTCGCTGAGAGGTATCAGGCAGCCCAGGCAGAGGTAAGTGGTGCTAAAAAAGAAGCACATAGACAATTTTAAAGCTCCACAGCAATTTAATAAATTTGATAATAGAGAACAGGGAAATAAAGGTAGGACAAACTTTGAACGGCCAAGAAATGACTATCGAGACAGAAACTCACAGTTCAATGACCAAAAATCCAATGAAAGAAAACCGTTTAACCAAGGAAAAAGATGGTGTAAATGGTGCAAGAAAGATAACCATAACACCGAATTTTGTAGAAGGAAACCTTCAAACATTGCTGCAATGAAGTCGGGGACTCAAAGATTAAAGGTTAATCCTAATGGACAGCAGGAACCTTATCACCCCCCAGTTTGTGAGGATGTTATTTGTAATGGGGTCACCATAAGGTGCCTTTATGATACAGGTTTGGATTATGATTCAGTTGTGAAGTCTAGCCTAGTGGACCCAAGTCAGTATACCACAGAAACAGTGGAAATACAAGGGGCGACTAAGGACATACCACTCATGACACTTCCCATCGCAAGGATAACGGTGAAAACTCGCTATGTGGAAGGAGAAATCAGAGCAGCAGTGATAGATGAACCAATCTACCCTCTGATATTGGGGTGTAGATACGTCTTCTTGGGGAATCCCGAGAAACCTGTGATCATGGCGACAGTGCAGACCAGGTCACAGAAGAAGGAGGAAGAAGGTGAACCTATAAATGCTCCTCCAGAGGAGATGAGGAAGGCGCAGGCTGAGGATAGGACACTCAAGCCATGTTTTAAAAAATTGCCCAAATGCCACACACCTCCGAGCAAGGGGGAATATTTTATGAAGAACAAACTATTATACAGGAAGGCCGGAACTGGAACAAATGGTCACAACCAGCTGGTTCTTCCCACTTCATATAGGGATAAAGTGATGGAACTCGGGCATGCGATTCCCTTCAGTGGTCACATGGGGATCAGCGCCACAGGACAGCGTATAGCTTGTCATTACTTCTGGCCAGGGATAACGGAGGATATAAAAAGATATGTCAAATCCTGCCCAGAATGTCAAAGGGTAGCTCCAAAGCACTGGACTGCTCCTGCAACTCTAGGGGAAATGCCCATAGTGGGAACACCTTTTGAGAGGGTTGCAGTGGATATTGTGGGACCTCTCACTCGGACCAAGAGGAGGAACAGTTACATCCTTACTCTGGTGGACACTTGTTCTATGTGGGGAGAGGCGGTAGCCCTGCCATCAATTGATTCAAAACATGTAGCAGAGGCACTACTTACAATATTCACCCGATTAGGATTCCCGCATCAAATCTTGACGGATAATGGCTCTCAGTTCAAGGGGAAACTAACGGAAGAAGTTTTTAAGCTATTTCAAGCCAGACACTTTCATTGTAGTCTGTACCATCCGCAAGGGAACGGCCAGGTAGAGAGGTTCAACGGGACTCTCATTTCTATCCTGAGAAAGCTGGCACACGAAAAACCGGATATGTGGGATCAATTCCTGCCCGCCGCATTGTTTGCGTATCGGGAGGTACCACATAGTTCAACCGGGATGGCTCCCGCAACTCTGCTATTTGGGAGGCCAATAAAAGGTCCCCTAGAAGCACTATTAAGGACCTGGACAGATGAGAAGGCGGAAGAGACTGTTACCTCATCTTATCAATATGTGAACGAACTGACCACTCGTTTGAAAGCTGGATGGAAACTGGCAAATGATAATTTGAAACAAGCCAGGAAGAAACATGCAGCATATTTTAATAGGAAGGCAAAGGACAGAGAACTAGCTGTGGGAGAGAAGGTGCTGCTTCTACTACCCGGCAGCCAGAATAAATTACAAATTGGATGGCAAGGTCCATATACGGTTCTAGAGATGGTGTCTAGAACAAACTATAAAATTGACAAAAAGGGGAAGGAGAAAGTTTATCATGTAAACCTGTTAAAGAAGTATCTGGACAGACCACTCCAGGAAAGCACCCCCTTACTGACCTTGGCTATCGCAACTCAAATGCAAAAGGAACCACTCACCTCACATGAATACCCATTACATCCTTGTGAAACAGCAGCACAGGTAAAAGTCAGTAAGCACCTGACTAAAAATCAGAGGGAGAGAGTTCAACAGGTTCTGGAGGAACATACAGATGTATTAACAGATAAACCAGGCCATACAAATTTGCTACAGTATGACATGAAACTGGTAGACTCAAACCCAATCTGTATGAGAGCCTATTCTATTCCGTTCGCGAAGGAGAAGGCATTGAAGGAAGAAATAGATTATTTGTTGAAGGAGGGGATTATTTCACACAGTGAATCATCTTTTAGCTCCAGTGTCGTTTTGTTGAGAAAACCGTCTGGGGAACACCGACTGTGCATAGATTACAGGAAACTGAATGCTGTCACAGAAGGACAAGTGGATCCATTACCAGACACAAAACAGTTATTTGCCAGATTAAACAAGGCAAAATACTTTTCAAAGGTGGATCTTAGTAAAGGCTATTACCAGATTCCAGTGAAGCCTGAAGTGAGACCTTATTTAGCATTTAGCACATCGGAAGGACATTATGAATTCAACATGCTACCATTCGGACTGAAAAATGCTCCGAGTGTATTTTCAAGGATGATGCGCAAATTGTTGGATCCCCTGAATAACCCATGTATCACGAATTTCATGGATGATATTCTCGTCGCCACAGAGACATTTGAAGAACACATTGACGCTCTAAAAATGTTATTTAATAGGCTTAGGGAGGCGAACTTAACTGCTAGGCCAACAAAATGTTGTATTGGATGCAAAGAGTTGGAATTCTTGGACACACTGTATATCAGGGTAACATGACCCCTGATCCCAAGAACTTGGAAAAACTGCAGAGAGCACCTAGACCACAAACAAAAAAGGACGTGCGATCATTCGTGTCGTTATGCGGATTTTATCAAAAATACATCAAGGATTTTAACTCTATTTGTGCTCCTCTGACTGATCTGACTCGCAAGGGACTTCCAGATAAAATTATTTGGACTGCGCAAAGTGAATTAGCGTTCCAAGACTTAAAGGAAAAACTCACTAGCAAGCCTATTCTCAAACTGCCTGATTTGACACAGGACTTTGTCTTAAGAACAGATGCAAGTAATGTAGGACTCGGGGCGGCTTTGTTGCAAAGATCATCTTCACCTGATGGGGAACTGAACCCAGTCGCTTATGCAAGCCGCAAATTGAATAAGGCGGAACAAGGATATTCCACAAGCGAAAAAGAATGTTTAGCGTTAATCTGGGCAATAAAGAAGTTTCAAATCTATCTGTATGGTAGGACTTTTGTGGTCGAGACGGATCATCAGCCCCTTGTATTCTTATCTCAGGCTAAGCATGAAAACGCAAGATTGCTGAGGTGGTCTTTATTGCTTCAACCTTATCAGATTAGTATCCAATATATCCCAGGCAAATTGAATGTCGGTGCAGATTTCCTCAGTCGGCACCCCTGTGATCAAAATTAGAGTAATGGCAGGCGTGAGGAGTAATTTTATCTATGTGTATCACTGGTTTTGGAACTTGCCGTAGGCATGTTTTCAAGTGGGGAGATGTGTGATAAAATTAACCGTGATACAACGTTAAAATATCTCCAAAGATAAAATGTAGGGATGAAAATAATGCGTAAGCTACTAGACGACATGATCGCCCACGCCGCGGGTCACCACCCGCCATGGAAACTAACTTGTTAGACGTGAAGGCAAAACGTTTACCCTTGGAACGGGATGAGAACGGAGATCAAAAGAAAAAAATATGACTGAACACGTGCTTGAAACTAGCAAGGCTAAAAAGATGCAATTGGTGGGGAGAGGAAAAAATTCACGTCCCCAAGTTGACACAAGGTAAAGAAATCGACAAAAGGGACCTTAGCTATTATACGCAACAGTCATTTCTTGGACGCTTTTGCGATAACTTAGTCCGTTTATTTGAATTCAGCGGCAAACGCATTACAGAAGATGCTCGAACATATTTCAAAAAAACAACTAACCTTGAAAAGTAACTTTTTCTTAATAATAATGTTTGGAATATAAAACCTAGCTGGCCGGATGGCCCATCTTGAGCAGAGAAATAATATGCTTTCATTTATACAGACGGATAGATAATAAGAAAGATATTGACAAAAGACTGTGTTGTTCATATCAGCAAGCGACTGCATTGAAACAAAAAAGTCACTAATTTTCAAAAATTGCGGCCTTGAGACTCAAGTGCTAAAATCTAGTTGGAATGAAAGAGAGGGAATGGGGTGGAGAATTGTGGCTAAAAATAACTTTAAAGGCAAAATTGTGTAGGGGACGGCAGAGTTGGTTCAAAAAACAAGGGTGTTTTTGTAAAAAACGCAAGTAGAGACAGACGGACCAACAGACAATAATACATACTTGACTGAGGTATGACTGAATTGACTTTTGTTAGGAGGTTTGAATTTGAAAAGAAAAAAAGCGGTGATTGGCCACAGATAAACATATTATCGGCGCTCAGACGCGCATTTTTGCCATTTAACTAAAAGCTGTCCAGTAGAAGACACAGTAAATAATTCAGTGGTGTATTTCCCAAAAAGCTATTCAATATTTAGAGGGACGCTAGCATATAACTGTGTTCTCTATTCATAATTCTGGTAAGACTGAAAGTATTTCTTTATATATTTTAATATTGTTTAATGTTTCGAGTGATTTGATACTGCCATATCAAAATCTATCCCTTACAACAAGTAAGGATTCGCTCTAGACCCCCCCCGCCCCAGTTCAGGGTCTAGAGACAAACAAAATACATAAACTCCAGCAAGGATTATGAAGGGCGGATCAAGTGTTGAGATCAGTGGAACATATCACCTATCCTATTCAATGGCAGGAAGCTAATGAACATATTTCAGAATATGTAGTCTGGGGGAACTTATCCTATGTGAAACCAACTTGGTAAGATGTGCTGTATGGTCAGAGAGATCTGACCCGTCTATGTGGTGTTGTTGTGTAGTGTTGAGTGTAGAAGTGGCTCAGGAGGTAGAGTTCTGACACATGACCAAATACTTTTATTTTAGAACTGTGAGTTTTTATTTGGCACCAATGTGGTGTCAAATGATGTGTTGAATAATACAAGAGTGGACCCGTGCAGTCGAATATTTTGGCAGAGCATCCTTATATTGCCCCCAAGCACGGAGAGGTGGGGCCACCAGATTCCAGCACCAGAACTACTCATTCAAGATATGTGAGCGTCTGGCCTGCTGGACATTCACCCAACTTATTTTCTAACACACCAACTATATTTCCATCAATAAAGGGACAATGTGTAGTAGCCATAGACAGGGATTGATGAGGCCACCCCAACAGCACATCCATTAATCGTTCTCCCAGATAAATTACAACTATAAACAGTAGTAATATTAACTAGTCTTGTAAAATACATATGTACACACCTTTCATTTATTATGCCATATATTCATGCATTTTATATCCTAATTTCAAAACCTTTCATATGTTCTGACCAAAATAAAACCTTGGTTCAGAACAAATAAACTTAAAGAAAATTTTCTATCAAAATTTTACACAGCTTGAGTTAGTTCAGTGTGTTATAACATTTTATTAATATTATTAGACTTATTAAATATCTGTGTGTGTGTATGTAAACTACCACAACACATTACATATCAGTACCCTAGAATTTTAACGTAGTCACATTCATTAGTAAAAAAAGATATGTGTGAGGTTGTAGTGGTAGCAAGAAGGGCCTTCTGTAAATTCACAGCTACATTTATCTCAGGAGCCTTCACAGCTGACCTCATGCATCACACTAGGTAATATCACAATCATACAATACCATCAAATCCACTACACCATCATAGCTGGCAGACACGAGTTGGGTTGGTCATGTCCTCAGAAGAGACCCCGATGCCATCACAAAAACAGCTATGCTATGGACCCCTGAAGGAAAACGAAAGAGAGGCCGACCAAAAACAACTTGGCAGAGGACTGTGGAGGCTGAGATGCAAAGAATGAACCAGAGTTGGGGCACTGTATGAAGGATGGCTACCGACAGAGCAAAGTGGAATCAATTTGTTGTTGCCCTACAAGACGCCACTAGGCGTGATGGCCACTGACTGCTTTGATGGTCGGCGGTTAAGGATCAAAGAAGAGAATGTATTTGTTGTGGTGCAATAACACATCACTAATGTATATGTTGTGGTGCAATAACAATTCACGAATGTAGACGTTGTGGTGCAATAACAAATCACTAATGTATATGTTGTGGTGTAATAACACATCACTAATGTATTTGTTGTGGTTCAATAACACAACACTAATGTATATGTTGTGGTTCAATAACACATCACTAATGTATTTGTTGTGGTTCAATAACACAACACTAATGTATATGTTGTGGTTCAATAACACAACACTAATGTATATGTTTTGGTGCAATAACACACCCCTAATGTCTATGCTGCATTGCAATAATACATCCCCAATCAAAATGGTGTTAGAGAATAATACATCCATAATTTATATATTGTTTGAATGGCAGTGACAAAGTTCTGATTATTCAATTTTATTGAAAATGAGAGGGTCAGGTAGCTTTATCCTTATGAAAAGAAAACTCACTATAAATATTTATATACACACACACACACCAAAATACATGGACACCTAATAGATTCACACAGATCGAATAACACAACCACCTAAAAGATTGACCACAAGAAGACAAAATACTGTAAATGATTTGTTTGTTAATGTGTGTAACTTGTGAGGAGTAAAAAGATGAAATCATTATAAATTTGTTATGACATGAGCCAATACACCATATGTGAATTTTCTTTGTATCATTGGTGTCTAAGATTTTGTTTTATGTGAGTACTGATGTATAATAATAAATGTGAATGCCAGACAAGGCAGAAGGTTCATGAGTAGACTCACTATTATCTCTATGTTTGGTACCTTAAGTGGTGTTCTAATCTTACAGATTTTAAAATTAAAAATTCATAGTGAGTTTCTTGGAAATCAGTAAAATGACAAAAAACAAATTAAATACAAATATTAAAAAAAAACATTTTATCTATTGTTGTTTCATCTATTTAACTAGAACTGCAGAGTTTCTCGCTCTTTTGCAGGCAATACCAAGTTGAAGATTCCTTGGTATTATCGACACTGTAGATTTAGGCTTTTCCTGTGGTTTTCTGCCATTCTGAAATGCGTTGAGTTTCTCCAGCTTGACTTGTAATTATAAAGGATCGTCACATCTGATCCTAAGCTAGGAGTAAGAAGCACGTGGCATACTGTGTATTCCCTGACATCGAAGGGGCTCTCCAACTATGCAGAGCAAAAATACTGTGCTCTGGTTCTGGGATCTCCGAAGGAATTGTCATGTCCTGCAGAGAGCTATTTCTCAGCTCCCCATTCCTATCATTGGGTCCACAGTGAGATCCTCCTGCAGGCAGTCAACCAAGTCAAAGCCAAAGACATATGTTTGGGGCTCAAGTGACTCCTCCAAGCTTAGTGCGCAATGCTAGGATCTTAACAATTGTCATCACAGAGGGAATCCCTGGAATTGTGTGGATGATTTTTTTGTTTTTTTTTGTTGCGTTCGCCCGCTAATACTCGAGGCGAAATCTCAGGTTATTATTTTTATGTCTAACCTGACATTGATTTTACGTGAGTATCCCTTTATTTCTTGTACAGAGACAGGTGTCCCTCGCCATTCAGGCAAATACTCGCGGATTTCGGAGGTACCCATTGCAGCTGGGTCGGCTCAGGAGCCGCCAGTCCCTGGTCGACAACACTCCTTCAAATGTCCTCGCCAGGTCTCGAGCTAATCCAGTCCAAATCCCAGTCGACGAAAAATCCTCAAATGCCGTCGCCCGGGTTTGATCCTGTATCACCCGGTCGCCAGAGCGGTGTTGTAACCACTACGCTAGCACGATGATATCATGAGTCATTGAGGATGTTATTAGTCTCACAGACAGAGGTTCACTTCCACATATGTGTATTATTGCATTGTGCATAGCTGGTGGTCATATAATGATGACTCCAGATATGCCTCCATGCATAATTCATCTATAAGACTACCATTTCATTACCTTCATCATCAGAAAAGTCAGGTTGTTCTACTTTCTTAATTCTTGGTGTTTTTGTAGCCATGATGTCAGCTATCTGATCATGAGTATCACAGTCTTCAGTGCAGTTATGACCATTATGATTCTGGCAGGAAAACACAAAATGAGAATTATTTAGTGAGCTTAATTATGGGTACATGAAATATGTTGTGATGAAAGTTGCGATCCATCTATGAAACGAATTCATTCAGTGGCACACAAGTAGTGTCATGTTAAAAGCAGACATACTCTCAGAGCAGTGGTGGTTTGATCATCACAAATCTAAAGTTGATATCACTGTGGTGTTAAATAGTACTTCTATGAATGAAACCTTAAGTCAAATTCTTAGCAGCCGCACGTGCGAACAATTATGGCCTCATACACAAAGGCAATTATTGTGTCAGACATGCTTCAGAAAGTCAAAAATGGATGGCTTCACCATGAATGGATAACCTCCATAGAAGCCTTGAAATGTTCAGGAACTTGTTTAGATTTACTGTCTTGGTCAGACAGGGGTATGCGGCAATGAAACAGCTGACAGACTAGCTTCAAGAGCACCCACAGTGCGTGCACTGGATATGGATAAGGGAGAGATACTACTTACAATTAATGATCATCTCTTAGAGAATGACACTGCCATCAATGAATTCTTAAGGCTGAGATTCCTGCAATTTGGCATCAAACATAAAACCAGCAGGGATGGATGTACAAGAGGATACATCTGGCATGTATACAACCAGCATGCAACAGGAAAAATTAGCATCCATACCCTTTGACATTTGCTGAGGGAGAGTGAGCACCTATGGGTTTGCCTGAAGTTCAATGATGTTGATTCTCATTAACAACAACAATAATACAGGTTAAAAAAAAACATTTAAACAGGCATATTTAATTTTGATTTTGAGAACATTTTAATAATTATGAGTTTACTGAAATGAGTATACAATGAAATTTTGTCTATCTTTTTTTATAATTTTATTAGCATGTCCCTGCTTAATGACAGAAACAATATTTTGACTGAGGCAGGCAGTAAATATTAATAAAAACTGTTTAAAAAAAAAAAAAACCATATATATCAAGGTGCTTTGGTGGTTTAGTGGTTAGAATGTTTGCCTTCTAAAGGTGCTAGCTACCTATCCCTCCCCACTCCAAGGGTTATACCACTGCTGTGTGGGTTTATAGTACTGCAGTTCTGGCTCACACTCCCAAGGGTATGACCACACAAACACTGGCTGACATAAGTAATAAACACATTTAGAGTACTTCCCTTTAATGTAGTAATACGCAACAGGGCCTCAAACGGCCATCATAACACAACATATACAAGTATGTAAATAACTCAGCAACATAGGCTATCACATCCACACACGAAGGTACAAACTATGCCTCAAACGGCTACTATGAATATCGCTCACCCGAGCGCAAGAGCTATGACAATGACAATCTCTGAATCATCGAAATATTATCAAATGATGGCTTGAAGATAATTCTATCTAGGCACTACAGCTACTCTAGACTAAACAACGTAACCATCACCAAGACCAGATAACATGGCAGGCACTAATGTCCCAGTACTCCAATACAGAATACACAGCCATCCAGCTGGTATAAGGGAAAAGGTTTTTCCCAGACAAGAGGCTACTTCTAATCCCAATTTTTCGCCTTTTCCCCCGACTCCTGGTAGTCACATGACCCGCCGGGTCAGCTAAATCTGCCAGTCCATTCAGTCTTTCCGAACCAGCTTTTCAATGATCACTAGACATACAATGCATGGCGAAATAACGCTGTGACAACATGCATTCTCTGCAGGCAGATGAGAACATTGTTTTACTTTCCAAAAATGTAAAGATATTTATTGCCAGTATGTGCTTTGTGCAAATATCATGCTTATTGAAGTTCTGTGCACAACAATGTTGGTTGTGCATGGAGGCATATCTGGAATCATCATTATATGACCACCAGCTATGCACAATGCTACAATATACATATGTGAAAGTGAACCACTGTCTGTGAGGCTAATTGTACCCTCACTGATTCTTGAAATCATCCACATTTTTCGAAGATTCCTCCTGTGGTGAAACTTGTTGAGAACCCAGCACTAATCTTGGAGAAGTCACTTGAGCATCAGATGTAATTCTTTGGCTTTGACCTGGTTGACTGCATGCAGGAGGATCTGACTATGGACCCAGTGACAGGCAGGGGGAGCTGAGAAGTGGCTCTGTGCAGGATATGACAATTTTTTGGGAGAACCCAGAACCAGAGCACAGTATTTTAGCTCTGGGAATGTAGGATAAAGAGTAAGGGACAGTACCTCATGGTGAGAGACAGCCATATCCTTAATGGATAGTCAGGATCCTATTTGGTTCCCCTCTTTTTATCTAGCTCATGTATGGCTCCACAAATACCACTTGTGTACGGCGGTGGCCAAATCCCAGGCAACAGGCTTGGTTGACTGGCTAAACTACATAAGTGAAGTAGGAGCAACATTACTCAAGGGAATGCCCATCTCTAGTACACAAAGAATGAGACGGTGAGTGAGGCAGAGGAATCTAAAAAGATCAATGGCTCACAAAGTGAAACAGTAAAGTGTGTGGCACACTAGAGGCATGTCGGACATAAAAAAAGACAATGGCTAGCCACCATGGAAGAGATTGGGGCCTTACCACGTATGTCCTAAAGAATGTAACAGAATCGCAACAACAAGATAAGAAATGATATGCAGAGAACTCATGGTCCCCTGGGGAGAAATCTGCTGTACATAACAACAAGGAAGAGGCAACTCCTCTAATGAGTAAGAAAGTACATAATGCTGAGTGTTCCTCAAATTCTTTTGAAAGGGGGAATTCTGAGAAAGACCAACTAAAAACTAGTAGGAGGAGCCTACAAATAGGAACATGGAACATTAGAACTCTAAATGGAGGAGGAAAGCTAGATAATCTCATTTTAGAGGCAACAAATATGAAACTTGATTTGCTGCAAGATTATTGAGTACAGGCTGCATAAAAAGAGACCAATCCACGCTTATACACTCAGGAGGAGAAAAACACTAAAGAGGAATGTTAATAAAGAAAGAATGATAAAAATACGTATGTGGATACTGGACACACAATGATAGAATGATGTTACTGAAAATGAGAGCAAAGCCATTTGACATATCAATCTTACAAACATGTGCGCCAACTAAAGAACACAGTGAAGAAGAAATAAAGGAATACTATGAAGAGCTACAATCAATCAATCAACGCCCTTTAGCTCCCCAAGGAGCATAGGCCTTCAATAAACACATGCCAAGTCTTCCTGTCCTGTGCCATCCGCTCAAGTTCTTTCCATGTTTTCCTCATCATTTTCACCTGTTTCCAGTTCTCTTCTCCATGTGTTTTTTGGTCTACCTCTGCCTCTCTTTCCCTGTGGATTCCAGAACAAGGACTGCCTTGTAATGCTATCAACAGGTTTCCTCAATGTGTGTCCTATCCATCGCCAGCGTCTTCTTCTCAACTCTTGTTCCACTGGCACTTGTCTGGTTCTTGTCATCAATTCCACATTTGTGACTTTGTCATACCATTTCAGTCCTTCTATTCTACGCAAGCACCCGTTTATAAAAGTCTGTAGTTTTTTGGTTGAAGAGCTACAACACACACTTAAACAAGTAAAATCGACAGATATGTTGATAGTAATTGTGATAAGAATGCAAAAATAGAAAAAGGAAAATACATGAAAATAGTAGGACAGTATGGACTAGGGAAAAGAAATGATAGAGACAAACTTATCCAGTCCTGTGAAGAAAAACAGCTGGTTATATGTAATACCTTTTTGAACACCACCCAAGGAAACTATACACATGGAAAAGCCCAGGTGATGTAACAAGAAATCAAATTGACTTTATCATGATAAACATAGATTTAAGAACATTGTCACAAGTGCAAAAACACATCCTGGCGCTGACAATAATTCAGATCACAATCCGGTCATCATCAAAGTAAATATAAAGCGAAAAAGAGCAGGAAACAGAAGAAAGGAGGAACCCGAGATAGAAATATCAGCACTGAATCAACCAGATATAAAACAAAAATATCGTGTCGATGTCAAAACTAAGTATGAACAGTTACTGACAGAAAGCATGGAACGGTACAGAAGAGAAAACCCAGAAGAGAAAACTCAGAAGAAAAAGTAGCCACAAAATGTGAATGTTTAAAAACAAGCATACAATCAGCAAATGCAAATTTACCTAAAAAAGGAGCCTAAGAAAAATCAAATTTGGATGGCAGATGACATCTTGTATAAAATGGCAGAAAGAAAGAGCAAAAAACACTCCAAAATATAAAACAATAGACAATGATATTCATACCATGTGTAGACAAGCAAAAGAGCGGTAGATAGAAACAAAATGCAAGGAAATAGAAGACATGTAAGCAAAGCACATGACAAGAGATATGCATGAAGAAATAAAGAAATTATCAAATAGGTCATGGTTTGCCAAAGGAGAACGCTGCATCAAGAACCAAAATGGTGTAATCTTACTTGATAAGAATGACATATCAAACAGATGGATAGTGTATGTAAAAGAACTATTTGAGGGCAGCAGAGGTAAAATATCATCACCAGATTCTAATGAAGGCCCAAACATTCTCAGATCAGAAGTAGAGAATGCAATACATATGATACAAAAAGGAAAATCAGCAGGCAAGGACAATATAAAAATTGAAATGACAGAAGCCCTGGAGAGCTTTGGTATAGCTACAATCACAGATAAATAACGATATATACAATACAGGATATATCGTATTGCACATGACAATGAAGACATCAGTCTTTACAAAAATTCAAAAAAAACCTAATGCAACAGAATGTTCAGACTTCAGAACAGTCAGCCTGATTGATGAGTCATGCAATTAAAATACTGCTCAAAACCATACAGGAAAGAATAAAATGTAAGGTATACAGCAAAAACCAAGAAGAGCAGTTTGGTCTTAGACGGAACAGCGGAACAAGAGAGGCAATATTACGCCTAAGGATATTAGCAGAAAAATATACAGAGGTCCAAATAAGAATGTACATGTGCTTCATTGACTTATACACCGAAAAAATTTTCAAACAGATAAAGGAAATGCCAGGACCGAACATCAATGGAAGGTCAATAAACAACCTTAGATATGCAGATGATACCGTGTTGTTAGCTGAAAGTGAACAGGGATTACAAGAACTAGTGAAGCAAGTGAACAGTATAAGTCATGAATATTTTGATTGGACATTAATACTGAGAAAACAAAAAACTATGATAATTAGCAAAACAGACAATAAGCCCAAATTAAAGATAAGTATAAATGGGAACATCCTGGAACAAGTCAAGAGCTACGTATATCTTGGTCATATAATAACAGAAGATGGCAAATGTGAAACAGAAATCAAGAAGAGAATAGGAATGGCCAAAGCTACATTCAACAACATGAAACGTGCACTGACATCCAAACAGTTAACTCACAAATTACAACTTAGAATCATAAAATGTTATACATATTCTGCATTACTGTATGGTGTAGAAACATGGACAATGAATAAGTAATTGGAAGAATGAATTGAGACTTGAGATGTGGATATATAGAAGATTGGGGCATCTCATGGAAAGAGATGAAAAAAACAAATAAGGAGGTCCTAGAAAATCTAGATATGAAAAGAGAACTAATGAGGGAGATCAAAGTTAGGCTGCTAAAATGCTTTGACCACATAAAAAGGCATAACACCTTGCAGAAGACCATAAAAGAAGGGAGAGTTGAAGGCAAACATGCAAGTGGAAGAAAGCGCTGTAAGTGGGAAGATAACATCAAGTGATGGACAGGAAAGGATCTATCAGAGTGCACCACCAAGACAAGAGACAGCTCTGCATAGTTCGAGAGCCCCCTTGAAAATTAAAAATTAGAAACCTACCCACCACAAAAATATTTACAGAATGTGTGATTCCTATATACACACATTGGGATTTTCGTCAGTGCTACAGAGTTCATGCACTGTGCTAAGATCCTCCTTGTGTGATCTAAAGGAGGAGATCAGAGCACTGATGGAGTAGTCCATGTGCAATGAAGATAGTCATTAAAACCAAACCCCTTGGATGGTGAGGAAGGCACTGAATGCTGCAGGTTTCTTACTCCTAACTTGGGACCAGATGTGATGATCCTTTAAATGCAAACCAAGCTGGAAAAACTGGAACTCATGACTTCAACTCAGCACATTTCAGAATGGCAGAAAATTCACAGGAAAAGCCTAGATCTACAGTGTAGATAACACCAACAAGTCTTAGTACTGGCTGCATAAGAGGAAAAAGCTCAGCAGCCCAAGTTAAACAACAACAACACTACGTTGGGTTAGATGTATGTGTTGATCACTGTGTTTGACATAATAATTATTTCACATTGTTTGTACATTACAATACAGAAATAGTAAATCTGTGTAGTCAAAATTTAAAAATAAAATGCCTTAATTAATTTTACTTCAATCATCCAAGTAAGGATTGCAGCAAATTGTAAATATATTTTTCATTTCCAATAATACCAATATAATTTGTTTCTGGTATTAGACAGAATTTCAAATAAATATAAATGGTATCAATCTGAAACAAGTAGAAACATTCAACATCAATTCATAGAAAAGCCCCAGTAGAACATAATTCTAGAAAATGAGAAATAAACTTTACAATACACCATTTAAACTCTTTCAGTCCCAAGCAAAAAAGTGGGTTTGGCCCTAGCAAAAATGGCAACCCCAGTGCATTTTTATTGTTGTTGTTTGGAAATAATTTTTTAAAATGTTCATATGCATAAATTACTTTGTTGTTGTATATGAAACTGAAGGTAATTGGATGTACTTTACTCTTGTGCTACAAGTATAAAAGCTTTCATTGAAAAATGATTAGTTATTCAAGGTAAAATGGAGGATAGGCGCTTAAAAAAAATGATTAGTTATTCAAGGTAAAATGGAGGATATGCGCTTTAAAAAATCGCTTTAAAAATCTAAAATAAATATCTCAAAACAGAAACACGTTCACTCTTAAACACGTGCGGTGTTTAAAAGAATGTACTTGCAGTCGGAAATGACTTTGTGTGTAGTTATAATTAGAAACAGTCTCAATTAGAGGCACATATACTAAAGGCTTTTTAAAGTCGATTGGGCCAAGCGCGTCTAACCCCTGAGCCTTTATAAAGTCGATTGGGACTTAAAGAGTTAAAGACAGTAAGAATGTGTGGTTCTCCAGTGCTACAAACTAGTACTTTTTTATGGGTTGTGGGGGAAAAATAATTGCATAAGCTACCCTCACAGGACATTACGATCATAAGGAAAGAGGTGTTTGATACAATATTGCAAGTGTAGATCTGTTCAATAAATGAGTGTGCTAAGGCACACTTATCTGAGGAAGGTGGTTGAAGTAACAAGAAGAGACATGGTACGCAACCAGACGATACGTCAAGGCCTTAAATCCCACCCCCTGCAGACCCAAGTAGAACAGTTCCAACTAAGATGGTTTGGCCATGTCTGCAGAATGGGAGAAGATCGGCTACCACGACAAGCATGGGAAACAAAGAGCCAAGGATCCAGACCCCCAGGATGACCCAGAGTCCGCTGGGAGGACAACATTAGACAATCTTTGAAGGACCGAGGACTAGAATGGAACCAGGCCAGGAAGAAGACAGCCGATAGGATAGTCTGGCGCTCTCTCTTCCAAACCTCTACACCTCATGGTAGAAGGGGAACGACTAAGTAAGTAAGCTAAGGCACACTGTTAGATTAAAACTAATTAATAAATAAGCTACTCACTTTGTAACCTGGTTCCAGTTTTATTTTTTCATCACTAAATGCAGCTGTAATCTCAACATGACTTGAAGTCTGAGAAGAAAGAGTGATGTACCATAGCAGGATATCTTACACTGCATTATGGCAGTACAACTAATGTACACATCAAAGAGAGATCAAAAGTGTACTCTGTACATGTAACAGACAACTTGCAAATATTATCTACTTTAATTAAGCCCCATTACATGTATATATAAACAACATAATTAAATTGTAACCTCATTATCAAGTTCCTGTTTCACCCTGACAGCCGGACCAGAGAGGCCATTTTCAATATTCCCTTCATTCTGGTGGGAAATAAAGTCAGAAGAGGGTGTCAGAAGATAAGAGTTATATTTAAAAAAAAAAAAATTACATGATTTTTCTAAGAATCACTAAAAACAATTAATCGAATCCACATTTTTTAGTAGCTTGATCGCAAAAAGGGGTAGGGGCCAACATCAGGAAGATTTTACAAGAGTTAAAAAAAAACAAAAATAAAAACTCACTTTACAATTCCACTCCAGTTTAACTTTTTCATCCATAAATGGGAACTGTGTTTGACTATTTCTTGAAGGCTGGAAAGAAAAATGTAGTTTCATATAAATACACAATAAAGTTTGACATCCTAAAAATAACAGAATACTCTAGTGGGGTAGAAGATGATGTAGAGATGTCTTTCCTTTTTTCAGTTTAGGCATAAAAAGCCTGATAAAACTGGCCTAATCTTGACACATGGTCACCCTAGCATAGATATACAGTAAATACATGGCAAGCCCCCTCCCCCTATATATCACATCATGGTCTTTTCATGTCTACTTTGTTGATAATCTTGTCATTTCATTTAAATTCTTCAAGCCTTGCTACTTGTCATGAACGTTTCTCTTCTGCCTAGACAGAAACAGCTAAGATGACATCAGAAAACAGTTATCAAATACAAGATTAGATAGAGAACATAAGCTCTAGAACAGGAGTTCATAACTTGTTTGTGCTGTGGATCCCATTAATTAATCAGTGAAGGCTACAAACCCAATTGGCTGTCCCTTGAAGGCTATGGACCCCTTCTACATAGACACATCATTAACATTTTTGCAAACAAATAATACATTTTATTAAAAAGAAAACATTGTTAAGCTTATTGTTGCACCTCTTTTTGTGCACTGCAATGTGTTCATGATTTTGAACCATCGGGGTGCTCAACACGAGCGCCGCTAGATTGAAATGACTTCAAATAAAATAGTTATGTAGACGCGTGTGCAGAGTAATGACAGTTATCTTTTGGCAGTGTCTTCAGCCAGAATGGCTGTACTTGTGTGAGCTCTGGCTGATGTGTTTTATGTTCGCTGATGTGTCTACATATATGGAAGACATTTGATTATATGCTTGCCAGAGACATATATGTACTTATTTACTTACTTATTCATTCCTCTTCTACCGTGAGGTGCAGAGGTTTGTAAGAGAGAGCGTCGTACTATTCTGTCGGCTGTCTTCCTCCTGGCTTGGTTCCGTTCTAGTCCTCAGTCCTTCAAAGACTGTCTAATGTTGGCTCTTAGTTTCCCATGCTTGTCATGGTAGCCGATCTTCTCCCATTCTGCAGACATGGCCAAACCATCTCAGTTGGGACTGTTCTACCTGGGTCTGCAGGGGTTGGGTTTTTAGGCCTTGATGTATCGTCTGGTTGCGAACCATGTCTCTTCTTGTTACTTCAACCACCTTCCTCAGATAACT
The DNA here is from genome assembly GCA_024509875.1 of Oreohelix idahoensis. Lineage (NCBI taxonomy): Eukaryota > Metazoa > Mollusca > Gastropoda > Stylommatophora > Oreohelicidae > Oreohelix > Oreohelix idahoensis. The sequence continues at coordinate 201,070 of JAMPIV010018906.1, forward strand.
TATTTCTGAGGTTTGGATCTGGCTTTTGTGGGTTGTAGTCATTGCCAATGACTCGCATCCATACGTCAAGACTGGGAGCGGTATACAGCCATCTATGTCTTCTTACCAACTTCTCTTTTGCTGAGGAATCCTCGATTTATGGCTTGAAAAAGTCTTCCAGCTGCTGCTCTTTGGGTAGCCAACTCTTCTTTGATGTCTCTTTTCCAGTCTATGACCGCTCCAAGGTATTTAAAGTGGTCGACCTGCTCCAGGACTTGTTCTCCCAGCTTAATCTGATGTCTTCTTTCCTCTCATGATATCACCAGGGTTTTGTACATATATGTACCTACAAGAAAGTCTACTAATATTTATAGAATGATAACTGGCGATTGTGTACTTCAGAATTAATTTGCGGACTTGGACTGTATAGACGGAACGATAGGTGACCTTCTCTGCATGAACTCTGATGTTCCATGAAAGGAAGATTATTTAATCAAGTATACACTGGAAATATTATCTTGTCAATATATGCATGTCATGGAGGTCATATGCTGTGGACTTACGTATTCTGGAAGATGTTAATTAAATGTGAAAAATCGTTTGCAGCAGTCAACTCGAATTATTTTATGAATTTACCGTTTGGCATTACCAGTTGCTACCCTAGAATCAGTTGGCCTAAAATAATTCAAATACAAATCAAAAAGAAACGCCACACTTATAAAAAATACAATCTGTAAAACAAGAATATATTTCTTTAAATTTGAATACTTGTGATAATTTTCGGATTAAACATTCTGATGAAATTTAGGTTATATATACAAACCCCTAGAATCCATTAATGGACTCCAAAGGGGTCATGGACCACAGGTTAAAAAAACCTTGCTCTAGAACAACATAAAATGAATTTAATTAAATTATGGAAAAGCCACACATTAGAACACGAAACTAAATTACATGTCCTTTTAAATAAATGTGGATTCTTTCCCAATATGTTTGTTGTGTGTGTTGTTTTTTTTAAAGAAATATTTATGTAAAATGTTTTGTTACAAAATGTATGAGATTTTCCCCATTTATATGAAGCATCTCAGGGTTGTATGAACAAGTATCTCAATCTTATACTGATATATTTAGTCAGAGAAGAATTATTGCTCATCATAATTGAAGCTTCTATGCCTTCACACCACTCTTGGCAGGTCACTGATTTACTTCAGAAGTAAAATGGAAATAAAAGAAGTGACCACAAGAGAATCAGTGAACATGCAGCAGAAAGAGATCAACATAGCTATTTCCCCTCCATGTTAAGTGCTCACGTAAACATAACCAGAAGTGTGACTAAATAATGTATACTGTCTTCCTCTCTATAATATCTACACTGAACAATTTTTGCAGACAGATAAGGAGAAGCCAGGACTGAACATTGGTGGAAGATCAGTAAAAGACCTTAGATATGCAGATGATAACAATTTTATTTGCTGAAAGTAAATCATCATCATCATGTGACGTATTCTTTCCAGAACGTTGTCTCCATTACAGCTGCTCTGAACGCATCACGATTCTGGGCAAGTCGACCTGCATCAGCCAAAGACAAGTTCAGACTCTCTGTGATGTCCTGGGTCCACCGTCGTCTAGGTCGACCCCTTCCCCTTTTTCCAGGGACCATGCCTTCCATCACTGTTTTTTCCAGACTATTATGTCTTTTTATATGACCGAAAAATTTCAGCTTCCTTATTGCGATGGTATTTAGGAGCCAATGTTCCTGTACGTTTAGTGAGTGCAGTACTTCTCTGTTGGTCTTTTTTTCTGTCCAGGGTATTCTCAACATCCTTCTGTAGCATTTCATTTCAAATGATGTAATCTTTTTTGCAACTGTTTTATTGAGTGTCCAAGTCTCGCAGCCGTATGTTGCTACTGGGAATATACATGCTCTGATCAGTTGTAACTTTGTTTCTTTGCTTGTGCCTTGCCATAGGTTTTTCATCTGTATTAGTTTATGTGAAGCAATTGCAAGTCTTCTTTTAATTTCTACTGCACAGTCGCCAGAGCTGTTAATGATTGATCCTAAGTATTCGAATTCATTGACACTTTCCAGTTCTTCGTTATCAATTTCAATTTCTGGTTTGGTCTTTACTGTGTCTGTTGTCAATACTTTGGTCTTCTTGGTGTTTAGGTATAGATTCTGGGCCTCGCTGTGTTTTTTGGTGGACAGAAGTAATTGTTCAAGTCCTTCTGGGTTGGTCGATAGGAGGACTGTGTCGTCAGCATATCTGATTTCCGGGATCTGGTACCCGCCGATGTTAAATGAGTCAAACTCTGTGTGTTCTTGGTCATCTCTTACGTTTCTCATGATATTCTCGGCATAAATGTTAAACAGGTAAGGGGAAAGGGTACAGCCTTGTCTTACTCCTTTCTGTACTTCAAACCATTCTGATGTTTCCCCCTCTATTCTTACGGCTGCCTGTTGTTCTTGGTACAGCAGTGCGATGTGAAAGTAAATAGGACTTACAATAACTAGTGAAGCAAGTAAACAGCATAAGTTTTGATTATGGATTGGACATTGATAAAACAATAATTAGTAAAACAAACAGTAAGCCAACAATAAAGATAAGAATAAATGGGAAAATACTGGAACAGTCATGTCTCGCATGTCTTGGATACATAATAAGAGAACATGTCAGATGTGAAATGGAAATTCTACTTTCAACAACATGAGATAAATACTGACTGACATTTAAACAATTAACTCACAAATTAAAACTGAGAATTATCAAATGTTACCTATATTCTTACTATACAGTGTAGGAACATGGATAATGAACAAGCAATTAGAAGAAAGAATTCAGGACCTCGAGATGGGATATATAGAAGAATGGGGTAGATTCATAAATTGACAATATTAACAGACTTACTTTAAGCTATTCAGGCTATAAAAAACATGAGAATGCAGTAGAGAAGATATAGGAGAAGAGATATAACTAGCAAATAGTTACCTATACTCCAGAGGATGTTCCATCCTAATAGCTTGCATCCGAACACATGTTGGCATTAAAGGAAATAAAAAGGCGGAAAATGAAGCTAAGAAAAGTAGAATAGAAACCAAATAAATGTGGGTCGAGTGAAACAGAGATCAAAAGCGTAATTAAAAGAATAATAACTGACAGCTGGATAGTAGAGTGGGATGGAAGCCTCCTGAAGAGCAGACATGCATGTAAATTGTTCAAGACTCCAACAAGAACGTGTCAGGTATCTAGAGAATTAAAATCTCCTAGCAATTAGAAATTTCTTAGAATGCAACTAGGAATGGGCTATTTTAGAATAGAAGAACCTTACTGTGATGAGTTGTCTAGAAAAAAAAATAATATAGGCATTTCCTACTAAAATATAGAAAGTATGAACAACAGAGAAAACCAATATTAGGTTTCGATATCCTAAATAGAACCCTAAATGGGCCTAAACCCTAACCTTAATCATAGCTCTAACAACGTTGGCGACTTACTTCAGGACTTGACTTGAATGCCAGTTTTAGGGACTTGAGACATGTACTAAGAGACTTGAGACTTGTTAGGAAAGATTTGACAACATCTCTGCCTAAACCTACCCCTAACAACGTGAGACTTATTTGGATGGCTTTGAAGAAGATGTCTCCCTATACTTCATTTCATCCCAAACCCATACCCTGTTTTTAAATCTTTAAAAATCTGAAAGGAAGACATGCATATAAGTTGTTCAAGGCTCCAACAAGAAAATGTCAGATATCTAGGGAATTGAAAATTCCCAGTAATAAGAAACTTCTCAGACTACAGCTGGGAAAAGGCTTTTTCAGAATAGAAGAACCTTACTGTGCAGAATATCTTCAAGACAATAATATAGAACATTTCTTGTTAAAATGTAAGAGGTATGAACAAATGAGAATACCAATATTAGATTATTTGCAAGCATCCAACTTACCTATAAATATAGAAGAGGTGTTAAGAGTAGACAGACCTAGGGAACTGCATAATATAGTCAAACAATATTTAACACGAACAAATGTTAATATATAGTGGCTGGGAATGTGAAGGTCTGATGCTGTTCTTACAATGCTTATGACTTTTAACAGATGAAAGTCAAGTAAATATCTGTAAAAGTCAGTTAAATAACTGGAACCACCAGGCCTTTACACCCCTTTACTTTAATATTGTTCTTGTTCAGTTTCTTCTTGATTTTGTTTGTTTGTTTTTTTTTATTTAACGTATAAGCACAATTGTGATTGTCCCTATTTATAATGGTTTGACAGGTGTGATACCACTTTCTCATATCGGCAGTTGTTCATATTATTTGGAATTGAAAACAATATGTATCCTAATTATGACTTCTCAGAGGTTGAACGGGATATTTTTCTTCCTTATTATAAAAAAAAATACCCTGTTTCAAGCTTTTTTTTTTTAAATATTAAAGTCCTACTAACATAAAAGCAGTATCGATGTCTTTTGGGCAACATGGCAGCAGGTATATACTAATCTAGTTTTTAACACGAGGTATGTCAGTATCTTGTGTTTGTTTGTTTTTTTTTTTTTTTATTTAACGTAGAAGCACAATTGTGATTGTCCCTAATATTTCATATCGGCAGTTTTTCATATTATTTGGAATGTATTATGACCCCTGAAATCTGTTGATTACATCAACTGGGCAACATGGCAGCAGGTATATACCACGAGGTATTTATTGCTTGCCTAAATATTTATTGTGACAAGAACTGAATGATCTGAAATCTGATTACATCAACTGCCATTTTTGCTACAACATATTTCAAGCATCTTTTGTCTCTTGTCTTAATGTTAACTATAATAGACTATATCTCATAAATTTAAAATTGTGAAAGGGTATATTATAACAAATCATACATCTAATTTCACTATTGAAGATTTCTACAACTTTCAGAATTGAAACCATCTCTGCCGTGAAAATAGATGTATGATTTGTTATAATATACCCTTTCACAATTTGCCACATGGGAACATAAATCCCTAATTTGTTATTTCTTCTTTAGATCCATCTGTGTACACTGTAATATTGTCCTTTGATATTTATTGAATACAGCTCCTGACTTTGTTTTTAATAGTTTCCATATGTTGCTTTATTAATTATGTCTGCCAGGTGTTAGTCTGCATCCAGTTTCTTGAGTTTCCAGAGTCGTACCACCAGCTTGTATACACAACTGGTATTAATTGATGCTTTTAGGGCATCCAAGTGTACTAGTTTCTCCATGCATTTCCAACCTGTCTGGTATCTGATGGTAATCATGAAGCTGTTCTGGGTTGTTAATTGATACCTAGCAAATGCTGGATCAGTCTTGCCCAACATAATTTTGGTCATGTAATGTTGTCTTAGTTCCTTTCTCCAAAGTTAAGACTCCTAAGGCCACCTCCTGTGCACCCATCGATGTTGGTCTGATTGTACCCACAATTGTACATAATACTTGGTGCTGAATTCTATTTAATTTAATCTTGTGACTATATGCTGCAGTCATAGACCATGCTTCCGTAATTAATTTTGCTTCCAATTAAAGATTTAAAGAATATGGTCATTGTCTTAGTGCTTGCATCCCGTCCATGACCTTTAAAATATCTCAGTATGTTAGTTAGTTCTCTGCAAGACTCTACTAGTCTATCTATGTGTTTGTTCCAGTTCAGTTATTGGTCTAGTGTCATTCCTAGGTATTGTGGTTTGGACTGTACTAATGTGTATAAGTGTATGTCAATTATCTTATTTTTAACAATCCTACCTTTACTGAAGATCATCCCTACTGTCTTATTCACATTTAAGTAAAATACTCATTTATTCATGTATATACTTTATTTGTTTTTGAAGATTATTATATAACTTTATTAGATTTTTCCCAGATCCCCTTATAGCAACATCATCTGCAAATTGTGTCAAATTATTTCTGATATCTTTTAATTCTTCACTCAAAACTGATCCTTGTTCTGTGAAATATCTATTTTGAAGAAAGTTCTCTTTTTGTCTATATACTGCAGCTGTAATTCCTATCGTTTTTTATTTTAAAGAGAGCACTTTCTCTCCAGCATTCATCATCGGCCCTAGCTATATCTAGGAATACTGCTACTGTCTTTTCTTTCTTTTGAAATCCAAATTTGTTGTCATGTTTCATTTTGTTTCCATAGCGCATCTACCCCTTCTAAATTCTGATTGAGTCTGGCTGTATATTTTATTATTTTCTAAATAAAACTTTAATCTGTTCTTTACTAAGGTATCTAATATTTTACCTAGATGGGAAGTTAAGGAAATTGGCTGTATGAACTAGCATCATGATCATCTTTTTCTGGTTTTAGTAATAGAATAACTACTGTCACTTTCCATGTCTTGGAAATTGTCCCCAAATTCCAAATTTTGTTAAACAGAGATGTTACAATTTGTAAGGTACTCTTTGGTATTTGTTCCAGTATTTCATAGCTCAAAATATCATGTCCTGGTGCTGTTTTTTTCCTTTATCACATTTGCCACTTTCTCCATTGTATTATCTCCATTTAAATATGATAGCTGGGAGCTGCGCTGGAATAGTGGTTACCACACTGCGCTGACGATCGGGTGATCCAGGTTTGCGCCCTGTTGAGCACATTTGAAGGAGTGTCTTCGACCGGGACTTGGAGTGGATTAATTTGAGTCCTGGCAAAGACATCTGAAGAAGTGCTTTCGATTAGGGGACTGGAATGACCCGAGCGGCTCCTGAGCACAAACCCTATGTGGATGGGAAGGAGCGAAGCTCCTGACTGGGTTGGATGGAAAGTCCATAGGCTCCCCAATCTCGCAATTCCATGAAATTTGTTTCACGTCATTGGACCAAAGGGCTGAAAGCCCAAGAGCTGCTGGTTGGGAAAAAAAAATATGATAGCTCATCTGTACTCTCAGTTACTTTTTCACCGAGTTTTGTAATTTGTTTTTTTTTTCTTCTATTGCTCTAATTCTGACCTATCTTTTTCATGGTAGTTTATTACATTATGGTAGTATCTTTCCAGCACATTTTCTTTTTTGTCAGAATCTGCTCTTTCTGGGGTTTTTATAGTAAGTATTATCATTTGTCTAGTCTGCCTTTTATAGCCTTTAATTCATTTCTCACATCTGTATTAGAGTGCATTTAGGGATTTAGGTCTTGACAGAGTTTTTTTCCAGTGATTCTCTTTTGCTTTGAGTATTATTTTGTCTGATTCATTTATTATTTTTTTATATTCTTCTTGATTCTCTTCGGTTCTATGTTTTCTATATCTATGAAGTGCTTATTATCTTTGTAAAATTTCTGTACATTTAATTGTCCACCATGATACTGGGTTTTTGTTTCACTGTGCACTCACTTGTTTAGTCTTAATGTGGTGTGGACTTAAAGTATTCAGTGGGGTACTGGAAGATGAGACAGATCTGTATTTCTAAGCTGACATTTGCTGATGATGTTGCCATGATTGTTAAATCAGAGGCATATCTTCAATCCAACCTGCAAGTCTGGAAGGAAAGGGATGGTCATCAGCAGCCACAAAACAAAAACCATGGTGATATCACTTGAGGAAAGAAGGCATCAGATTGAGCTGGGAGAACAGATGCTGGAGCACCTCAACCACTTTAAATACCTCAGAGCTATTATAAACTGGAAGGGAGGCATGAAAGAAGAGTTAGCTACCTAAAGAGCAGCAGCTGGGAGACTTTTCCAGGCCATAAATCGAGGATTCCTCAACTAAAGAGAAGTTAGCAAGAAGATGGCTGTATACTGCTCCACCTATATTCCAGTCTTGACATATGGATGTGAGTCATGAGCAATTACTACAACCCACAAAAGCCAGCTCTAAACCTCAGAAATGAGGTATATGAGGAAAGTGACTGAAGTAACAAGAAGAGATATGGTCCGCAAACAGACTACACACAAGGTCTCAAAACCCAGCCGCTGCAGAGTCAAATAGAGCAGTCCCAACTATGATGGTTTGGCCATGTCTGCAGAATGAAAGAATATTGGCTACCACGACAAGTATGGGACACTAAGAGCCAGGGATTCAGACCTCCAAGATGATGCAGAGTCCGCTGGGAGGACATTAGACTATCTCTGAAAAACCGAGGACTAGATTGGAACCAGGCCAGAAGGAAGACAGCCAATAGGATAGTATGGTGCTCCCTCCTCCAAACCTCTACCCCTCACGGAAGAAGAGGGATGACTAAGTAAGTAAGTAAGTGTTGTAAATTTGAGTGTTGTGGCATATTAGAGTTTAGTATATGTTAAAGTTATTTTTAATATTTCTGTCATGAGATTTTCTGCAGATATATCATCACTTTTATGTACTGTATTAATTATTGATATTTCTTCTATTTCATTTTGGAAAGCTATCCAATTTGCATTATTATAGTGAAATATTGGTTTCTCAGTCATCTTGTTTGGCTTGTGTCATTTATTATCATTTCAATCTGAGTTTGTTTTCTCAATAATTTCCCATTTTGTATTGTCAAGATTGGACGTCACTATGCTTATATCAATTGCTGTGTCTTGTTGATTTACACACAGATTAATTCTTGTTATTGAACCATCATTTAGGCCTAGTATATTCGATTATTTACAGGCATGCAATTCATCCATAACTGTGGAACAGGTGTTGAGAATAGATAGACCTAGAGAATTGCACAATATAGTAAAACAGTATATAACAAGAATTAAGATTAATATATAATGATTAATGATGGTGTGAGGATAATGGGTGCTCATGTGAATGATGGCAGATAATTGGTGGATTGGGTGTATCTCGGACACCCCTCGGGCTTACTCATCCATTTTTACATTGCTAATAACAGGGCATATATGAGATTTCTTTTTTTTTTTGTATTTGTTTGTTTTTCATGTTAATTCTTTGTTAGTTTTTTTTTTTTTTTTTTTAAAGAGAGCACACATACGCATTTTGATTTACTATACTTGGACTGACTGGAGGGGAAGAAGATAGCCTACTATATTTTGATATCAGAAATCAGACTTTATAATCTTGAATTTACTAAATTATATATCCTAATTATAACCCATCAAAGGTTGAAAGGTATACTTTATCTCTAAGAAAAATTTTCTAAACCTACCCCTAACCATGTTTACTACATATCTGGTGTCTATTTTAAGGCCCTAATGAAAGGATGGCCCATTTTTCTTCATTTCAATAACAATCATACTTATCGAGAAATTGTTTTAATAGTGTCGTATCTTCACATTTCTCCATCTTCGTGCAGTTGTGGGACACAGTTCTAGAGTTACCGAGTTCCAAACCAGATAGCGTCACTCCTAAGTCTATCCAGCTGTAAATTCGTAGCCCTGACTTCGCTGCTGAGCCAAAGTTGACAAAGACAAAATTGTTTTTTACAAATAGAATTATCCCTCTGCTTGCGAGTTGCACCCCAATCAACCTAGACGCAGTGCCCGTTGGCTATACTAGGGCGCATGTCTAAAAATAAAAGATGTTACGATCTGGATTGAGAGGTATGACACCGAAGAAGGGAACAGTTCACACTATAGTCACCAGTGTTGCCAATGTTAAAAAATCTAGATCTTCTTTCTTCTTCTTGTTCGCTGTTGTTTAGTAATGTCTACTCAAGAAGTCCGGTTCTCTGGATGTATGTTGCTGTGGTTGAAAGTTCGTCAAGACTCCCAAACAGCGTTGTGTGGATGTGCTCTCTGTGTGTGTTTTTTTTTTTTAATTTAATGAAAAAGAAAAAAAATCCCGTTCAACCTCTGATGGGTTATAATTAGGATAGGCCTATATATTGTTTTCAATTCCAAATAATATGAACAACTGCCGACATGAGAAAGTGGCATCATAACAAAGTGGGCCAATGTTCAGTCCGCAATTGACTAAGCATGTAGAAGAGGTGTTAAGAATAGAAAGACCTAGGGAATTGCATAGTATAGTCAAACAATATTTAACACGAACAAATGTTATGATAGGAAACTCTTTACAGAGCGATACAACAGGAAGCAATCTGATCATCAGAAGAAGTCCCCCATCCGACCAGTATTTCGGCCCAGTATACTCCTTTACACTCAAAGGGGGGCGGGCCCACTTGGGTCATGACTCCCAAGCGTCTCAGCCTCCTGTTGTCTTGTATCGAAAATAAACCCATTTCACTTATGGTAGCAACTTTAAAATCCACACCTCCGCCAGCCGTGGAGGCAATTGTGAAAGTAACAAAGAGAAGACAAATTATTCCGTTCGTTCCGTCGCACATCACAATTAAGGACACACACTGAGACACCTGCTCGAAGCCGACGAGGCTAGCCACTGCGCGCTAGCAACTGAAATGCTGTGCCTAACACCTCTTATAAAATAACTTTTATTGAACAGAAGTTCAGTAATTAATACGTATCTTCACATTTCTCCATCTTCGTGCAGTTGTGGGACACAGTTCTAGAGTTACGGAGTTCGAAACCAGATAGCGTCACTCCTAAGTCTATCCAGCTGTAAATTGGTAGCTCTGACTTGGCTGTTGAGTTGCCCCTCAGTCACAGCCCTTTCAATAGTACACCAAAAAACTCAACGTATTGTGGACTAAGAGAAAAATTCCTGGTGTTTTCTGTACCGCAGCGTTTACTGTCACGATTTCCATTGCCCATTGCGGTTGTTCCACAGCCAGCTTGAAGCCTTTTCGGCAGTTTCACTAAGCCTCTTCATTGCCCTTGTTCCCGACTGTCCCCTCAGCCCCAACAGTTTCAATAAATCATACACTGATGCAGCCACAAGTCCTCTTGCGCCCACCTCAACAGCCATGACCCTTGCAGTGAACCCATCGTGTCTCAGATCCGCGGCCAGATCATTATACTTGGCCGCTTTGAACGAATGTTGCTCGTCCAATCTGGATTCAAATGGCATGGTCATTTCAATCAGTATAACCTGAAGCGCTGCTGAAGAATGAAGCACTATAACTGGCCGTCTTCGCAATTTTCTGATACTCTCTGGATATGCCCCTCGTCGAGGTAGGTCTATCGCCATCTCCCAATCGTTTGCACAGTCAAGAAGAGATGGTAAACTGCTACCAGATTTACTCCGTTTGGGGTGTGCTGACTTTCCTGCCCTCAGAAAGTATGTATTTGCGGTGCTCGGCCTGGGTTTGCTATTCGCCTTCATCCTTGAAAGGTCTTTTGTCGCAGCAAGCTCATTTAGCACTTTGTTATGGCGCCAAGTGTATCGCCCTTGCCCTAATTACATCTTACACACTGAGAGCACGTGTTCAAGTGTCTGCCTCCCCTGGCACAGGGGGCACTGCTCATCATCCGACTTTCCCCATTTCACAAGCTTTGCGGCCGACGGCAGCAGGTCATACATTGATCTAACAACGAAGCTGAGCCTAAAAGGTGCCATATGCCATATATCATTCCATGTCAAGGACCTCTGCAGGGCTCCTTCCCATGTAGTCCATTGGCCGTGTTGGACCTGCTGCACTGCTTTTTGCAACCTCTTATTATTCTCAGCTCCTCGTATCTCCTGAACTACCATGTCTCTGCGCTCCCTGCTTGATGCATTGGACCACCAGCGGATGTCTCTATAACCAAATCCCCGTCTATTTGTTTGTGTGTATCCGATTACCTCCCTCAGTTTTAGTGACTCTTGGGCAGCATCAACAGCTTCTTCCACTCTCCACTTCCTTCCCGTTTTCAGTATGGGCTGAATGGACTTAACCACGTCATCAGCTGACTCGTGTAGCATCATTGCAAGCCTTGTCTTTCCAACTTTGGACTCTTCAACAACTGACTTGAAGGGAAGCAGAAGTTTTGACTTTTTGCAGTACAGTGCTACATCTGACAGACCTGGTGGAACCCCTAGCCATTTCCTCGTGAACTTGTTGACCTTCTGCTCTATAGCTTCCACTGTACTTGTGCTTATTTCATAGATAAGCAGTGGCCACAGCAACTTCGGTATCAACATGAACCTCAGGATATATATATATAACAAAGGCCAAGGTTTTTAAATAGAAGTATATAGTACCATCAACACAATACCCAAGCATGACATAATAGCAGTAATGGGCGATTTTAACGCCAAAGTAGGTGACAACAACGATGGAGATATCTCGGTACTCATGGCATAGGCTGTATGAATCAAAATGGCGAAAGACTTCTAGAACTTTGTGAAATATCAAACCTCGTTGTGGCAGACACCATCTTTCCACATAAGAATATCTACAAGATAACATGGAATTCACCTGATGGCAGAACTAAGAACCAGATAGATCACTTCTGCATAAGCGCAAAATTTTGCTCATCAGTTCAAGACGTCAGAGCATACAAAGGTGCAGAGATCGGAAGCGATCATAACCTCTGCATAGCTAAACTGAGAATTAAACTGAAGAAGTTATACCAACCGAATAAAAATAGAAGAATAGATGTACACAGACTGCAATCAAATGATATAAAGGAGGAATATAATGTCAAAATGAACAACTATTTCGATGCTTTAGGCAAGATTGACAACGATATCACCACCAAGACAATCGATACTAAATGGGAACAACTGAGAACAGCAATGACAGAAGCAGCTGTAGCGACCACCGGATACCTAGTACATAAAAAGAAAAAAATGGATGAGAGAAGATACTTGGGATAAAATACAAGAAAGGAAAACAGCAAAACTTAAACTACTAGCGGCAAGTACACATAATGCAGTTGGATCTTGCAAACTAACTTATAACTTGTTAAATAAAGAAGTGAAGACAAAAACTCGAAGAGATAAAAGACATTTCATCAATGAACTGGCCGTAGAAGCTGAAAATGCTGCAAGAACTGGTAATAGTAGGTGCCTTTATCAAATTACAAAACAACTATGTCACCAGCCTACTGCTATGGAAACACCTGTTAAAGGTAAATTAGGGAATTCAATACGAACAGAAAAAGAACAAATGAAGAGATGGGCTGAGCACTTCATGGAGGTGCTAAACAGACCACCACCAATAGTAACACCTGATTTTAATAATGAAACACCCACAACCACCTTGCCAATAACTTGCGATGAATTCACGCTGGACGAGATCAAACAAGCCGTTAAAAGATTAAAAAATTTTAAAGCTGCTGGAGTTGACGAAATTTCAGGGGAAGTGATTAAAGCAGTTAATGACAACAACCTCTTGAGAATTTTAGATATTATAAATGAAGTATGGAGAGAAGAACAACCACCACAACAATGGAAAGACAGTATTATTGTAAAGTTACCGAAGAAAGGTGATCTATCAGACTGTAATAACTGGCATGGTATATCTCTATTATCAGTACCTGGAAAATTATTATGTTGCATGATGTTAGAAAGACTTAAATTGCATGCTGAAGAAAAGACCAGAGAAGAACAAGCGGGTTTCAGGCCGAAACGATCATGTATTGATCAAATGTTCACACTAAGAACAATTATAGAAGAATCAGTGGAAATGCAATCGCCACTTATTATCACCTTCGTCGATTTTCAAAAAGCCTTTGATAGTCTATACCGCCCATCATTGTGGAAGATACTTACAATCTATGGTTTTCCAACAAAATATGTGAATATAATCAAAGCGCTATATGACAATGCAAGATGTTGTGTTAGAACAAATAAAGGGAATACAGAATGGTTTACAGTAGAAACAGGGGTGAAACAAGGCTGTATTATGTCACCACTACTTTTTGGAATAGCTATTGATTGGGTTATGAGAAACTATACCCACAATGAACAATTAGGTATAAAATGGACAAATGGAAAATTCATGGGGGACCTGGATTTCGCAGATGATTTAGCATTCTTAAGTTCAACACCCAGACAATCCCAAGAAGCAGTAAAAAATTTGTGTCATCTCTCGGTTAAAATAGGTCTCCAAATAAATGCCTCTAAAACTAAAGCTATGAACTTTTCTAACGAGACCTTTGATATCATCTTGAACGGGGAAAAACTACAGAAAGTTGAAAGTTTCAATTATTTAGGCAGTAAAATGACTCAGGATGGTGACACAACAAGATGTAATGTTATGATGTATGTATATAAGCATTACCTCGTCATCTACACAAGCACACACATGTTTCAGAAGGCACTCAGTAAAAGCATGTTCAGTTTGTAGCCATGTTTATTTACAGTATATCGTACATGTGAAGATTCGCATATTATTACAATGTGTGGTTCGTATTATTAATGTATTATATTACATCCCCCCTTTTTTGAAAAAAAAAAAATGTGTGCAAACATTTCCAACGAAATGTTTCATGTGAGAAAGGATAAGTATGTGTAATGCTCAGTGTGAGTATATATATGTCACTGTCTGTATCGGCTGGGAGGTGTCACTGTACGGCCAGAACGAGTGGTGTAAAGTGCTGGTGGTTCTGCGGAAGTCCCTGGTTTAGCTTGAGTTGGTTGTGATTTCGGCCTTGGCGCTTGTTGGTTTTGTGGGGTGCCAAGGTCTGGAGTTACTGCATTGCCTGTTGTAAGCGTGGGAATTCTCTTCTCTGTTGTATTCTGTGGGATTTCTCTAATGTCCACTCTGTTTCGCCTCAGGAGGTTGTTGCTGCTGTCTGGTCTTAAGGTATAGCTCCTGGGTTCAGGGTTTCTGGAAATGATTGTTGCTTTTGACCATGTGTCATTGTTGTGGTTGTAGGTAGTCACATGCTGACCAGGATATAATGGTGGTAAGTCTTTAGCACATTTGTCATAGTTGGATTTCTGAACTTGCTGACGATGCTGAAGTTGATCATATGTGCTGTCTCTATGTTGTGGACGGAAGTGGACCTTAGATGGTAGAAGGTCTTTAATTCTTCTATCAAACATAAGTTCTGCTGGACTGTCGATCTTACTGTCTACCGGTGTTGTTCTCCATCTCAAGAGTGCTAGGTGTACATCCTCTGTTCTTGTTTTCTTCATGATTGACTTGATAGTTTGTATCTGTCTCTCAATGAAACCATTAGATTTAGGGTATCTAGGTGATGATGTTGTGTGTTTGATCTTCCAGTCCTTAGTGAAGTTTCTGTATGCTTGACCTGAGAAATGTGGACCGTTGTCTGATCTAATTTCATCTGGGATGCCAAACATGCTGCAATACTTCTTTGTAATGTCTGCAATAACAGCTGATGGTGAGGGTTGTGGAAGTTTCTCAATGATGGGAAATTTGCTGTAGTAATCAGCAATAATAAGATAGTCATTATTGTCGATTGAGAAAATATCAGTTCCTATAATGCTCCAAGGGCTCAATGGTATGTCTGATGGTATGAGAGGTTCTCTGCACTGCCTATTTGCATGTTCTTGGCAAATTGAACAGTTTTTACATAGTGTTTCTATGTCCTTGTTTATCTGTGGCCAGTAAACATCTTTCTTTGCTCTCAGTTGTGTCTTCACAACACCAAGGTGACTATTATGGAGCTGTTTAAGGATGATATCGCGTTGTGTTTCTGGTACAACAATGCGATCTCCTTTAAGGATCAGACCATCTTCGATGCTTAACTCGTCCCTCATAGAGTAGTATGGACGGATGTGTGTTGGAACTTCCCTGATAGAGCTTGGCCATCCATGGTATATCAGTTCTTTGAGAGAGTTAAGGATAGGATCTCTCATTGTGTCTTCTCTGATGTGTTCAAGCCGATTACCGCTAAACTTGACAAAATCAACTTTGATGTTTGGGGTAAGATCTGCTGTCTTGTTGGGGTTTGGTAGTCTGCTGAGAGCATCTGCAAGACCTATATCCTCTTTAATGTTGTTAATAGTTACCACACTCAGCTTTTCGCACATTGGTAAACCCAAAATTGCAGGTCCTTCAACATCTACCAAGTAAAATGTTGACAATGTCCATTCAGAGCCTCTGTATGAACATTCAAGTGTTACTGCTCCAAAACAGTCTATACTTGTTCCATTGTAAGCTCTTAGCTTTGTCCTGCCACTCCTACTTTTTACATCCCTTGTGGGAAATCCTTGCTCATCCACCTTGTCAGGCATGATCTGTCTGAATATTCTTAAGGGTAGAGTGTTACCTTGGGCACCTGTGTCTATCTTGAACCGAATGTTTCTTTCTTTGTGCATTTTAATTCCTGGTATTCGGAATTGTACCTTGCAGAAAGCCTGCGTTCTCTTTGGTTCATTACTGAAAGTTAGTATCTTCACAGTATCAAAAGTGGAAGGATCACTTTCTTCACTGGAGTCAAGGTCCTCAGTCATCATAGAGTGTGTTTGTTTTGACGACTTTCTGCTGTGAAGTTTGTGTTGAGCACTGTCTTGTTTCCTCTTGAAACATAATTTTATCCAGTGGCCCCTCTTTCTGCAGTAATGACATGTAGAGTCTTTAGCTGGACAGTGGTTTTGTATGTGGTTTAGGCCACAACATTTACACATAGCACCTCTGCTTGTGTTGTGTTTTTCTTGTTGCTTCGAACCAGTTGCTTTGTTTTGTTTGGGTTTATAGCTTTTTACTGCATCCACCTGGGCTGTTACTGTACCTTGCTGAATTTGTTTAATGTTTAGTGCTTGTGCCTCGTGTTTCCTGCCTTCATCCAGAAGTTGTTGTAAAGTTAGTGTATCACTCTGGCTCAGTATCCATTTCTGGAACTCTGGCATTGGTGTGCTGAGAAGGATCTGTTCGATAATTCGCTCTTTTTCTTCTTCTTTGTTAAATTTGCATACACTTGTTTTCTCCTTGATGCGAGTGAAAAAATCATCTAGACTTTCACTAGGTTTCTGTCGCAGGTGGTGAAGTTCTAATCTTGCCGCTCTAAAGTTCGTGTGCTTTATTATCAGACGTTTTTCAAATTCGTCCAATATGGCTGCGGGGTCTGTCGCCGACTCCACAGGCATGGCGGTAGCAAAACTGTTGTAAATTTTCAAACCTTCATCGTCCAATGCTTCTAGGATATATGGAGTTAGGGTTTGTCCTTCCAGACCAGTGGTCTTGGAATATAGATCTATGCGTTGGCGCCATAACAAGAAAGCTTCACTCTTATCAT
Organism: Oreohelix idahoensis; assembly: GCA_024509875.1. Taxonomy (NCBI): domain Eukaryota; kingdom Metazoa; phylum Mollusca; class Gastropoda; order Stylommatophora; family Oreohelicidae; genus Oreohelix; species Oreohelix idahoensis. The sequence continues at coordinate 217,988 of JAMPIV010018906.1, forward strand.
CTTTACCGGCGAATCTCTTTTGCGGTGCGTTGCGATATTGTTTCGCCGCCATGGCTGACCTCGATGACGAAAATTAGCCGAATACTGTACTCACGTGCTATCGTGTAGCTGTTTTTTGCGTCAGTCCGGTATCGACCGCTGCCAACATGTAATGTTATGATGTATGTATATAAGCATTACCTCGTCATCTACACAAGCACACACATGTTTCAGAAGGCACTCAGTAAAAGCATGTTCAGTTTGTAGCCATGTTTATTTACAGTATATCGTACATGTGAAGATTCGCATATTATTACAATGTGTGGTTCGTATTATTAATGTATTATATTACACAAGAGAAATCCATACTAGAATTGCTTTGGCAGCTAGCGCCTTCAATAGATTATCTAACATTTGGAAATTACGATCATTGAATATACATACCAAGCTTCGTCTGTTTAATTCAAATGTTATCTCAGTGTTAACATACGGCTGTGAGAGTTGGAAAATAACAAAATCATCGGAGAACAAGCTGAATACATTCGAGAACAAATGTCTTAGAAAACTCATGAACATCAGTTGGAAAGAATTCAAGACTAATCGACAAATAAGAGAAGACTCTAGGCAGAAATATGTCTCCGACTATATAAGGAAAAGACGATGGTCATATATCGGTCATGTCCTACGAATGCAAAACAACAGAATACCACTACAGGCGCTCACTTGGGTTCCTGAGGGTAAGAGGAAAAAAGGAAGACCAAAAGAAACACTCAGAAGAACAATAATAAGAGAAGGAAGAACGTTGCGCATAAATAATGTGCAAGAGCTAAGAGGAGTGGCGTCACAACGAACAACCTGGAGAGCACTGGTTTCTGCCTTATGCGCCATGTTTGGTGCTTAAAGAATTTATTATTATTATTATTATTTATATATTTAATATCACAGTGTTTTGTTACAGCTTCTGCGCAGAACAAATATATATATAAAATATATAAATCGATAATGGCGAAAAATATAAAAATCGATAATGGTGGCGAAGGTTACTAAGGGGGTTTTTTAAGGGAGAGGGTATTGACTTTGGCTGGCGGGGGTGACGACTCATGTGTGTGTTGGGGTGTAGCTGGCGGGTGTGGGTGGTATTGCTTTTGGTTTTGTCTGGTGTTTTGTGTGTATGACTCAGCAGAGTCTTTTTATACCTGTCCATGGTGAGTAGTGTTCATCAAACCCGAGATACACGCATTTTTGTGAAAAAGAATAATGTGTGAACTTTACGGATGGTTGTTTGTAAAATAATACATACCATCTTAAAATATCCCTTACTTTTTGTGACAGGTATATATATAACAGAGGCTAGAATCTGTTGTTCCATTAGAGGAAATCTAAATTTGCCGTAGCTCGGCTTTACACGGGTGAACGTCGGTTGTATAGACATATCGAGCACGCTCTTCTCCCCTCTCACGTGCAATATCATGTTGACCTGGTGACTCGTGATGAGTAAGCCAATCCCAAGAACAACATTTATCCTACATGCAGACACCTGAGAAACACGCTCACCGCATATACACTAGAAATAGGTGGGCTTGATGACAGAAATTAGCCCCTATGTTTACTTGTTACAGGTTTTATTCGTGTCATCAAACCCGAGGTCGTATGTCCAGTCAATCCAGCTGCCTGGAACTTTGCAGGAGCACAGTGATTGCACAGGAGCTACATCTTTAGTCCCCCTCAGTCTTGGGTGGGCTAAAGGAACGATCGTCAGCAGGTGTTGTGTGAACCAAACTAAGAAGGACAGAACTTTTGAGAGATGAGTACACAGTAGTACAATTTCCGTCGGCAGTTGTGAGCTATTAACTATCTATGAAGAGAAAGGGATTTAGCGTAGCAAGAGACAATAATAAGATCATAGCTGATAAATTTTATATAGATACGTAATTAACAGCACAGCTGATACATTTACTATAATTGAGTAACAGCACAGCTGATATAAATTTTGTTCCTATAATTGGAAGACTTGTTATATATATATATATATATATATATATATATATATATATATATATATATATATATATACATACATATATATATATATATATATATATATATATATATATATATATATATATATATATATATGCCTACATATATATATATATTTGTAAATCATTTGTAAACTTACAAATCCATTACATTCCATCTTCCAACATCCACCTTTTAGCACAAGAGTAGATAGTGTATATACTAAATAAATAATAAGGAAATTGTATTTGAACGACTTGTCAATTTTTTTATAATTGTTAAGTAAAATCTGTTTCCTTGTTTTTTAATATCACAGTTACTTACACAGCGGGGGTTGCAATTTATGGCTGTCTCCTCTCTACTAATTTTTCGAGATCAGATCATTCACAGCCGTAACTAATTTGTGATACCAGTAGTTCTCTCATACACTGGGACTTTACCATATTCTGCAGAAATTCTATTTCTGTAATTGTCAGTACTATACTGATCTTAGAGCCAATTAAAACCTCACGCCACATTCCTAAATAGCGTTGGTTAAACTGATAAATATGGTTGGACATGCAGAATATGTAAATGTTATTGTTGATCAGAACCGACCTCACTGCACTCTGGGAAAAAGCATAGATGCTCAATCTCCCGCAGCAAATGTCGAAGGGTATGAATGCTAACTGTTTCTGTAGCGTACTGGTTGTTTACACGATGGATACAGCCTCGCATTGCCTATCTCTGCTATTCTTAAGTTTGATGCCATATTTCAGCAACTTTAGCTTGTTGATTTATCGACTGCAGTGTCTTTCTCAATCAGTAATTGTCTTTAGTTGTCTATTACTGCAGGTAAATATTTAAATGATACAAGAGAAACAAGTTTATGTATTGTTGATGTGTGTATCTTGTCTCCATGGTTATCTTGTTTCCTACTAGAGTTACTTGCCCTTAGGCTAACTCTTCTTTTCCCTTCTTCTTCTTCCTCCTACTTCTAAGATGGCGAATTAAACATGTCGAGTTTGTAACCTGTGTTCAAGCTTCGTGATTAAACTTCATAACGTGAGAATGTATGATAGCCAGCCACGTCTCATTATATTTAATAATATTTACTAGACACAACAGTAAATATCAACATGGTGGCAGCGGTGTTTATTTCTACAGAATTCGAACTATTCTGCTGAATACTTGTAACACGTGTGCTGACGTCATAGACTGGTAGGATATTGCTTGCACACCATTGTTAGACATTTCGTCATGGCAGAACGGCCCAAGTTTCGGTTACCACCCTGCCTAGACATAAATAACGTCGAACCAGACACATTTCGTAAATGGAGACGACAGTTAGAACTATACATGCATGCATCAGAGGTGGCCTCTAAACCTGATCCTGTTCGAGCGGCCATTATTCTACACTGTGCTGGACCTCAAGCTGTTGAAGTTTTTGATCAACTTGCAGAGGAAGGAGACCACTCTAATCCTAATAAAATTCTCGATTTGCTCCAGAACCATTGTAGCTCACGAAGCAATGAAGTATTACATACCTTCAGATTCTGGAACACACCTCTTCAAGAGCCTTTTAATTCTTTTTTGACCGAGCTGAGAACTAAGGCAGACTTATGCAACTTTATCGACAAGGATCGCATGATAAGAGACAAAATTGTCTTTACTGTCAACAAAAGGTTACAAGAGAAGCTCTTGAGAGAAGCTGACCTCAATCTAAAGAAAGTAATTCACATATGCAGTGTCTTCGAGCAAACTGGAAAAGACATAAGTGAGATGAATAATACAGTACAACCTTCTAAAGCAAGGGTTGAAAAGGTACAGAAAAAATCACTCAACCATAAACCTCCCAAGAGAGACACTGGGCATGCTGCTGGTAAAGCCTGTCAAAGTAATACTGACAGTGGATACTTTGAACCTAGAAAGGAGTGTCATTACTGCGGACAGAAACATCTATTGATTAAGAAAAAGTGTCCTGCATGGGGGAAGTTTTGCTCAAACTGTGGGGGAAGAAACCATTTCAAAGTGAAATGCAAGAAAGTTCACACTGTTCACACAGAGTCAGTGGAAGATTCTGAAGTTTTTCTTGCTTGTGTGAAGTCTAGCAAAGCTTGTACATCTGCACAACTCATTGTCAATGGAAAAATGGTAAAATTTCAGCTAGACACAGCAGCTGATGTGAATACAATCTGTCAACGCTTTGTGATGCAAGAACAACTGTTACCCAATAAACAGAGGCTTGTTACGTGGAATGGTACTAAGATGACTCCACTGGGAGAAGTTATATTAACTGCTGAGAATCCTAAGACTGGGACAAAACACAATATAAGGTTTACTGTTGTGAAAAATAGATTCACATGTTTGCTGGGCAACAACACACTCCAGGATCTACAGTTTGTGAGAGTCAACACAAACAAATTTATTGCTAAAGTGGTTACTGACAGTTCAGAAAATGATCATAACTCTAATAACCATCTAGGTGTCCTGGGGGAAGCTGTGTTGCATATTGATCCTAATATTCGTCCAAAGGCACTGCCGTGTGTCATGAAATATTCTAATCCACATATATAAATTATTAGGTAAATATGAAGCCTAACAAATAAAATTAATAAAGAAAAGAGCAATGGTAAAATGACAGTGCTGTCACAAAGAATGTACTCGAAATCCCCCTTGTTTTCTGCTTCGTCTGCAAATTGTAACGCTTTCACGTTGATAGTAAAAGCTTACTGTATTATACCCGCTTTCTTCAATGAAACGTGTGCTGTATTTCTTGGAAAAAACATTAAGAGGCAGACTGCGTAATGACCTAAATTTTAAATTCCATTCATGTCTTTTTCTACATTACGTTACCAAAACGAACGAACAGATGGACAAAAGGATAGCGAGAAGGGAGAGGCAGAAAGCCGAACATTAAACACGCGTCGCGCGATACACAATTACTACTATCACGCGTGTTAGGCTACAAGCACTAACTTTTTTTTTCAGACGGACAGTGATAAAATACACTACCCTTTCCCAGAGTTAGGTTTTAAAATCATAAAAAACGCTTATTAGGAAAGATAACATTAGATGGGTTTACGGTTGAAAACATAACAGTACCCAGACAGCATATCTTCGAAACAGGAGGTAGAAAATACATATTTTGAACGCAGCCACGTAGCTCTTTTAAAGTGGGAAAATTGGGTTCCTTAGGGCTTGCTGACAAATAATATGTAAAACGTTACGCCAATAGTCCAGGAATTAATAAATTATACCCAAAATAAAATAGTGAGGCTGCCTGACAGCATGAAATCATTTCTGCTCATAAAATTTTTTATAACGTGTTAAAAAAAAAAAAAAACCTTACGTTACATAAATAGCCTACCATGTAAACTCCAAATTGATTGGAGCGCAACAAATGAAAGCCTAACCACGATTGGTCGAACTATAAATACTATCTTTCGTTGTTAGGGGAAACGGGAAAAGGTAACATTTTTTCAAACACTTGTCGAAACGTGGCTCATTGGCCAGTCTCGCTGATATACACACTTGGGAGCGTTAGTTCGAGACCACTTGTTTAAATGATCTTGATAAAGCAACAGTGCGTTGAAGCCAGCTCATAATTGTGTTAAATAAAAGCCTGGAACATAGGCAGATGGAAATTTGTGCCAGTTTGTGCCAGAATTCATTGCTAATCAACGTATCTGTGTTTATTCGTATGAATTGTGGGACAGTGGTCTTGATGGTACTGAGCAGCACCTGGTCAGAGCTTTGCTGAATCCAGTGTCGGACAGCATACTCCTTGGTCCTTTTAGCTATCAGTGAGGTGTCTCCAGAGCCCAGAGGAGAATTCGAGCAGAGGAGTCCTTTCCTGCCGCCATCACGCCAGATAAGCTAACTTGGCCAGCTGAGCTCAACATTATGTCCCCTCATCTTGAACTGACTTTGTAAAATTAACATTAAGAGGGGAATTTACTTGTCTTAAAATCAGGAACTGTGAACATCTCCAATACTAGTCCCTAAAGACAAACTATTGAAGTCATGATGACAAATACCAACAGAGCTTGAACAAAACAAAACCAGTATTACCTCATTTTACTACTACACAACTGACACACATAGAACATTTGTAATAATATATGTCACTACAATATTCATATTAAATACATTCTGTACATAACTTGTAATTTAAATTGATTGTGATTCCTGGTTCCCTTGTAGTTGAATCAGGACACATATTCATTCATGCCAGTAATGAATACATATTGTTATTTGAAAGTTTATCAGTGACTCTTTTAAGATATCTTTGTAGAGTGTTATATGTATGTGAGTGTCACAGTGTTGTCAAGAGTAGTGGATTAAATTAAAGTGTTTATCTGTCTGTTGTTGTGACTTACACTTCATCATACACATACCCTAGACACATAACGTAGCATCACACTATTCCAGAATAATTCTGACTGAGATATATAGATATGTGGTAGCAAGTAAGGTTATCTATAATACACTACTCTTAATAGATATAGATACCTTCACAGCTGATCTCAGTCAGTACACTAAGTTCCCTATAAGTATTTATAACATCCCACTTCACCACACCGTGCAGAAAAATATCATTTTCACTTAAGAGCAAGGTAAAGTCAGAGCTTCAAAGTGTAATGAACAGAGGTATATTAATACCAGTAGAGGAACCGACTGAATGGGTTAACCAAATGGCTGTTGTTGAAAAGTCTGATGGTTCTTTAAGAATATGCATTGATCCTAGACCCCTGAATGAGGCTTTGCAGAGAGAGCATTACAGATTACCAACTTTGGATGATGTATTGCCTGAACTCAATAATGCCAAGATTTTCACAAAGCTGGATATCAAGGAAGTATTCTGGCATATTAAACTTGATGAGAAGTCTAGTAAACTTACAACAATTATTACACCTTATGGTAGGTTCAGATGGTCTAGATTACCATTTGGGTTGAATGTAAGCAGTGAAATTTTCCAGAGGCATCTAGCACAAGCTCTTGACGGTCTTCATGGTTGCATCAATGTTGCTGATGACATAGTTATTGCAGGTTGTGGATCAAACAGACAGCAAGCAATTAAGGACCATGATCTGAAGCTTAAAGCACTGAAACATAGGTGTAAAGAGAAAGGCATTAAACTGAATGAAGCTAAAGCTCAAGAGAAGAAAGAAGAAATTACCTTCATGGGTCACCTTATTACTGCTCGAGGTGTTGAACCAGACAAGAAAAAGGTTGAGACAATACTAAACATGCCCGTTCCTAAGGACTGTCATGAGGTTCGCAGATTTTGCGGCATGATACAGTATCTAGCAAAGTTTCTCAACAATCTTTCAGAAGTTCTTCATCCAATTAGAGAACTTACACGTAAGGATACTCCCTTTATCGGGTCTGCTAAATGCGAACAAGCTTTCAAGAGAGTCAAAAAACTGATTACTTCTACTCCAGTACTCGCATACTATGATCCTGATGAATCTTTGTGTATTCAAGTTGATAGTAGCAGCTATGGACTTGGGACTGTCCTCCTACAAAATGGTCATCCAATAGAGTTTGCTTCAAGAGCTCTAACTGAAACTGAACAACGCTGGGCTCAAATTGAGAAGGAACTCTTAGCTGTTGTATATGGTTTGGAACGCTTTGACCAGTACACTTATGGAAGGAAAGTTACAGTCATCAACGACCATAAACCTTTGGCAGCCATCGTTAAGAAACCTCTGAGTCAAATTCCTCGAAGACTGCAGAATTTATTGATGCGCAGCCATCGATATGACTTTGAATTCCAATGGGTACAAGGTTCCGATCTTCTTATAGCCGACACACTGTCCAGAGTTTGTATTCATAATGTCACATTGGATTCCTTAGCTGATAGAGAGAGCAATGCAGGAGCTGATGCACCTGTAAGATTACCTGAAATACCAGATGTGATGATGGAAAAGATTAAAGCTGAAACTCTCAAAGACAGTGTGCTCCAGAGGTTGAAGTCGACCATTTTGGATGGGTGGCCTAAAAGAAAGTCTGATGTACCAGCTGAGCTTATGCTTTATTTTGACATTCATGACACACTGACAACAGAACAAGGCATAATACTTAAAGGAGAGCGTATTCTTATCCCAAAAGCACTGAGGCCTGAAATCAAGCAAAAGCTACACGCTGCTCATCTTGCATTTGACAGCATGATGCGCCGGGCCAGAAGTTGTCTGTTTTGGATCGGCATGACAGCTGAGATTCGACAGATAGCTGACAGTTGTCCAGAATGTCAAGAAACGAAGGCAAGGAATACTAAAGAACCTTTAAACCAACACTCAAGAGGTTTATCACCCTGGGAGAAAGTTGGCACTGACATCTTTATTATAGAAGGCTGATATTATTTAGTACTGATTGACTATTTTTCCAACTTCATTGAAGTAGACTTTCTACCTACAATGACAGCACAGTTAGTCATCAGGAAATTGAAGTCTCATTTTGCTCGTTATGGTGTTTCTAAAGTTATTGTATCTGACCAAGGTACTCAGTTTACGTCTGCACAGTTCAGATCATTTACTGCTAGATGGGGAATACTTCATGTTAAATCAGCACCAGGTCACCATAAAGCCAATGGATTAGCTGAATCTGCTGTGAAACTCATCAAGGGTATGATGAGAAAGACTGTTCAAAACAACACAGATGCATACGAGGCACTACTTGAACTTCGTAATACGCCGAGACAAGGGTTTGATCAAAGTCCAGCAGAAATACTGTTCAACAGGAAACTGCGCACACTGATACCTTCTGCAGTGAAACCCGTTGCATCTCACAGTAGAGTTATTGAAAGTAGAGGCAAGAGAGACAGATCAGTGAAGACATGATAAAACTGCTCATGATCTGCCCAAGTTGTCTCACCAGCCAGTCTACTATCAAGACCCTGAACAACCAAACTGGCAACCTGGAAGGATTGATAAGAGGCTCTCCAAAAGATCTTATTTAGTTGAAGGGGAGAATGGAGGTCAATATGTCAGAAACAGAATTCATCTAAGACCTAAAACAACACCCTTCACACCTGATCCCGAGGGCCTGGAAATTGATGTCTCCTCTCCAGTTCTACCCAAGCAACAGGTTGTTTTGCCAGACATGGAGAACACTAGTGAATGAACATTTCCATTCCTCCAGAAGTTGATCCTTCAACTCCAACTACTTCTAGTCCTGGGAAAGCTGGCAAAGAACATTCTCTCCTACCATCTTGCCCTAAGAGACCTCAAAGAGATCGCAAGAAACCCTCTTGGATGAATGACTTTGTTCACTCATAAAGAAAGGGGGATGTTGATGTGTGTATCTTGTCTCCATGGTTATCTTGTTTCCTACTAGAGTTTTACTTGCCCTTAGGCTAACTCTTCTTTTCCCTTCTTCTACTTCCCCCTACTTCTAAGATGGCGAATTAAACATGTCGAGTTTGTAACCTGTGTTCAAGCTTCGTGATTAAACTTCATATCGTGAGAATGTATGACAGCCAGCCACGTCTCATTATATCTTACAATATTTACTAGACACAACAGTACATATCAACATGTATAAAAAAAATAAAAATACAAGATCAAAAGGACAACCCTCCTCGTAAAATGGCAGTATTAACTGACTCACTTTCTGCTATTCAAGCTATAAGAAACTTATGAGAATACAGTAGACCAGATATAGCAGAACCAAGCCTTCATCTAAAAATCTAATCTGGGGTAACACTATACAGACACCGCCAGCCTGCTACATATATATGCCACAGCTGGGTATTTTTTACTAGATCTGGGTTTTTTATTTATTTCGTCTGGGTTTTTTTTCCAAATCTGCATTAATCTGGGTATATTTGACAATTGACATTTACAATGTATGTATATTCTGTGCACTGAGCATTATACATTATATTTAGATTATAATTAAATAAAAAAAATTATGTCCTATATATTTTTTATTCCACTTAAATTTAATTCTTGTTTTTAACCACATCAATGACGTTGTTTTTTGACTCGCTTACATCAACTATCTATTTCCTGTTATTCTGTTAATGGCTATCATCTACAATACTCAGTCATTTTTGCGATGTTTTTTAAAGTATTCTTTTTAAATTTTAGACTTAAGCAGATAAGCAGCAAATTGTTTTTTTGTTATTATAAGATTATAAAATGAGCGATGATGAAGGTACGCTAGGTAGTTGTAGCAGCATGACGACACACACACCACCGCATAAAAAAGTGAAGCCATGGTATCAGCAGGCTTTTTGTAAGGAATGACTAACAGACAGCGAACTGAAAGATTGGATAAAGCCGGACTCTGGCAATCGCTACGCTGTGGTCAGTTCCTGTACATTAACTAATGCCAACAAAACAGCTTTATTGACACATAAAAGCACACAGAAGCACACGAAAAACTTCGAAGCCAAAAGCAAAACTCTGAACATTAACAAGTTTGTCATCAAACCAAAAGAGCACTGTCTCCACGACAAAATTACTAAAGCGGAGATACTGTTGTCGGCTTTCATGGAAGAACAAAATACTCTGTTTTTGCAAGCTGATCATTTGATTGAATGTTGCAAGCAGATGTTTCCAGACAGCACAATTGCTAAAAAAAATGTCACAGAAGCGCAACAAGCTTTTGTGTGAAACAGTTTCCAGTCGAATACTAGCCAAGCAAGCAATTGCCAAAGATGAAGTTTATCATATGTTTAATCCTAGTGAAAGCGTGGTTGAAGATGTTCGTGAAGGACGTTGACGGCAGAGATATGCAAAGAATTTGGAACTCCATAATCAAGATTCCACGTTGTCAATTCATGCATATGATCTTGACGAAGAAGTTGACGACATGGATGCCTAGTCACTGACAAGTGACAATTTTCAACAGTAACAAGTTACAACTAACATTTTATATTTGATTTGAGGAGCATTTTGTTAATGTAACTACTGTAAGTAGGTTACTGTTAAAATATCTCATTTTCAAGAGTTCATATACTGAGGTGTTAATAAAATCATTTTTATATAATTGTGAATATTTGGTAATACAAAATAAAATAAAAATGAAGAAATAAATACAAATTGGTAGCACACTGTGCTAAAGGTGCACTAAAAGATTGTGTAAGCATCGTCTATCCCGTGTATACTGGAAAGTGTTAATGAATTCGAATACTTAGGATCAATCATCAATAGCTCTGGCGACTGTGCAGTAGAAATTAAAAGAAGACTTGCAATTGCTTCACATAAACTAATACAGATGAAAAACCTATGGCAAGGCACAAGCAAAGAAACAAAGTTACAACTGATCAGAGCATGTATATTCCCAGTAGCAACATACGGCTGCGAGACTTGGACACTCAATAAAACAGTTGCAAAAAAGATTACATCATTCGAAATGAAATGCTACAGAAGGATGTTGAGAATACCCTGGACAGAAAAAAAAGACCAACAGAGAAGTACTGCACTCACTAAACGTACAGGAACATTGGCTCCTAAATACCATCGCAATAAGGAAGCTGAAATTTTTCGGTCATATAAAAAGACATAATAGTCTGGAAAAAACAGTGATGGAAGGCATGGTCCCTGGAAAAAGGGGAAGGGGTCGACCTAGACGACGGTGGACCCAGGACATCACAGAGAGTCTGAACTTGTCTTTGGCTGATGCAGGTCGACTTTCCCAGAATCGTGATGCGTTCAGAGCAGCTGTAATGGAGACAACGTTCTGGAAAGAATACGTCACATGATGATGATCCCGTGTATTTGAGACATAAAATAATCTGGGTATTTCTGTTTTTTTTTGTTTTTTTTTAGAAGAAAATCTGGGTTTATCTCTAGAACTTGAGTGGTAACATTGACTGCCACACCATTGCAGCCGACCTTCGATGTGGAGATGGCAGCTATGAAAACTTAAATCCAATGTTTCCAAAAGAAACGTAACAAGCACTATGCACAATACAACAAATACTCCCGTAAGGGGAGGTCAGTCTATACTTAAAATGACCAAGTATAGTCTGAATGATTCTCGTCTTCGGTTAATTTGTCATCTTTTTCCTCAAGAGCAGAGTCAGAACAACCCATGCGCAGCTGGTTATACTTAAAAGTGGCGTTATCTGGTTTCTAACTCGGTAGCTCTGCCTTGAGAAGCAAGCGTTGTAACCATTTACCAGCTCAACTGTTTACATCTGAAGGCGAAAGAAAACACACCTCATTTTTTATCTTTCCTTCATTAAGCCTAAGAAAGACGCAATTTCATCTCCAAAAGGAACTTTGCTCCAGAACTGGTTAATGATGGAATGTGAAGAAACAACACAAATAAAGCAGGAACGAGACTATGAGGTATGATACAGTTTCAGGAAAGTAGACAAAGTCCGTCGTGTTGGCCAAGTGAATATCGGTACATCCTCCGTGCAGGTTTGGTAATAAAAAAATAAAGCTTGTATTGCTAAAATTATGCCTAACGTGATAACTTTTCTGTTTAGACTTTTATATTATAGAGTGGCATTCTCTTGTAATATCGATACTAGACTGCAATACATGACTAAGACATACATTACGAGGGGATGTCTTTCTATAATATACAAGTCTAAAGAGAACATTTAACTTAATTACAGTTTTGAGCGTTTTCAAATTCCAAAAATAAAAAGCGACCAAAGCACTAACTTTAACACAGACATAGGTTGTAAAGAACAGTCAGCCTGTTTTCAGTACAGCTTTGAAACAGAATTCAGAGATTGGAGTAAAAACAATAGATTACGGTTAGGATTAAGTATTTGTAAGGCGTTGAAAAAAACGTTTCGCTTTATTTCATTTCATCCCAGACTAATACGCTGTTTCAATCTTTTTAAGATAAAAAAAGTATTGAACTCCAAGTAGCTTAAAAGTCGTATGTATAACCACATGTCGACAAATGTATACTAATCTAGTTTTTAACTTGAGGTAGGCCTATGTGTATTGTGTAGGCTTATATATTTATTGTGACAAAAACTGAATGATCTAAATCTGATCACATCAATTGCTATTTTAACATTGAAGGTTGGCTACTGCTGCGTTACAATTATTTTGTGGCGGATGCAATAAAGTTATTTTGGTTAATCTGATCATGGTAATTGATTGCGGTATGATTTCCTTTCAACGGTCAACAATAACAGCAACAGATTGAATAAGTGTAGATCAATGTCGTCAGCGTCTCACAAGATTTAAAAACAATTCATGGACACAAGCAGCTCCACATTATATATAACAATCCATATTCGTACATTGTCCCTCAGCCAACTCTACTGGGCCATAATCTAAGTTCGTTATACTGTCGCCGTAATGGTGAATTCAACACTTCACCATAAAGTCCGTCAAATTGAGGTCCGCGACATAATTATATGATTTCTCAATAAGTTCAAAATACTCATCTGCATAATACGAATCTTTTGACATCAATCGATGCAAACACTTTCTTTACACAAAGCATGAAGACGGACACAGCAGTCTCAAAAGGACACATCTAAAACACAATCCGACCAGCTGGAGACACTTCCAAATGGCAACTGACAAAAAGTCAATTGACCATTGCTCTGCACACGCTTCTACGTAATAGTTTTACATGACGTCATTTCTAATATAGCTGCACTCTATTTGAGTACTGTGATGCTCCAAACTCATGAACGCATCTCTGTGCGCAAAGTGAGGCGTAACAGCTGCAATAAATCTCTAGCATCTTCTGTCTCTTGTCCTTAAGTTCACTATAATAGACTATTTCCCATGACTTTCTTGATGTTATCTTCCTACTTACAACGCTGTTTTCCTCTTGCACATATGCCTTCAACTTTTCCTTCCACTCTGGTTTTCAGGAAAATGGTAGGTCTGTGGGCCTATGTATTTTTATAGGATCAAAATATTGTGACTTTGATCTCATTAATTATTTATCTTTTCATTCTTAGCTGTTGTAAGAATTTCCCCCCTCTCTTTTCATGAGCATTTACTCATTCTTCTATATATCCAGGTCTCAAGGGCCTCATTTCTTTTTTCTTGATCATTGCCCTAGTTTCTACACCATACAGTAATGCAAAATAATAACACTTACTAAAGACTGTCATATTAAATTTGTGAGTGTGCCCCATTCTTCTACATATCCCATCTTGAATGCCTGATTTGTTTCTTCCAATTGCTTGTTCATTGACTATGCTTCTACACCAAACAGTAATGAAGAATATATGTAACATTTGATAATTCTCAGTTTTAATTTGTGAGTTAATTGTTTTAGATGTCAGTATTCATCTCATGTTGTTGAATTTAGCTGTCTCCAAATATTATAAATGAGGTATCTGAGGAAGTTGGTTGAAGTAAGCAGAAGAGACATAATCCACCACCAGACTATACATCATTTGGCCTCAAAACTTAACCCCTGCAAATTCAGGTGAAACAGTCACAGTTATGATGGTTTGGGCATGTCTGAAGAGTTGGGAAAGATCAGCTATAACAACACATTTGGAAAACTATGAGCCAAAATCCAGACCTCCAGGACGACCCAGAGTTTGCTGTTAGGACAACATTATACAATCTCTGAAGGACTGAGGACAAGATTGGAACCAGACGAGGAGGTAGACAGTGGATAGAATAATATGGTACTCTCTGTCGACACGCTTCTACACCTCAGTAGAAGAGGAATGACTAAGATAGTCAGTAAGAAGCATTTCTGAAGATCCCAGCCACATACCTTCTTTGGCTTTGATAACCAGAATTTGCAGAATTGCCGAAGTGATTTGTGTGTCTGAACTCATTGCAGCTGTTATGCCTCTCTTTGCACACAGAGATGTGTTCATGAGTTTGGAGCATCACAGTACTCAAATAGAGCGCCGCTGTATTAGAAATGACATCATGTAAAACTATTACGTAGAATATACGGCTGCACATAGATATTTGGTGAACAGGTGATAACAGGTATTAACTGAGCAGCATCTGAGTTTCCATCAGTAGATTACAATGCTAATACTGTATTCATTAATCAAACAAACATGTATTCATCAGGCAGCCTGAGTGAGCACTGGTTCACCTTGGTTTACAAGAAAAGGGGTTGTGTACAATCTGACAGCAATGGGACAGCATATTTGGGATCTGAAGGTGAAAAAAGAGCAAACCCAAGGCATAGGAGTAGTAAATAATAACATAACCCCGTTTTTGGGAGGCACTCGTAAGAAATAAGAAAGGAAAACACTGGATAATAAAAGTTCGTAGGTCAGGGTCAGTAACTTTTTTGCATTTTCTTATTTTTGGTTTTAAGGACCATCTCATTGCTCACTGACAACTCCATCAGTGCTTCGATCTCCTCCCTTAGATCTAACAAGGATAATAATAATAGTTGCCCATCGCAAGCGAAGATGGCGACAGCTTCAGACTTGAATTGTGAGACCTCTGTGCCGTGATCTCATGTGACTAATTAGTCCTATTTTGGCCCTACAGGCCATGCCACATATGGGGCACACATGGTTAGAGTCGATAGTAGTGTTGCTGCGCATTCTGACTTTTCTTGCAGCACGCTTGCCTTCTGCCTTATCAGCTAAATTCTGTTCTGCAATGCGAGCGCCTTGAGTAACGTTTGTCCGCCAGACAGAGCGATCATGTGCGATAGTCTCCCAGGAGGAGACATCAATTTTGAAGCTGCTCAACGATGCTTTCAGTGTGTCTTTGAGGCATTTCTTTTGTCCCCCTACTGTTCGCTTACCCATAGAGAGTTCGCTGTACATCAACTGCTTTGGGAGGCGTTTTTCGGGCATGCGAATAACATGTCCGGCCCATCTGGTTTGGGCCGTCTGCAGCAATGTGTAGATGCTTGAGATATGTGCTCTGTTGAGGACCTCAGAATTAGATACTCTATCATGCCACTTGATCCTGAGTATCCTGCGAAGACAGCTTATGTGGAAATGATTAAGCTTCTTGGCGTGTCTGCTATACACTGTCCATGTTTCACAGGCATACAGGAGGGTAGTGAGCACTATTGCATGATATACTTTTATCTTGGTGGCGGCACTAATTCCTTGTCGATCCCAGACATTTACTCTTAGTCTTCCAAAAGCTGCACTTGCCTTTGCAATTCTGTTATTGACCTCGGCGTCGACACAAGGATAATCTCAGCATGGTGCACAAACTCCATAGCACCGTCAACGATCCCAATGTGTGTATACAGGAATCACATATTCTATAAATATTTTCTTGTGGTGGGTAACTTGTCCTAATTTGTAAAATGTTACCATGGCAGGGTCTGCATTGCCTAATCCTTATATAATTTACAACTGATGAGGGATTTATATTGTGCACAACTTGCACATGGGACATCCTATGTATTCTCTTTTATCTGAGAAGTTTAGGCATCCAATCTCACTACCTATGAGATCAAGGTGGGGGGAGGAGAGTATGACATCATTAGGACCCACTGGTTCTGAAAAAAATTCCGTCAAATATATTCCCTTGTAGCGAAATTTGGTTCCTCTTGCTTTGTTGTGGGGAAAAAAAAATGTGTAGCGCGACTCCCACACACACAGACCAGCGCAAGGTCAGCGCGGCGGTCTTTCTTTGAAGTTTGTAGTAGACGGGAAATGTGACTTACGGTTAAAAGCCATGCAGTATTACCGAAGAATGATGAAATAGCTAATAAGAATGAATGGCGGACTTTCAAAGTTTGCATTTACTGGACATTAAATTATTAACTACCGGAGAACGCCCGGTTGGAATAATATTAAATAAAAATAATTCAACAAAGGAGATAGACTAGGAATTATATCCAAAAGGATATTATTCAAATATAAATAGTTTTAAAGATAATTAATATTTTTCACCTTCATCACATCGGCTAAAAGTTAGCTAATAATCTTTAAAAATTTATTACACTAACAAGCCTCAACGGATTTGTATAAAACTTATATGTAATGAAAGCCTCATATGGGGAAAAGGAAATGATACATAGAAATGACGGAAGAATATAAGTGTGTAGTGAACAGAAGAAAAAAACAAGTACAGGAAAAACACAGTTTGCTTCAAATAGCCTCAAACCAGGAGATGAAACGAAAATCTTTTGGGACTTTTAGAGGTGCTTTCTCGTACGCGCGAGAGACTGAAATATAAGGACAGAGGGACGCGTTGAAAATCACACACACCAAATCCAGAAGCCAAAGTGAGAAACTGGAAGACAGTATCTGCAAGAAAAGTTATTTTTTCACGCTGCATGCAGGGCAGATTAACTTCAACCAAAATAATCTCACCGTGAGCTTATAGATCCTAAGAGGGTATTGTAAGTTTATTAAAGATATATGTATGAATAATATCATTTTATTTCAGATTTTATTTCTGATTGATTGTATCAGATATAATAAAAAAGAGAATAACGCTAACCAGAGATAACCTTCACCGTCATTGTCAGGAAGCATAACCATTAATTGGTTAGCCACATATATCATGGCTAGTTCTTGCCTGGAAGCTTACGACATACCAGCAAGTACATAAGTGACTTGACATCCATAAGTGGAAGGCAAAGGTTATATCGTACCCATGTATCATAACCTATGATTTATTCATGTAATTTGTTAATTCTGCACAGTATACATTATCTTATCATGCTATCTCTGTAACATACTACCATGATTCATTCATTTATATACAAACACTGAAGACATGGTCGCATCATGAACAGTAGTTGGTGGTGAGATTGTTGGAACAACATGGCCACCTATTACTTCTTGTTCCAGGTTTTTTATGATCAATGTTTATGATCATTCCTGATCGAGAAACTAAAGACTTGAAGAAGTTGATCCAGCTCACTGAAGCCTAGAGGTCAACCAAACTTCAACACCTTAGTCCCCCGTAGTTATAGGGCGGGCTGAAGGAAAGTCTTTCGTACTCCAGTGTGTCAGAGGAACCTCGAGTAGACGTGGCTAAAGTTGAGTTTCTTTGTATCCATCCAACAAATCCTGTGAGCAGTTTCTAAAACGACTGTCTAATGATGACAACTAGATGGCAAGAGATAATGTGACAATCCTTTTGTTGTAAATTCAGTGGAAGATAAATCCAAGACTTTTTCTATTAGTTATTTTAATTTGTAACTGTAAATAATCATACATTTTACCATCTTCCAACACCCATTTATCATTACAAGAATATATAGATGTACAAAATAAATTGGATAATTGTACTCATTTGACTTGTTAAATTTTTAACAGTTAAATTTTGAGTTACCTTTTCAAATTTAATTATATTATCACATAGGGTTACGATAGCGAAAGTAGCAACTTATACTTCTGAAGCCTAAATCTATTGTCCAGCTCAGAGTATTCACAGCTGTAACTCACTTGTGATACCAGTGTACTTCTCGGGCACTGGAACTTCATACTTTCTGGAAAGAGATTCTACTTCTGCTCTACCACTATTATCATAACTGGAAAACCTTTCGCTACATCCCTCCAGTGGGACCTGAACCATGTAATCTCTTACATTGGCTCACTTGTCCTGCAATATTGATCACTAAGAATCTGTGTATAAACTGCTAAAGGAGCATGCAAAAATACTAAGCCAAAACCTGATTCAAATGTTTGTACAGTTGCTACAATGCTACTAGCAATTAACTTGGCATTATATTTTAGGCTTCACTAAATTGCTTTTGAAAATTTTAAAGATCCAGTAATGAAAATTTAAAATAAAAATACGTGATTTTTAATGGTTGAAATAATTATTTTATGCTTTACTACTTATTATGACATAACTGTCCATCTGTGAGCAAAATTTGTATAAGCAGAAATGGGATAAGTAGAAGTAATTTAGATGGTCCCAGTGACTTCTACTTATCCAGACTGCACTGTATTATGAGTATAGTTATCACCACTTACATCTTTATATTACCTTCTACCCCACTAGAGTTTTTGATGTTGTTAGAATTTGAAAAGATAGAGTGACAAATGTCGAGGAGTTGTCGCGTGCTGGCCTTCAAAGTATGTATACGCTTCTTAGACAGCGCAGACTTCGCTGGCTTGGCCATGTTCGCCACATGGATGATGGTCGCATCCCAAAAGATATCTTCTACGGACAATTAGCAGATGGCAAGAGAACAGTTGGGCGACCACAGCTGAGGTTCAAAGATGTGTGCAAGAGAGATATGAGGGCACTGGACATGGATCCAGCAACATGGGAGGATAAAGCTGCCGATCGCACAAAGTGGCGATGCTATTTACGGCGCCACCTCAGATTGCGCAAAGAGAGGCTCACACAAGAAGCAGAGGTGAGTAGAAAACGTCGAAAGGAGCACCAGGAAAATAAGCAGCTGAGGGCTGTCACCTCAGGGGCGCATTCCCATAGTCAGTTATGACTGAAGGGGCTATTATTATTATTATTATTAGAATTTGAAACTCTGTTGTATATTTATATGAAGCATAATTTTTCTTTCTAGCCTCCAAGAAAAAGTCAAACACAGTTCCCATTTATGGATGAAAAAATTAAACTGGAGCTGGATTGTAAAGTTTGTTTTATTTGTTAACTCTAATTACTTTCGACATCAAGAGTTAAAAAAACAAAGCCCTGGTCTCTCGCAACAAAGGTGCTGGGCTAAAATCACAATACCGACATGGTCCTGTCTACCCAGCTGTAAAGGGGTACTTGACTGAGTTATTGAAGCAAAAAGCAGTGAGGAAGAGAACTGATCACCCCACCTCTCAATGCAGGAACCTAATATGGTGAAGTCTCTAACACTTCACTCCTCTATGGCATTATCTGCTAAGGGACTTCCATGTTTTGATAACTGACATACTAATTCTTCCTAATATTGACCACTTCCTCTTTTTGGGGGGGTCAAGTTGGTAAACAAAATATTGAATAGATTGATTGTTTCTAGAGATTCTGAGAAAAATCATATATTGTGTGTTGTTTTTTATTATTAGAATATAACTCTTATCTTCTGATGTACTTTTATGATTTTTTGCCCCCACTAGGATGAAAGGAATGTTCAAAATGACTTCTCTGGTCCGGTTGTCAGGGTGAAACAGGAACAAGATAATGAGGTTACAATTTTATTTCATTTTACATATATACGTACATTTAATGGAGCTTAATTAAAGTAGATATTTGTAAGTTGTTTGTTATGTATGCAGATTTGCTCTCTCTTTGATGTGTACAATTGTTTTACTGCGTTAACTCATTCATTCCAGAGTTATTTTGCACGCTGTGCCAGACTTTTTTTGTGGGCAGAATTTTATAGAGTGAAGTGTTCATCTTTCAGTCTAAATTTGTTTGTGAATTTTCCTTTGAACATGTACTTATTATATACCAAACTGTAGGGAAATGGATAGAGAATTCAAATATATAATGTCTGTGTTAGTATTAACACAAGTATGTTCGGTATAATTTAATCATTTTGCATGTAAAATTGAAAAACGCTAAAAAGTTGACTGTAGAATACGATCTTACCAAAGACAAATTACTGTCGTAGACAATAAAACTTTCTTTTTAGTCTTCATACGTCAAGTTAATCCATATACAAAGTAAAAAAAACATGCTTATGGCCAAAATTAGTACATTTAGTGTTATTCGCACCAGTTTTTCCTTGGTTCTTTGTAAGAAAAAAATAAATTATGCAATCGTTCATTACGTAATTTTCAAACAAATAAATAAGAATAACGTCATATAAATACTTTTTTACTCTTATTTAATGTTTTAATAGTATCCCTAGCTTCATCTTCTACCAAGAACTAGTGATTAGATGTTACGGTAGGTCTAGTTTTGTTGCTTTTTGATCGGCCAGAATATGACTACGCCCACTCATCAACTAAATCTAGTATGTATAGCTTTTCTGCATATATTCCGTATTTTGACAACAAACTGTGACTACCAAACAATCATCATCAATGTCAGCAATGTTTCAAAGTAGTTTGACACAATTATTTGCTTAGGAGACTTAGAAAATGTAAATATAAAGCGTGACATATTTCTCTAGCAAAAACAACGAAAAACGTAAACACGCGAATCTTCACAAAAATTGTGATAATAACATCAAAACACGCACATGTGCTGATTAACTAAAGTCAAATTAGTTGTTTAAATAGTAGCGGAAGTCATTCTACGAGTTTAAATATATTAACTGCATTAAGCGGACGATTTTTAGGGTTTATTCGTGATAAACTAAAAACCACGCTCTGAGCGTTGCTCTGGCACGGCGTGTTGAATTTTGCAACGCTCAGAGCGTTGGTCTGGAGTCAAAGAGTTAATGCAGTGTAAGATATCCTGCTATGTCCATCATTCTTTCTTCTCAGACTTTAAGAAATAATGAGACTACAGCTGCATTCAGTGATGAAAAGATACAGCTGGAACCAAGTTATGAGGTGAGTAGTTTATTTTTGATTAGTTTAGAAAACTATCAGTGTGTGCCATAGCACACTCATTTGTTGAACAGATATACACTTGCAATATTGCATCAAACACCTCTTTTCTTACCATGATCGTAGTGTTTATTGTTATGTACAAAACTGTTTGACTTTAGTAAACATAAAATTTGTACATAACATATACCGACATGAATGTCTTAATATTTTTTAAAATAATTTTTTTTTTTTACATTTGCTTGCTGTTAATGCACTTTCATGAATGGGAAAGCGGGACCCAAAGATGCAGCAATAGAGAATGCAGTCAGTGACCCATAGCTTGACTACTTGTGTCAGGGTCAGCGAACCAGAGCTGACCAAGACCCTACTCCACCTCCATGTGGTGGTCCTGGAAAGAGACTGCATCACTGCAGTCTGGCTGAGATAGTAGGGATCGAAGAGGGAAGGCAAACCCGGTCCCAAAAAAATGCTGTGCTGAAGTCGGATGTGTCGGCCGAAAGGTGCAAATATTGCAGCTCCGGTGTAAACAGACACAATGCAACCAATGTCCTTTTCAGGACGAGCGAGGAAGAAGAAGAAGAAGAATGGGAAAGCAAATATATTCACAATTACTGGTACACTCTCACTTGAATGACTGAATTAAAATGAATAAAGAACATTTAAAACACTAAAACAATGTCTACTAGGAATCAAACACACAGCACCATTTGTTATCATTGCCTCTCTCAGTCAACATGATGTTTCTGTTGTTAGGCAGGGACAGTCCATCAATCAGTCAATACCCTTTAGCTCCCCAAGGAGTATAGGCCATCAACAAACACATGCCAAGTCCTCCTGTCACGTGCCATCTGCTCAAGTTGTTACCTTGTCTTCCTCATTATTTTCACTTCTGTCTCCAATTTTCTTCTCCATGTGTTGTCTTTGGTCGACCTCTGCCCCCTATTTCCCTGGGGATTCCAGAACATGAACTGTCTTGTAATGCTATCAACAGGTTTCCCCAGTGTGTGCCCTGTCTGTTGCCAGTGTCTTCTCCAGGAAATAAAAGAGAAAAACAAATTGCTGTTAGGCTTCTTCTCTGAGAGTACATCTTGTGGTAATATGACAACTAATTGTGTGCAACTGAGTTAGTTCATTTCATAGATGGATCACAACTTTCACCACAGCATTTTTCAAATACTCTTATTAAGCTCACTACTTAATTCTAATTTTTGATTTTCCTGTCAGAATCTTTATGGTCCCAACTACAGTGAAGACTGTGGTACTCATGATCAGATAGTTGACATCATGGACACAAAAACATCAAGAATTAAGAAAGTAGAACAACCTGGCTTCTGTAAAGGTCAAGGTAATGAAATAGTAGTCTTATAAATGAAATAATGCTTCATTTGTTCTTGTTGTTGTTGTTTTAATATTTGTAGTGTTTTTTTGGTTTCTAAGAATTTAACTTTGTATTCTTTGTTTAAAAAAAAAAAGCAATTTAAGTTCAGAACATCACTTAGAATACCAGATATAGAGATAATAATAAATCTTCTCATGAAAATATTGCCTGATCTGGTATTCCCATTTATTATCATCAATCAATACTAAAAAAACAACAATCTTAGATATCAAAACTGGAAATAAAACTTCACACATTGTGTAATAGTTCATGTCATAAAATTTTTTTTAATGATTTCTTCCATCTACTCCTCAGAAGTTGCACACATTAACAAAGAAATCATTTACAGTATTTTGTTCTCTTGTAGTCAATCTTTTAGGTGTTTGTGTCTTTTGGTCCATCTGAATCTTTTAAGCGTATATAGGTGTGTGTAAAATTTTTTATGTGTATATTATTTATAGTGAGTTGTCTGTTTAAATGCTAAAAACTGGCAGAACCTCTCATTTTCATGAAAATTGCATAATGAGAACAGGTCACTGCTATTCAAACAATATATAAAGTAGGGATGTATTATTCCACAACACCCTCTGTTGTTGTTGTTATTGATCCAGTGGCGATTGGGCTCTCACCCTTTTGCCCAATGCCATGTACCGATATCTGCATGGTTTTGCAAATTGTTTTGATTCTCCGTGCAAGGTGTTCCAGTTATCTGGCCTCAGAAGAAGGAGTATTTTCCTAACATCATCGAGTGATGGGCACTCAAAGACATGGTAGTCAACAGTTTCATAGCTGGTAGTTACATAGCTGGCACTCTGGGGTGTGTTGTAGTTGGATTCTGTTCAAGTGATTGTTTAGCGTGTATGTGTTGGGATCTGAGCCAAAAAATGGTGCTCTGATCCCTCCTTGTAAGATGGCCGATATTGTCATTAGGCCATACATTACTAAAGTTACAATAATATCATATATATATATACATACATACATATACAGGCAAACCTCAGAGATATTGCGGGTTTGATTCCAGACCACTGCAATAAAGTTAGTATCGCAATAAAGTGGGTCACACCCATTTTTTTGTGTGGCTTCCCAGTGCATATAAAAGCTTAAAATCATGTTTACATTATGTCTATTAAGTGTGCAATAGCTCTAGGTCTAAAAAAAAAAATAATGTACCGTAAAATTAAAAATAATTTATTGCTGACAAAAAAATACTAATCTTCATCATCTGAGCCTTCAGCAAATCGTAATCCTTTTGCTGGTGGAGAGCCAAAATCTGTCGGAAGAAGAAGGCATGTTGTAATAAATAAACATGAATAATTTCAATAAAAGCGCAATATCTGCGAAGCACAATAACGCAATAAAGCGAGGTATGCCTGTATGTATATATATATATATATATATATATATAATACATCAACTATTTACACTCATGGTGTGTAGTAGTAGTTTTGTGGTGGATAACTACTACCTTGTGCTGACACGCGAATGTTGTTAAGTTATGTGGCGATCAGGCAACAGGAACATGAACTGGGCACGTCAACTAATGCCAGTGCCAAATGAAGCACACTGGAACTCTTGGGTTAATTTACACACAGTTTATTTGACAATAACGTTGGACGTACGATAAGATGTGCAGAGTATACATCCTCTGACATTGACGGTTTGCAGGTTAATAAACATGAAGAAATGTCAATATATTATCACTGTTCAGATCGGATAGTCTCATGACAGTCATATTAATGAACATACGACAGGACATCATAAATAAAGCATCAATGTTCATGGATGATCAAGCAATTTAGATCATGAGCTTGATCGACATATAATTTTATAACAGCTGACCTCTCAAGGGCAGACGTACATCTTATGGCCAAGAGGTATGTAAGACATCAAAATAAGTCCCATCTTTGAATGGCCTCGTAAACAATATATATAGGATATCCGACCATCATAATTGAGGCATCATAGTAAACAGTGCATTTTAAATCCTAAGTCCTGAATTTGACTGACCTCTCATCATCTTGCTGTAATCCATAGGACAGCGAAAATATATTTTGTATTCACGTTAGTAATACAGTTCTTTCACGCGGCACGTACTTGACAAATAATAGGCTGGATCCACTAACTCCACTTTATCTTGAATCCATTTCAGTACATCCTAATTGAATGTTCTTCTTCTTCCTCGTTCGCCCTGAAAAGGACGTTGGTTATGTTGTGTCTGTTTACGCCGGAGCTGTGATATCTGCACCTTTCAGTTCTGAATGTTCTGACTAGATACATCATGATGAAAAAACGTCATATATATTTATCTTCATTTTTCTTCAATGAAAAAAAAAACTTACTGTGAAAATCCTCACGGCGATAGCTTCCACATGGAAGGCTGTATACAAAAGACAACAACAGAAGTTTACCCCCGATATGGGGCTCGAACAAGCAGACTAGCAACTGACTTCCATGCCAGCCATTACATCTCTCACTGAGGTCACTACGTCATCTAGTGTTTAGCAAAAAAACGCAAAAAATACCCACGCACAAATATGTGCGCTTCCGTGCGCGATTAATTTAAAATACAAATATATTCTTACCACATTTGTTGATGCATACCCTCTTAACAGAAGTAAGACCCGTGTCTACTTTAATACTGTTAAGGAACCCAAAAAGGACGTAACATGGTGTGATGTCTTAGTCACCTTTACTTCTTCTGCCTGTCAAGTCAGCTCTGAAAAGTGCTGCAACTGTCTAGCAGGTAGTGTATTAATTCTGATAAGGACTGTTGACAGGTTTCTGCTGTGTCACTGTTG
Source organism: Oreohelix idahoensis (assembly GCA_024509875.1). Taxonomy (NCBI): domain Eukaryota; kingdom Metazoa; phylum Mollusca; class Gastropoda; order Stylommatophora; family Oreohelicidae; genus Oreohelix; species Oreohelix idahoensis. The sequence goes on from JAMPIV010018906.1 coordinate 243,459, forward strand.
CTTATATTGTTGGTTTTCATCTTCATCAGTCATACCAACTATTACAAGTATTATACATGGTATATTAACATCATCACTATGTCTATCAACCAACTAAAATATCCTGAAATAAACAGTTGTATTAATTTTACAATTATATACAATAATTCTACATACCCTCTAGATGTCAGAATACACTCGCTGGATGCTGAATAAATCAAGGTAGGCTGTCACTAAGACACATAAGAATGAAGTCTGCGACTAGCTCTGTCACCTTTCTGTCTGCTGAGTACTGAATTTGTGCGTGTGTATCGATTTCAAATTTGCCACAGTTTATATAGACGTAAGGCGATCAACCGATAGAACACTTATGTCATCCAGAACTTGGCTAAATTTTTCCAGCCTCTTGAGAGCAGATTTTTGTAGTTTGTGCTATTTCCATGACACAAAACTTCTCCTTTCCCTTCAACTATAATCACTGTCACTTTCCTTCATATCTCCTTTTATCCAGCTCATTTGTAGCTTTCTTTTGGTATAGGTTTTATTCCATTCTGAGCTGTCTGCGATTTTATGAGAATTTCCAAAGTGAACAAAACATTATTTTAACAGCAAGATGACATGCCTAATTGCAGTTATTACATACAGTATTTATTACGTGCAATACAATTCCTACTATGTCCACACTTGCCTTCCATCTGCCTCAAACTAAGGGTTAAGTAGAAATGTGTTGTAATAATCCATTCCTGGACTAACTGGCTAATCTCGGACTAGGACAGTTTCTGGTTGCTTGTTTTGCTATTGTGAATCGACAACAAGCTGGCTGCCAGGAATAGCTTGTTTCTGATTGGTTGGTTCTGATTCACTTTCCAAGCATAATTGCCAAGGCCTTTTCCACTTTATCACACTGAACTTATTGTAACGGAAAACATGTATTTGGGGCACCTTTTGAAAAATACAACAAGGAAACTCTAAATTTTAATACAGAAGCCGGACTCCTTCAGGACCTACTCACAAAGTCACAGAGAGATTCTAAATAGAAATAATACCCCTAACACATGTTTGAGGCATCTTTGTCAAGTTACCGAGACTATTCAACTGAGCAAGAATTCTATATTCCCTATTGGGGTGAGTTGTAATATAAATTTAATACTTTGAATTTGACATGTTTGAACTTGCTAATGGTTATACAGGTCCTTACGAGGCTGGCAACATCAGTATGAAAAAATGACATATTCATGAACCATAACAGCAAAGCGTTGGTGATTGCTTCATGCTGGTTCTTACAGGGAACCAAAAGCAGAGGTAACCCCAGACTCCAAGTGGAGCAGGGAGTGGATGATGATGACATAATATGTATATATTTACTATCATTTGTAATAAGTTGTTAATATACTTGTTCACAAGCCATTGCACTTGCTGCTGTCCAGTCACAATTTTTCCATTAAACTAACCGAATGGTGATTTCTCATCTCATTCCCTGAGTTATATGATATACGCTCAGGGAGAGTAAAAATTCAGAGAAAAGAATTGGTTGACGGACAGTGGGAAATGCGCTTGATTAATATCAGGAAAACAAAGACTTAGCAGAGGAATTTGTTCTTTTATTTCCACTAAGGATTGTGATATGAATCAAAGAGACCATTTGAGGTCCTACGCGATGATACCAGCTGTATAATTATTTTATTGCTCAACGCTTGTGATTGACACTTGAAACCTATGTTCCACTGATTGTGAAGATACTTGCCTTGACCAGGAGAGGTTACCTCTTAAACTAATCTGGAGACGAGCCCCTCGCCACGGAGATGAATTGACGGAAGCAGCAGCATCAGCACTTCAGCAATTTGGAATCTAAGTTACATTTCTATCAGTCCTAAATACAGAACAATTTTTTTCAAAATTAAGCTTTCTAAAGCCGACATGTTTTCTATGAAGACACCTACATTTTATTAATCACCAGCTGTTATGTATGTACATTTGTTCAAAAGTAATTGATCATTAATTTTTTTATATGTTTTTTACAAATTCATAGTTGATTTAGTTACTACAGAGAGAAGTGCACACGTATGAATCAGTATCTTTTGCTCTCTATAGAGCTAATAAGAAGAATTTTACTGTTAGTTCAGTTGGGGGCTTATACGAGCTAAGTTAAATTAATTAATACCACTTCACAAAAGGTAGCGGGCAGATAATAGTTAACATTGCTAAGATACATTCAGCCTTTTTCTTCACTTCGGAAATATCTTGTGAATACTTCCTCAATGTAGAAGCATCATCATCCTTCTATCGGCATCTCTGCTAAGAATAATCTTGTGCAAAGGTAGATACCTTTGAAGACCCACATTAGATACTCTTTTGGCCATTGTTGGATCATCACTGCAGAGCAAGGGGAGGCAACCCGTGACACCTTGACAAGACATACTTCTGTTTTCTTCATTTCTGGTGAAGGGACTCTATATAACACAGCACACTACTACCATATATTATAAATGATGTATGGTCCTTAATCTTTCTGTGTCATTTATAAATAAAGTATTCTTCAAAAGTATGATAAGGACATTAAAAAGTATTTAAACTTTGCCCCTAACCCTTTTCTGACTGAGACTACTGTCTTTAAAAATATGGAGTATTTGGTCTGTATTTGGATCTGGTAAGAAATATTGGCTTTCAAAGCTGCTGTTTTATTATTATTATTATTATTATTATTACCGGTATTGTTTTAAAGCAGTTTTCTTATTTGCAAGACATCCTGAACTGGAAATCTCCAGTAATATCATAAACACAAATCAAAAAATATTTTCCAGAACTAACATAACACAATTTGTTTAAAATTTAAAATTGTATGTCCACTCATAACAGTCAGCAAAATGTGCAAACATTCAATAGAGGCAAAGTAAATGTGTCCAGACATTAATATAAACATATATAAAATAATTGTGCTCATAATTAATGAAATTAACACTATATTCCCGATATGCCTTAGTAGGTATGTAACGGGATCCTTTAGTTTTTTTTTTTTTTTAATGTAAAAAAACATTGTGGTCGTAATTATGGAAATTAACTGTTTATTTTACTGATTGATGTTCAAGATATAGAATAAATCATGATGCTGTCAAAACATCTGACTATCCAAATTTATAAATTTTGACTAAGCTATGTGTTTTGCAAAAATGTTATATAGCTACACAATTTTGGATATTTAATAACTGATTAATTATCATGCACTAGCTATTTATTTTAATCTAAATCCCACAATTTCAGATGTGCCTAAGCAAGCCCAGAGCATCAACAACACTAGAAGATTGTACAAGAATTATTATACCAGTTTTACATTGTTGAAAGATGACAATTATGAATCTGGAATAACAGGAAGTGATATAGCTGTGCATTCCATTATTTATCAAGACAGATTAACAGACATTGGTGAGACCCAGAATGATTTAAAAGTTACAGCTCAAAATGAAAGTGGGTCAGATGACATCAGAAAGAAAAGTGATGAGCCTGCTGTGGTTGATGTGAGTTGTAGATTTGTAAACATCATACAGAGTAAGGAAATACAGAACCCTTATGAACATGATGTTTGTGGTGTAAAGCTAAAATATAGTTCTACTCTGAACAAACTAGATAGAATACATACTGGAAAGAAGCCTTGCATTTGTAATGTTTGTGGTGTAGTGTTTACACACTTGGTTAGTCTGAAAGCACATAAAATAACACATACAGGAGAGAAGCCTTACAAGTGCGATGTTTGTGGAGTAGGGTTTAGACAATGTAGTGATCTTAATAAACATAAAAGAATACATACTGGAGAGAAGCCTTACAAGTGTGATGTTTGTTGTGTAATGTTTACACGCTTATCCAGTCTGAAAGCACATAAAACAACACATACTGGAGAGAAGCCTTACAAGTGTGATGTTTGTGGAATAGGGTTTGCATATTCTTTTCGTCTGAAAGAACACAAAAGAATACATACCGGTGAGAAGCCTTACAAGTGTGATATTTGTAGTGTAATGTTTATGTCCTTGGTCAGTCTGAAAGCACATAAAATATTGCATACTGGAGAGAAGCCTTACAAATGTGATGTTTGTGGAGGTGGATTTACATATTCTTATCATCTGAAAGCACACAAAATAACACATACCGGAGAGAAGCCTTACAAGTGTGATGTTTGTGGAGTAGGGTTTTCACAGTCTTCTTATCTGAAAGAACACAAAAGAATGCATACTGGAGAGAAGCCTTACCAATGTGATGTCTGTGGAGTAGGGTTTAGACGAGGTTGGGATCTTAATAATCACAAAAGAATGCATACTGGAGAGAAGCCTTACAAGTGTGATGTTTGTGGATTTGGGTTTACATATTCTTATAATCTGAAAGCACATAAAATAACACATACTGGAGAGAAGCCTTACAAGTGTGATGTTTGTGGAGTAGGGTTTTCACAGTCTTGTAATCTGAAAGTGCACAAACGAATACATACTGGAGAGAAGCCATGCAAGTGTGATGTTTGTGGTGTGATGTTTACACACTTATCCAGTCTGAAAGCACATAAAACAGCACATACAGGAGAGAAGCCTTACAAGTGTGATGTTTGTGGAGTAGGGTTTACACAGTGTAGTGATCTTAATACACACAAAAGAATGCATACAGGACAGAAGCCTTACAGGTGTGATGTTTGTGGTGTAAAGTTTACACATTTTTCTTCTCTGAAAGCGCATAAAAGAATACATACAGGAGAGAAGCCTTATATGTGTGATATTTGTGGTGTAATGTTTACACACTTGGCTAGTCTGAAAACTCATAAAATAAAACACACAGAAGAGAAGCCGTACAGGTGTGATGTTTGTGCAGTAGAGTTTACACGAGACAGTGATCTTAATAAACACAAAACAATGCATACTGGAGGGAAGCCTTACAAGTGTGAATTTTGTGGAGTAGGGTTTTTAGAGTATTTTAATCTGAAAGTGCACAGAAGAATACATACTGGAGAGAAGCCTTACAAGTGTGATGTTTGTGGAGTAGGGTTTTCACAGTCTTCTAATCTGAAAGTGCACAAAAGAATACATACTGGTGAGAAGCCTTACAAGTGTGATGCTTGTGGTGTAATGTTTACACACTTATCCAGTCTGAAAGCACATAAAACAACACATACTGGAAAGAAGCCTTAAAAAGTATGATGTTTGTGGAATAGGGTTTGCACATTCTTTTCATGTGAAAGAACACTGAAGAATACATACCGGAGAGAAACCTTACAAGTGTGATATGTGTGGTGTAATGTTTATGTACTTGGTCAATCTGAAAGCACATAAAATAACATATACTGGAGAGAAGCCTTACAAGTGTGATGTTTGTGGAGTAAAGTTTTCACAGTCTTCTAAGCTGAAAGAACACAAAAGAACACATACTGTAGAGAAGCCTTACCAATGTGATGTTTGTGGAGCAGGGTGTAGACGAGGTTGTGATCTTAATAATCACTAAAGAATGCATACTGGAGAGAAGCCTTACAAGTGTGGTGTTTGTGGAGTAGGGTTTTTACAGTCTTTTTAATTGAAAGTGCAAAAAATAATACATCCATGAGAGAAGCCTTATAAGTGTGATGTTTGTGGTGTAATGTTTACACACATAGTCTGAAAACTCATAAAATAAAACATACAGGAGAGAAGCCTTTACAAGTATGATGTTTGTGGAGTAGGGTTTACACAAGGTAGTGATCTTAATAAACTTTACTGAGCTTCTTGCTCTTAACAGCCAATACCAAGTTAGTATTATCTACACTGTAGATCTAGGCCTTTCTTTTGGCTTATCTGCCATTCCAAATTGTGTTGAGTTGAAGTCATGAGCTCCAGCTTGGCTTGCATTTAAAGGATTGTCACATCTGGTCCCAAGCTATGAGTAAAAATTTCATGGCATACTATGCATTCACCACCATCCAAGGGGGCTCTCCAACTATGCAGAGCTAAAATACTGTACTCTGGTTCTGGGCTCTCCCAAGGAATTGTCACATCCTGCATAGAGCCACTTTTCAGCTTCCCCTGCCTATCACTGGATCCACAGTGAGATCCCTCTGCATGCAGTCAACCATGTCAAAGCCAAAGAATTATGCATGTGACTCACGTGACTTCTCCAAGCTTAGTGTGCAGTGCTAGGGTCTCAATAAGTTTCACCACAGAGGAAATCTCTGGAAGTGTGTGGATGATTTCAACAGTATGAGGATGTAACTTGCCTCACAGACATAGATATACTACTACATATGTAAATTGTAGCATTGTGCATAGTTGGTGGTCATATAAGGATAACTCCAGATATGCCTCCATGCATATGGCGATTGTAAACAATACATTTTTTTGTGCATTTGTTACACAGGAATTTTTCGTGAGAGAAGGGGAAATATAAGCATCTTTTACGCTACTGGTTTGGCATTTAAAATGTAAAAATACAATATTTCTGATTAGAGCCTTGTCATATAGTATCAATCAAGATGTGGGCCGAATGTTGCCTTATAATTTTGCGCCGTGTGAGTTTACCGCGCTGTGAAATTCAACACATCAAGAAGACAGCCAGACGAGCCAGAGTAAGAAATAGAATTAGGATTCCACTTTAAGGGACCAGACATTGTGTTTTGAGCATCTTGTTGACTTGTGTCCCAGGAAAAGTTTATTTTCATTAATACAGAAAGCCTGAAATCCTAGGAACCTGAACATAGTGGGATTCTGTTTGCAAAGTAATACCCCAGTGTAAGAGGCATCTTAGTGAAGTTGCCTTAACTATTTCTCTGAGCCAGAAGCCAGTCTATATTCCCAAATAGATTTTGGGGTAAGTTGTACATTTTATAATTCTATATGTTTTTCATTTATTAACATGTGAACATTGCTAGTGGATGTCCAAGTCATACAAGGCTGGCAACCTCAGCATATAGAGTGATGATTTCATGAACCACCACTGCAAGAGCTGGTGACTGCTTTATGTGGATTTCTCATAGAGAACAAAAAGGAGAGGTAGTCCTAAGCTTCGTATGGAACAGGAAGTGGATGATGATATAACTAATGTACATATGTATTATATTAAGTTTTTCAACCAGTGCAAATGTAAATGCAAACATGTTCAATATAAATGCAATAGATGTTTTCTGCTCATGTTAAAAATCCCTCGGCAGTTGGAAATAATAAAGAGTCTGCCATGCCACCGCTGCCCTAACAAAATTTACAAAATTAGAATCACCTACCCACTACAAAAATATGTAATTCCTGTATACGCACATTGGGATCCTTGCCAGTGCTACAGAGTTCCTGCACTGTGCTTAAATTATCCTTTTGTGATCTCTAGGAGGCGATTGGGACACTGATGGAGTTGTCCATTTGTATTGAAGATGATCCTTAAGTCAAATACCAAGTGGAAGAATACTCTGGAGTTAAATAAAAATAACAATGAGTACTTATTACATAAGCTCATATTCAACAATAAGAAATAACATAAGAATATTAATTCAACCATGTGATCAAAGCACACTAAAATTAGAATAACTGTATTATAATTTTTGTTGTCTCAGTATTACAATTAATTAAAAATCATCCTAAGCAGGGGATGTTGGATGGAATTTTAGTTAATTTTAGAGAAATTTAATCGCAATTCCTTTTGTGGATTACATCTACACTAGAGATCTAACTAGCTGTGAACTGTTCTAGAGTCCCAATGATGTATGTGCTCTTGGCTAATCCTTTCTTGATGGGTGTTGTATTGGGGATGACTCTCTTTTTCTCTAAGCCCCTCGATCTGTTTACAAGGTGTTTTCCTTCCTAGAGAATTTTTCTCTGATTCCCACAGACATGTGTGTAGAGCATCTAATGCTAAAAGATTCTTAATAAAAGTAACATATTTATAATCAGGCATATATATATACACACACACACACACACACATGAATGAAGCGTATTTTCCTTCTGTTGTGTCCGCACAAAATTGGTTGACTACTTTTAGGCTACCTAGAATAATGAAATTTGGCATGCTGATAGGTCTTAGATACAATGCCCTAGAAAAATTCGAAAAGCAAAAAAAAACTCAAAACAATTTCGATGTAATTAGGCCAGACACGTTGAGCTCCTCGGGAAATAATTTTATAATAATTTGTCAGTTTAAATGGAAATTAGCAGCCTTTTAAAAAGCTAATGGATATCTGCAATTTATGATTTAGCTTTCTTTTGATATTGAACACTTTGAGTACCAAGAATTCTCACTAGCAATTACCTTCAAGTACCAAGGGTTTTTAGGAAAAATTTCCCATTTGGGGTGATTAAATTAAAAAAATCAATGAGAACGAATGAGTCAACAGATTGACATGAAACTTTCAGGATGGTATGGGAAGTGGATAAGGTGTCGCATGGTGACCTAGATTTGTGTTCAGGTCATGTGAACATGGCAGCTATTTTGAATATTAATGAGGCAATAGACAAATATTGGCATGCACTATTGAAAAATGTATAAAAAATATTATAATCAACTCAAAAGTCATAAGACTTTCCAAGATATAATTTTATTGTACATTCTTTCTAAAAAAAAAAGCAAATATAATATGCTGTTAAAATGATATTGGGGTTAAAAAGCTATGTGAAATTGACACAAAATTCCAGGGTCTGTAATGGCAAAATAGAAATATTCATGCAGTTCCTTCATGATTTCATGCAAAAAAAGAATTTTTAAAAATACATACTTATCAATTTGCTTTAGCTGGGTGTGAAAGTCTAACATAAAATATGGTCACAGGGGCAATTATTGTTGCTTTTTTCTCTGGCCTTGGGGGCCTATTTCCTTCCTGGCAGCAGCATTGTTCTCACACTTATAAAAAATTGAAAAGCAAGGCACAACACAGAGTGGTTTTTCACATCCAATACAAAAGAATCTTTTCTGGACTCTCAGTCCAGCAGAATTACAAACAATGCATCTTGGTCGCTGTCAACTGTCTTCATACTGCTGTCAGTAACATTGTTTGTGTGGACTGTGCTGAACAAATTCTATAATGCCACGTACAAGCAACCATGTTTCCCGACCTAGCAAAAACAGATGAATGGCCGTGCTTCATGTTATGTTTTGTTTTTTTCAAAATTACAGGAAACCCCCTTCTACTGTCTGTAAAAGTCTAACCCTAATCGTAATGCTCACATAGGGGTCATCAAAACCATACAAGTACCACTGAAGCTAATCAGCTGCTTCTTTGCCACACTCTCTCCTAGTAGGTCTTTTTCTACGCCCCTGATTCTTACTATGGCCCTGAAAATCGATATCAACACCTCTGACAGCTTCACGAATGCTGGAACTAGGCTTGCTGTCTCAGTAATTTCAGGCTGCCCTGCATCAAAACTAGACCAACTGTTGTCACTTTTAAATGTCAGTTGCGAGCCAGAATCCAAATCATTGCAATATTCACTAGTTTCACACATTTTTAAAGAAATTTCCATCTAAAGATTAATCAAAACACGTGAAAAAATTTTCCGGCCACCATTGTGCATTTCTCAATAAAATTGAGTTACTTCCCTTGATATGCGTTATATTTAGGCACTTGCCGTGATGACATTTTATGCTGATGCTATACTTACGCCAAATGTCGACATTGGTACTTCACAGAAAATAATGCTTGTCGCCAATAGGCGACTCAATAATATAATAATAATACTCAAAGTATTAACAATGCACTTTTAATAATTAAGTAAATATCTTAGAATGTAAACAAAGCAGAGATGAGAAAATCACCATCATGACAGAAAAATTCAAACGACTAAAACAGCACCCCTTGCACGAGAAAATAAAAGAACTAACCAAAAACCGATTGAAAAGATCAAGCTTCAACCACCTATCAAGACAGTTGATGGTTGTCAATAGAGAAGTAACCTCAGAAAACCCAGAGGAATGGGAGCAGCTTGTAGCATACTACAACATCACAAACACCATACCCACGTACACTGTACACCTTACAATAACAGGTATTGAGAACAGAACTGTGGAGACTCCCACTATTCTGAAAACGAAAACACTGGATCACCTCAACAACCAATACCCCAGTTCACAGTGGATTCATGTCTTCACTGATGGAACTTCAGAAGAAGCAGTAAGGAAAGGAGGAGCAGGGATCCAAATACTAATGCCAAACGCTCCAAAAATAGAAGAGTCCATTGCTACTGGATAACTCAACAAACTACAGAGCAGAGCTACAGGCAATCCTAGAGGCTACAAAGAAACTGGAGGAACAAAGACTTAAAGGATCAAACATAATCTTCTTATGCGACTGCATATCAATTCTCCAGACTATTCAAAATGAACCTGAAGATCTCCTAACAGTCATAGAACACCTGAACCAGCTGTCTGTCAACAACAAAGTGTCACTGCAGTGGATTCCTGCACACTGTGGTATTGCAGGAAATGAGGTAGCCGACAGACTGGCAAAAGCAGGCACCCAGAAGGAACAGTTTTACCACAGAGTCTCACTGAAGGAAGCAAAGACATCAAAAGAAAGTACAAAAATGCATGGAGCCAGAGAACAAGCAGCAATTACCCACAAGACCCCATCCTAAAGCTAGACAGAAAACAGCAAACCATCATTTTTAGGCTCTGCACAGGACACTGCAGACTACAAGCCCATCTCCACAAAATGGAAGCTGCCCTAACTGACCAGTGCACATGCCAAAATGGCCCCCAGACTCCAGAACACATTCTGCAAACGTGCCCTCTCTTTGGTGACTTGAGAGCTCAAACCTGGACCCAGGAGATGAAAGTGGAAGAGAAACTGTGGGGCCCCTGCGAAGATCTCTTGCTGATGACTGGATTCATGGAGGCAACTCATCTCCTTGTTAAGACTACCAAGTACAGGAAACTGATCGCAGAAGAAGAAGAAGAATGTAAACATGTAATAGAATCAGAGGTGTCCCTCAAGTATTTGGCACCTGGGGTTGATCATACCCTTGGCACCCCTCACCCATAAAGAAACACACTTGCAAACATATTTTTAACAGTAAATACTACATAACAGGCTGTCACCTGGTCTGGACCCCCCTTTCAAACCCCTTAGTTCGCCACTGAATAGAATTTTTTAAGACTATAATCTGTTAATATTGATATTAGAGTACAATTATTAATTAATTCATTTTAGAAAGTAGACTCTCATTCTGTCTGTTATTAAAAACTATCCTTTGCAGAGTAGATCTGGACCGAAAACATAAGATAACGATTTTTATTATTGCATATAGAGCATGCACATGCTTAAAATGCCCCAGAATGCAATGAGTTTGATGTTTGCAGCACAGTAAATGAAACATCAGAAATTGCTGATAATATCAAATCTTAGTGAAAGAAGTTAATGACACTTGAGATATAAGAAATAATGGATGCAAGCCCGAAAACTAAGCAAGACAAGTAAGAATACGAAAGGCTAAATAAGAAAATAATAACCAAATGTAAAACAACAAAAGAAGCATGGCTAAACCACAAGTGGAAAAACTTGAAATGTAGCACAGCAAAGATACAACAACAGTTAGTGATGAACAATGTGATTTTGTAGCAGGTAAAGTTACAAACAACGGCAACTATTATAAGAAAATCAATAGAGAGGACAACAGAATTAAAATCACATTTATATATTGTCAATTTTGTAGACTACACTAATCCATTTGACAACGTGAATCGCAAGTAAATTATCAAAATGTTATATAGCATAAACATCTGTGGTAACGGCTTGAGAATAATAAAGAACATGAGTTGGCAGCTGTAAGAATTAGCAGCCAAATATGACAATTCTACCTCACAGTAGAATCGGAACGACTAAGTAAGTAAGTAAGTAAATGACAATTTCAACAGGTTAAAATAACGTGTTTCACAGGGATGCATGCTATCACCAGATCTGTTCTATTGGCACTGAAAAAAAAAATGAAATCCATAAAGGACATGCCAGAAATATCAGTGGGTGGACATAATATAAATAACGTGAGGTACACTGATAAGACATTAATAATGTCAAATAGTGACAGTTAGTTGTAGGTAATGATTGAAACAGAAGTGACAGAAAGTTAAAATAAAGTCACCCTTAATAGCAAATAAGACAGAAGCTATAGTCATCTCGAGGAAAATGTCTTCTCTGGAATGCTTTTTAAAAGTAAATGTAACAATTTTAAAACAGGTCCATAGATACAAATACCTGGGCACATTAATCAAATCGGATGGATGTTGTCTCTCAGATGTGCTGTGTAGAGTGTACCAAGTAAGAGCAGTATTCTATTTAAAATGAAAAGCATTTTATGCTACAACTCTTTATCTGGTGGAAGTAAGAAGGAGATCTCTCAGAGTTATATAGGACCAATCCTGACATACAAAAGTGAGTTATGGACAATTAGTTAACAATTAGGAAAAGCACCATATGCCGCAGAGATGTAGTTTTACTGAAGAATGTTAAAAATAACATGGGCAGTTAAAATGGGGATGCCTTGAAAGATGCATTGGGCCACAGAACCAGCGAGAGAAACAATCGCCTCACAGACAAGATCTCTGATAAACAGCACATCTGAAACACCAGCCGAAACACACAGAAATGACAGACCCTTCTAGCCTCAAATCGATTATGACAGTTACTAAGTGGTAACACATGGAAGAAATAGAAGGTGACGATACTCAGCCCCTGACAGGCTAAACTACCACCAACACAGTCAGAACTGCCCAAGATAGATCGATGCCGAAATTGAAGAAAACATTTTAAACACTACAACAGCTCCAGACATCCCCACTAAAACACGAGGCAATAGAATAGTGAAAATACATAAGCAGAAGCAGCAAGTTCAATTCTGACAAAATGCCAAGAAAAAGACAGCTAGAACACCTTTCACCCAACATGGCACCCCCTACCTGGCTGTAATGAGGATGTAGAAAAAGCATGGATAGAAAAGGAAAGAGCAACGAAAGAATGGACGAATGCACGAAAGAGAAGTACGATGAATAATGGAGGGGCTGAAGAGATGAAAGAGAAAAAACAAAAAGTCCTCAATAAGTTCAAGAGCATTGCAAGAGAAGTCAAAGACCAAGTGTGGAAGGCCTTCGTGACACAGGTTGGCACAGAAAAGACCTTACAGAAACTCTGGTCCTTACATCGGAGAATGAATAGGAACAATATAAGCGAATCCATACCTAATATTCTGAGCTCTGTGGGAATAAGTCTGAAGACTGATGAAGAAAAAAGGATGTGCATTACTCAGACGGTATAACACTCAGATGGATAAAGGTCATATAGCTGCCCTGTCAAGAGATTAACAACCATGTACTGGAAAATGGCGTCAGAGGCCAGATATATTTCGACCTCATATCTGAAGAAGACATTATGTATACTTTAAAAACAAGTAGAAACACTGCTCTGTGTCCTGGTGGTGTACAGTATGAACATATCAAAGAGCTTGATGACAGAGGCATTATGAATGTAGTGATTTTTTTTTTTTTTTAATCTAAAACTTTTGCCTCGTTTTGGCAAGGCGCGTCCCGTTCAACCTAGTCGGTTATATTAGTGATGGATTTCAACACCAGTATACAGAATGCTGAGGTGCCGGAAGACTGGCTACATAGCTACCTACGGCCACTTCGTAAAACTGGTAAAGACCCCACTCTGCTTAGGAGCTATCGAATCATCACATTGCAGAATGTCTACGGCAAATTACTTGAGAAGATAGTGGCGAGACAATTAATGAACGACCTTGAAAATGCACACATCCTCCCTGATACCCTGGGCAGTTATAGACCAATAAAAGTATCATGGGAAAATGCTGGAACATTTGCATACGATGTATATATGGCATCCAGGGCAAACAAGAAAGGTGGCTGTGGCAGTTGACCTAGAGGATGCTTACAACAGTGTTGACTTTGCAACCTTGATGGACTGTAATGGAATGTGATGTAAACCCATGGCTAATAAGGTGGATAGCAGCTGCCTTAACTGAGAGAGCAGATGCATTTCGCTTGGGAACATGGGCATCAGAACCAATGCACATTTGCCTGGGATTACCCCAGGGTTCTCCATTATCACCGGTGCTGTTTAACATCTATACAGCAAAATTAGCTGCAATCCAAACAACAGGTTTGTGACGAACATTAACTTTTGCTGATAGCTTGCTCATTTACAGGCCTGGCTCAGACAGACATGAAATAGTTATAAGCATACATGAGACACATCAAGCAGTTTCTAAATGGTGTGATGAAACCAGCACAAGATCAATCTCAACAAAGCCTGTGTGCTTTGGTGCTCCTTGAAAAACTCCATTTTGAAATCAGATCTTCCAGACATTACTCTCAGTGGACAGAGAAATGGAAGGCAGAAAAAGTTGAAATACCTTGGAGTAACATTTGATTGCGGGCTATCGTATCATACAGAAGTGCAAGAGAGGTCTGGCAGCCCTAAAAACAATGGCTGCAGCTCACCTAGAGCAGCGACTACTGTTTCTTCAGTATCATCAGCTGGTCTTGTCTGTAATCGAGTCTGGCCTGGGAATACTCTTACTTACTTACTTAGTGGAATGCTAGTGAAAAAAGAGTTGAGAAGAAGATGCTGGCTATGGATAGGACACACACTGAGGAAACCTGTTGATAGCATTACAAGCAGTCCTTGTTCTGGAATCCCCAGGGAAAGAGAGACAGAGGTAGACCAAAAAACACATGGAGAAGAGAACTGAGTACAGAGGTGAAAATGATGAGGAAAACATGGAAAGAACTTGAGCGGATGGCACGGGACACTAGGACTTGTCATGTGTTTGTTGAAGGCCTATGCTGCTTGGGGAGCTAAAGGGTATAGATTGATTGATTAACACAAATGAAAGAACGTGATTAACTAGGAACATTGGGTGGAAAGGGGGGGGGGGGAAACTATTTCATTGAAATTTGTAATGTGCCACATTTTAAACAAAACTGACTTGCTATTTTGTTATCATCCAGTCTTTACACCTGCATATGTGCTATGTGGCTATCTTCAAGTTTTGACATCTTCATACTTGATATTTTGTTATCATCATGTTTTGATAACTTCATTCTTGATATTTGGTTATCATCATGTTTTGTCATCCTCATACTTGATATTTAGTTATCGTCAAGTTTTGACATCTTCATATTTTATAGTTGGTTATCATCATGTTTTGACATCCTCATACTTGATAGTGGTTGTTGTTATGTTTTGATGTCCTCATACTTGACAGTTAGTTACCTTCAAGTTTTGATATCTTCATATTTGATATTTGGTTATCATCAAGATTTGACATCCTCATAGTTGTTATTTAATTGTCAAGTTTTGACATCTTCATACTTGAAAGTTGGCTATTGTCAAGTTTTGACATCCTCATACTTAAGAATTTATTTTGTTATCTTCAAGTTTTGACATCTTCATATTTGATAATCATCAGGGTTTGAAATCTTAATATTTGATAGTTGATTATTGTCAAGTTTTGACGTCTTCAAATTTGATAGTTTGTTATTGGCAAGGTTTGACATCATCATATTTGATAGCTGGTTATCATCAAGTTTGGACATATTCATATTTGAAAGCTGGTTATTGTCAAGTTTTGACATCTTCTTATTTTGATAGTTGGTTATCATGAAGTTTTTACATCTTCATATCTATTAGCTGGTTATTGTCAAGTTTTGAAATCTTCATATTTGATAGCTGGTTCTTGTCAAGTTTTGACATATTTGATAGCTGGTTATCATCAAGTTGTGACATCTTCATATTTGATAGCTGGTTATCATTAAGTTTTGACATCTTTCTATTTGATAGCTGTTTTTCATCAAGTTTTGAAATCTTTATATTTGAAAGCTGGTTATCATCAAGTTTTGAAATCTCCATATTTGATAGCTGGTTATCATCAAGTTTTGACATCTTCAGATTTGATATTTGGTTATCATCAAGTTTTGAAATCTCCTTATTTGATAGCTGGTTATCATCAAGTTTTGAAATCTCCATATTTGATAGCTGGTTATCATCGAGTTTTGACATCTTCAGATTTGATATTTGGTTATCATCAAGTCTTGAAATCTCCACATTTGATAGCTGGTTATCATCAAGTTTTTACATCTTCATATTTGATAGTTGTTTATTGTCAAATTTTGACATCTTCATATTTGATAGCTGGTTATCATCAAGTTTTGACATCTTCATGTAATAGTTGGTTATAGTCAAGTTTTGACATCTTCATATTTGATAGCTGGTTATCATCAAGTTTTGACATCTTCATGTAATAGTTGGTTATCGTCATGGTTTGACATCTTCATGTTTGACAGTTGGTTATCGTCAAGAATTTGTGGTGATCATGTTGTTATTGGAGGTCTCTGATGAGACACAGCCATAAAAGAGCTGCAGCTCTATCAGACATGTCTTAAGAGGCTACAATTGTATGGCTTTGCATTAGGCTGACAACCTGATCATATCAGAAACGGGAAACACAATTAATGTAAGCCCACAGGGATGCCAAATGAATAATGCAAGTGTCTCAGCTAGAGTGATGGTTTTATGATTTATTCGGAGGGAAGGGGTAATGTCGAGATGGCTTGTTGGTGTGCTTGTTTATATATAGAAACATGGAGTTTTTAAAACAAGGTGAACTTACACTCCATTTTGAACAGATCTTGTTAAGATGATGCACAATAGTACTAATAATAATAATAATAATAAAGACACCGAGATCTTGTTAACAAGAGGCAAAATAATTATAATAAAGACACTGAAAAAAATTAACTTGCTGTAACAGATCACTGTCACCAGAATGAAGCTTGTGCGGAGTCTTACAATGTTGGCCACAATCTAGATCACATAAGTCTAGAATCTACTTCTCCATGATGGAACAGCTCAGTAGCTTTGAAACAATGAATTTAGTAGTTGATAGGTTAAACATCTCTTGATATTTGGAGGATCCGGTTGTAAATCGCTTGCCTCTTATGAAAAGCGCATATATCAAGTCGATGTACATCCAGATAGAAACCTCTTTAACGTTTGTATTTATCTGTAGCGTTTGTTTCTTTTTCATTGTAATATTTATGTATAATGTATAAGATGTCTTTATTGATATAATACAGTATGTTCATGAGTTTGATGAATGTTTTTTTTTTTTTTTTAAGCGCTGACAGAATATGTTCATCTACGACGCAAGAGAACGGGGGGACATGCAATTGACTTTGAGAGTGGCACTGTAGATAAATGTTCTCTACTTATCATTTGCACCACGTGAAATATTTTTAACATTGTTTTGATAAAATACATAGAACAGCCGCTGTAGTGCAGTGGTTAGAGCACTGGCTTCATAGCTCGGTGGTCCATGGTTTGATCCCCAGTTGAGATGGGATTTTTTAGACTGCAAACGGCTCCAGAGTCGACCCAGTCTCATGAATTGAGTACCACGGCAACTCTGGGAAGGTTAAGGCAGCCAGGTTGATGCTGACCACAATACCCCTAGTGTGCCAATGGTAAAGAAAATATGGGCCTAACCCGTATCCCAATGGGCGTGTAACAGAATCCTTTACCTTACCTCCTACTTAGAACGCCAAATAATTTACAAAATTTAAAGGTAGGTAAAGGTAGTCCCACATCAGTTACTGCCGTAGGTGATGAAGTATTAGAGACTTCACATTTGTAGGTGGAGTGATCAGATCCAGTCCTCGCTACCTTTTCCTTCCCTAACTCAGGTGTTGTCAGGTGCCCATTTACAGCTTGGTAGACTGAAGCGTTCGATACCTTGAATCGAACCTGGCTTTTTTGCTGCGAGAGACCAGTGTTCTAACCACCCTGTCAATTGAACAAATAAATATACTAACACAATAAAACATTACCATATACACGATATAATTTTGACAGCTAATCTGGATATAATAAATACTAGATGATAATATTTTGTTCACTTTATTAATTTTGCCTTAATCATTGCTTGGATTAACTCTCCTAAGATATCAATAGTGACATGTCAAGAAATTTAATGTATATATTTATTTTGTTTGTGGCTAGTGTCTGTAAGTGTCTTTGGCTGTTTCTTCCCTCTCTGCCATGTTTCTGACATTGTGTATGTTATATGATCCATAGAAAATAGTGAGAGCATCACACTGTAAACATGTGATATCTAACTCCTACATTCTTCTCTCTTGATCTATAGTCAAGTTCCAAGTTTCACATTATACAGATTAGCATAAGTAATCTCATTATTTACATTGTTCAGTATTGTGTGATCAAGTTGAAACAAGTAAATAAATATATCTTCGTTAACTTTTTAATTCTCTTCAAACATAAAGATCTACACGATTCTAACACACACGGTCCTATACTGATGTCTGTAACAGAGTTTAAAAATGTATAGAAAGTCAAGAGCACTCAATTTTCCAGTCACGATAGAAGTGTTCTATGTCATCACTTCAAAGTTTTGTCACATCTTGTTTATCTCTTTCTTGTATGTCTCCGGTAACTTTCTCAATAAAAGTATCATGTCCACAAAAGACTTGTTTGTTGTCACAAGATTTACTCCCCTTTCTCTGCAGTAATGGTCCAACAGTGGCCAAAGTTTAGAGTATCTACTGAGGGTCTTTAAAGGTGTCTACCTTTTGCTCAAGTTAACTCTTGGTATAGATGTCAATTGAAAAATGGTGCTTCTATTCAAGGGAGTCTATATGAATTAAAAAAGTCAAGTACTATGAATGATAGGATCCAGGCCATGTAAACTTATATTTACAGATAACAAATTTAATAATCAATTATCGTTAACAAATGTAAAATAAACATGGGTGGGGTACATTTTGATAGTCTTTTAAAATTTCCTCACAGGTGATGGTCTGATTTGAAAAAGTTTTTAGAGTTCACCAGCTAGCTTTGAATGGGTACTTAGTGTCATAGGTTGCCTCCCCTTGGCTCTGCAGTAGTGGTCCAACAGTGGCCAAAACCCAGAGTATCTAATGCGGGTCTTCAAAAGTGTCTACCTTTGCACAATATTACTCTTGGCAGAGTTGTAGATAGAAGGATAATGATGCTTCTACCTCAAGGGTGTGTTCACAAGATATTTCAGAAGGCAAGAACAATGCTGCATGTGGCTGAGCTTATTAACTTTAGTATCTGACCTGCCCCGCCTATCGTGTAGATGGGTTATGCAATTTAATTTTAGCTTGTGCAAGCCACCAGCTGATTTAATTCAGCAAAATTTATCTTATTATTATTATTATGTGCTCTTAAGATATAAATCTAACTATATGTATATTAAAATCAGGACTCACATGTGTGCCTTCCATTGTGTAATGATTAAATCAACTGTGGATTTGTCAAAATCAACATATACAAATTTAACAATCAATTGCTTTTGGAACAAATGTAAATAAATATGAAATAGTAATTTTTAAAAGATAGTTATCGTCATAGTATTTCTATTGGTTTTTATGAATAAAGTCTGTTGTTTTGGCCTGCTATAAATAGAAATTAACTTTCAAATTTCTGAGCTGTTGGTGCTGCTGGTTCCATTGATTCATCTCTGCGTTGGGGCATGCCACCAGATGTCTAGAGGTAACCACTCTTGGTCAAAGCAAGGATCTTCAGATGTTGATCTTAAGCTTCAAAACATAGACTAGTAGGACAGCTGGTATCATTCGTAGAGTAGTACTGCAATTGGCCTCTCAGTTCCATACCACACACTTTAGTGGGAATAAAAGAACAAATTCCTCTGTTAAAAATGTGTTTACTTGATATAAATCATAGAAGCAATCAAAGAAGTAAGAAGAAACATCAAAAGAAACAAGATGAAGTATATTGAAGAGTTGGCAAGGGAAGCAGAGGAAGCTGCAGCCAAAGGAATTATGAAGGACCTGTACAACAACACAAAGAAGCTTGGGCAATATACAGTTAAATAATTTCAGCAGCTTGATTAAGAAGGCTCTTACGCGTGTTCTGGGGTGTTGTGATGATGTCACCATGATACAACGTTAAAATATCTCCAAGATTAACGAGAAAATGTAGGGTTAAAAATAATGCATGAGATACTAGGAGACATGCTCGCCCATGCCAGCCCTTCCAGCCCATTCAAATTATCTAGTTAGACGTGCAGATGGAACGTATACCCTTTGTAGACGGGAGAGAACGGAGGACACAAAAAAGGAAAAATATGACTGAACACGTGTTTGAAGTTCGAACGGCAAAAAGACGCAATGGGGGGTGAAAGGAAAAAAATTCACGTCCCCTAGTTGACACAAGTAAGGAAATGGACAAGAAAAGGACCTTAGCTCTTAGTCGAGACAGTCATTTCTTGGGCGTTTTTCGATACTTGGTCTTTTATTTGAATGCCGCGGCAAAACACATGGTAGAAGGGTCTCGAACAAATTTCAAAAATTAAACTTGAGAAAAAATATGTTTTTTCTTAATAATAAAGTTATGAAAATAAAACCTAGCTAGTTTGATAGCCCATCTTGAGCAGAGAAATAATATGCTTTCAATTATACAGACGGATAGATAATAAGGAAGATATTGACAAAAGACTGTATTGTTCATATCATACGAACGACTGCACTGTTAACCCATGTCACTAAAATTTCGAAAATCTTGGCCTTGAGCATGCAATTGTACAAATCTAGCTGTAATTAAAGAGAGGGGATGTGGTGGAGAATTGTAGCTAAAATTAACTTAGGCAGCAGATTCGTGTAGGAAATACATGTAAAACCAAGTGTGTTTTTATGGAAAAAACAAGTAGAGACAGACGGACTAACAGACCGTAATACATACTTGACTGAGATTTGACTGAAGTGACTTTTTGGTTGTAATTTGAAAGTATGGGGGGAAGTCGGCGATTGGTCAACGCATTTTATAGTAGCGGGATAGAGAGGTGAAAGTTTGCCATTTGACATAAGTCTGTTCAGAGACGCAGTTTGAATCCATGGTGGTGTTGATTCCATAAGAATACAAATATATAGGAACGCCATCATACAGTTAGCAGCTCAGCTGAGTTTTGCTAGCAATTTTAACTGTGTTCTCAATTCTGAATTCTGAACTGTGAGTTTCTATTTGGCACCAAAGCGGTGTCAAATGCTGTAGTAATATACACAAGTGTGGACCAGTGCAGTCTATCATTGTGTCAGAGCAGCCATATATTGCCCCCAGCACGGAGAGGTGGGGCCACAAGACTCCTGTACAAGATCGACCGAGGCGAGATAAGTTATATCTGGCCTGCTGGACCTTCACCAACGAAATTTTCAACTAATCTATCTATAATTCCCCATCTAATAAAGACATTCCATTCGGGGAAATTAACTATGTATTCATCCCTTAAATCAATGGACAATGTTTGGTACTCATAGACTGGGGGTGATGACACCACCCCAACAGCATATCTAGTAATAAGTTCTCCTAGGACTATCTTAATTTAATTATTACTAACCAGTCATTTGAAATAATTAGGCACACATTTTCCATTTTATTATGTCATATGATTATGCATGCCATTTATAATTCCATAATATTTCATATGTTCTGACCAACAAACATTTGGTTCAGAACAAAATAAATTTATCAAAAGATTTAACATTTTAAACTTAAACAGCCTGAGTTAGTTCAGTGTGTTATAAAGTTTATTAATATTATTAGACTTCTTAATTATCTGTGTGTGTGTGTGTGTGTGTAATCTACCTTAACACATTGCATATCAGTACCCTAGACTTTTAACGTAGTCACATTCATTAGTAAAAAAAGATATGTGTGAGGTCGTTAGTGGTAGTAAGAAGGGCCTTCTGTAATTCACATCTACATTTATCTCAGGAGCCTTCACAGCTGACCTCATACATCACACTAGGTAACATCAACCATACAATACCATCAAAATCCACTACAGGTGTTACTTTACAATAGACTCACACTATGACTTTGTGTTCAGGTTCCAAGGATTCCGAGCTTTCCATAATAATAAAGGTAGAGTTTCCGTTGTGTGAATTCACAAAATGCTCAAACACGTTGTCATGTCCTTCGAAATGGAATCCTGATTCTATTCCTTATCCTGGCTATCTTCTTGACGAGTTGAATTTCACAGTGCGGTAACCTCACAAGGCGCTAAGTTATAAGGAAACATTCGGCTCACATCCAGATTGCTACTATATGACGAGGCTCCAATTAGAAATGTTATATTTTTACGTCTCAAATGCCAAGCCAATAACGTGCAAGATGCGTATATATTTCCCCTTCTCTCACAAACATTCCTGCGTAACAAATGAAAAAACAAATGTGTTGTTTGTAAGTCACCATATATGGTATGCCAGCTTCCGTCTATTATCGATCATGCTTACACTCACGACAACATAATCTATCACAGGTAAACTTTTTCACGATGGATAATTATTCTCCAACCTCTTTTGACCAAAATGGTTATCTCATATACCTGGTCTCTCCTACATACGGTCTGCTTGTAAATGTGTTACAACATTTCACTCCACAGATTTATATGTCAATATGGGTTAAAACGAAAGTGACTGATTACCCTAATCAGCTACAGATGGTCACTGAAGTCCCGACCTGACCAGAATTGTTAAAAGGGGGTGTAAAACAATGATTAAATACAGAAAAGGAGACATAGCGCAATAATTTCAGCTATAAACATGAATGCTAGAAAAAGAGAACGGACAAGCAAGAAAACCTCATCACTACAGAACAGGGGTAGCAAACAAGAAGGAACTTAAGAGAAACGCTGAATAAGGAACCACACGAGACGCAGCTGAATGTTCCTGAGGCTAAAAATGATCTAGGCGTAAATACGGACATTCCAGGAAGAGAAAAAAAATCATGACAGCTATCAACGGATTCAAGAATGAAGAGGCTCCTGGTCACGACAATTTCTCTTCTTCCTCGTTCGTCCTGAAAAGGACGGTGGTTGCGTTGTGTCTGTTTATGCCGGAGCTACGATATCTGCGCCTTTCGGCCGACACATCTGACTTCAGCACGACATTTTGGGGGACCGGGTTTGCCTTCCCTCTTCGATCCCTACTCTGTCAGCCAGACTGCAGTGATGCAGCCTGTTTCCAGGACCACCACGTGGAGGTGGAGTAGGGTCTTGGTCAGCTCTGGTTCGCTGACCCTGATGCAAGCAGTCAAACTATGGGTCGCTGACTGCATTCTTTATTGCTGCATCTTTGGGTCCCTTTAAAACAGACCCTGTACTAACAGCAGAACTATTAGAACCACCGTTTGTACAAGTTTGGAAAACAGGGAGACAACACCAAAGGAGTGGAATATCAATAATTGTCAAATTGCCAAAGAAGGGTGACAACTAGAGAGGACTTCTTTCCTCTCAGTTCCCAGTAAAATATTTTGCAGAAAAATTGTCCTGAGGATTTCACAAGCAGTAGACCATAAACTGAGGGAAGAACAAGTGGGCTTCAGAAAGAACAGAAGATGTGCAGACCATATATTCACCCTCGGGAACATTACAGAGCAGTGTTGTGAATGGCAGAGACAGCTTTTCATTAACTGTGCTGATTTTGAAAAGGCTTTTGACAACATACAAATGGACAACCTATAAAAAATACTGAAGGCTTAGGGAATTCCCAGATGCATTGTTTCCATCATAAAAAAGCCTTTATGTTAACTTAACATGTCGTATTGGGCAGAGCAACTTAACTTTTGAGGTGAAGACAGGAGTACGACAGGGGTGCCCCTTATCAATACTTTTATTTTTAACAGTCATACTCATAGTCTTGGTGACCAGACAATAAATTGCTGTCCAAGAGAAATAGGATGGACAACTTTTTGTACACTGGAAGATCTGGAATATGCAGATGGCATTGCACTACTCGCATATTTACATGAACACATTCAAAACCAGATAGACTGAATAAGTATAGCCAGCAGGTAGTTCTGATCATCAATCTAAAAAAAAGACAGGTCATGACACTCAATGTGGGCAATTCTGAGCCCATAACAATAAGGAATCAGAAGCTGGAACAGACGGACACATTTACATACCTAGGATGCATAGTAATACCAGATGGTGGAACGCAAAGACACCAATAACAGAATGAATAACGCTAAAACAGCCTTTGCTAGTCAAAACAACAAATGGAAGTCCTCTCAGTACATCCCAAACACCAAATTAAGATTATATGAGAGCTGTGTACTTTATGTGCTTCTCTATGGTGGGAATGCTGGAGAGTAACAAGGAAATATCGATAGTATCCTCTTTCCACACAATCTGCTGAAGTTGAATTCTCTGAAACATTTCTTCAAATACCATTACCAAACAGAAACTGCTTACTCGGAGCAATAAATTAATATGAAACAAATATAAAGGTATGTTATCAGGCACTCGCAGGAAATAAAGAAGTAGAACACCAGACAACAGAAAAACAACAGACATGAGTGGCTTACCCAGGATTTGAACACTGGACCTTCCGTGCGACAACCCCCGCCTAGCCATGCAAGCGAATCACACTATCCGCCCTGCCATCTACGCATCATCAAAAAATGATGTTTCAATGGCAGGTCAACAGTGCGAACCACAATACATGACACCAGAAGTCCACCATGGGCAGTTCAGCCTATGTATGTTTATCAGGCACTCGCAGGAAATATTTTCTTTATTTCCTGCGAGTGCCTGATAACATACCTTTATATTTTGTTTCATATTAATTTACTGTTTACAGGCCTCGTGGTTTCCCTCCCTTATGTGTAATAAATGTTTACTCGGAGCAAGCAAGAGGACATGCACACCATCATAGCCGGCAGACGCTGGAGTTGAGTTGGCCTAACATTTGGATTGCCATCAATGGTACATATACCTTGCAGCGAACTTGGTGGATTGCATACCCTGACAACCCCCAGAGGCAAGCCAGTGGGAGTTTTACTCATGGCAGGTTCAATCAAGCTGGACAGGTCTGCATGGGTAGGGGTAAGTCAAAAGCTAGTACCTTGGTCCTCCAGGTTGGGGGTTTAGAACAGGGCCGACATCCCTGTATATGTAAAAATTAATAATCATTACTGAAACAGCAACAAATGAAGAAATAAAAACTTTGATGTGGGATGGGCATCCGGTGTCTGAGGCTCGTATGACTGTCGGTGATGAAAGCTGAAAGAAACCCACGGGCACGAAAACGGATGCCCTGATCGCAAAACACGAAACAAAAAATGGATGATGGAATATGAGAACTATGAATAAAGCAAGAAAACGTAAACAGATCACAGATGAGATGAGGAACTACAGATTACATATCCTAAGAATAAGTGAGAGCTGATGGACGGGACTGGAGGAATAAAGACAGTAACAGGAGAAACAGCACTTTACTCTGGTAGAGAGGGTGGACTGCACAATGAAGGCATAGCCGTTATCCTAAAGAAAGGAATAGACATGTTTTTTACTTGAATGGAAACCCTTCAACAATAGAGACTGAGAGGGAGAATCTCCAAAACAACAATAATGCTATGTTATTGTTATGCACCAACAAATGACAGCGACGAAGAGGTTAAGGGGTCAACTTTTAAGGTAAAGACAGGGGTACTACAGAGATGTCCCTTATCACGCTGGTGTAATGGCTACGACGTTGTACTGGCGACCAGGTGTTCATGGTTCAAACCCGGCCGTCGGCGTTTGAAGAAATGTTTATGACCGGAAATTTGACTGAATAATCTGAACGGCTCCTGCACATAAATCCCGTGTGGATGGGAAGGAGCGAAGCTCCTGACCGGGTTGGAAGGAAAGTCCACTGACCCCCCAGCCTCGCAATGACATGTCATTGGGCCGAAAGAGCCGGAAAGCTCAAGTGCCGCTGGTTATAGAAAAAAAAAATCAACAACTTTAATTTTAACTCATAGACTTGGGTATGCGCCAGACAAAAGAGGGCAGTCCAAGAGGAATTAGATGAACAGTGTTTTCTACACTGGAATATGCAGATGATATTGCACTACTCGCACTTTCGAATCAACACATCCAAGAAAAAACAGAGAAACTGACTAAACAACATGTGGAAATCTTCTCAGGACAGTGTAATATAATACATAAATACGAAACCACACATTGTAATATAATGCGAATCTTGACATGTACGACATACTGTAAATAAACATGGCTACAAACTGAACATGCTTTTACTGAGTGCCTTCTGAAACATGTGTGTGCTTGTGTAGATGACGAGGTAATGCTTATATACATACATCATAACATTACATGGTGGCAGCGGTCGATACCGAATGACGCAAAAAACAGCTACACGATAACAAGTGAGTACAGTATTCGTCTAATTTTCGTCATCGAGGTCAGCCATGGCGGCTAAACAATATCGCAGCGCACCGCAAATGAGATTCGCCGGTCAAGATGATAAGAGTGAAGCTTTCTTGTTATGGCGCCAACGCATAGATCTATATTCCAAGACCACTGGTCTGGAAGGACAAACCCTAACTCCATATATCCTAGAAGCATTGGACGATGAAGGTTTGAAAATTTACAACAGTTTTGCTACCGCCATGCCTGTGGAGTCGGCGACAGACCCCGCAGCCATATTGGACGAATTTGAAAAACGTCTGATAATAAAGCACACGAACTTTAGAGCGGCAAGATTAGAACTTCACCACCTGCGACAGAAACCTAGTGAAAGTCTAGATGATTTTTTCACTCGCATCAAGGAGAAAACAAGTGTATGCAAATTTAACAAAGAAGAAGAAAAAGAGCGAATTATCGAACAGATCCTTCTCAGCACACCAATGCCAGAGTTCCAGAAATGGATACTGAGCCAGAGTGATACACTAACTTTACAACAACTTCTGGATGAAGGCAGGAAACACGAGGCACAAGCACTAAACATTAAACAAATTCAGCAAGGTACATTAGCAGCCCAGGTGGATGCAGTGAAAAGCTATAAACCTAGACACAACAAAGCAACTGGTTCGAAGCAACAAGAAAAACACAACACAAGCAGAGGTGCTATGTGTTAATGTTGTGGCCTAAACCACATACAAAACCACTGTCCAGCTAAAGACTCTACTTGTCATTACTGCAGAAAGAGGGGCCACTGGATAAAATTATGTTTCAAGAGGAAACAAGACAGTGCTCAACACAACCTTCACAGCAGAGAGTCATCAAAACAAACACATTTTATGATGACTGAGGACCTTGACTCCGGTGAAGCAAGTGATCCTTCCACATTAGATACTGTGAAGATACTAACTTTCAGTAATGAACCAAAGAGAACGCAGGCTTTCTGCAAGGTACAATTCCGAATACCAGGAATTAAAAGGCACAAAGAAAGATATATTCGGTTCAAGATAGACACAGGTGCCCAAGGTAACACTCTACCCTTAAGAATATTCAGACAGATCATGCCTGACAAGGTGGATGAGCAAGGATTTCCCACAAGGGATGTAAAAAGTAGGAGTGGCAGGACAAAGCTAAGAGCTTACAATGGAACAAGTATAGACTGTTTCGGAGCAGTAACACTTGAATGTTTATACAGAGACTCTGAATGGACATCGTCAACATTTTACTTGGTAGATGTTGAAGGACCTGCAATGTTGGGTTTACCAATGTGCGAAAAGCTGAGTGTGGTAACTATTAACAACATTAAAGCTGACAAAAAAGAACATCTTACTCTACACGTCACTGGAGTAGATGACCTTAAACAGCAATTCCCAGAACAGTTCGACAGAATAGGCAAACTTCCAGGAAAGGCAAGATTCTTTTTAAAAGACAACGCTGAGCCAAAGATAGACCCACCTAGAAAGTATCCTATACATGTTAAACAGAAACTTGCCACAGAACTAGAAAAGATGGTGCAGAATGATGTTATTAGAAAGGTTGAAGAGCATTCTGATTGGTGTAGTAGTATCACAACCGTTCTGAAGCAGGATGGTTCTCTTCGGGTTTGCCTTGACCCAAAACACTTAAACAACAGTCTAAAGCGCTGTCCACACAAAATGCATACAGTGGAAGAGATAACTCACAGATTCCACAATGCCAAATATTTTTCTAAACTAGATGCTGTACACGGATACTGGAGTGTTGAGTAGCAGAGGAAAGTCAACTCCTTACAACTTTTCGAACACCATTCGGCAGATATTGTTTCAAGAGACTCCCATTTGGTTTGAATGTATCACAAGACATCTTTCAACAGAAGATTGACAACATTGTTGAGCAATGTTCTGGTACAGTGGCTATTGCGAATGACATTGTAGTCTGCGGCAGGTCAGAACAAGAACACGACCGTAACTTGATTAACTTGATGCATGTAGCACAGGCCAATGGGCTAACATTCAACAGCAAAAAGTGTACAATTAAGGCAACGGAGATACAATTTTTTGGATTGCTGTACACCCAGAATGGTGTAAAACCAGACCCTAAAAAGGTTGAAGATATTCATGACATGCCAACACCAGCTACAAAGAAGGAACTGCAACAATTCTTAGGTGATGTCAATTTCCTAGCACAATTCATACCAAATTTGTCAGCTGCTGCAGAACCTTTGCGATCTCTACTACAGAATGAAACTCCGTATGAATGGTCAGAAGACTACCAACACATATTCAACCACTTGAAGACCCTCATATCATCTGATGCATGCATGAAATACTATGACATGCAAGCACCAACTTTTCTTATGGTTGATTCCAGTCTGAAAGGCCTAGGAGCAGCACTTTTGCAACTAGACAAAAATCCTGAAGGACACTATGCCAAAGAACTTCGTCCTGTAGCTTACGCAAGCAAATCATTAAGTTCTGGCGAAAAGAAACTTGCAAACATTGAAAGAGAAATGCTAGCTGTACGTTTTGGAATCAAACGCTTCCACACATTTCTTTTCAACCGCCCATTTACAATTCTCTCAGATCACAAGCCACTTGAGATGATTCATAAAAAACCAATAGCTTCAGCACCACCACGACTACAAGCTCTGTTATTGGAAACACAAGGTTATGATTTTAATATTCAGTATATCCCAGGAGAGGATATAGGTCTTGCAGATGCTCTCAGCAGACTACCAAACCCCAACAAGACAGCAGATCTTACCCCAAACATCAAAGTTGATTTTGTCAAGTTTAGCGATAATCGGCTTGAACACATCAGAGAAGACACAATGAGAGATCCTATCCTTAACTCTCTCAAAGAACTGATATACCATGGATGGCCAAGCTCTATCAGGGAAGTTCCAACACACATCCGTCCATACTACTCGATGAGGGACGAGTTAAGCATCGAAGATGGTCTGATCCTTAAAGGAGATCGCATTGTTGTACCAGAAACACAACGCGATATCATCCTTAAACAGCTCCATAATAGTCACCTTGGTATTGTGAAGACACAACTGAGAGCAAAGAAAGATGTTTACTGGCCACAGATAAACAAGGACATAGAAACACTATGTAAAAAACTGTTCAATTTGCCAAGAACATGCAAATAGGCAGTGCAGAGAACCTCTCATACCATCAGACATACCATTGAGCCCTTGGAGCATTATAGGAACTGATATTTTCTCAATCGACAATAATGACTATCTTATTATTGCTGATTACTACAGCAAATTTCCCATCATTGAGAAACTTCCACAACCCTCACCATCAGCTGTTATTGCAGACATTACAAAGAAGTATTGCAGCATGTTTGGCATCCCAGATGAAATTAGATCAGACAACGGTCCACATTTCTCAGGTCAAGCATACAGAAACTTCACTAAGGACTGGAAGATCAAACACACAACATCATCACCTAGATACCCTAAATCTAATGGTTTCATTGAGAGACAGATACAAACTATCAAGTCAATCATGAAGAAAACAAGAACAGAGGATGTACACCTAGCACTGTTGAGATGGAGAACAACACCGGTAAACAGTAAGATCGACAGTCCAGCAGAACTTATGTTTGATAGAAGAATTAAAGACCTCCTACCATCTAAGGTCCACTTCCGTCCACAACATAGAGACAGCACATATGATCAACTTCAGCATCGTCAGCAAGTTCAGAAATCCAACTATGACAAATGTGCTAAAGACTTACCACCATTATATCCTGGTCAGCATGTGACTACCTACAACCACAACAATGACACATGGTCAAAAGCAACAATCATTTCCAGAAACCCTGAACCCAGGAGCTATACTTTAAGACCAGACAGCAGCAGCAACCTCCTGCGTCGAAACAGAGTGGACATAAGAGAAATCCCACAGAATACAACAGAACAGAGAATTCTCATGCTTTCAACAGACAATGCAGTAACTCCAGACCTTGGTGCCCCACAAAACCAACAAGCGCCAAGGCCGAAATCACAACCAACTCAAGCTAAACCAGGGACTTCCACAGAACCACCAGCACTTTACACCACTCGTTCTGGCCGTACAGTGACACCTCCCAGCCGATACAGACAGTGACATATATACTCACACTGAGCATTACACATACTTATCCTTTCTCACATGAAACATTTCGTTGGAAATGTTTGCACACATTTTTTTTTTCAAAAAAGGGGGGATGTAATATAATACATAAATACGAAACCACACATTGTAATATAATGCGAATCTTGACATGTACGACATACTGTAAATAAACATGGCTACAAACTGAACATGCTTTTACTGAGTGCCTTCTGAAACATGTGTGTGCTTGTGTAGATGACGAGGTAATGCTTATATACATACATCATAACATTACAGACAGCACAAACACCAAACTAATATTACATGAGAGCTGTGTACTTTCTGTGCTTCTCTATGGTGAAGAATGCTGGAGAGTAACTGTTACGCACGGATCATTATTATTTTTCGTTTGTATAAACATTTTTTCATATGTATGATCATTTTTTTTGACTGAAGTGTGTATTATGTTTTCTATGGTCAAAGGGACATAATCCGAGTTATCGAGACTACAATTTGTTAGGAGTTGCCTTCTCTTGTATAGAGACACGTTCGGTCTATAATTTCTTGAACGAAGCGTGACCACATCTCCTTATTTGGTAGTATCAGTCAACTATGGTAGATGTCTGAAACCTTTCTTAACGCTTCTTTTCATGACCATAAAAGGCGCGACTGTGTAAGACTTTTATCTCGAATGTTCTTCGAATCGTCTTATTGTGAACGGCAACTCAGAGATTGTCGTTCTGCGCATGTCAAACCGGGAGTTCGTTCTGTGTGTTCCGCCCAGTTGGGGCAGTTTAGAAATGGTTTAAGAAGCGAGCAGACGCAACTGCGTCTTGTGATTCTCTGAGGGAAATACAGTGTCTTAGTGAGTTAGTTAGCTAACTAGACTATTTCCCAGTATTATGCAGCCTGCCTGGAGGCATATGTTCATGGTTGATTTTCCGAAATAAGGTAATTCCTCTTGTATCGAACTTTATGCTATCGTCTAGAGGTTCGTCATTTTGTCGCCTATTTGCTCGCCTGTGTGATGCAAAATGGAGAGGTACTTTGACTAGGATTAAGTCACCGGTATCTGTATACCTGAACTAGTTAAATATATATGGGTCGCTCTAGACCAACAAGACTGTTGTCTGTGTTCCAGGATTCGTTATATCAGAGATCACGTCCAAGTCAGATGGTTAGACTTAGGAACATTATAAAGGTCGAGCTGACCTGTAGCCCATGTATGCTATTCACGTGCAGACAGTGAACGGACTTATTGTATACAACTGATCTGCTAGCATCAGAATGGGAGCATTTATTATTGTTTATGAACATTGAAGATCTGTAGCTGACACTGTTGCAGAAGTTATAGAAATTATTATTATTTATACAGCTTCACGAACTAGCACTCGATGATTGATGAATTTCTGAATCTATTGAACTGTGATGTCTTATGACGCATATATACAACAGCTATCATTGCTGACTACAGAAATTGTTTTCAATGTGCCATATCATCTTGCTGAACTCGTTAACCATGTTGATGTCATAAGTATCATGACTGTTTTGTGGCGTGCAATAAATGAAAGAAACTTATACAACGAAGTTACCCTTTCTATGACTCTACACGTCATGTTGCCTGTGTGATAACCCTGTGAACTGTTCCACTACCACATACACAGCAACATCCTAAATCAGAGAAGACACCTACATCTTACACTTTAACACCAGGTGTCGATAAGGGTGGCAAGTTACCACTTCAGCACAAATCCACCCTTATCATTTTTGGTGGCCAGAGCTGGTTCTATCATCTGATATTTTGGCGCACCATATCATTTTTGGTGGCCATAGGTTGGTTCACTCTGATTCCAGCTATCAAGGGGGTCAGCAAACCCAGACATCATCATCATACTAGATACAACTACAGCATCAACTACCACCTTACAAGAAATTTTATTGAAAGTATCCGGATTTTCTGACAGTTGCTGATTTTGAAACTACCCGGCGCTGCTCGGCAATATTGAAGTTTAGGTAAAATTAGAAGGACAAGTACCGAGCGAATGGATTTCCTGATCTGGTGAAAAGAAGGACAAGTGCCGTAACAACTGTTCCGGTCTCAGGGGTACTGTTGCGGGTTCAGAAGGTCAAGTGCCGGTTAAATCAATTTAGAAGATTCAGAAGGTCAAGTGCCGTAACAACTGTTGCAGTATTAGAAGCTCTTTTCCTTCGTCATGGCTGTTTATGGGAGCAGAAGTTAATCAACGTTGGATCATTATCCTCAGAATGCTGATTACATCCTGTTCTGCACCGTGCTGACGCTGGATTTATAGAAGTTAAGTGGCCTGTTTTGTTTGTGAACTGTGCCCTTATGTTCTAACTGAGCCTTCTGTACTTTCACACTTTCTCCTATTGTTTTCATGATACATGTTTATATGTTATATGTTATTTGTTATTTGTATATTTATATGTTTATATTTCAGCGGGTTTTCTCGGTTGGGCGGAGTCTTACAGTAGAAGATACCACGTCACAGAGGTTCTACTGTTAGCGTTTTCGTTAGGGACTGTGCGAATTTCCTACAGTGAAATTTGCTAGCGACAATCGTTGCTATATCTGTTTAGTTGTGACGAGTTGTGCTTTATTTTTTGTTTCTTGTATATATATATTTTTTTTCTTTTTTCTTCTCTCTCTTTCTTTGTGTTTTTAGTTTCGATTTCGATTGTTTGTATTTGTAGGTCTCCCCTTTGCTATTATTCAGTTCTTTACGTATATTTTTGTGTATACACTGTAGCGTCATTTGTTAGTCATATCTTCGCATATTTCTTTTTAGTTTTGCTGTTTGTGTATTTGACTTATGCGAATGTTTTCGTATTGTTTGATCTTTGTTGATTGTTTACATTGACTCTGATCTTTGTTATTGTTTACATTGACTCTGATCTTTGTTATTGTTTACATTGACTCTGATCTTTGTTGTTGTTTACATTGACTTTGATCTTTGTTATTGTTTACATTGTTGATGACCTTTGTTATTGTTTACATTGTCTTGTTATTGTTTACATAGTTCTTGCATAGTTAGCTTTCACTATTGTTGATATATGCTCATGCACTATTGGTCTATAGTGCACTTATCATAACAAACTGGTGTTTTTTGCTTATGCACTATTGTAGTGCAGTTATGATAAATAACTGATGATTATGCACTGATTTGGGTAGTGCACTGTTAATTAAGAGGTGACTTGTGATATTATTATACATTTGATAATACAAGTTGGTGTCAACTCCTGTTTCCCACAGAGATTGGGTTCAACATAGAGATTATACAAGCACTTTATTAAGTCTTGTTGCTATTTAACATTGAAATAAGATAATTAATTATTTCAGGTTCTGTACTCACATTTTGGACATCATGTCTACATTTGAGTACTTTATTGAGCAGGGTAAAGCCCTTGGGAAGACAGGTGATAAATTAGAAGAATTTGCGACTGTTCAATATGCCAAGGCATTGAAGTCGGAAGAAAAGAAAATGAAAGAACAAACTGAACAAAAGAGAATAGAGGCTGAAATAGAACAAAAGAAACTGCAGATGCAGGTGGAGGAAAAAAGATTTCAAATGGAAATGGAAAAACAAAAAAGAGAAGCAGAATCTCAGGAGAAGAGGCTTCAGGCTGAAGCTGAAAATAAGAGACTTGAAAAAGAAGCTGAAGAAAAAAAGTTACAGGCCCAGGCTGAAGCTGAAAATAAGAGACTTGAAAAAGAAGCTGAAAATAAGAGACTTGAAATAGAGGCTGAAGGAAAAAAGTTACAGGCCCAGGCTGAAGAAAGAAAGTTACAGGCTGAGGCTGAAGAAAGAAGGTTACAAAGAGAGGCTGATGAGAGAAAAGCAAAAATGGAACATGATGAAAAAGTCTTAGCTTTAGAGTTAGAGAAGTTAAAGTTATTGAACACTGGTAATGCTAATGAGGCAAATAAGGTGTCAAATAAGACTAATGCTAAGGATTTCAAGCTTAATCTACCAGCATTTAATCCCTCAATCGATGATATAACATTTTATCTAGATAGATTTGAAAGTGCATGTAATGTGCATAATATAGATAAAACATTATATGTGTATCATCTGTCCAAGATACTTAGAGGTGATGCTTTGACTTTGTTGAGTATGGTAGATGTGCCTGACAAAAACAACTATGAGGTTGTCAGGGCGGCATTGTTAAAGAAGTACCAACTTAACGAGGACGGATATCGTCTTAAATTTAAAACCATGTTACCAGAAACTGGAGTTGAATTCTCTGAATTCATCTCAGGCATCCGTCTTACTTTTTTACGATGGGTTGAGTTGTCTAAGACAGAAAATACATTTGAAGCTCTTATGGATTTACTACTTAGAGATAAGGTTATGTCTTCTGTTAATGAAGCTTTTCTATCTTTTCTTCATGAGCGTAAGCCTAAAAACATAAAAGAAATGGAAGAATACTGTAGCCAGTATGTTACTGCGCATCCGCACATAACCATTAGTAACTCTAAGGTGAAAGAAGGTCTGCCAGTTGCTTCGGCAGCACCTTATGGCCCAAATTTTATGCGTAAATTTCAGGGTAGCCAGAAAAATTTCAATAAAAAGAGTAATCGTAATTATGCCCAGAACCATAGTGATCAATTCCAGGGTGATTCTTCTTCCCAGAACTGGAGACAACCTAATACTACACGTTATTCTACTCCGGTTAACTTTAGAAATTTTCACAAAGGTAATCGGTACAGAGGAAAATATTTTATGCAGAGACCTCAATACCAAGATAATAGAGGTTCTCAACAACATAGAGATAGTAATGACAGTTATGGAAAACTGGAACTCAAACCAGGATAAAAATTACAGTAGGGACTTTAATGATAATTGCAGAGGCAATAATGGTCGCGGTAGATCGCAACATAAGAGAAAAAGATATCAACAGACAAACTCTGTTCAACAAGAATCTCAGGGAGCAGATAAACAGGTTAATAATGATAAAGACCATAATGCTATCGGATGCTCATCTTTTGATTTTGGTAGGGCAAATAAATGTATCCAATGCAGTACTTTATTTGATCCGAAAACCGTTAGTACTTTAAGCTGTGGTCATCCTTTGCCCGCTCTTCCTGCTAATGTTGCTCATGATGGGAGAGGTTCTCTTATATTACATAAGGGGCTAGTAAATAGTAATCCAGTCTCAGTGTTGTTTGATTCTGGATGTACTACTGTCGGCGTTAGGCAATCTCTTGTAGATCCATCCTGTGCTACAGGAAAAGTCATCAAATGTGTCACATTTGGTGGCACGTTAGAAAAGTATCCTACTGCTATAATACACATTGCTACTCCTTTCTTCACGGGAGAGGTCCACGCGTGTCTACTTCCAAACCCTATTGCGGACCTTATTATTGGTCGTATTCACGGAGTTAGGGAATGTACCCCACAGCAGATTGCTGTTTGGGAAGAGCAAAACATTGAAGCTACCAATGCGGTGGTCACAAGAGCACATGCTCTGGATCCACCTCAAACTTCATTAACTAATAATGATGAAGTAAATGACCAAGATAGTCACTTGACTATTACACGTGACTCATTTATCAAATTGCAAGAAGAAGATCCTTCTTTACAAAAATTCTTCATTCTAGCAAAAAAAGGTGATCCTAATCAGAACACTAATAGGAAATCTTGGATTTCTATGAAGAACGGCGTACTTGTACGTATGGTACAAGACTCGACTACGTCCACTCATTCACAAATTCTTGTGCCTAAGAGCATGAGATTGCAAATATTGCAACATGCTCATGACTCGCAATGTGCTGGACATATGGGTTTTTCCCGTACAAAGTCGAGGGTTCTTGCGGCTTTCTTTTGGCCATTTGTGAGCAAGGACATACGAATGTACTGTCGCTCTTGCAAAGTATGTCAGGAGGTCAAATCTAAAGGACCACGACATGCTGCGCCTATCCAGGCTGCTGACATTCCTATTCGCCCTTTTCAAAAAATGGCAATAGATATTATCGGTCCTTTTAGAATTAAGTCGGCTAGAGGACATCAATTTATCCTTACATGTGTCGATATGTGCACACGTTGGCCAGAGGCAATACCTCTCAAGAGCATCTCAACTGCTGATATCGCAGACGCTCTTTGGCTGATATTTTCTCGCTTGGGTTTTCCCGGAGAAATATTGTCAGACCATGGCACTCAACTTATATCAGACACTATGTCACAGGTAATGTCTATGCTACACATTAAAAGGTCTCTCAGCAGTATCTATCACCCAATGTCTAATGGGTTGGTCGAACGTTTAAATAGGACTCTGAAAACTTTACTTGGTAAAATAACTGAGGATCATCCTCAGGATTGGGACAGGGTCTTACCCGCGGCTCTCTTTGCGTATAGAGAGGTCCCCAATGAACATACGGGGTTTTCCCCTTTTGAACTTGTCTTTGGCGCGCAACCGCGCGGCCCTATGTCTTTACTTCACGATCTAATCACTGCCGATAATATTAGCGATGAGACTCAATCTTCTTATGAGTACGTCATTGCTCTTAGGCAAAAGATCATCGAGGCATGCAAACTAGCAACTTCGTCTTCAGAATTTGCTAAAGAAAAGGCAAGGCAGTTTGCAAATAAGAATAGATGTCTACGACAACTTTGTCCAGGTGACAAAGCTCTCGTTCTACTTCCTTCAAGGGAGAACAGACTTCTAATTGCATGGAAAGGTCCATATGCAATAGTCTCCAAAATTTCTGATGTCGACTATGTTGTCGATATTGATGGAAAGCATAAAACTTTCCACATAAATATGCTCACAGAATTTTATGAAAGACCTGACTATTTGCAGCCTATTTTCCAGGCTACGGACAATTCACAAGCAACTCGTGGTCAGTACTCATCTCTGTCAGTTATACAGGATGAGGAAACTACTTTTTCTGATGTCAATCTTCCTCTTTCTATGGTCCCACTTTATTCTACGGAATCTTGGAAAAACGTGACCGTTTCTCCAAATCTTTCCGCTGAGGAACATCGACAAGTTTCTTCGATGTTGCAAACATTTCAGGATGTTCTTACAGACATCCCGGGACACACACATGTCATAGAACATGACATTGTGCTAACTGATCACAATCCTATCAGAGTCAGACCATATCCAATACCTATTCATTTCCAGTCTCAAGTCGAAAAAGAGTTGGATGAAATGATACGTTTGGAAATCATTGAACCATCCACTTCAGCATACTCTTCGTCTATGGTTATTGTTCGAAAGAAGGATAATAACATTCGCATTTGCGTAGATTATCGCAAATTGAACCAAGTTACGAAGTTCGATGCTGAACCTATGCCTTCATTAGAAGAGCTACTCAATAAACTTTCTAATTCTAGATTCTTTACCAAACTAGATTTGTCTAAAGGTTATTGGCAAGTCCCGCTAACTGAACGTGCCAAACCTTTTACAGCTTTTTCTACACCTAGGGGTTTATTCCAATGGAATTTCATGCCTTTTGGTCTTATGAACGCCCCTGCTACATTCGTACGCATGATGCGGCGAATTCTCGCATATCGTACAGATGTCATAGCATACCTAGATGATATCTGTCTATTCAGTGATTCTTGGGAAGATCACTATTTGGGTTTATACGAATTACTGTCTACTCTTCGCGAGTATAACTTGACTGCAAAACCCTCTAAAGCCTTTATAGGATTTAGCGAGATTTCTTTCCTAGGTCATCGGGTTGGTCATGGTCTTTTAAAGACAGAGGACCACAATGTTTCAAAAATACTTAACATTTCGGTCCCTAAGACGAAGAAACAAGTAAGGAGTCTATTAGGTTTGATTCAATTCTACGGACGATTCATTCCGAATCTGTCCTCCATTATGGCACCGCTTTCTACTTTATTGAAGAAAGGGTCGCCTAATCTGATCCGCTGGTCTAAAGAATGTCAATCCTCATTGGACCAGGTTAAAGCCCTATTTTCATCTCCACCTATTCTTAAGTTACCTACTATTGAGAAGACTTTTGTTCTTCGAAGTGACGCCTCGTCAACAGGGATTGGGGCAGCACTAATGCAGGAGTATTCTGATACTTTGCATCCGGTGATGTATATCTCTAGGAAATTAAACGCTGCAGAAAAGAATTACTCGGTTTTAGACCGTGAGTTATTGGCTATGGTATGGTCTATTCTGAAGTTACAAAGATTTCTTCTAGGCGCACATTTCATTGTGGAAACCGACCAGAAAGCGCTTACTGCTATTCAGAGCAAAAACTTGAAGAGCTCGAGGTCCACTCGTTATGCCATAGCTCTTCAACCATTTCATTTCTCGGTTCGAGCTATCCGTGGTTCGGATAATGTAATGGCAGACATTCTGTCCAGATGTCCACACGATTCCACATGATTCTTCTGTCATATATATATATTTCCTGATATACAGTCCAATGTTATAATGACATGTTAGTAGATTTTGTCTCACTTTTTTTTTTTGAGGGAAATTTATAACATTGTACCATGTAATTATCTAAGAAGGCTTAGTTAGTGATATACGGGCCAAAAGATCACTCGGCCACATTTAAATAAATTATTTTCAGGATTGTATTAAGAAATTTACCAGTTGTCTTTAAGATTTGTGTTATTGATATTTTCGCAGCACATCATTGAAGTCTGCGAGTTTATGTCCATTGTGGAACTTTGAGGATATCAAGTCCTGTCCTACATTGGGAGCGGATGATGTCCACATCTTCTTCTATTGAATGTTTTTATGTCACCGAAGAGCAACACATGTATTACTTATTAATTACTGTTACTTTATATAATGTAATAATATAGTGCGGTATATTAGTAAATTACACCGCTATTTGCAACACATTGTATGATAACACATAATATATTTAATTTCATATATTGGTATGAGTATAATTTGATTGTCATTATGTTGTTGCCATCATTGTGGCGTGTGTTGGTGGCACCTTCCTGGAATATATCAGCGTATACTTAGATAAATTTTTTCTCTAAGGATCTGAGATATGATCTCAGTGTCGCTCCATGCGTTGAGCTAATTTGTTAGGTATATATCCACGCATCATACGTGCGTTAGGAGCCTAGATTTTTTCCGGCTCCAGGATTTAAAAAAAAAAAAAAATGTCCCATTTTTTTTTTTTCCAGGGAGGGTGCGGTAATGTTACGCACGGATCATTATTATTTTTCGTTTGTATAAACATTTTTTCATATGTATGATCATTTTTTTTTGACTGAAGTGTGTATTATGTTTTCTATGGTCAAAGGGACATAATCCGAGTTATCGAGACTACAATTTGTTAGGAGTTGCCTTCTCTTGTATAGAGACACGTTCGGTCTATAATTTCTTGAACGAAGCGTGACCACATCTCCTTATTTGGTAGTATCAGTCAACTATGGTAGATGTCTGAAACCTTTCTTAACGCTTCTTTTCATGACCATAAAAAGGCGCGACTGTGTAAGACTTTTATCTCGAATGTTCTTCGAATCGTCTTATTGTGAACGGCAACTCAGAGATTGTCGTTCTGCGCATGTCAAAAACCGGGAGTTCGTTCTGTGTGTGTTCCGCCCAGTTGGGGCAGTTTAGAAATGGTTTAAGAAGCGAGCAGACGCAACTGCGTCTTGTGATTCTCTGAGGGAAATACAGTGTCTTAGTGAGTTAGTTAGCTAACTAGACTATTTCCCAGTATTATGCAGCCTGCCTGGAGGCATATGTTCATGGTTGATTTTCCGAAATAAGGTAATTCCTCTTGTATCGAACTTTATGCTATCGTCTAGAGGTTCGTCATTTTGTCGCCTATTTGCTCGCCTGTGTGATGCAAAATGGAGAGGTACTTTGACTAGGATTAAGTCACCGGTATCTGTATACCTGAACTAGTTAAATATATATGGGTCGCTCTAGACCAACAAGACTGTTGTCTGTGTTCCAGGATTCGTTATATCAGAGATCACGTCCAAGTCAGATGGTTAGACTTAGGAACATTATAAAGGTCGAGCTGACCTGTAGCCCATGTATGCTATTCACGTGCAGACAGTGAACGGACTTATTGTATACAACTGATCTGCTAGCATCAGAATGGGAGCATTTATTATTGTTTATGAACATTGAAGATCTGTAGCTGACACTGTTGCAGAAGTTATAGAAATTATTATTATTTATACAGCTTCACGAACTAGCACTCGATGATTGATGAATTTCTGAATCTATTGAACTGTGATGTCTTATGACGCATATATACAACAGCTATCATTGCTGACTACAGAAATTGTTTTCAATGTGCCATATCATCTTGCTGAACTCGTTAACCATGTTGATGTCATAAGTATCATGACTGTTTTGTGGCGTGCAATAAATGAAAGAAACTTATACAACGAAGTTACCCTTTCTATGACTCTACACGTCATGTTGCCTGTGTGATAACCCTGTGAACTGTTCCACTACCACATACACAGCAACATCCTAAATCAGAGAAGACACCTACATCTTACACTTTAACACCAGGTGTCGATAAGGGTGGCAAGTTACCACTTCAGCACAAATCCACCCTTATCAGTAACAGAGAAAGAAATGTGAAGATTGTCCACTTTCCACACAGTCTGCCGAAGGAAAACTCTCATAAACTTTTGCCCGAATACCAGTACCATTTACAAACTTCTTACTCGGAGCAGCCAAGAGGACATACACACCACCATCATAGCTGGCAGACGCTGGAGTTCGGTGGGCCACATCCTCAGAAGAAACAAAGATGCAATCATAAGAACTGCTGTGCTATAGATCCGTGAAGGAAAGCGAAAGAGAGGCCAACCAAAAACAACTTGGCCGAGAACTGTGGAAGCTGAGATGCAAAGAATGAACCATAGCTGGGGCACTGCACGAAGGATGGCAGACAACCAAACAAAGTGGAAGCAGTTTCTTGCTGCCTTACAAGACTTCGCCTGGCTTGATGGCCACTGATTGCTTTGACAGTCAGCGGCTAAGGTTCAAATAATAAGAAGAACCGTAACTGCGACAAAACATCCCAGAAAAAAACGTGTCTGCGGCCAGCGCTCAGATAGGTATGCACCGACTACCTATACTAACACGTTACCATAACATTGGTCTTGTATACTTCCACGTCTGAGACGTCAAAGGCTAAAATCGTACATAGTACAAGCAGTGGTGGTCCGAAGGGGCTCGTGAGAATAGACTGGATGTATGAGCACGGCTGATGAGCACACTTTTAGAATTGACACAAACACAATGTTGTCCAGTAGAAAACACCAATCTGGAAATTGCGCATGATATCAGAACAACTGTGTAGCTATAGAAACTGGAAAGAAATCACAGACGACTTGCTGCCTGGACAAACACATCTGATAGACCTGATTTGAAAGAACGAATATCTAAGCTGAAATTGATTGAGGGATAGTTAGACTTTATTTGGTGTACTAGGAACATTTGTGTATAGACTACAGAGTTTCAACAACTTGAACTTATACAAGCTCACTTTTTAAAATAATTTTGCAGGATAAACTCACAAATGCTGACATGGTAGATCCACAAGTAAGTACTTAAGTACCTAACGCACAAACACATCCACGAATTATGAAGTCGTTGCTTGGATCGGATTATTATACGAGTAAGTTATAACTTCCGAAATTGAATTATATGTTTTAAAAATTTCCTGAAAACAGGTGTATTCGCTGGGGCTTAGGTAGTTACCAAAAAAAAAAAAAAATGTTTATTACGTAAAGTAATTTGGGATGTAAAAGGGGTTTATCTTTTTTTTTTTTAAATCTCAAGAGAAATAATTTAATTAATTAACAATTAATAAGCATATTTCACTTTTAAAAAAAAACATCGTGTCCAGTAAATCTGCAACGTTGTATAATTGAACAAAATTAGTTATGCGGTCTAGTACACTAAACAGTTGAATACAATTTGGACTTTTTACTTAGTACTTGTTCTCTAGAACAAATTGCGCACTTGATGCGTATTTCAGAGTAGTGAGTACTTCCTTGCAATGAAACCTCTCATTTCCAGTAACAGAACACATTCTTAGTAGGGTTTGGACGTCACGATGTTTACGTAAGCGCGATAAAGAGCTTATCAAAAATCCCTGGAACGTACTGTGTTACAGAACATCTCAGACTAATGTGTCTACTATTGGATAGTAAATAAATATTACACACACATAAGGTATGTTTTCAAGCACTCGTGAAAAATAAAGGAGTAGATCTGTGGTGCCTAGATGGCACCGAGGAAAGTGTGACTCGCTACTGTAGCTAGGCGGTGGTGCTGCACGGAAGGTCCTGGGTTCAATTCCCCGGTAAGCCACTCACCTCTGTTGTTTTTCTGTAGTCTAGTTTTCTACTTCTATATTTCTCACGTGTGTAGCAAAATCTGCGAGAATAATCGCTCATTTCAGTAGAATTTTAGTCATAAAAGG
This sequence comes from Oreohelix idahoensis, assembly GCA_024509875.1. NCBI lineage: Eukaryota > Metazoa > Mollusca > Gastropoda > Stylommatophora > Oreohelicidae > Oreohelix > Oreohelix idahoensis. Next base: position 286,175 of record JAMPIV010018906.1, read on the forward strand.
ATAATAAATACAACAGCCCTATTGTGTCTGACGGTGATGCTCTCACACGCCAGCATAGCGCTGAATTTTGTGCCATGGAACGGCTTAGAACCGATCCCTCCCGTTTAAACCTACTCGCGTTCCTTGTGACGTACATTTTTAACATTTTGCCCGATTTGATAGAGACTGTGGCAGGACTTACAATTAACGCTTTGGCGGAAGTGTGCCGCCAAATAACTATCTGAATTAACGTATTCTGTCAACTTTAACGCAAAATTAGTAGTGATCCTTACATTTTTGGTAGTGTTACACGATACAATACAAATTATTAACGCCAATTCTTAACCTGCCGTGCACAACCCCGCTTCGCTGACACAGTCTGCCATGCATATATATACACGCTGGAACAACTCTAGCAGAGGCAAACACGCAGACAATTTTATTGCCTCCTCGCGGTAGCATTTCTGACGTAACTAAAACAAGTTAGTTATTTGAAAAATACATGCTAGCGAGATGAAGGAGAGGAAAGATGGCGGTCTTGTGCAAAATTTTATTTGACGATTGACTATGACAAAAATTGAAAATTTAAACCATTATGAAACTGCCCATAAAAATTATATGGTAGTATAACGTAGAGGTCACTGATCAAGAATGTACTTTAAATAATATGATAGTCCCAGTATTAGATAAATTATTGAGAAAATACTAATGTCTACGGACGCTCGACCAGACAGACTGGCATTCCTGCTTAGTTTTTTTTTAACGTTAGTGGGGACGCGAGTTTGAAAAAGAGGCAGGGAGGTACATTCAATTCGCTTGGGTAAAAAGAGTATGAATGGAAAAGGGGAGCGGTAGGAAAAATGTAATCCTAAACGAAACATCTTTTTGTATTGGGCATAACTAAAGCAGACTGGCCAATCGACTACCAGACGCAGAAATTGTTTGCAATTATTTTGTTTTTTCATAAAAACTGCATTTAAATTCAAGTAGTCGCACGTTTTGATTGGCCAGTGCTAGTAAATATTAGCAAAAGGCTTTGATTATTCATTGCCAGTCAAACTAAAATTTTCATTCAGATACGCTGAGAAACAGCTGTGTTAACTTTAAACTTAAATAAATAAGAAATTCACAGTCTGTGCAGTTCGAAGGAAGCTGAGGCCATTTCTTCTAAAGTCAGCGTCATTTGTTTATATTTTCTTGAATTGTGGTAAGGATGCTTTATGAATTAATATGTTTATTCCAACTACCAAAGTTAGATACTGCTATGGGGGGAAAGTGAAGGACATGCCGGGAGCAGACATTGTTGAGTCCTCACTTTGAAACGTATCTAACTGGTGTATGTTGTCATGATTATGTTGTCATATTATTATAATAGAATATATTAGTAAGCCTCGGTGTTCAATGAACACTGTCTACATGCCTGAAGCAATTATATTTGAAAAGAAAAGAAGAGAAGATCATATCAAAGGAAATGTGGTTACTCCACATTATTGTATTGAGGAAAAGTATGTAAACGTACAGTGGCGTATCTGCCATAAGGATCTGAGGTGTGGTCATAGCAAGGTGGGAGTCATGTAACATTTTGGGCGAGTGCACCTGAAATGCACGAGAGGCTGACCCCATACCCACGTATGAAATTAAGTGTTAGAATAAGTGATCAGATGTAAAAGGCCAGGGTGTCCTTTTGTTGCAGAGGCTCTATTTCCTGTTGCCAGCTGGTGACAGGAAACCTGCTGAGTACAAATAACTCCATCCAGTCTCCAACCAGTCGTTTATGCTGTCAAAGATAACAGTAGGAGCTTTGGCGGGTGGTGAAACTGAGACTTTCTGCAACGACACATTGTAATATCTTTCAACAAGGAATCCCAGGTGATGTGTTAAACATCTGGGCATAACTGACATTTTCTTGTACGAAACACTAGTATTGCGAAACAATACTCAGGTCGTTTATGGGGGTAGGATGAAACTACAGCCCTCATATACAGTGACTCTCCCTTTAGATAAATAAAGTGAAATCTATGAATATTTCCTACAGGAAAGAAATATATAAATATATAAATATATAAATATATATATATAAATATATATATATATATAAATATATAAATATATAAATATATATATAAATATATAAATATATAAACATATATAAATATATATATATATATATATATATATATATATATATAGATATATATATATATATATATATATATATATATATTATATATATATATATATTATATATATATATATATATATATTATATATATATATATATATATATATAATATATATATATATATATATATATATATATATATATATATATATATATATAAACTTTTGTTATTGGGCAAATTGCCCCAAAATTTTAATTGTTCTTTTCTGTACACTATCTTGTCCTCGTTTTCAAAGACCTGTCCAAACGATTTGGCTGGACAGGCAAAATAAAGTGTATAGAAAAAAATTTATTTCAAAGAAAAACTTAACTACTAGTTTTATTCTCTTCTTTATAGAGACTTAAAGTGTTTTACTGTTGTGTACCATCATTACATTTCTTCCCTAGACACTAGGTACATCATACACCATACACTAGAGCCACAAGAGTGACCGTGAGAGATCTAGGGAGGTAGCGTTAGGTACCCTGCACATAATTCATCATCATCATCTTTTAGAGTCAGGGGCCTACATGTGCTTGACCTCACACGGTTTATGCAGACACCGATTTCATTCTTTGTTAGGATACCATCATAACCTCCCCAGCAAAATCAACTTTGCTACAACGAGTGCCTGAAAACATAACTTTATGTGTGAGTATAATATTTACTTACTGTTTACAGGTCTGCTGTTTCCCCTTCTGTCTGTGTTTAAAACGTCTCTACTGGACCGGACATCTGTATATCATCATCATCACCATTTTCCTCTACTCTCCCCACGGAGTATGGGGCTTTCCCGCAGCTGCACCAGGCAGTCTTAAACTCATGCAGCAATGTTTTCTGTGGCAATTTGTTTGACATGATGACATTGCTAGCTCCCATCAACGACTTCATGTTAGTCGCTTTGCACGACATACGAGCGGATGTAATAGACCTACTCCTATTTCTTCTTTGCTTTTTTAAAGACCCCCGAGAATAAGAATGAGACGAAGGCATATTTGGGAGTTCGTTATTAGTGGATCAATATAGCACTGTATCTACAGATAAGACAATTTTAATCAGCAGATCAACATAGCACTGTGCGATAGAATAACATCGAACGTCACCGTTAAATGTGCCATCCTGTAATTCATTCTGTGCTCTTCACTTTAGTTTTTCCACCTCTGACAAAATCTTGTATGTTCGATTCATTGTTTACACTCCGTTCCCTCAACTCTTGTTTGTCGGGACTTCAGCGACCATCTTTTGTTGATTAGGGTAATCAGTCTCTTTCGTTTGAACCCATAATGACACCTGGAATCAGTAGAGAGGTGTGGTTTGCTAATGTGTAGCACATTTTCTTACAACACCAGACAGTACAGGAGAGCGACTGGATTAATGAGTAAACAACCTTGGAATGACCACAGTTGATTATCTTTGGTAATAGCTCTGTCTGCTCAATTTGTTGATTGTTGGCAAAGACCGGGTAAATGACATAATCGTTTCCGAACAAGACTTGTCAGAAGAATAATTATCCATCTTGAAAGAGATTACATGTAAAAAAATTTGAAGTCGAGAGTGTAAACATAATCTATAATAGACGCAAGCTGACATACCAAATAGTGATCGGAAACAGCACATTTATTTGTGCGGTTGTAACGCAGGATTTTTTTCGTGAGAGAAAGGGAAGCATACGCATCTTGCAGGCTATTAGTTTGTCATTTGAAATGTAAAAATACAACATTTCTGACTGGAGCATTGTCATATAGTAGCAATCTGGATATGGGCCGAAAGCTGATTTATAATTTAGCACCTTGTGAGTTAACTGTGCTATGAATTTCAACTCGTCTAGAAGACAGCCAGACAAACCAGAGTAAGGAATAGGATCAGGAATCCGCTTTAAAGGGCGAAAAACGTGTTTGAGCATTTTGTGGACATATATCTCTGGAAAACTCTACCTTCATTATTATGGAAAGCCCGAAATCCTAGGGACCTGAATTTTAAGTCATTGTGTGAGTCTATTGTAAAGTAACACCCTAGACCACGTGTAAAAGGCATCTTAATCAAGGGAGAAGTCATTCTGTATTCCCAATGAAATTTGGGGTAATTTGTACATTTTAAATTCTATAGTTTGCATTTATTAAGATGTGAAAATTGCTAGTGGATGTCCAAGTCATACGAGGCTGTCAACCTCAGCATATAGAGTGATGATTTCATGAACCACCAATGCAAGAGCTGGTGACTGCTGTATGTGGGTTTCTCGTAGAGAACCAAAAGCAGAGTTAGTCCCAAGTTCCATGTAGAGCAGGGAGTAAATGATGACATAACTAATGTACAAACTTATATTAACTTTTTCTATCAGTGCATAATTAAATGTAAACATGATCAATATAAATGCAATGGATGTTTTCCGCTCACTGGGATAAACATTATAATGCTCAGAGAGGGTAAAGTTCTGAGGCAGAAGGGATGGTGGAATGAAAAAAAAAGGGGGGGGGGGCACCTGTTTTTTTTGTCAGGAAATCAAATACTCAGGATGGTATTTCTTTCTCTCTTGTTTCATTTTTCTAGTCTGTGGTACCAATTGGTGGTGCTATCTGTAGAGCAAATGATTGGGATAAGTGATCCGCAGTCAGAGCTAGACACCTACAGCAGATGAGTCTTAACAGACACTGGACCATCTTTGCAATTACTCCACAACACTACGAGGAACGTGCTGCGGCCACCAGACTTGACCAGTGACTAGGGTGCATCAGTCCATAACCTGCAAAGAACAAGCATCGGCTGGACCAGACACCAACCTAAATTTTACTGGCAGCAAGTATTCATGCAAAACTGCCAAGTGAACTCTCTTTTTTCAAATTAGAAACTGCTTTTCAAATCAGACATGTGAGCAAAATTTTAAAAGACTATCTAAATTCACTCCACGCTTATTTATTTCACAATTGTAACTGATTATTAAATTTCTTATCTATAAATACACAAATTTACAGTTTATTTACTCATTTTGAGTGAACTATACCGGTATGCCTCAGTCATTTTAAATACTTATAACAGCTATTTAAGTAATATTTTACTTAGTTAAATCAGTTGACGTCTCATCAGAACTAGCAAATTCCTAACTCAAAGAAGGTCAGGAAAGATACAAAGATTACACGGCCTGGATTCTATCGGCCGAAGTTCTTGATTTCTTTAAATTCATATGATGCTCCCTAGAACTGAAGCACCATTCTTCAATTCACATCTCTGGCAAGAGTAATCTTATGGGAAAGGTAGACACCTTTGAAGACCCCAGTAGCTACTCTGAATTTTGGCCACTGTTGCACCATCAGTGCAGAGCAAGCGGAGTAAATCGTGAGATAAATGGTGTCCCGTCCGCGATAACAGAACCTGTCTAGTTAAATCCCTAGACTTTTCTTCTTTGATCCTTAGCCGCAGGCTGTCAAAGCAGTCAGTAGCAATCACGCCTGGTGGCGTCTTGTACGGCAGCAAGAAACTGGTTCCACTTTGTTCGGTCGGCAGCCATCCTTCATACAGTGCCCCAACCCTGATTAATTCTTTGAATCTCGGCCTCCACAGTTCTCTGTCAAGTTGTTTTTTGTCGACCTTTCTTTCGCATTCCTTCGGGGGTCTATAGCATAGCTGTTCTTGCAATGGCATCACGGTCCCTTGTAAGGACGTGGCCAACCCAACTCCAGCGTCTGCCAGCTATGATGGTGTGCATGTCCTCTTGGTTACTCCGAATAAGTAGTTCCTGCGTCCCCCCACGACTTGGCTGACATAAATTTCAAATTTACGGAAATAATATTGTCAGTGTGTATTTTTTATAAATCTGAGCTATTCATAAATAACAGTAAAATAATTTTACAGAGAATAATTGAAAAATATACAAATTTGATGTTAACAAGTTTAATGTAAAATAAGAAGCTTACTTCACCGGTGTGTTACCGGGGCCCGAAAGGGGAGCAAAGAATAGTAACACTGTTCCCTACCATGCATGTCGCAGAAAGCCACTAAGGAGGGTTGGGCATAGGGCTGGTTACCCAATCCTGTTAAAAAATTTAAACCACAAAAAACGTCAACAAACATGGACAAATCAATTAAGGAAAATAAAACACAGCCATCCAAGACAGGGGAAGGTCCTCTCGCAGGGAGGTGTATGATGCAACACAGAGAAAGCCGAAAGGAGTCTGTGTTACTGACTAACCTTCTTTCTTCTAGGAGAACTTCCAGATTTGGCACCAGGAATGTTCGGACATTGAACGAACAAGGGAAAGCAACACAAGTAGCAGCAAAAATGAGGGAATATAAAATCGAGGTTCTGGGACTGTGTGAAACGAAGTGGAAGGGGGTAGACAAGAAGAAACTCATTACAGGTGAATTGGTGCTGTCCGCGGGACATGAATACGAAAGTTCAAACCACAGCGAAGGGGTAGCTCCTTTGTTTTCTAAAGAAGCACAGAAAGCACTCACTGAATGGGAAGCCGTTGGATCTAGAATAATAACAGCTACTTTTAAAACAGCTAAAACGAAAATAAATGTACATGTCATCCGATGTTATGCACCAACTAATGACAAAGAAGAGTCTGTGAAAGAAGCATTTTATACTAGACTGCAAGAAATTATGGAGAAAGTAAAAAGAAGAGACATCGCAATTTTGATGGGTGAGATTAATGCAAAGATAGGTACGGTCAAAACTGACATTGAAGAAGTCATGGGACAACATGGGCTAGGAATAATGGGGAACTATTCTCAAACTTCTAAGCTTCAAATCAACTGGCTATCGGAGGAAACATATTTCCACATAAGAGAATACACAAGGCAACATGAATATCACCAGACCATGGAACAGAAAATCAAATTGATCCTATATAAAAAATAAAAAAAAAACAAGAGGTTTAGATCATCATTGCAGGATGTAAAGGTATATAGAGGAGCAGATGTGGCATCAGATCACCACCTTCTGATAGCCAAAGTAAAAATGAAAACTCAAGAGATATGCAACAACGCAAAGTTATAGACGACAATTTAATGTAGGACATCTAAGAAATAAAAAAACAAGAGACAAATTTGCGGTCACAATATCCAACATATTCCAAGTGCTCCAGCAGCTGGAAGATGTAGTGAATAAAGAAGACTACTGGCAGCAAATCAAAACTGTATGGAATGAGACATGTGAAGAAATACTGGGGAAAAGGGAACGACAACAGAAAGCATGGATAACAACAGAAACCATCAATAAGATAAAAAACAGAAAAACAAGAAAGCAGATTTAAACGCAAGTGAAACCAGATTTTCCATAGCCAAGGCTCAAGAAGCGTACACAGAAGCAAACAAAGAAGTAAAAAGAAGTACCAAGAGGAAGTATATTGAGGAGTTGACAAGAGAGGCAGAAGATGCTGCAGCCAAAGGAAATTTGAGAGAACTGTATAATAGCACAAAGAAGCTAACAGGGAAAGACAAGCAAAGAAGTTGCCTCATAAAAGACAAGAATGGAAAACTGCTCAGCAATATACAAGAGCAAACGAAGAGGTGGAGGGAATATTTTGAAGACCTTCTCAAAAGACCAGCTCCACAAAACCCCCCAGACATCCAGCCAGCAGAAGAAGAGCTACAAATTAACTGTGAAAGACCAACGAACGAATAAAAAAAGAAAACCGTAAAGCTTCTAAGAGATGGAAAAGCGGCTGGACCAGATGGCATTCTAGCAGAGGCCATCAAAGCAGATATCGACACGGTTACAGAGATGTTATATAAATTACTTGGTAAAGTCTGTGAAAAGAAAGAGATACCAGCAGAATGGAAGGAAGGATATCAAGTTAAGTTGCCTAAGAAGGGAAATTTACAAGAGTGCACAAATTATAGAGGAATAATGTTACTATCAGTGCCAGGATTATCCACAAGAGATTAAAAGAGTCCACAGACAAGAAACTGAGAGATGAACAAGCAGGTTTTCGACACAACAGATCCTGTACAGACCAGATAGCAACTTTGAGAATAATAGTTGAACAAAATCTGGAATGGAATTCACCACTATACATCGGATTTGTGGACTACGAAAAGGCATTTGACAGTGTTGACAGAGAATCACTTTCGAAATTGATGAGGCATTATGGAGTTCCCCTGAAGATCATTAATTTAATAAAGAAAACATATGAAGACATGACATGCAGAGTTCTTCATGAAGGACAGCTTACAGAACTGTTTGTGATAAGAACGGGAGTGCGACAGTGGTGCCTCTTGTCTCCATTTCTTTTTTTTTTTACTAGCAATAGACTGGGTTACGAAAACATCGACAACACACAACAGAAATGGAATCCAGTGGACTCTAACTAAGCAGTTGGATGATCTGGATTTTGCTGATGGCTGTTCTGTCCAATAACTGTAATCAGATGCAGGACAAATTGAAAACACTCGATGAGAGGTCACAGCAATTGGGTCTGAATATACAAACGGAAAAGACAAAAGTAATGAGAATATATGCAGGTAATGTTAACAGGGTTGCACTTGAAGAACAACACTACAACATATAGAATCGTACACATATCTTGGCAGCAATATAGACAAAGTTGGAGGGACAGACAGTGATTTCAAAATAAGAATACAAAAAGCAAGAGGAGCTTTTGTTGCATTGTGAAACATATGGAGATCAAGAGAAATAGGATCCAACACGAAAATAAGAGTCTTCAACTCAAATGTGAAGTCAGTACTATTATATGGCTCCGAAACATGGAAAACAACAAAGACCACAAAATCAACAGACTGTCATAAATGGGTGCTTGCGTAGAATAGAAGGATTAAAACGGTATGACAAGGTTACCAACGTGGAACTGATGACAAGTGCCAGTGGAACAAGAGATGAGAAGAAGACGACGGCGAGGACACACATTGAAGAAACATGTTGATAGCATTACAAGGCAGTCCTTGTTCTGGAACCCCCAAGGCAAGAGAGGCAGCTGTAGACCAAGAAGCACATGAAGAAGAGAGCTGGAAACAGAGGTGAAAATAAAGAGGAGAAAGTGGAAAGAACTTGAGATGATGGCTCGTGACAGGGGACTTGGCATGTGTTTGTTGAAGGCCTATGCTCCTTTGGGAGTGGAGGGTTATGTATGAATGAATGAAGAAGCTCACTTGCTGTGGCTAATTTGTTGTTGTGATGTGAAGTTATACTATGTAAGTAGCTATTGCATTTTTGTGTAGCTTTGTAAACAGACTTCTTGCTCAGAATGTCCGAAAAACCCAACCTCACCTTTTATGCAGTGGAGTATTCTCTATGTGTGCTGTGCGTGCTGCGCACACCTATGCCCGAAGGAAAATAATATTCTATAAAATATTTCTCTTATAATGTTTTGCTTTCGGACCGCACGCATCAGGATAACGGATTTTCCCGCATAGAATCTACGAGTATATCTAGTTTCAGTTTCCCAAACGCGTTTTATAGTGCAGTTTTTTTGGTTGGTAGCAATCGCCCGAAGTTTCTCGGGTAATTCCGTCACTATGCGTGCTGCACCTTTCGGTTTTACGTTTGAAGACTGGTTTGTGTGGATCGGGGTCATGGCCAGATACGTCAATACAATACGAACATGCGTGCGGTGGTCTTGCAGCTCTCGAGTTGTAAAAATCGGCTGTGTCCGTCCAGTGTTTTTTTTGTGATTAATTTTTGTTAGTTGCCGGGAATGCAGATTATTACAGTGACAGTGAGTTTCAAGTTGTAAGTTAATTAGTATTTCGGAGATAATTGACATATACCCCTAATAACTATCGTTGCGTAATTGAATATAGTTGGTTTTTAAATTAAGAGGGGATGAAGTTAAATAGTAGGCGTACATATTCATTTTAAGTAGCAGCACGCCTAGCTCGCTTTACCAGGATACGCCACTGCTTTTATGTGAATATTGATATAGAACTAGATATGTCTGGCCAATCTCTGACAGATTTTGTGGTTAATTCGGCTAAAGCTGATCAGGAGAAAGCCTGCTCTATGGTGTTCTCAATGATTTTTTACGAGTGTAAAGGGGTGATGAGACCAAATAGGTTGAGAAACGATGCTTTACTTTACTATGGATACAACAAACACTCCCATAAAGGGAGGTCACTCTATACTTTAAAGGTCCCAAATAGTGTAGTCAAGCAGGTTTTCATCTACGGTGTCTTTGTTATCTTTAGCTCAAGAACAGTTAGAGCTACTAGTTTACAGCTTGGTAGACTTTAGAGAGGCGCTATCTAGTTTCGAACTCGGTAACTCTTCCTTGAGAAGCAAGCGCTGTAACCATTTTGCCAGCTCGGCTGTTTACTTTAGAAGGCGGAAGACGATAGATATACACCTCATTTTTTCATTCCTTTATTATATCTGAGAAAGACGCCATGTATACTACAAAAGGAACTATACACCAGAACTGTACACAGATGAAATGTGAAGAAGCAACACAAATAAAACAGGAACTAGATTATGAGGTTTGATATATATTAACTCTTTCAGTCCCAAGCAAAAAAGTGGGTTTGGCCCAAGCAAAAATGGCCACCCCAGTGCGTTTTTATTGTTGTTGGTTGGAAATAATTTTTTTAAATGTTCATATGCATAAATAACTTTGTTGTTGTATATGAAACTGAAGGTAATTGGATGTACTTTACTCTTGTGCTACAAGTATAAAAGATTTAATTGAAAAATGATTAATTATTCAAGGTAAAATGGAGGACAAAAGAAGAAGCCGGTGCAAAATTAGACTAAAAGTATTCATTAAAATTCTTCTACAATTGTTCTTCATGAGAATATCCAAGTGTAAAGTTCCAAAATGTCTCAAACAAAGTTCAATCAGTTTTTAATCAATAAACACTCGGAAGATTGTTAATTTCACAAATTACAACAACAGGTCATATTGTTGTAAAAAAGAGGAAATTTCAGTTTATACATCAGAAAGATGGGAATTATATTATTTACACATGAATAATTGTTAGTAACTGCATCTTGTGCGCTCATTTCTGAAGATATATCCATTATCCTTAGAAGAGATATTATCCATAGGAAAACACATATTTCATAATCTATAGGAAAGCATAAAAATCCATAGGAAATCACAAAAGATCACTTTTTCTAAATACATTAACACTAGAGGCCTATGTATAAACACTATTTTATAATTAAATCCTAAGTAAAAAAAAATTTACAAAAAAAAGTCCCTAGCATTTAAAAAAAATGAAAATTTCAAATGGTAGGCCCTATCAAATATCAAAAAAAGGGAAAAGAAAATTTTATTTACAAAGCTCTTTCATATCTAGGCATACCCTATATATTTTTTTGCTTATGATAAGCTACAAAGCAATTTTTTGTACAAAGGTGGGGTCTGCCGGTGCATCCTATACACACATAGCTTGATCTGCGACAAATTCCATTGGAGCTACAATGAACACAAGCTCTGCTCTTTCCATCATATTCCACTAGATGTCTGGCTCCAATCATCCGTTCCACTTCATTTCCTTTCATAGAGTGTTTAGAATTTTTGGGTGGACAATCTATTACACCGCCTGGTGTCAGCTGAGCAGCTTCTTTCGACAGATCCTCAATCAAACTGTGTTTAAAATCTTGAAGTGTGAGCTTCCTTTTTGTTGTCGCACCTTCCTGACACAAATTGTATAGGATGTGGGCATTTACCTGTGTCACTTCAATAATCCAGTGGTAAATCTTCTTCCACCACTTTCTGGTTTTACGGTTGTGCATACTGTAGTAACCAACCATTTGATCCATCCGGTCGCAACCATTCATACACATATTGTAGTCATGAACTACCTTTGGCTTTGTAACTTTGTTTAGACCCTTGCTCTTCTCAACCGTTGCAACGGCTGATTTAGTTGACACAAGTATGCAGGGTTTTTTTTGCTTTTTTATCTTTCCAGGCAACACACAATGTTGTATTTTCTGAGTCCAAAAACCATTTCATTTCTTGATGGCCAATCTTGAGATTTTTTATTTCAGGAGGAAAATCGACACGGTTTACATTCAGGGTTCCTGTATAATTATAACTGTGTGCAAGCAGATATTCAATCAGAGCTTTGGATGAATAAAATCTATCAGCAAAAATATGATGTCCTGATCTCAGTGGCTTCAAAAGAGTGCAGAATACTTTCATGGCATGAGCAGAGCTGGGATCTAAACTAGGATCATAGGCTGTATTTTTTCCAAAATAAATTTTCAAATTGAAAACATAGCCGGTAGCTGAATCACAAAGTCCAAACGTTTTGACATGGTATTTGTGAGGTTTGCTTGCATTGAACTGTTTGTGCCTAAACCTACCTTTCCATCCTATAACCATCTCATCAATACAAACATCTTCAAATGGATAGAAAGCATTCTGAAATTTTGTCAATAGCATGTTGACAAATGGCTCAATTTTAGCTGCGTCCTGATCTTCTGGTTCACAAACATGCAGCATACTGTGATAAATAGTTTGAAAACGGTTTCTCGAAAACATCTCGTGGTACCAAGGTGTATAAAAATTTCCTGCGGTGCGCCAGTAGTCTTTGATTTTTGGTCTTCGATCCAGTCCCATCGCAATCATTACAGCTGTAAACTTGAGCCATTCATAATAAGTCAGCGGTGTCCATGAAGAGAACAATGAATACTTTCTATGTGGGTTGTTTGTTTCAACAACTTTTGCAGCATAGGAATTAATGCTGGTTATCAGAGTGCTAACAACACCATCATCCATGTAAAATTTAAAAAAATCAAGAGGTGTTTGCAAACTATACAGACCTGGATTTATGTTCTGTCTTGCCTGGCGAAAAGTAAAATTTGCTTTAGGTTCTCCAGTGGTCACCGAATGCCAAACCGCGTTGTTTGTATTAGGCCTAGTCCTACTAACAAAATCATTATTTCCATCTCTCCTGATTCTTTTTGGCTTGGATATATTATCTGAATTTATTGCAGTCTGATTACATGCTCCTGTATCCATAACTTCATTATCGACACCAGACCTTCCATTAGGCCTATCAATATCATCCTCAGTTTCCGATGAATCGATATCAGATTCAGAGTTTTTGCTATCCTGTGAATACATACTGCAATCACTTTCAAATATTTCTTCAAATAACTTACGAGCTTGATCTGACGATAATCTTTTGGGCCTACCATTCGAAGAAGTGGGTGTGGCCATTTTTTGTTAGAAAATATGCGCTTAAAAAAAATCGTATTAAAAATCTAAAATAAATATCTCAAAACAGAAACACGTTCAGTCTTAAACATGTGCGGTTTTTAAAAGAAAGTACTTGCAGTCGGAAATGACGTTTTGGGTGGTTTGTGGGTAGTTATAATTAGAAACAGTATCAAACAGAGGCACATATAATAAAGGCTATTTAAAGTTGATTGGGTCAAGCGCGTCTAACCGCAGAGGCTTTATAAAGTCGATTGGGACTTAAAGAGTTAAGAAAGTAGACAAACGCCGCCATGTTGGCCAATATGATATCGATACATTTGCTGTGTTTTGAACATTTTTGAAATTACAAAAACAACAACAAAAAATGTAAAAAGACTCATACACTAACCTTAACGCAAACCCAGGTTTAAATGAAGAACAGTCTGCCATCTTTTAAATGTGGCTTTGAAACATAATTCAGAGATGCAATAAATATGGGTTAGGTTTAGGAATTTTAAACTTAACCCGAACAAGATATGTGATTTATTTGGATGGCACTGAAGAAGACGTCTTACTATAACTTCATTTCATTCCATACCGTATTTCAAGCTTTTTTTAAAAAAAAGTATTTGTCCATCTAACTTTAAAGTGGTATCTATAGTCAGATGGGCAACTTGGCGGCAGGTGTAGGCCAATAGAGCATGCTAATCTAGCTTTTAACCAGAGGTATGTATATTGTGTAGGCCTATATATCTATTGTGACATAGGGTGACCATATGTCCAGATTTGTCCGGCTTTTTACATTAAAATTTAGCATTCGGCCAGCTTTTTTTTTTAAAATTGTGATTTGTCTGGCTTTTAAACCAAATTAGAAAAAGAAGAGAAAATCAAATTTTATTTTATATGAAAAAAAAATTCAGAAACAAAATTTGGTAAAATCTGGCCAGGTTGACTTCATGGCTCAGAAATAGCCAAACAGTTTTCTTGTGCAAGAATTAAACCTTGCGGCTAATGTTACACCCATTATAACAAAACTCTATGTAAAAAACAGTTTGAAAACCATAAACAAAAATGTTGCTGGTGTTGCCATTTCAACTGATAGCAGCAACCACAGATCAATAAAAATGTTTCCGATTATTATTCAATACTTCGATTGGAAAGCAAGTGGGATGCAATCAAAGTTGACTGAAGTGGATAGTAAAACTAATGAAACTGCTGAAACAATTTCATAATATATATTCGAAACACTGAACAAATATGGCCTGGCAGAAAAGTGCATTGCATTTGCTGGAGATAATTGCAACACCATGTTTGGAAGTACCCGAAGATATGAAGGAGGCAACTATGTGTCTGCAAAATTGAAGTCTTCCTTGCAAAATAAAATCATTAGTTGAAGTTGACTGTCCAACACACATTTTAAATAACTGTGCATAATGCAACTGAAAAAGATGGATATAGACAGTGAACACATGATTTCAAAAATATACCAATATTTATACACAACAAGAGAAATTCGTACTAGAATTGCTTTGGCAGCCAGCGCCTTCAGTAGATTATCTAACATTTGGAAATTACGATCACTGAATATACATACCAAGCTTCGTCTGTTTAATTCAAATGTCATCTCAGTGTTAACATACGGTTGTGAAAGTTGGAAAATAACAAAATCATTGGAGAACAAGCTGAATACATTCGAGAACAAATGTCTTAGAAAACTCATGAACATCAGTTGGAAAGAATTCAAGACTAATCGACAAATAAGAGAAGACTCTAGGCAGAAATATGTCTCCGACTATATAAGGAAAAGACGATGGTCATATATCGGTCATGTCCTACGAATGCAAAACAACAGAATACCACTACAGGCGCTCACTTGGGTTCCTGAGGGTAAGAGGAAAAAAGGAAGACCAAAAGAAACACTCAGAAGATTAATAATAAGAGAAGGAAGAACGTTGGGATTAAATAATGTGCAAGAGCTAAGAGGAGTGGCGTCACAACGAACAATCTGGAGAGCACTGATTTATGCCTTGTGCGCCATGTTTGGTGCTTAAAGAATTTATTATTATTATTATACACACCATTCATATGGATGTTCTGAAAGAATATTGTGAATTTATGGACATTGAGTATTAACAACTGTTGTGCCACAGTAAGTCTAGGTGGTTGTCACTGTTTCCTGGCATTGGTAAAATGATAGAAATGTTTCCTGCTTTGAAATCATTTTTTTCTTTCACATGACAAACCTCCAACTGCAGTCAAAAGGTTTTTTTTTATCAAAGTCAGATGACTGAATAATGTCTTCTGCAAGTTTATTCTCTAATGTGTATTTTCCTCACCAACATAGAAATAAGAGAAAGCGAGTGCAACTCTATTTTGGAAGTTTTTAACTATGTTGAAAATGTAATAGATATTTTAAAAGTCAGGATGTGTGAAGAGTTTGTGCCCATGAAAATACAATCTTTGCTTGAAGAAAAGCAAAAAAGAGGGACTATCATGTGATAAGTGTTTAGAGGAAAACAAAAGACTGTATGATAATTGAATCAAATACCATGAGGTAAGGGTAAAACTTTTAGAGAGGCTTTTTTCTTTAATGGAAAGTCGGTGGACAAAGGACAGAAACCGATTCACTGTTGAATGTATTAAAGGAATATTACAAGTTCAGTACAATTAGAATGTTTCATGTACAGAGCTCCATGATTATTTAGTTGGAAATTCAGACTTACTGAGAAAAATAATGTCAAGTGAAAAGTGCAATGTTAAAGACTGAATATTTAGTGATACTGAACAAAAATAATGCTTGGTAGAAAAATTATTAAAACATGCATTTTATGAAGCATTTTTCTAAACATTTTTTATTTTGTTGAAGCATTTGTTCAAAGCAACCAAGTTTAGTGATCTGGCCGCGGAACTGAGACATGATGGGTTCACTGCAAGGGTCATGGCTGTTGAGGTGGGTGCAAGAGGGCTCGTAACTGCATCAGTTTATGATTTATTGAAACTGTTGGGGCTGAGGGGACAGTCGAGAACAAGGGAACTGAAGAGGCTTAGTGAAACTGCGGAAAAGGCATCATGCTTGCTGTGGAACAACCGCAATGGGCTATGGAACTTGGGACAGTAAACTCTGCGGTACAGAAAACATCAGGAATTTTTCTAAGTCCACAATACGTTGAGTTTTTCGGTGTACTGGTGAAAGGGCTGTGACTGACGGGCAACATGCGGCGTATATTATAAGAGGCGTTGGGCACAGAATTACAGTGCTAGTGCACAGTGGCTAGCCTCGTCGGCTTTGCGCAGGTGTGTCAGTGTCTGTCCGTAGACGTGGTGTGTGGCAGAATGAACGGAATAATTTGTGTTCTCTTTGTTACTTTCACAGTTGCCTCCACGGCGTGCGGAGTTGTGGATTTTAAAGTTGCTACCAAAGTAAAATGGGTTCATTTTCGATACAAGGCAACAGGAGGCTGAGACACTTTGGAGTCATGACCCAAGTGGGCCCTCCCCCATTAGAGTGTAAAGAAGTATACAGGACCGAAACACTTGTTCCACGGGGGGACTCCTTCTGATGATCAGATTGCCTTCTGTTGTATCGCTCTGTATAGAGTTTCCTATTTTATCATGATTCTTTACATAAATGTATTAAATTTGTAAAATTAATGTGTCCTCCTTTGTGACCCCCTTTTCTTAAAAAGTGTCCTCCTTTTCTTAACAAGTGTCCTCCTTTGCCCTCCTTTTAAAGAAAAAAAAATCAGAAAATATCATCCTTTAAAAAAAAAATAATGTTGTCACCCTATTGTAACAAGAACTAAATGATCTGAAATTTGAACTGCCTTTTTTACTTGGAAGGCTGGTTGCAATAGATCTCTAGTATCTTCTGTCACTTTTCTTAATGTTTACTATAATACTGGGTACAATAAATCTACCTCTGATTCATGCTATACAGAGCTTCTACAAGTGTTGCAGAAATTATGTGAGGTCAGCAAACCATAAGTTGGAAGAGTTCAGGACCACCACTGGTGTAAGACAAGGTGATATCCTATCACCTTACCTCTTCATACTCCTTATGGACGATGTCATCAAGGCATGTAAGGAGAGAACAAGAAAGTATTCAGTGGGTTACTGGAAGATGAGACAGGTCTATATTTCGGAGCTGGCATTTGCTGATGATGTTGCCCTGATTGCTAAATCAGAGGCACATCTCCAATCCAACCTGCAAGTCTGGAAGGAAGAGCTGGAGAAGAGAGGGATGGTCATAAGCAGCTCTAAAACAAAATCCATGGTGATATCACGAGAAGAAAGAAAACATCAGATTAAGCTGGGAGAACAGGTCCTGGAGCAGGTCAACCACTTTAAATACCTCGGAGCTATTATAGACCGAAAGGGAGGCATCAAAGAAGAGTTGGCCACTCGAAAAGCAGCAGCTGGGAGACTTTTTCAGGCCATAAATCGAGGATTCCTCAGCAAGAGAGAGGTTGGTAAGAAAACGAAGATGGCTGTATACCGCTCCACCTATGTCCCAGTCTTGACATACGGATGCGAGTCATGGGCAGTGACTACAACCCATAAAAGCCAGATCCAAACCTCAGAAATGAGGTATCTGAGGAAGGTGGTTGAAGTAACAAGAAGAGACATGGTACGCAACCAGACGATACGTCAAGGCCTTAAATCCTACCCCCTGCAGACCCAAGTAGAACAGTCCCAATTAAGATGGTTTGGCCATGTCTGCAGAATGGGAGAAGATCGGATACCACGACAAGCATGGGAAACAAAGAGCCAAGGATCCAGACCCCGAGGACGACCCAGAGTCCGCTGGGAGGACAACATCAGACAATCTTTGAAGGATCGAGGACTAGAATGGAACCAGGCCAGGAGGAAGACAGCCGATAGGATAGTCTGGCGCTCTCTCTTCCAAACCTCTACACCTCACGGTAGAAGGGGAACGACTAAGTAAGTAACAATAAATCTATAGCGTCTTCTGTCTCTTGTCTTCATTTTTGCAATAATTTACTATTTCCCATCAATTTCTTCATGCTATAATACTACTTACAACACTGCTTTCCTCTTACATACATGCCTTCAACTTTTCCTTCCATTCTGGTTTTCAGCAAAGTGGTAGGCCAATGTATTTTTATATGATCACAATATTTTGACTTTGATCTTGTTTATTAGTTTTCTTTTCATTCCTATCATTCAAGGGCTTTTCCCCCTTTTTTTCGTTACAATTGCCTCATTCTTCAATATATCTACTGTAGATCTCAGGTGCCTCGATTCTTTCATCTAACAGCTTGATAAGTGTCCCAGTTTCTACACCACACAGTAATAACAATAATAACACTTGATGATTTTTAATGTGTGCGTGTGCCCCAATCGTCTATATATCCCATCTCTAGGAACTCAGTTATTTCTTCCACTTGTTGATTGTCCAAGGTTGTACATCATAAGTAAAGAAGCATATATGTAACTTTTGATTATTCTCAGTTTTAATTTGTGAGTTAATGGTATAGATATCAGTATTTATCTCGTGTTGTTGAGTACTGCAATCTTCTCTTATTATTAGTTCAAGACATGGGAGAGTCTTTGAGTTTTCTAGTATTTTCCCATTTACTCTTATCTTTAATGTTGGCTTACCATCTGCTTTGCTTATTATTCTTTTGTCAATGTTAATGTCCAATCCATACACATGGCTTCCACTGTTTACTTGCTTCACTAGTTCTCGTAAGTCCTGTTTGCTTTCAGATAATAAACCTATATCATCTTCATATCTAAGGTTGTTTATTGATCTTCAGCTGAGTAGCCTGAAAGCATAGAAACTTTATCTTTGATGAGCAGTGTTTCTTCTCTGGCTAAATATATCGATATGAAATTAAGATACTTTAAAAAAAAAAATTTAACAGAAACTGAAAAGCTTAATATAAATGGGTAAAATTCCATAAATGTCATGAAAAACAAGCATACATATTTAAAAAAAAACACATACACAGAATATGAAAATATTGGGGAAGAAATGCACATTGTTTCAAAGGGTCATTTTTCTGTACAACACAGTCCAGTCAGGGTCAGCGAACCAGAGCTGACCAAGACCCTACTCCACCTCCACGTGGTGATCCTGGAAACAGGCTGCATCACTGCAGTCTGGCTGAGAGAGTAGGGATCGAAGAGGGAAGGCAAACCCGGTCCCAAAAAATGCCGTGCTGAAGTCGGATGTGTCAGCCGAAAGGCGCAGATATCGCAGCTCCGGCATAAACAGACACAACGCAACCAACGTCCTTTTCAGGATGAACGAGGAAGAAGAAGTTTCAAAGGGTGTGCAATTTAGTTTACAGGCCATAATGTGGCTTTGCCATAATTTCACAAAATTTGTAGGTTGGTAGAAACTTGTTACAAATGCTGTCATGGGTTTTCTCCCCTGCTCTGCACTGATGGTCCAGCATATACCAAAATTTAGAGTATACAACGAGGGTCTTTAAAGGTATCTACCTTCGCTCAAGATTACTCTCGGCAGAGTTGTAAATAGAAGGATGGTGCTTCTATTTTAGGAAGTCTTCATAGGATCTTTCAGAAATCAAGCACAACGCTGAATTTTTCAAAGCTATTGTGAACTTTGCATCTGCCTACCCCTACTTCTGAAGAGAAAGATATATTAGCTCATTTCTGAGCCCCCTACTGAATTATTAGTAAACTATTACTTGAGTAAAGGTAGGTAAAGGATCCCGTTACACGCCCAGTGAGGCATATTGGGAAAATGGTGTTAGGCCCATATTTTCTTGACCATCTGCACACTAGGGGTAATGTGGTCACCATCATGCCGGCCTGCTTAACCTTCCCAGAGTTTCTCTGGTACCAAATTCATGAGGCTTGGTCAACCCCAGGGCCATTTGCAGTCTAAAAAATCCCACCTTAACTGGGGATTGAACCATGGACCACTGAACTAGGAAGCCAGTGCACTAACCACTGTGCTACCATGGCTCCATTACTTGAGTAGCTCTGTTGTATTTATATTTAAGATAACTGATTCATACAAATGCACTTTTCTCTGTAATAATTAAATCAAATCAACTATTAATATGTACATATCTATAACAAATTTAAAAATCAAGTATGAGTAAATAAATAAGTGATGTGAGTGAATTTACATATAGAGTTTTTCTTCATCAAAATTAATTCAGGTAGTAGTTTATTTGGGTGGTGAGTTATTTGCTTTGGCCAGATTAAAATGACTTATGTAGCCAGGTTCTGACCGGTTTGCTGACTGCTCCACCAATGATCAACTTTTGTAGTGAGGGCATGTCCTTGGTGTAGTTGCAGGGGTAACTGCTCCAAGATCAAAGCAAGGATCTTCACAACCCACCAAATGCAAGCATCCTGCTTAGACCACAAGCTCTTGATCCACAGACTAGTTTCAAGCTGGTATCACACACTTGTATCTCCAACCTTACCACAAATGCATATGATCGGGTTATTTACAGACGTCTGGCACAGGAAGAGACCTCTTGCACCTACCTCAACAACCATGACCCTTGCAGTGAACCCATAGTGTCTCAAGTCCATAACCAGATCATTATACTGGCCACTTTGAATGAGTGTCTCTTCCAGTCTGGATTCAAACATCATGGTCGGCTCAATTATTATAATCAGGTTCAGGTGTGATGATGTTGATTGTAGCACTATATCTGGCCATCTTCAAGATCTTCTGATGCTTTCTGGATCTATCCCTCGCCCAGGTAGATCTACTGCCATCTTCCAGTTATTTGCACAGTCAAGAATAGATGGTAAACTGCTACTTGGTTTACTTGGTTTGGGATGTGCTGACTTTTCTGCTCTCAGAAAGTATGTATTTGTGGTACTCAGTCTGACTTTGTTGTTCGCCTTTGTCGTGTGAAATTCTAATCCACATATATAAATTAAAACGTACATGTAAAGCCTAACAAATAACTTCAATAAAAGGAAAGAAGAATGGTAAAGAACAGTGCTGTCACAATGACTGTACTCGAAATCCCCCTTGTTTTCTCCTTCGTCTGCAAATTGTAACGTTTCACGTTGATAGTAAAAGCCTACTGCGTCAATACCCGCTTTCTACGATAAAACGTGTACTGCCTTTCTAAGAAAAACCTTGAGATACGCAAGCTGACCTATATTTAATATTCCATTCATGTCATTTTATACACTAAGTTACCATAAACGAAAGACAGATGGACTAAGGATAGAAAGAAAGGGAGGGGCTGAAAGCCGGAACGCAGGCAATACTACCACAGTCTCGCGATACACAATTACTACCATCACGCGTGTAAGGCCACAAGCACTAGCTTTTTTTCAAATCGACAGTGATAAAAAACACTACCCATACGAGTTAGGTTTTAAAAACCTGAAAAACGCTTATTAGGAAACATGACATTATACTGGTTTACGTTTGAAAACATTACAGTACCCAGACACCACATCGTATCCGAAGTGAACAGGAGGTAGAAGAAAATGCATATTTTGAACGCAGCCCCTTAGCCCCATTAAATTTATATATTTGGGTTCCTTAGGACTTGCTGACAAAGAATATGTTAAACGTTACGCAAATAGTCTAGGAATTAACAAATTATAGCCAAAAGAAATAGTGAGGGATGTCAGACAACACCAAAATCAGAATCGCTCAGTGGCAGATTTTCACACCACCATTGTACGGGAAATAGGCTGACATGTTACCTCCTATTTGATTGGCGGAAAGTAAATGTAAGGCTAAACACGATTAGTCGGACTATAAATACTACTTCTTTGTTGTTAGGGGAAACGTGAGTAGGAGTACTTTTTTGAAAAGCTGTGTAAACATGGCTCGATTGGTTAGACCCGCCAATATAGTCAATCAGAGGCGTCAGGTCAGCACCACATTTTCAAATAAACTTACTAAAGAACCAGTGCGTTGAGCGCCAGTGCATATTTTTCTAAATAAAAGCCTGGGACATCGGCAGATCGAAATTGTGCTATATTCATTGCTAGTCAACGTAACTGTGTATTATTCCATGAATTGTGGTAAGCTTGAAATATTTGATATCTTTTAATGAAAATTGAATGTAAATTGATAATTTATGTCTGTATATATGTGTGGTTCAGTAGCGAACATGAGGTAAAGCCTATATAGTGCTCCAACCTGAACAGAAGGTGTCGGAGGAAAGTAAAACTACATGGAATTGCCAAACAGTACACTGAGACCTATCTTATTGACAAGAAAGAAATAATGCTGGAATTGCAGAGGTGTAGTAACCATTAGGGAGGAGTATACTGGTGAAAATTGTTTCAGATGAAGATAGCAGTTGGCCTACCGCTCTGAACTCAGTGTTTGTTATGTATTGTGTTCAGTCTGGAAATTTATTATAAATTAGTTCTGAAATAGGAGGTACAATCTTCTTGTTTCAGGGACCGTGGTCCTAAAGTTATTGAGCAGCACCTGGTCTGAGCTTTGCTGAACCTAGAGGCTGACAGCATACTCCTGGGTCCAGATAGTGACCAGTGAGGTGTCTCCAGAACACAGGGAGGCTATCGAGCAGAGGAGTCTTTCCTGCCGCCATCACGAAAGATAAGCGTCTGTGGCCAGAGGAGCTCAACATTATGCCCCCCCTCAAAATCTGACTTTATAATAAAACAGAGGGAAAATACAGTGTTTAAATTGATAGGAACTGTGAACTTTTCCCCATACTATTTCCAAGATAAACAAACACTTGAAGTCATGATGACAAATAACAACATAGCTTGAAAAAACAATACCAGTATTACCTCATATTACTACTACACAACTGACACACATAGGATAATATTAATAAAATATGTCACTACAAGGTTCATATTGATAAATTCTGTACATATAAATGGTAATTACAATTGATTGTGATTCCTGGTTCACTTTGTAGTTGAATCAGGACACATATTTTAGTGAAAGTAATTAATACATATTTATATTTGAAAATTTACCAGTGCCTCATTTAAGATAGTCTTATAGAGTGTTAAATGTGTGTGAGTGTCACAGTGTTGTCAAGTGTGGTGGAATAAATTAAATTGTTTATCTGTCTGTTGTTGTTGTGACTTACACTTCATCATATACATACCCTAGACATTTAACGTAGTCATCACAATATTCCAGAATAATTCTGACTGAGGTATAATGTGGTAGCAAGTAAGGTTATCTGCAAAACACTACACCTATTAGATACAGATACCTTCACAGCTGATCTCAGTCAGTACACTAAGTCCCCTATAAATATTTATAACATCCCACTTTACCACAGCCTTCACCCTTGCCGGGTCTATTGTAGCAGCCAGCTCATATAGTACTCTTTTATGGCACCATGTGTATCGCCCTTGCCCTGATGACACCTTGCAAGCTGAGAGTACATATTCAAATGTCTGCATCTCGTTGCACAGGGGGCATCTAGCATCATCAGACTTTCCCCATCTCACACAGTTTGCAGACGATGGTAGGAGGTCATACATTGATCTGATAATGAAGCTGAGTTTAATGGGTGCAAAATGCCATATATCATTCCATGTCAAGGACCTTTGCAGGGCTCCTTCCATGTAGTCCATTGGCCTTGTTGTTGGGCCTGCTGCACCACTTTTGCATCCTCTTATTATTCTCTGCTTCTCACAAGTAGATGAGTATTACCTTAAGGATAATCCCATTATTATCCTGTTTATAGCTTCTGAGGACTTTGTAACTTCCAGTATTATAAAGTTGAGTGTTCTTGCTGATTAATTTAAGTAGATCCTTAATGCTTGGTCCAGTCCTCGTTATTGAAATCTATATTTCTCCAGTCCTGGCTAGTCTGAAGGTGTCATCTGGTTTTAATGGAAAACGGTGCTAGCGTCTGAAAATGTGCTACAGTAAATGGGTCCTTTTTACCTTGCTCTGTAATCTTCTGAGTGGTGAAAATCGCCAATTAAACGTAACCAAATTTAACCGGACTTTAGTATATATCTTCTTCCCCCCCCTCTTCTCTCATGAAATTTTGCGTGACACGTGTAATTTCAAATGCATCCATATAAAGTATTGACACTTCCAATTTTAGATGACTTATATCTGTACTTTATAACAAACCTTCTGTTTAATTTGTTATTATGAATGTTGACAAACATGAGTGTCCATCACCCAGTAGGCTATGTAACTTTCCTGCCGGCAAACTTGTGGTTATCTGAGGATTATCAATACAGGAAGTATGGGCACCCATATTGGTGTGAGCAAGACACGTACCTGGGCTGTTTATTTATCTCTACCTAGGATAGATCATGCAAAATAACAACATGAAACCTGAGTCATGCGTTCAGTATAATAGAAAATACGGGTTTAGGAAGAAATAAAAAGAAGGCATAATATGGAAAAGAAGACAGGTAGAACATGTAAATACTTTTGGGACCTCTTTACATTTTTTCTGCCAGTTTTTTAATAATCAGCATTGCCTCTATTGTTCTACTGTGTTGAATAAAAGTGTTTTTTGAAAATCACCTTTTTTCAATAGTTAAAATAATTTTTTTTTTACCTGTGTCATGTGAGGTCTAAATATAAAATTTACTTTCTACTGAGGTGATGATAGGTGCAATTTTGTGTTGTTCTAGAGCAGGGTTATTAACCTATGGGCTGCAGACCCCTTTGGGTTAGTGAATGGATTCTAGGGGGTCCATGGGATCCTGTCACACGCCTATTGAACATATTAGGAATATGGTGTTAGTCCCTTATTTTCTTGACCAGCGGCACACTAGGGGTAATGTGGTCAGCATCATGCCGGCTGCCTTAAACATCCCAGGGTTGCTCTGGTACCCAATTTATGAGGTTGGGTTTACCCCGGAGCCGTTTGTGGTCTAAAAAATTCCACCTCAACTGGGGATCAAACCATGGACCATTGAGCTAGGAAGCAAGTGCACTAACCACTGCACTACAGTGGCTCCCTAGGGGGTCCATGACAGAACCTAAGAATGAGAATTTTTTTCATCAGAATTTTAACTCAGAAAATTGTCATAGGCTTTTGCATTTAATGAAATATATTTTCAGACTGTATTTGTATATAAGTTTAACGATTTTTTGTGTTAATAGCATGTAAAATTTGTATGCACAAATTATAAATGATACATTAATTTAGAATTTGTCTAAGAGGAGGCCCATAGCCTTCAAGGCACAATCAAAGTGGCTCATGGTCTTCACTGGCCAATCAAAGGAGTTTGTTGCCTTCACTGGCCAATCAGGGCAGTTATATTGTCAGACTCTCAGGCCATGCTTTGGAAAGTTTAGAATGGATGGGTGCGGCAGGAATGGAAAACATCAATAGAATCCTTGAGTCTTCAAGAACTGGTGTGGATCTACTGCCCTGGTCATGCAGGGGGTACATGGCAGTGAGAGAGCTTACAGACTGGCCTCGAGATCATTCATACTGGGGACACTGGATATGGATAAAGGAGAGATACTATGGGCAATTAATGATCACCTGCTAGAAAATGACACTGTAATGAATGAATCAACAAGGCTGAGACTATTGGAGTTTGGCATCAAACGTGGGACTAGCAGAAATGGGCGTGAGAGGATGCATCTGTCATATGTACAACCAGCGTGCTTCAGGTACAGTTAGCACTCATACTCTTCAACATTTGCTGAGGGAGACTGAGCACCTATGGGTTTGCACTGAGTGCAGTGAGGTCAATTCTGGTTAACAATAACTTAACAATAACTAGCCAATCAAAGGGGACTGTAGCCTTCTCCGGCCAATAAACGGGACCTTTACTGGCCAAACAAAAGTGTCTGTATCCTTGACTGGGCAATAAGTAGGGCTTGGTATATATTTGTTGAAGGCTTATACTTTGTTAAGAGCTATCAGGTCATGAATAATTGAATCATAAAAGCTGGGAATTCAGGGGACAAAAAATTCATTTACTGAACATTAGAACACTTGCTTACAGAAGAATATTTTAAAATATCATGTATTAAAAAAATTAAGAATATAAATATTGTTGTAAAACAAAATAAATTGTTGTAAAGGTCATGAGATCTTCAGCAAATGTTATACTTACATCTTTACCACAGGGAAAGTTTCACCTACACTTTTACCACAAGGAATGATACACCTACATTTTTACCACAGGGAATGCTACTCTTACACTTTTACCACAGGGAATGTTACACCTACACTTTTGCCACAGGGAATGTTACACCTAAACTTAAGCTAGTGTTTTATATATACATGAAATGGATCTCAGTGAAAGTAAATAATATTCACAAGTTGTCTGTTGTGTGTACAGCTTTGATAGCTCTTTGATGTGTACGTTAGTTTTACTGCCATAATGCAGTGTAAGATATAAAGCTACGGTCCATCACTCTTTCTTCTCAGACTTCAAGTCATGTTGAGACTACATCTGCAGACAGTGATGCAAAAATAAAGCTGGAACCAGGTTATGAAGTGAGTATTTTATTTGTAAATTTTTTTTTTTTTTTAGTAAACTACCAGTGTGCCTTAGCACACACATTTATTGAACAGATATACACTTGCAATATTGCATCAAACACCTCTTTCCTTATCATGATCATAATATCCAATGAGGGTAGCTTTTGCTATTATTTTCCACCACGACCCATAAAATGTACTAGTTCATTGTAGCACTGGAGAACCACACATTCTTACTGTCATTGAAAATGATGTATTGTAGTTTGTTTCTCACTTTCTAGAATGAGGCTTTACTGGGGCTATTCTATGAATTGGCTTATACGTGATGTTAAATCTAGTGCCTAAGTGTTTGAATGTGTCTACTTGTTTCAGATCGGTACCATTTATATGTTATGCTCCCTTTGTGTATTAGCTTCTTTCAGGACATCCTCATTATTCTTAAACTGCTTGGTGTTGAAAGAGTTACGGGCAAAGTTTCAATTATTTTCCATTTATATGTATTTGTCATTCTGTCTCATACCAGCAAACAATGTATTGGCATCATCGGAATGACGAAAACATTTTCAATTACCAGCAGGTCCCACTTGAATGACTGAATTAAAATTAATAACTTTTTTTTTAAATTTCAGCTACAAAGCTCTACTATTTCTGTAGTGTCATGTTAAAAAAACCACTAGTGTGTTTCCTGGGCACAAAAATGGGAGCACAGAACAGTAACACTGTAACCTACCAAACATGTTGTAAAAGGGGACTGGGGCAAGGGGTTGGTTATCCCACCCCGTAACATACTTTTTAGCACAAAAATTTCAACAAACACAATAGATAAGTCAAGTATAGAATATAAATCAACTCAGCCACCCAAGACAGAAGAAGGTTCTTTGGAAAGGCGGCACATGAAACAACTCATGGAATGCTAAAAGAAGTCAGGGTTGTCAACTAACCTATTTTCATCCAGGAAATTCTCCAGGAATTGCACCTGCAATGTGTGAATGGGAAACTATTAACAAACTTCTGTGCTTCATATCAACTGGCTAAAGGAGGATGCATCTTCGTCTTTGGTCCTTGGTCGCTGACTGATGGAGCAGTCAGTGACCATCATCCCTAGTGGTGTCCTGTAGGGCAACAACAAACTGCCTCCATTTCGCTCGGTCAACAGCAATCCTTCATGAGGTGCCCCAGCTCTGTTTCATGTTTAGCATCTCTGCCTTCACAAATCTCTGCCTTCACAAATCTCTGCCTTCACAAATCTCTGCCTTCACAAATCTCTGCCTTCACAAATCTCTGCCTTCACAAATCTCTGCCTTCACTATTCTTCTACAGTCCATAGCATGGCAGTTCTGGTGATGGTGTCAAGGGCTGTTCTGAGAATGTGGCCAACCCAATTTTAGCGTCTACCCGCTGTGGTGGTGCTTGATGGCTCCAAGTTAACATTTCTGGGTTGATGTTGGTATTCAACCTGACAATTTTAAGGATTTTCCTTAGGCAGGTTGTAAGGAAAGAAGACCATTTGGACATTTCCTTTTCTCTCCAGCATTTTGCACCATATAGACATTATGGAGCTCTCAAATATTTTAAATCTAGTTTTTGTACTGTGCTGATGTTGTTTAGATTGGTGAATGCTGTTTTGGCTTTATTCATTTGGCTACTGATGTCTTTGCTTGTTCTGCCATCTGGTGTTACTATGCGTCCTAAGTATGTGTGTGTGTTTGTGTTTTCAAGCTGTTGGTCCCTTATTTTTATGGGTGCAGGATTTCTTACATTTAGTGTCATAACTTCTGTCGTTTTGAGATTAATGTTTAGTCCCACCTGTTGGCTATGTTTATTCAGTATTTTTTTAAATCTTGGATGTGTTATTGTGAGCATGCAAATAGTTCAATGTCATCTGCATATCAGAACTGTTAGCCTTGAATAAACATGAAATTTATAATAAGCACACACCATCATTGACTGTCTTTACATTTGTGGAAATAAAACATTTTGCACATTTGCCTGCAGTGAATGTATTTGCATTAAGGGAAGTGCAAAAGTATTCCCACTTACCAGTACACTCTCACTTGAATGACTGATTTAAAATGAATAAAGAGGAGTTATAAAAAAAATGTCTTCCAGGAATCGAATATAAATTGTTTGTTTGAAGGCAAATATTCAAATCCCTAAACCACGAAAGCACCTTGATAGGTGGTCTTTTTTTTGTTGTTTCTCACAGTTGTTAGTTACTGCCTGTCTCAGTCAACATGTTGTTTCTGTTGTTAGGCAGGAATATGCTTAGAAAATTATACGGGAAGATAGACACAATTTCTTTGTGTACTCAATTTAGTGAACTGATAATTTTTAAAGTGTTTTAAAAACCCCAGTTAAATATATCTATTTCATTTTTTTTTAAAACCTGTATATGATGCCATAATTGTTTGCCTGTGAGGCTGCTAGGAATGTGAGTTAAGGTGTCATATATAGAAGTAATATTTAATACAGCAGAGGTATCACTTCTACAATGGAAGCATTCATTGTGTGACAGACTTCAGATTTGTGATTATCAAACCACCTCTGCTCGAATATTTGTCTGCTTGTTCCATGGCAACTTCTTATGTGCCACTGAATTATTTTGTTTCATAAATGGATCACATTTTCTACCACAACATTTTTCATATATTCAGCTAAGTAAATTTATGTACACATTGTTTTTCTCACTTAAAAATTCTCATGTTTTGTTTTCCTGCCAGAATCATGATGGTCATAACTACACTGAAGACTGTGATACTCATGATCAGATAGTTGACATTGTGGATACAAAAACACCAAGAATTATGAAAGTAGAACAACCTGGCTTATGTAAAGATGAAGGTGATGAAATGGTAGTGATATAGATGAAATAATGCTTCAGTTATTTGTTTATTTGCATGTGTATGTGTTTTTTGTGTGTGTATTTTATTGATTTCAGAGAATCTAACTTTGCACTCTTAGTTAAAAAAAAATCTGTAAGATCAGAGCATCACTTAGGATACCATATATAGAGATCATACTGAATCTACTCGTTGACCTTTTACGTGGTCTGGCATTTCCATTTATTAGCATATATCAGTACTGTTGCAGAGCTGTGCACGATCATTGAAGACTTTGGGTTTTCCCATTAGAGGGTTCCGTCAGTTATCGTTGTGCAGACTTTATGAAAGAAGTAAAAGGCGTTGTTAAGTATTATGTCAGAGTGAAAGTGGGAGAGTGGATGTTGGTTGAGCCGACAGATGGCCGAGGTGTCAATTTGTAATTGTGTGTAGATTTCATAGTATTCAGAAATTGTGTATTTCTGAGGCAGGTTAGCCTCTCGGGTATCTGTGGGGAGCAGAGTTAAAGCACACCCAGTTTATCTGCAGTTTATATTAGAAAAGACCGACAATGGAAATATGGGCAGTATAAATGGCAAGGGCAATGACTGAAGATGCCGGACATGTAATGTCAGAGGTCGTGAACCCTGAAGTGACGTGTATCCAGTTCGCTCTGTTGTATTTTATCTTTTGGAATAAACATTGGATTGTCCTGGCCAGGTTTATTCTTTGAATCCATGTTGTGTAAATCTGTACATCACTCCATTCTGTGTGAAGTGCCAAACGTCAACTGTCATGTTTCACAACAAGTGCACACGCTCACACAAAATCTTAGGCATTAATAACAGAAATAACTAGCAGAGATGGAAGTGAGAGAGGATGCGTCTGTCGTATATACAACCAGCAAGCTACAGGTATTCATTAGCATTAATTCTCTTTGGCATTTGCTGAGGGAGACTGAGCACCTATGGGTTTGTCCTTAGTGCAGTGAGGTTGATCCTGATTAACAATAACAGAAATAACAATTCACACACTGTGTAAAACTTCTTGACATTACAAACTTAAAATGATTTCATCTTTCTACTCTTCAGAAGTTACACGTTAACACTTTAATTCACATTAGCTACTGAATTGAAAAGCACACTGTGGCCGAATAAAATTTTGTTCCCATTTTCATTCTGTAGGTGCATGAAGGATTTATTATGTTGGTGCATGAAGGATTTATTCTGTAGGTGGATGAAGGATTTATTCTGTAGGTGCATAAAGGATTTATTCTGTAGGTGCATGAAGGATTTATTCTGTAGGTGCATGAAGGATTTATTCTGTAGGTGCATGAAGGATTTATTCTGTAGGTGCATAAAGGATTTATTCTGTAGGTGCATGAAGGATTTATTCTGTAGGTGCATGAAGGATTTATTCTGTAGGTGCATGAAGGATTTATTCTCTAGGTGGATGAAGGATTTATTCTGTAGGTGCATGAAGGATTTATTCTGTAGGTGGATGAAGGATTTATTCTGTAGGTGCATGAAGGATTTATTCTGTAGGTGCATAAAGGATTTATTCTGTAGGTGGATGAAGGATTTATTCTGTAGGTGCATGAAGGATTTATTCTGTAGGTGCATGAAGGATTTATTCTGTAGGTGGATGAAGGATTTATTCTGTAGGTGCATAAAGGATTTATTCTGTAGGTGCATGAAGGATTTATTCTGTAGGTGCATGAAGGATTTATTCTGTAGGTGGATGAAGGATTTATTCTGTAGGTGCATGAAGGATTTATTCTGTAGGTGGATGAAGGATTTATTCTGCAGGTGCATAAAGGATTTATTCTGTAGGTGCATGAAGGATTTATTCTGTAGGTGGATGAAGGATTTATTATGTTGGTGCATGAAGGATTTATTCTGTAGGTGGATGAAGGATTTATTCTGTAGGTGCATAAAGGATTTATTCTGTAGGTGCATGAAGGATTTATTCTGTAGGTGCATGAAGGATTTATTCTGTAGGTGCATGAAGGATTTATTCTGTAGGTGCATGAAGGATTTATTCTGTAGGTGCATGAAGGATTTATTCTGTAGGTGCATGAAGGATTTATTCTGTAGGTGCATGAAGGATTTATTCTGTAGGTGCATGAAGGATTTATTCTGTAGGTTGCATAAAGGATTTATTCTGTAGGTGGATGAAGGATTTATTCTGTAGGTGCATGAAGGATTTATTCTGTAGGTGGATGAAGGATTTATTCTGTAGGTGCATGAAGGATTTATTCTGTAGGTGCATAAAGGATTTATTCTGTAGGTGGATGAAGGATTTATACTGTAGGTGCATGAAGGATTTATTCTGTAGGTGCATGAAGGATTTATTCTGTAGGTGGATGAAGGATTTATTCTGTAGGTGCATAAAGGATTTATTCTGTAGGTGCATGAAGGATTTATTCTGTAGGTGCATGAAGGATTTATTCTGTAGGTGCATGAAGGATTTATTCTGTAGGTGCATGAAGGATTTATTCTGTAGGTCATCATGTGACGTATTCTTTCCAGAACGTTGTCTCCATTACAGCTGCTTTGAACGCATCACGATTCTGGGCAAGTCGACCTGCATCAGCCAAAGACAAGTTCAGACTCTCTGTGATGTCCTGGGTCCACCGTCGTCTAGGTCGACCCCTTCCCCTTTTTCCAGGGACCATGCCTTCCATCACTGTTTTTTCCAGACTATTATGTCTTTTTATATGACCGAAAAATTTCAGCTTCCTTATTGCGATGGTATTTAGGAGCCAATGTTCCTGTACATTTAGTGAGTGCAGTACTTCTCTGTTGGTCTTTTTTTCTGTCCAGGGTATTCTCAACATCCTTCTGTAGCATTTCATTTCGAATGATGTAATCTTTTTTGCAACTGTTTTATTGAGTGTCCAAGTCTCGCAGCCGTATGTTGCTACTGGGAATATACATGCTCTGATCAGTTGTAACTTTGTTTCTTTGCTTGTGCCTTGCCATAGGTTTTTCATCTGTATTAGCTTATGTGAAGCAGTTGCAAGTCTTCTTTTAATTTCTACTGCACAGTCGCCAGAGCTGTTAATGATTGATCCTAAGTATTCGAATTCATTGACACTTTCCAGTTCTTCGTTATCAATTTCAATTTCTGGTTTGGTCTTTACTTTGTCTGTTGTCAATAATTCTGTAGGTGCATGAAGGATTTATTCTGTAGGTGCATGAAGGATTTATTCTGTAGGTGCATGAAGGATTTATTCTGTAGGTGCATGAAGGATTTATTCTGTAGGTGCATGAAGGATTTATTTTGTAGGTGCATGAAGGATTTATTCTGTAGGTGCATAAAGGATTTATTCTGTAGGCGCATGAAGGATTTATTCTGTAGGTGCATGAAGGATTTATTCTGTAGGTGGATGAAGGATTTATTCTGTAGGTGGATGAAGGATTTATTCTGTAGGTGCATAAAGGATTTATTCTGTAGGTGCATGAAGGATTTATTCTGTAGGTGCATGAAGGATTTATTCTGTAGGTGGATGAAGGATTTATTCTGTAGGTGGATAAAGGATTTATTCTGTAGGTGCATAAAGGATTTATTCTGTAGGTGCATGAAGGATTTATTCTGTAGGTGGATGAAGGATTTATTCTGTAGGTGCATGAAGGATTTATTCTGTAGGTGCATGAAGGATTTATTCTGTAGGTGCATGAAGGATTTATTCTGTAGGTGCATGAAGGATTTATTCTGTAGGTGCATGAAGGATTTATTCTGTAGGTGCATGAAGGATTTATTCTGTAGGTGGATGAAGGATTTATTCTGTAGGTGGATGAAGGATTTATTCTGTAGGTGGATGAAGGATTTATTCTGTAGGTGCATAAAGGATTTATTCTGTAGGTGGATGAAGGATTTATTCTGTAGGTGCATGAAGGATTTATTCTGTAGGTGCATGGAGGATTTATTCTGTAGTTTTCTTAATTTTTAACAGATTTTTATGAATTATATGTCATTTTGAAGATAAATGAATGTCCTATTGCCTAAAGCTGGTAAAAGGAAAGTTTACTTAATACGAGGTGTACAAGTGTTTTTTTTGTGGCCATATCACTTGTTGCTACGGTAAACAGTATTACGATTTGGTAACTAACCTGAAACTTGAAAAATATGAATATCAATTTTCAGTGGCACAAATTTACCCATGCTAACAGATGTTGTCTTCTGGTGGTCAATTGAAATCTCGAACCAGATCGGAAAGTGTTTCGGCACATATGTCATTCGTTTTCTTACTGAACTTAGAATGCCGTTGTGGGCGGCTGCGGTCCAAATGTAATTCTTGCGCCGCTGAGAGCGGCTTGCGGTAGTTAATGTGTTAACAAACAAAGTCATTAACAGTAGTTTGTTCTCTTGCAGTCAATCTTTTAGTTGTTTGTGTATTTTGGTCTTCGTGAATCTTTTAGGCATCCATGTATCTTAGTGTGTGTGTAAAAGTATTTATGTGTATATAAATATTTATAGTAAGTTTTCTGTTTGTATCATAGAAACTGGTTGATCCTCTCATTTTCATGACAACTGCATAACAAGAACTGGTCACTGCCATTCAAACAATTTATAGATTTTGAATGTATTTCTCAACAACACCATATAGAGTACGGATGTGTTATTCCACAGCAACGTACAGTTTAGGAGTGTGTCATTCCACCACAACATATACGTTAGGGATTTATTATTAGACTGCAACATGTACATTAGGAATATATTATTGCACCACAGCATTAGATGAAGATGTATTATTGAACCACAACATTTACATTACAGATGTATTATTCCACTGTATTATTCCACAACAGCATATAGATAAGGATGTATTATAGAACCATGACAAATGCATTAGAGATGTATTATTCCACCACAACATATAGATACGGATGTGTTATTCCACTACAACATATAAATTAGGGATGTGTTATTCCACTACAATATATAGACTAGTGATGTATTATTCCACCTCAATAATCTGTATAAGACATGTCATATCTTTTCCTTCTTCTTCAAGTACCATTCCTGGTGAATTTAGTGGTCATGTCTCTCCACAACTTCCTGTATCCAGTAATAATAATAATAATAAATTCTTTAAGCACCAAACACGGTGCATAAGGCAGAAACCAGTTCTCTCCAGGTTGTTCGTTGTGATGCCACTCCTCTTAGCTCTTGCACATTATTTAGGCCCAACGTTCTTTTTTCTCTTATTATTGTTCTTCTGAGTGTTTCTTTTGGTCTTCCTTTTTTCCTCTTACCCTCAGGAACCCAAGTGAGCGCTTGTAGTGGTATTCTGTTGTTTTGCATTCGTAGGACATGACTGATATATGACCATCGTCTTTTCCTTATATAATCGGAGACATATTTCTGCCTAGAGTCTTCTCTTATTTGTCGATTAGTCTTGAATTCTTTCCAACTGATGTTCATGAGTTTTCTAAGACATTTGTTCTCGAATGTATTCAGCTTGTTCTCCAATGATTTTGTTATTTTCCAACTCTTACAGCCGTATGTTAACACTGAGATAACATTTGAATTAAACAGACGAAGCTTGGTATGTATATTCAATGATCGTAATTTCCAAATGTTAGATAATCTATTGAAGGCGCTAGCTGCCAAAGCAATTCTAGTATGGATTTCTTTTGTTGTGTCACCATCCTGAGTCATTTTACTGCCTAAATAATTGAAACTTTCAACTTTCTGTAGTTTTTCCCCGTTCAAGATGATATCAAAGGTCTCGTTAGAAAAGTTCATAGCTTTAGTTTTAGAGGCATTTATTTGGAGACACAAATTATTTATTGCTTCTTGGGATTGTCTTGGTGTTGAACTTAAGAATGCTACATCATCTGCGAAATCCAGGTCCCCCAGGAATTTTCCATTTGTCCATTTTATACCTAATTGTTCATTGTGGGTATAGTTTCTCATAACCCAATCAATAGCTATTCCAAAAAGTAGTGGTGACATAATACAGCCTATTAGAGCGAGTCATGTTTACTGTCGAGCCTGGTTCTGTTTCGGTAACAATAGCTTGTTTTACGATAGTGAATTGTTAACTCACTGATCAACCCTCCTATCCAACCGACCGATTCGAGGGTTTCGAGGTCAGTTATAGGAAAATATCTACACCACTAGATACTCTGGTGTATCTTTTATTCTATAATTTAACAGTACTCTTGATAAATTCTGTTGTTAACCGCTTTCCATTTCATGTTACCTAATGGTCCAGTTTCTTCCTTATTTTTCATCCTCTGCCCCCTTTGTTTTCTCAATTTGTCCTGTCATAGTATATTTCACCTTTCTTCTTCCCATATTGTGCCTGAAGAACATTGATTGCTTTTTTCTAGCTTGACTGTTATGCTCCCTTT
Organism: Oreohelix idahoensis; assembly: GCA_024509875.1. Lineage (NCBI taxonomy): Eukaryota > Metazoa > Mollusca > Gastropoda > Stylommatophora > Oreohelicidae > Oreohelix > Oreohelix idahoensis. The sequence goes on from JAMPIV010018906.1 coordinate 321,999, forward strand.
GTGTATTAGCTTCTTTCAGGACATCCTCATTACTCTTGAACTGCTTGGTGATGAAAGAGTTATGGGCAAAGTTTCAATTATTTTCTATATATCTTTATCGTGCCTTCTTCATCAGCTTCTAATTCAACGAAGGCTGAGGTGGTGAGTCATAGGAATGATAACACTGGCTAACAAAAAAAATTTTTTTTTTTCTTTCTCTAACATTTCTATGTTTTTCTGGTCAATTTTAATGCGCTGTTTTTAAATCTGCAAACCGTTTTTCTCTTATCAAGTCGGGATCTATAGAAATACGCAATTGAAGTTTTTTAACAACGCATACAGTATTACAACATCATGTGTACAAGAAGTATAACAGTTATGTAGGCTTGAATTTCTTTGCAGTCGACTTTTCGTCGGTGAATGGCATGTGGTACATCGTGATGAAGCATCCAACAATAATCGGCAAGCATGGTCACACTCCACCGTCTTTGATAACGTGACTCCATTACGGCGATATCTTGATGGAATCGTTCTCCATGTTCATCGCTGACTTCGCCAAGGTTGTCAGGGAAAAAGTCAAGATGCGAATCGAGCAAATGGATTTTTGAGGGACATGTTACAGCCCATAATTCTGTATGCATCTATGCACTGCTTAACAATATGCACATAGTCGACAGATTTGTGATTTCCCAGAAAGTTATCGACGATCGATTTGAATGCCATCCATGCGCGAAGTTCACTACCATGTAACAAGCTCTCGAATTGTTTGTCTGCAATAACTTTCCTAATCTGAGGTCCTACAAAGATACCTTCCTTTATCTTTGCATCGCTAATTTGCGGAAACTTTTCTCGAAGATAAGTGAAAGCTTTGCTCGTTTTATCTAACGCTTTTACGAAATTCTTCATGAGCCCCAACTTTATATGTAACGGTGGTAAAATGATGCTGTCTTTGTTAACTAATGGCTCGTTTATTACATTTTTATGCCCGAGCTGCATACGATCCCTGATAGGCCACACCTTTCTTGCATAATGTTCCTGTCTGTTGCGGCTGTCCCATTCATATAGGAAGCAACAAAATTTAGTATACCCAGTCTGCATGCCCGTGAGAATTGCAATGACCTTTAGGTCTCCACAAATCCGCCATTGGTTGTCATTGCACTCCGAATAAGTAGTTCTTGGTTTATTTATTTTTGCCAAAAGTATAGCCATATTGTCATAAGTTTCTTTCATATGAACAGAGTAGGCGACTGGAATTGATGAAAATAAATTTCCATTATGCAATAACACGGCTTTTAGACTAGTCTTGGAAGAGTCGATGAAAAGTCGCCATTCGTTGACTATGTGCTCATGACCGGGGTGCACCATTAGACCTTTTACATCTTTGCAATAGCAAATGTCATCATCCATCTCAAAGTATTGAACAAGTTCTCTGTGTCTATGACGAAATTTAGATATCGGAGTATTGGGCGCTAAAAGATTCCATTCTTTGAGTCGCGAACCGAGTAATTCCGCTTGTCCTTTGATGAGAGCGAGATCACGTATTAGATCTGAAAGTTCTGAATGGTTAATTAAATGAACACCATCATTCACCGGTATATAATCCGAGTCAGAATTAGTTTCTAAAGCAGGTAAACTATCACTTTCTGATGGTTCATTCACGTCCAACGGATATTGTTCTGGTGGAACTGGGATCGGACACGTGATTGGATCATGAGGCACTGGTTTCGAAACCGATTCAATATTTGGATAAACCACAGACTTTCTAGTTTTAAAAGTGAAACCATAGATATTTGTCAAGCAGAAGTAACAATCAGTAGCGTGATTTGTCGGTTCACGCCATATTACTGGCACTCCAAAAGGCATCGACTTATGCTTCGGCGATTTTCGTAACCAACCTGCCAATGTATTTGCACAAGTCGAACAAACTGCATTTGGCATCCAAGGTTTATTTGCATCATCAACTTTCGAATCGAAATAAAGTTCATATGCTTTCTTTAGCAATGGTGTAAAGTTTTTCTAGTGAACACGATCGGTAAAATATCCGCACACGTAACAGAACAGATCAGCCGAATTTCTACAACTTCTAGAAGCCATATTTCACTCAGAATTATTTCAAAATACAGTAACTATTTGAAATATAACGTAACATATGTCATGCATCTTTTAGCAGTATAAAAAGTAGAATTATTTTGCATTTTATTAATTTTTAAAAAGTTATATAGTAAAAATGAAATGGAGCAAATAACGGTTTCCCAAAAATATATTTATTCACAAATATCTTAAGAACCCGACGTGATAGAGATAAACGGATTTCAAATTTGAAATCAGCGCAAGAAACTGACCTAAGAACACTTATTCTTATATAAGAAAGAAAAATGTTGTTTGTCAGTGTAATTAGTTTCAGCACTCTTGCCATAAATAAAGAAATAGTTGCATTCAAAGCTGCTTGGTTTGTTGTTTATTGTTTTTAAACAATTTTCTTGTTTGCATGACAGCCTAAATTTGAAATCTGACCCATTGACATCAGTTAATAAACAGAAATGAAAAATATTTTTCAGAACTAACAAAGCACACATTTGTTAACAATGTAACATTGTGTGTCGACTCATACATTTAGCAAAATTTTCAATAGTGACAGAGTAAATCTGTGCAGACATTAATATAAACGTTCAATATAGGCAAAGTCAATCTGTGCAGACATTAATGTTAATATATGTTAACAACAATTGTGCTCATAATGAAGGAAATTAATCATTTATTTTGCTGATGTTGTTGAGTGTAGGACCTTGCATAAACCGTTGGTTTTTGTTTTGTTCATGAGATTCCCAGCTCATCCCATATAGGTTATAATTTTTTTATATCATGTTCCTTTTCTGTATAGTACATTATATTTGTTGTTATTACAGATGGCAAATTCTATGGTGTTTGGCATTTTCTAAAATCTGTTGGTGTATCTCTTCCCTGTTGTTTAATATATCTCCTATCACCTTGTTGAGATTTGAGATACTGACAATGTGATTAATTGTATGCTATCTTCTTATTTATTGTCCTTGAGATTGACTGCACTGCTTTGTAAAGTTTTCTAATTTATCTTACTTTTGTACTGATATAAATTACAAAACATATATAGACTGAAATTTGAATCTGCCAAAACATCAGACTATCTTCAATTTTTAAATTTGACTAAGCCACATGTGTTTTATAGAGCTACACAACTTAGGACAACTAATAATTTGATTGCTTATCATGCACTAGTTATTTATTTCTATCTACATCCTATATAATTTCAGATGTGCCATACCAAGCCCAAAGCATCAACACCAATAAAATATTGTACAAGAATGATTATACCAGTGTTGTATTAATGACAAATGACATTTATGATGAGTCTGGAACAAAAGGAAGTGATGTAGGTGTGCATTCCATTATTTGTCAAGACAGATCAGCAGATATTGGTGAGGCACAGAATGATTTCAAGGTCACAGTTCAAATTGAAAGTTGGTCACATGGTATGAAAAATAAAAATGATGAACTTGATGGGGCTGATATGAGTTGTGGATTTGTAAACACCATGCAAAGTAACGATATACAGAACCTTTATGAACATGATGTTGGTGATGTAATGTTAACACATTGCTCTACTCTGAAAACACTAAATAGAACACATACTGGAGAGAAACCATACAAGTGTGATGTTTGTGGAGTAGAGTTTACACAGTCTTCTGGTCTGAAAGCACACAAAAGAATACATACTGGAGAGAATCCTTACAAGTGTGATGTTTGTAGAGTAGTGTTTACACAGTCTTCTGATCTAAAAGCACATCAAGAAATACATACTGGAGAGAAGCCTTACAAGTGTGATGTTTGTGGTGAATGGTTTGCACGACATAGTGATCTTAATAAACACAAAACTATACATACTGGAGAGAAGCTTTACAAGTGTGGTGTAGGGTGTATACAACATAGTGATCTTAATAAACACAAAAGAATTCATCCTGGAGAGAAGCCTTACAAGTGTAATGTTTGTGGTGTAATGTTTACACATTTGGTTAGTTTGAAATCACACAAAATAACACATACTGGAGAAAAGCCTTACATCTGTGATGTATGTGGTAAAGGGTTTAAACAGCATTGTGATCTTAATAAACACAAAAGAATACATACTGGAGAGAAGCCTTATAAGTGTAATGTTTGTGGTGTAGGGTTTGCACAATGTAGTGATCTTAATAAACACAAAAGAATACATACTGGAGAGAAGCCTTACAAGTGTGATGTTTGTGAAGCAGTGTTCACACAGTCTTCTGGTCTGAAAGCACACACAAGAATACATATTGGAGAGAAGCCTTACAAGTGTGATGTTTGTGGTGTAGGCTTTATAAAATATGGTAGTCTTAATGGACACAAAAGAATACATACTGGAGAGAAGCCTTACAAATGTGCTGTTTGTGGTGTAGGGTTTACACATTCTCATCATCTGAAAGCACATAAAATAACCCACACTGGAGAGAAGCCTTACAAGTGTGATGTTTGTGGTGTATGGTTTACACAGTCTTACCAGCTGAAAGCACATAAAATAACCCATACTGGAGAGAAGCCATACAAATGTAATGTATGTGGAGTAGGGTTTACACAGGGTAATGAACTTAATAACCACAAAAGAATACATACTGCAGAGATGCCTTACAAGTGTGATGTTTGTGGTGTTATGTATACATATTTGGTTAGTTTGAAAGCACACAAAATAAAACATACTGGAGTAAAGCCTTACATGTGTGATGTTTGTGGAGTAGGGCTCACACGGTTTTATAGTCTGAAACAGCACAACAGATTACATACAGGAGAGAAACCTTACATGTGTGATGTTTGTGGTGTAAGGTTTATTCAAAGTGGTGGTCTTGACAGACACAAAGGAATACATGCTGGAGAGAAGCCTTACAAGTGTGATGTTTGTGGAGTAGGGTTTACACAAAGGTTTAGAATGAAAGAACACAAAAAATTACATATATGAGAGAAACCTTACAAGTGTGATGTTTGTGGTGTAATGATTATACATTTGGTTAATCTTGAAAACACAAAATAACACATACTTGAGAGAAGCATTACAGGTGTGATGTTTGTGAAGTAGGGTTTACACTGTCTTCTCTTCTGACAGAAGACAAAAGATTACATACATGAGAGAAACCTTACAAGTGTGATGTTTGTGGTGTAAGGTTTATACAAAGTAGTCATCCAAATGTCACAAGAGAAAATATACTAGAGATAAGCCTTACAAGTGTGTAGTTTGTGGTGTATGATTTTGTCAGTGTGGTGATCTAAAAAACACACTAAATAACACATACAGGAGAGACGCCTTGATAATAATAGCTTCTTCAGTCATAATTGACTATGGGAATGTCCCCATTAGGTGACGGCTATCAGGTGCTTATTTTCTTTGTGTTCTTTTTGACGTTTTCTCCTCTCTTCTGCTTGCAGTGAGAGCTTCTTTGTACCCAATCTGAGGTGGCGACATAGAAAGCATTGTGACGGTGCAATCGGCAGTTTTATCCTCCCAGTTTGCTGGATTTATGTCCAGTGCCCTCAGTCTCTCTTGCACACATCTTTGAACCTCAGCTGCGGTCACTCAGCTGTTCTTTTGCCATCTGCCAGTTGTCCTTAGAAGATATCATTCAGGATTAAACCATAGTCGATGCTGTGGACATGGCCAAGACAGTGTAATCTGCACTGTCTAAGAAATGTATATATGCTTTGAAGGTCAGCACATGACACCACCACCATATTTGTCACTTTGTCCTTCCACGAAATACTGACGATGGGTCGTAGACACAATAGTTTGAAGGTATTGAGCCTTCTTTCTTGCTTAGTGTTATGATTAAAATTCATAACAGGTGTGAATATTATAGTTGTAGCTCAGCGGGGCTCTGTGTTTGTGTATTTTACACGGTTCACTGGAAAAGATGGGTGAGCTACGTTAAGCCATTATGCTTGGCTGGGTCTCGTGAGACAGGTGAGAGGGGGGTGAGAGAAATGAGGGAGAGTGATGGTGTGTTTCATGGTGAGTGGTCATATGTGTTTGAGCTCCTGAGATTTATATGATTTTGTGATTAATTCCTACATGATACCAACTTCTGTACTTCAAGATCTTATGTGATGGGGGGGTACCAGATATTGCTTAGAGAAAGGACGCATGTATTTCTTTGATCTGATTAATTAAAGAGGTGGAAAACTGTCGGGGACAGTGTACTAGCTAATGACGCTACAGAACTGTACATGACAATATATATATTATGCCATACACTATAATGGCTTTCAAGTTGATACCTATGGAGCTGTGTTCATTATAATAAACGTTGTTTAACTGTCCACTCGGCCTTGGTGATGATATGGATATTTTTGGTGTAGCTGTATGGCCCTATACTAATTTGGCCAGAGTTACCAGACGTGTACTCAAGAAGTTACAGAAGTAATAATATAATGTCAGCGCAACACTTAGCATAGGTTGTCCATGTCTCACTGCCTTATATAACTGTACTGGCGATACAGGTGTTATATACCGCAGCTTTGACCTTCGTTATGAGTTTGGTGTTTCCCTAAACATGTGTTGTGAGGTGGGCAAAGGTGGCTGCAGCTTTGCCAATGTGGCTGTCCTTTTCAATGTCCAGATAGAGATAGTCATTGATGGTAGACCCTAGGTATGTGAAGTGGTGCATCACTGCCAATTCATAGTTAACGATAGTGATAACTGGTGCAACATCCACATCCTGACTCAGCACATTTGTTTTCTTTAGGCTTAAATGTGAGGTCAAAGTCCTTGCATGCTTGTGTGAAGCTATTCATCAAGCTCTGAAGCTCCTGTTGACTTAGCATAACTATTGCAGCGTCATCAGTGAATAACAACTCTCCTATAGTGACCTTTCTGATTTTTGTCTTTTCCTGACCTAGAGGGAAGGCATATTCTTTCAGTTGGGTCTCTGAATGCAAGTTTCAAGAGTATGGCAAAGAAGCACCTGAAGGTGTAAATAATGTATATGTCTGTTATGTAATGTCATTGTTATCTTGTGTGTAAGTAATGCAGTAAGTTTGTTATGTAATGTCACTATTATCTTGTGTGTAAGTGATGTCTGTAAGACTGTTATGTAATGTTATAAATTGTATGTAGTGAGTAGTGTTTTTAAGTATTTTATGTAATGTCACTATTATCTTGTGTAAGAAATGTCTATGAGTCTGTTATGTTCATATCATTCATTCATAACCCTCCACTCCCAAAGGAGCATAGGCCTTCAACAAACACATGCCAAGTCCTCCTGTCACGTGCCATCATCTCAAGTTCTTTCCACATTCTCCTTATCATTTTCACCTCTGTTTCCAGCTCTCTTCTTCATGTACTTCTTGGTCTACCTCTGCTTCTCTTGCCCTGGGGGTTCCAGAACAAGGACTGCCTTGTAATGCTATCAACAGGTTTCCTCAGTGTGTGTCCTATCTATCGCCATCGTCTTCTTCTCATCTCTTGTTCCACTGGCACTTGTCTAGTTCTTGTCATCAGTTGGAACTCACATGTACATGCACTCACAAAGCTAACAGCACAAAAAGTTTACCAATTAGCCAAAATTAAACATTTCCTGGATGAAGAGGCAAGGAAAATGTTCTACATTTCTCATATACAAACGCATCTAGACTATTGTTCCACAATCTGGGATTGTTGTTCTGTCTCCAACACAAAAAGGCTCTACTCACTTCAAAAACGCGCAATGCGCCTTGTTGCTGATAAACACCAATTACATTGTATAGATTTATATAATTATCTTCAAATATTACCCCTCAGGAAGCGCTTCCTCTTTAACAAAGGGAAATTTATTCACAAAATCCTGTCACAGAATGCTCTAAAGTATCTTTGACCACTTTTAAAATACAATGACAGACGTAGTCAGCGCTTAAACAAATTACAAGTACCCAAGCCCAGGCTTGACCTATTTAAAACTAGTTTGGCTTACTCAGCTGCTCATCTTTGGAACAATCTTCCCAATGACCTGAAAAACACGCACAGTCCTTACTCATACAATTGTATACTGTTCAAATACTTTATGAGTGCTGATTATATGCCACCCTAACTGATTGTGTTGTACTTTTATCTAATATACTGTATGGAGGCTCTGATGATCTAGTTTTCATTACAATATACTTATTCTTAATATTATATTCTTAATAACTTATATTCTTAATTTTATGATCAGGTACTGTAATTGTATGCTGTTATACTTCCTTGTAATGTTGCACTGCCCTTAAATTAAAAACTTTCAATACGCTGGAGAATGTTGAGTAACAGTAATAAAAGATGAGCAAGAGGATGGAAGAATGCAAGAGTGGACTGTGTCCGATTTTCAACCCTTGGCAAATTAATTGCTTTCATATATGTCTATCTAACTATCGACCTTGTCTGATTCTGGTCTTGAGTTTGGGACGCAAAGACAGCGAGGAAAGTAACTGTTTACCCACCTCATCTTGATGAACCTAAAAAAAAAAAAAAAAGAGTCCCTGAGTCATTCAGTTGAACACCGTATGAACATTTTACAAGTTCTCATAACATACCTCTGAATATGTCTCAAATCACTAATTTACAGTACGAAGAATTCGATTCTTATGTCTTGTTGTTGTTTTTTTTTATTTATTTATTTTTTTTCAAATTCATTATTATTATTAATTTTTTTTTTTTTTTTTTTTTGGTTTTTTTATTATTTTATTTTATTTTAACTCTTTCAGTCCCAAGCAAAAAAGTGGGTTTGGCCCAAGCAAAAATGGCCAACCCAGTGCATTTTTATTGTTGTTGTTTGGAAATAATTTTTTTAAATGTTCATATGCATAAATAACTTTGTTGTTGTATATGAAACTGAAGGTAATTGGATTTACTTTACTCTTGTGCTACAAGTCTAAAAGCTTTCATTGAAAAATGATTAGTTATTCAAGGTAAAATGGAGGATATGCGCTTTAAAAAAATGATTAGTTATTCAAGGTAAAATGGAGGATATGCGCTTAAAAAAATCTAAAATAAATATATCAAAACAGAAACACGTTCACTCTTAAACACGTGCGGTATTTAAAAGAATGTACTTGCAATCGGAAATGACTTTGTGGGTAGTTATAATTAGAAACAGTCTCAAACAGAGACACATAAACTAAAGGCTTTTAAAAGTCGATTGGGCCAAGCGCGTCTAACCCCTGAGCCTTTATAAAGTCGATTGGGACTTAAAGAGTTAAAAACACTTTAATTATGATGATTATTGCAAATGTAATATTACTTTTATAATGATAAATGCCTTAATAATGCTTAAAGTAAATGTGAGGATGAAAGGATATTAGTATACATGATGAGAGAGAGAGGAAGGGCAGAATGTCAGACGGGCCTGCGTGCCCAATTCTTAACCCTTTGAAAATAAAGTTAGTTCGTTCGTTCCACGTTGGTAACCTTGTCATACCATTTTAATCCCTCTATTCTACGCAAGCACCCATTTATGAAAGTCTATAGCTTTTTGGTAGTTGTCTTTGTTGTTCTGCATGTCTCAGAGCCATACAATAGGACTGACTTCACATTTGAGTTGATGATTCTTATTTTCGTGTTGGATCCGATTTCTCTTGATCTCCATAAATTTCCCAATGCAATGAAAGCTCCTCTTGCTTTTTGTATTCTTATTTTGATATCACTGTCTGTCCCTCCAGCTTTGTCTATATTACTGCCAAGATATGTGAACGATTCTACATCTTGTATTGGTGTTTCTTCAAGTTCAACCTTGTTATCATTAATAATAATAATAATAAATTCTTTAAGCGCCAAACACGGCGCATAAGGCAGAAACCAGTGCTCTCCAGGTTGTTCGTTGTGACGCCACTCCTCTTAGCTCTTGCACATTATTTAGGCCCAACGTTCTTCCTTCTCTTATTATTGTTCTTCTGAGTGTTTCTTTTGGTCTTCCTTTTTTCCGCTTACCCTCAGGAACCCAAGTGAGCGCCTGTAGTGGTATTCTGTTGTTTTGCATTCGTAGGACATGACCGATATATGACCATCGTCTTTTCCTTATATAGTCGGAGACATATTTCTGCCTAGAGTCTTCTCTTATTTGTCGATTAGTCTTGAATTCTTTCCAACTGATGTTCATGAGTTTTCTAAGACATTTGTTCTCGATGTATTCAGCTTGTTCTCCAATGATTTTGTTATTTTCCAACTCTCACAGCCGTATGTTAACACTGAGATAACATTTGAATTAAACAGACGAAGCTTGGTATGTATATTCAATGATCGTAATTTCCAAATGTTCGATAATCTATTGAAGGCGCTAGCTGCCAAAGCAATTCTAGTATGGATTTCTCTTGTTGTGTCACCATCCTGAGTCATTTGTTATCATTACCTGCATTAAAATAAAGAAAACATATGAAGACATGACATGCAGAGTTCTTCATGAGGACAGCTTACAGAACCATTTGGGATAAGAACAGGAGTGCGACAGGGATGCCTCTTGTCTCCGTTTCTTTTCTTACTAGCAATAGACTGGGTTACGAGAACATCGACAACACACAACAGAAATGGAATCCAGGGGACTCTGACTAAGCAGTTGGATGATCTGGATTTTGCTGATGACTTCGCTCTTCTGTCCCATAACTGTAATCAGATGCAGGACTTGGTAGAAGGGGAATGACTAAGTAAGTAATTAAGATGCAGGACAAATTGAAAACACTTGATGAGAGGTCACAGCAATTGGGTCTGAAAATACACAGGGAAAAGACAAAGATAATGAGAATAAATGCAGTCTGTTATGTTACGTCACTTTTATCTTTTGTGTAAGTAGTGTATGTAAGTCTCTTATGTAAATTTTCTGTTATCTTGTGTGTCAGTAATATCTCTTAATCTGTTATATAATGTCAGTATTATCTTGTGTATAAGTAATAACTACGAGTCTGTTATGTAATGTTACTATTATCTTTTTTGTAAGCCTTGTATGTAAGTGTATTATGTAATGTGTTTATTATTTTATGAGAAAGCAAAAATCAGTAAGCATGTTATGTAATGTCACTGTTATCTTATGTGTAAGTAGTTTCTGGAAGTCTGTTATGCAATATCACATATTGTGTGTAAGTATTGTATCTAAGTCTGTAAAGTAATGACAGTATTAACTTGTTAGTAAGTAATGGTTATCAGTCTGTTATGTAATGTCAAGAAAACCTTGTGTAAGTAGTGTCTGTGGTTCTGTTATGTAATGTCACTCTTATGTTGTGTGTAAGTAGTGTCTGTCTGTTATGTAATATTACTATTACCTTGTGTAGAAAGAATATATGAAAATGAAGATGAAAAAAAAATGCTATTAGTTTAGCCATTGATTTTTCAACCATTCATTGCAAGTTTTTTTTTTTTATATCATGACATATTTAAGTGTCCTTCAAAGTTCAGCGACACACTATAATATTGATATGAGTTGGTATTGTAAATATTTTAACATTCGTTCCACTAATAAAATAATGCTTCCTAACTTTTAGTGATGGATTGATGAAGGGTGGTAACTCAACTAATGTTATTGTAAATGTATATGTGAATTCAGTATTTTACCACAACAAATAATTGTGTATACCATTACAGGATATATTCTGTCTGGCATCATGCCACACTGGTTGCGGGGCTCTGTTTTAGATTATTGAGTTTGTACAATGAAGCAGCCCATTCACCGTTATCAACAGTACTTGTTAGGGTTTTGTTCGTAATCGAATAAGATAATCTTCGACGTAGATATTACATTTATGAGACTCTTGTCACTGTAAAGAAATTCATCCCATGTGTTTCAATGTCGGCTAAGACTCTGTCACTGTAAAGAAATTCATCCCATGTGTTTCAGTGTCGGCTAAGACTCTGTCACTGTAAAGAAATTCATCCCATGTGTTTCAGTGTCGGCTACAACATCAGTCTTGTAAGTCGAGAATCAACTAGTCTGTCTTAGAACAGTAAAATATGTGTGAAGCTCAGAATCTATTAAATGGTTTCTTAAACATCTTTTGATATTCCGCTATTTTGTATTAAAAAAAAAAACAGCACTTCAATGAAGCCATTTGACATCCAAACATAAGCCTGCTTAACTTTCTGTTTTTCTGTAATGGCTCCATTCCTTCATGTGTAATATTAATGTGGCAGACATCTATCTATAATTGCGCTGGTCTAGGACATGCTTGAGCTTTGTCAGGGGTGTGCTACAATGCAGTTGCTCAAATAATTCATAGTGGACACCAGCCTGTCATGTTTAGTTATTGTCATTGAGAGGTTATCAATCTGATACATGCGTCGGTGTTGTGTTGGTTTTTTTATATGTTTGAATGAGTTGACGATGGTAGGTGATACTGCCAGTTCATGCCAATAACGCGAATTCTAAAATGAACTTCAAGTATGTCAATAGAACTTTGATCAACTGAAGTATTCAGCAAAGGCTTGTCTTTAAAGTTCAATGTATTTATTCACGGATACAAACACGATATGAAATAGTAGACGATACGTTTGATGCATGGACGATCAATAAGAAAACAGGATGGTGAAAATCTGGCGTAATGTTCCTAATGGCAATATACGTCTTTCCAGTCAGTTCCATTATCAATATTCTTCCTCGCTAAACTAAAGTTCATACAATTAATCTGTCTCTATGATAGTTTCTAAGGCATCGGCCGTTGACCTTCTACAAGGACATCAGGCTTAATATACATCTTTATAATACTTGATAAGGCATCCAAAATATACTGTCTTGCTCAATTAACTTCTTCCATAGACTGCTCAGACAGTTGATTAAACATTAGATCCACACGTTTCTACATCAAGATAAAATACGTGTTAGCGACTATCCTTGGCTAACCTCTCCAATACGTGCCATGACCGAGATGTCGGCACTTCGTAATACAATTTTGCAATATATTAAATAATATTTCCTCTCGTAGGATTACCACTACGTTTTACAAGTGAAGCTACTAGCTCATCTGATCCATTCTTGAAATCCTGCCATGAGGACTCTAGCTAGATGCCAGTAATGAGTGGAGACATCACTTAAAATCATCAATAAGATTATTTATCAACACATGGGTGCAAGACTTACATATACATCTTGACATTGGCTTCTGATAAGAAAACCAGTCGTCCTCCATAGAAATAATTCCCATTCATCAAGGACACAATACAATATACTACGGACGATCAGTCCGGCTTGACCCTTCAACATCACTCTCTGACGTCATCCTCTAGATCTTAGAAACCCGTGCGCTAAGAGTCTCTCATACACTACATAGTGCACACACGTGCGTGATAAATCATACGCACAAATAATATTCCTATCATAAGAATGGTGCGTAACCTTTTAACACAGGCAGGACCTAAGACTGCCATCTATGTAAAAGTACGCAACAGTTTCCTTATCACTCCCCCTTAAAAAAAAGTTAATTATATTAATCTTTTTTTTTTATAAGTAATTCGGAGAGGTGAGTCAAACTACATCGACATCTATTAAAATAATTCATAGTTAAAATATTATACCATAAAAAGAAAATGAATATTAAATAGAAATCAAGACAACTAAACCATAGCATGCATTAAAGCATACATCCACAATCGACCTACTTTGGTATGATGTGGTGAAATTCAAAGAAAAAAAAAATTCAAAGAAAGTTGGAAATCAGAACCAAAAGAATGGTAAAACATCCAACTAAATTTCCAAAACAAAACAAAACAAAACTAATACATGATTTCAAATGAAAAAAGAAAAACAATGATGATGTGTAACAAATGACAAGTGAATTATAAACCGAAAAATGAAATTAAAACACGCAAAGTGAATAAACAATGCATAATTCAATACGCTAAGAGAACAACACACTTAATGTTTCTAACATTACTAAGGTGGACTAATCATCTATAAGTATCAAAATCATGTACCATGAGTGGTATATATAAGTATGAGGAGACACATATAAACTATTAGTGAATGTGAACTAAACCACTACTTGAGAAACTTAAATTGATTCTAACTAATCAATATATTTCTTAATTAAAAACAATCACTAATTACTCATTCATTTAATTGCTAACAGTCTTACTAAGTGTTACTGTTATATTAAGAATCGTTAATAAAATATGAGAATCTGTTCTTTTATTTTCCATGCACGATGAAAAAATCTATTTCAACACATTACGTAGTCCAATATGTTCATTATGAATATTGACTATATCTGTATACAACAGACAACAGTGTTCCCATACCAAGAAAATGATAAGATCTAAAAAGTCATGCTTCAATGCAAACAATTAGTATATCCTGATAGTAATGTCGGTACGAATAATCCTGATCCATACGAAGTCTGTATAGAGTTTAGGCAAATAACATAGTTCAATGATCATCACATTCCACTTGAACGATTATCTGTAGAGACGTTTACATTTCTGGAAGTTCTGGTTCGACAGGTTCGCTTGGACAGCGTGACAAACAGTCCGCAAACACGTTTTTAACTCCAGGTATTGAACGAATCTCAAAGCTGTATGGTTGTAAGGCTATAGCGTACCTTGTTGACTTTGAAGATTTAACGTCTTTCGTATTAAGAAATAAAATGTGAGCCTAATAGGTATCGTTCCAGTTTTGTAATAGACCAAACTAAGGCAAGAAGTTCCCTGTCCAGAACTGAATATTTCTGTTCGGTGGTCGTCAATTTTCTCGACACGTACATCACGGGGTGCAAGGTGCCTGAATATTCTTGCATCAAAACACCGGCGATTCCATATGATGACACGTCACTACGAAGAATAAAAATAAGGTTTTTGTTAGGCAACCTTAAAACTGGAGCCTGTGAAAAAAATCTTTTAATTTCATCTAACGCGATTTGATGCTCGTTAGACCACTGAATTACGTTAGCTGTCCCTTTTCTCAACAAAGAAGAAAAAGGAGCAGTTATAGTAGACAAATGAGGGATAAACTTAGCATAGAACTGTATTAGTCCTAAAAGAGATCTAACTTGTTTTTTTGTCTTAGGTGCTGTGATGTTTAAAATTTTAGAGACATTACTGTCCTCTGTATACAGCATGCCATGACCAATACGGTGACCCAGAAAGGAGATGTCGTGAAACCCGACAAATGCCTTCGATGGCTTCGCTGTTAAAGTATAATCACGTAACGTAGACAGTAAAGCATTTAATCCCTGAATATGCTCCTCCCATGAGTCGCTAAACAGACAGATGTCATCAATGTAAGTAATGACATCGGGACGATGAGAAAATACGCGACGCATCATGCGTACAAAGGTAGCAGGTGCGTTTACTAATCCAAATGGCATAAAATTCCATTGGAATAGACCACGTGGTGTCGAGAAAGCGGTGAGTGGTTTTGCTTTAGGTGTGAGTGGCACTTGCCAGTATCCCTTAGAAAGGTCAAATTTAGAGAAGAAGGTAGAATGTGCTAATTTGACCAATAAGTCTTCCAAGAGGGGCAAAGGTTTGGCATCGAATTTTGTCACTTTGTTTAATTTCCTGTAATCTACGCAAAGACGAATATTGTTGTCTTTCTTTCTAATGATGAGTATGGTGATGAAGATGGTTCAATTATATTTAACTCTTAGTATACGAGCGGCCTTTTAGAAAGGCCGATGATCGATCTGCACTAAATAATTTATTTATAAAGATAACATAAAGTGTTATATATCAAAATGTGAAAAAATGAAACCCCTATATCATGCATGTAACTAAATTGTTCAGTGGTTTTAAACATGCATTTACCTATACATTTTCGCTGTTGAAGGGGATCGATCATCGGCCTCTCTAAGAGGCCGCTTGTATACTAAGAGTTAATCGAAGCATCTCATCCAATTCCTTATCAACCTTATCACGAAAGTGTAAAGGGATATGGTATGGACGGACTCGAATAGGTGTATTGTCAGTCAAAAGAATATCATGTTGGATAACTGACGTATGACCTGGGATGTCAGTGAGAACGTCCTCATACAAGTGCAGAATTGAAGAGACTTGCTGACGTTGATCAGCAGAGAGAGTAGAAGAAATAGTGACGTCATTCCAATTCTCGGTGGAATGAAGCGGTACAACTGGTATAGGCAATTGTACATCATCAAAAGAAGATTCTTCTTCTTGGATAACCGATAAATTAGAGTAATGTTGAATAGGAGGGGTGGAATCGTCAGTTGCTTGGAACACTGACTGTAGATAATCAGGACGTGAGTAATACTCCTTCAACATGTTAATGTGGAAGGTTTTATGTTTGCCATTAATATCCACGATGTAGTCAACATCGGATATTCTCGAGATGATCCTAAAAGGACCTCTCCAAGTAATTAGAAGACGATTGTTATGAGAAGGTAATAGAACAAATGCTTCGTCACCAGGAAGAAGCTGGCGAAGATGTCTATACTTGTTTGCAAATAGACGAGCTTTTTCTTTGGCCTGTTCGGATGATGCAGTAGCTAATCTACAAGCATCTATGATTCTCTTTCTCAACGAGATCACATACTCATAAGAGGATTGAGTTTCCTCTTCCATATTCTCTTCAACCAGTAAGTCGTGAATTAACAACATCAGTCCGCGTGGTTGCATGCCAAAAACAAGCTGGAATGGAGAAAAACCAGTGGCTTGATTTTGTACCTCGCGATACGCAAAAAGAGCAGCTGGCAGGACTCGATCCCAATCCTGAGGGTGATCTTGAGTTATCTTACCCAACAACTGCTTGAGTGTCCTATTCAGACGCTCAATTAACCCATTGGACATCGCATGATAGATCGAACTGAGAGATCTATCTATTCCTAACGTCTTCATAACCTGAGACATGGATTTGGAAATAAACTGGACACCATGATCCGATAAGATCTTACGCGGAAAACCAATGCGTGAAAAGATCAACATCAACGCCTCTGCTACACTAGCCGATGAAGTGTTCTTCAGAGGTATGGCCTCAGGCCAACGCGTACACATATCAATACAAGTAAGTATGTGTGTATGTCCTCTGGCAGATGGTAGCATCGGACCAATGATATAAATTGCCATTTTATCAAATGGTCTAATAGGAATGTCCGCAGCCTGAATAGGAGCCGCATGAAATGGACCCCATACTTTAACCTTCTGACATATCAAACATGAACGACAATAGAGAGTGACATCTCTATGGACGCCAGGCCAGTAGAATGCAGATAGCAATCTAGATTTGGTTCACGAAAAACCCATATGGCCTGTGCATTGCGAGTCGTGTGCATGCTGTAATATCCAAGCTCTCATAGAAGACGGGACTAGAATCTGTGAACGTAAGGATGAATCCTTTTCCCGTATCAGCCTAACCAAAATACTATTTTTAAAAGCAAAGTCATGTCTAGATTTTGCATTTCTGGTGTTGGTATTATTTTTGTTCACAAATTGAAAATTTTTTTTTAAAGAATCATCATTTTTTTGCAAAGTCGCAAATATCTCCCGTGAAATAGGAGAATCATCATCATAAGTGGCATTAACTGTAGGTTCAGCAGATGTATCACGCGACATAACAGTAGCTTGCGCTCTGGTGACTACTGCATTCGCAGCCTGAATATGTCGCTCTTCCCATTCAGCAATTTGCTGAGGGGTACACTCTTTTATACCGTGTATTCGACCTAGAATCACATCGCTAATCGGATTCTGAAGCAGGCACGCATGAATTTTCCCTGAAAAAAATGGTGTATGTAAATTAATTATAGCTGTGGGAAAGGTTTCCACAGTGCCTCCAAAGGTGACACATTTCACAACATTGCCTGTAGCGCACGATGGGTCGATCAGCAAAATCCGGACACCGACTGTGCTACAACCTGAATCAAATAAAATAGAGCATGGAATGGAATTTACATATCCTTTATTAAATTTAAGACAACCCTGTCCCTGGTGTACTGACGCAGAAGTGGCCGTGCAGACTGCAGGTAGACTAGGCAAAATATGTCCGCATCGCAGCGTCGTGATCGCCTTTGGCTGGAAAAGAGTCGTACATTCAGAACAAGCTTTTACCTGATTAAAATCAAGAGAACAAGACATGGCATTATGCGTATTAGCATCTTTATCTTGTTCATTGTTAGTCTGTGTATCTCTTAAAGCAACATTAGCATGTCGACGTGAATTGCTTGAAGATCTATCTCTTCGTCGTGATCGATTCTGACTATTGGCATTAAAATTGCTATAATTACTATTTCTGCCTGAGTTGAAATCTGGATGAGTACGCCAATTATTGTCCTCACTGTTGTGATTTTGGCCAAATGATCTATTCCAAGAACCCTGTCTATTTTGAGGATTTTGTGATTGTGATCGCCAATTTTGTTTATTATTGTTTCCTTGATTATATCTGAAATTGTTGTTACCAAAATCTCTTGATCTATGAGATTGGCCCCAAGAAACATTAAATGGAGCAGATTGCTGGTATTGTTTCCCCTTATAAAAATTACCAAAGTTGAAATTGTCATTACTTCCCTTATTAAAGTATCTATCGTTACTCATCGAACGATGGCGTGAAACGTTCTTCTGTTGCATAGCGAAAGCAACAGGTAACTCATTTTTGATCTGCGCATTATTAATATCCATGTTTGGGTGAGCGGTGCAGAAATTTTTACAATTTTCTTCTAATTCTTTTATTGAAGAAGGTTTACACTCATGCAAAAATGAAAGAAATGCAGGATTTACTGACGATAAAACTTTATCGCGCAGCAATAAATCGAAAAGACCGTCATAAGACTTTTCTACCTTGGACAATTCGATCCATCTTTCCAAGGTTAGCCGTATTTGGGAAAGAAAGTCACTGAAGTTCTTTCCTGATTGTGGTAACATAGATTTAAAACGCAATCTGTATTGATCTTCAGTCATTTGATATTTCCTAAGAAGAGCGGCTCTAAGTGCGTCATAATCATTTTTTTCATTAGCACTAGTTGTATGATATACCGCCATATCATCCCCTCTAAGTAATCTGGATAAATATGTACAATATAGTGTTTTATCCACGTTATAAGACCTACAAGTGGCCTCAAATCTGTCTAGAAAGAATATTACGTCGTCAGATGGTGGATTAAATTTGGGTAATTTTAGGTGAACTTCCCTAAAATTATCATGTCTAGATGAAGATTGGCCTTCATGAGTTTTCTGAGAATTAGCTTCATGAGCTAATTTAA
Organism: Oreohelix idahoensis; assembly: GCA_024509875.1. NCBI lineage: Eukaryota > Metazoa > Mollusca > Gastropoda > Stylommatophora > Oreohelicidae > Oreohelix > Oreohelix idahoensis. Next base: position 341,145 of record JAMPIV010018906.1, read on the forward strand.
ATTGTTCAAATTCCATCTCCTTAATTTTTAGTTCATGTTGAACCTGAAGCTGATATTTTCTTGTATTTTCTTCAGCTATCAATCTCCTCTCTTCCATTTCCTTTTGCTTACATTCCATTTCAATTCTGAGTTGCCTTTCTTTTTCAGCAGCTTTTCTCTCGTTTTCTTCAGCCTCCAAACGACGTCTTTTTTCATTTTCTTCAGCCTCCAAACGACGTCTTTTTTCGTTTTCTTCAGCCTCCAATCTTTTCTGTTCTATTTCACGCTGAAATAGTTTGTCCTCTAATTCAGTGGCTAATTTCATTTTTTTCTCATTTTCTTCAGCCTCAAATTTTACATTTTCTAGTCTTAGAGTTTCTAATTTCCTCTGTTCAGATTCTATCTCTTGAGCTTTTTTAAACTCCGCCATAGCGAATGTTTTCACCTCTTCAGGAGTCATCTGAAGGGCTTTAGCTTGTTTAATAAAATAATCTAGCGAATACATTATGATTAATAAGTAGTCACTATACTTTTTCCTTAAACAATAAAACAAGACAATGGACAACACAGTGTATAAACATAGGTTTGTAAAAAACTCAACGATAGTAAGGTGAGAATGGACGAATGTTACAAACAAGATACATCATAAAACCAAGGTACGAATAAATATAACTACGAAAACTACAATGAAAACTTGACAATACAGCTAAACAGACAGGTGTCACAGACCACCAGACACAGTGGACCTAGAATCCTTCAACACACAGGTGCCGGAACATTCCACTGCGGGAAGTCTGCAAATAAACTTATAGAACAATTATGAAGGCCCTGAGATGAACCTGGGATGTTCCCTTCATAATTCACCTACCCAACCTCCCACAATAAACACAAAACATAGAACAAGCAACTTACATGAATAATATGTGGACATAATCAAAAGATGAGGCACAGCTACACGCAATACAGTGTAAAAACGATACTACGTTTATACTTATCTCGCCCGCAAGAAAAAATAATATGCCTTGTCTCCGTAGGTGTACGTATGAGAAATCACAATACTTCTTGAGTAATACAATGCTCGTATTCGACACTGAGGACTGAAAGATGAGGTCCAACTTAGTCCTTGACCTTGAGAAAACCGTTATCCGGAGTACGTATACAGTTTGAAAATCCACGTATCTCAGATTGTTGTGTTGGACTACACGAGGTCGTTCCCTTATTGAATCCAGCGTAATTCAAGACACACTGTGCCGCCATATTGTTGTGTTGGTTTTTTTATATGTTTGAATGAGTTGACGATGGTAGGTGATACTGCCAGTTCATGCCAATAACGCGAATTCTAAAATGAACTTCAAGTATGTCAATAGAACTTTGATCAACTGAAGTATTCAGCAAAGGCTTGTCTTTAAAGTTCAATGTATTTATTCACGGATACAAACATGATATGAAATAGATGATACGTTTGATGCATGGACGATCAATAAGAAAACAAGATGGTGAAAATCTGGCGTAATGTTCCTAATGGCAATATACGTCTTTCCAGTCAGTTCCATTATCAATATTCTTCCTCGCTAAACTAAAGTTCATACAATTAATCTGTCTCTATGATAGTTTCTAAGGCATCGGTCGTTGACCTTCTACAAGGACATCGGGCTTAATATACATCTTTATAATACTTGATAAGGCATCTAAAATATACTGTCTTGCTCAATTAACTTCTTCCATAGACTGCTCAGACAGTTGATTAAACATTAGATCCACACGTTTCTACATCAAGATAAAATACATGTTAGCGACTATCCTTGGCTAACCTCTCCAATACGTGCCATGACCGAGATGTCGGCACTTCGTAATACAATTTTGCAATATATTAAATAATATTTCCTCTCGTAGGATTACCACTATGTTTTACAAGTGAAGCTATCAGCTCATCTGATCCATTCTTGAAATCCTGCCATGAGGACTCCAGCTAGATGCCAGTAATGAGTGGAGACATCACTTAAAATCATCAATAAGATTATTTATCAACACATGGGTGCAAAACTTACATATACATCTTGACATTGGCTTCTGATAAGAAAACCAGTCGTCCTCCATAGAAATAATTCCCATTCATCAAGGACACAATACAATATACTACGGACGATCAGTCCGGCTTGACACTTCAACATCACTCTCTGACGTCATCCTCTAGATCTTAGAAACCCGTGCGCTAAGAGTCTCTCATACACTACATAGTGCACACACGTGCGTGATAAATCATATGCACAAATAATATTCCTATCATAAGAATGGTATGTAACCTTTTAACACAGGCAGGACCTAAGACTGCCATCTATGTAAAAGTACGCAACAGTCGGCTATTTTTTTTCTTTTTTTTTTTAAATCTTTCATTGATTCTCAAAATCAAGTTTTTTTATATAACAGGTGAAAATATTTCTCATTAGGGATACTACAAACAAGCATCAAAATTATATACTACTGGACAAAAGTTAAGGGCCACCAAGAAAAACTCCACTATGGACCAATTAAATGCAACCAGGTGTAAACAATTTATTACAAAATAAAGATTCATCCGTGGAAAAGACCAGTCAAGTGTTTTTTAATAATGTGTGACTTACTAACATAAAGAAATTCAACTCACTTTTTCACTGTTTGAACTAGTGGGGCGTGTTGCAAAAACCACGAGTTATTTATTTTCTCCATTAGTTCCCTTGAAAAGTAAAGAGTAATCTTTCCTATCAAAATGTCCTGACTTCTGAAGAAATATTATATTAGCGTATGAACTTGTTTAATAAATTGTGAGAAAGTATTAAGATGTGGGTGCTTTAGTATTTTAATATTAGCAGCCATTTATGGGACTGTAGCAAAGGGTCTTATTGTAGTAAAGAATAAGGTTATCCTGAACAAAAAGATGTATCAGATGATACCAGGATAGTGCCAGGTAAGAAACTGGTCTTACAAGAAATACCCCCTTTTCTGAACAGAATAAGGGTGTATCGACATCAAAGGTTAGGATCACCTGTATAAGCCTCCAGGTGTGATGAGAGTGAATGTCCTGAAAGTCTATTTGCTCCCTTTCAAGATCCGCCTATGATATTATGTATTATTATTTGATTATTATGTTGGCTAATTTTTCTAGGGGTATTAATTATTGTCTATCTCTATAACTATAATATGTATCCAACAAAACTTGTAACTCAATGTCAATAATTTCAGAAAGTCTGCTGGTACATATTTACAATTTATTAAACCTATACCGGTTCTCTTTTCGGTTAGGTAATTTAAAGAAATTCAAAGGTATTTACAACATAAAATAAATAAACATAGAAACTTTAACTATCAAACAGAATCCTGTCTTGAAAATTCTATTTTTCTCTACACTGATTAATTATTATAATACACTATATTGTCATTGAGTTGAACTGTTGAAGGTAGTAATATATTCATTATATCCACAAGGATTCATCATACACTGTACTTTTATCTTTTATTATTCTTATATTTTGTGTTAGAGTCTGAATAGGCTGACCAGTGGAATTTCTATTCCACTTATCTTGTTGGGGTGAGATGCATCCAACTCCAGCCAGGATCACTCAATGTCTGGATCTCCAGGCTGGGAAAACAGGGTAACCAGTTCTATGAACTTCAAGAACTATCGCACCACAGAGTCCCACCGAAGTGGATGTCTCGTACAATCTTGGTAGTTGCAGGATAAAACCTGGAATACAAATAATCACAACCTCTGTATGGTCCAGCACTATTCTGTCCTTACATACAATGGACGTAACAAACAGTGTCAGACATTGTGCTAACATATGCACAGGACAATTTACCTCACTACCAATCACAGCCAGTTCACTGTGACTACAGTTTCCTTATAAATCCTAAGTTAGATCCAGTTGTCCATAATCTGCTTCCATACAATGATTTGGTATAGTAATAAAACTACTAAGTAATAACTTGATCGATTCATTACAACAATTCCTGTCAGTCCTTCCTTAGGTTCCTGATAAATGTCATTTCTTTAAGAAATCCTCCTTCAAATACCTTATTAAACTTACAGTCGTATTTGTGCCATCATTCTCAATTATTCTACACATTTTACAATGCTGGCTTTCGTCTCTGAAAGTCAACACATGCCTGCGTTTCAACCGGCAGCACACTCGTTCTGTAACACATGCCATGCACTTCCTAACACACCATTTGATTAAAACACAGCAAAAATACGTAAATATGTACACATATATATATTCTTTCTTACCCTCAGGCAATACACACAAGCTGTAACAGGCTGTTAATAGGCATCTAGGTCTGCTAGTCAGATGCAGTGGCAAAGTATAATGGCAGTAACACTTTTTACCGCTCTTCATCTGTTCAGCTCGGTTTTGAAAAAGTTGTGGCCTCAATTCAGCCAAGTTCAAGGACTTACATAGTACCGCATCGTCCCTCTCGGATGGCATGGGGTAAAAGCGGTGTTAGGAATCTAAAATTGGGGCGTATTTTTGCCTTCAGTTCAATTAGCAAAATTTTTAATATTCAGTATCTTTCTTAATTCTGGGCCGATTTTGATCATTTAAAGCTAGAATTATACTGTGAATTTATATCTACCGTTCTATATAATAATTGTTTAGGTAGCAAAATGCATTTTAATATATGCATGCTTTAACTAGCTAAATTGGGGACTACCCTGATGTATCGATGTCATTTTAAACGATTTCTCTTTCTAAAGGAACTACTATTTGAGGAACGTTTAAACATCTTTAGTCCTTAAGAAATTAAATAAATTCGTACTATCATTTACACAAAATGGGCCTCTATGATAAGCCTAAAATGTTCCAGTATACACACCACGAAAGGAGCGTTTTGATTGGCTATTGTATCGGACAGTTTCCCACAGTAAGGCTTTCGGTATGACGCGTTGTAAGACAGACCAAATCATGACAGGGACGTGTGTGTGTTGTTTTAATATTTACTGCTATTTATAGAAGACTTCATTGTTTTCATATTTTCAGCCACTTACGTCTTGCAAAACGAAAAATTATAACGCCGGAAACATGGTTACTGTTACTAGTTCAGCTTCATGATAGGAAACTCTATTCAGAGTGATACAACAAGAGGCAATCTGATCATCAGAACACCTCAACAGCCATGACCCTTGCAGTGAACCCATTGTGTCTCAGATCTGCAGCCAGATCACTATACTTGGCTGCTTTGAACAAATGTTGCTCTTCCAATCTGGATTCAAATGGCATGGTCAGTTCAATCAATATAACCTAGTGCGATGATGAAGAATGCAGCACTATATCCTGTAATGTTATGATGTATATATATAAGCATTACCTCGTCATCTACACAAGCACACACGTTTCAGAAAGCACTCAGTATAAGCATGTTCAGTTCGTAGCCATGTTTATTTACAGAATATCGTACATGTCAAGATTCGCATTATATTACAATGTGTGGTTCGTACTTTAATGTATTCATATTACATCCCCCCTTTTTTGAAAAAAAAATGTGTGCAAACATTTCCAACGAAATGTTTCATGTGAGAAAGGATAAGTATGTGTAATGCTCAGTGTGAGTATATATGTCACTGTCTGTATCGGCTGGGAGGTGTCACTGTACGGCCAGAACGAGTGGTGTAAAGTGCTGGTGGTTCTGCGGAAGTCCCTGGTTTAGCTTGAGTTGGTTGTGATTTCGGCCTTGGCGCTTGTTGGTTTTGTGGGGCACCAAAGTCTGGAGTTACTGCATTGTCTGTTGAAAGCATGGGAATTCTCTGTTCTGTTGTATTCTGTGGGATTTCTCTTATGTCCACTCTGTTTCGCCTCAGGAGGTTGCTGCTGCTGTCTGGTCTTAAAGTATAGCTCCTGGGGTCAGGGTTTCTGGAAATGATTGTTGCTTTTGACCATGTGTCATTGTTGTGGTTGTAGGTAGTCACATGCTGACCAGGATATAATGGTGGTAAGTCTTTAGCACATTTGTCATAGTTGGATTTCTGAACTTGCTGACGATGCTGAAATTGATCATATGTGCTGTCTCTATGTTGTGGACGGAAGTGGACCTTAGATGGTAGGAGGTCTTTAATTCTTCTATCAAACATAAGTTCTGCTGGACTGTCGATCTTACTGTCTACCGGTGTTGTTCTCCATCTCAAGAGTGCTAGGTGTACATCCTCTGTTCTTGTTTTCTTCATGATTGACTTGATAGTTTGTATCTGTCTCTCAATGAAACCATTAGATTTAGGGTATCTAGGTGATGATGTTGTGTGTTTGATCTTCCAGTCCTTAGTGAAGTTTCTGTATGCTTGACCTGAGAAATGTGGACCGTTGTCTGATCTAATTTCATCTGGGATGCCAAACATGCTGCAATACTTCTTTTATTACAAATAAGTATAGGCCGAATCCAACAAGACCCTTAGGACCTTAATACTGTGTCCAGTAAATGATAGTAGACTAGAACAGTGAGAACAGGATAGTGGGTAGGTTTGGTATTGTACAAACATTTATTACAAATAAGGGAGGGAAACCTGAGGCCTGTAAACAGTAAATTAATATGAAATTAATATGAAACAAATATAAAGGTATGTTATCAGGCACTCGCAGGAAATAAAGAAGTAGAACACCAGACAACAGAAAAACAACAGACATGAGTGGCTTACCCAGGATTTGAACACTGGACCTTCCGTGCGACAACCCCGCCTAGCCATGCAAGCGAATCACACTATCCGCTCTGCCATCTACGCAATCATCAAAAAATGATGTTTCAATGGCAGGTCAATAGTGCGAACCACAATACACGACACCAGAAGTCCTCCATGGGCAGTTCAGCCTATTAATGACGCAATCACTTCTGTTGTATTTCTATCAAGCAGTATAGGCCGAATCCAACAAGACCCTTAGGACCTTAATACTGTGTCCAGTAAATGATAGTAGACTAGAACAGTGAGAACAGGATAGTGGGTAGGTTTGGTATTGTACAAACATTTATTACAAATAAGGGAGGAAAACCTGAGGCCTGTAAACAGTAAATTAATATGAAATTAATATGAAACAAATATAAAGGTATGTTATCAGGCACTCGCAGGAAATAAAGAAGTAGAACACCAGACAACAGAAAAACAACAGACATGAGTGGCTTTACCCAGGATTTGAACACTGGACCTTCCGTGCGACAACCCCGCCTAGCCATGCAAGCGAATCACACTATCCGCTCTGCCATCTACGCATCATCAAAAAAATGATGTTTCAATGGCAGGTCAATAGTGCGAACCACAATACACGACACCAGAAGTCCTCCATGGGCAGTTCAGCCTATTAATGACGCAATCACTTCTGTTGTATTTCTATCAAGCAGTATAGGCCGAATCCAACAAGACCCTTAGGACCTTAATACTGTGTCCAGTAAATGATAGTAGACTAGAACAGTGAGAACAGGATAGTGGGTAGGTTTGGTATTGTACAAACATTTATTACAAATAAGGGAGGGAAACCTGAGGCCTGTAAACAGTAAATTAATATGAAATTAATATGAAACAAATATAAAGGTATGTTATCAGGCACTCGCAGGAAATAAAGAAGTAGAACACCAGACAACAGAAAAACAACAGACATGAGTGGCTTACCCAGGATTTGAACACTGGACCTTCCGTGCGACAACCCCGCCTAGCCATGCAAGCATTTCACACTATCCGCTCTGCCATCTACGCATCATCAAAAAATGATGTTTCAATGGCAGGTCAATAGTGCGAACCACAATACACGACACCAGAAGTCCTCCATGGGCAGTTCAGCCTATTAATGACGCAATCACTTCTGTTGTATTTCTATCAAGCAGTATAGGCCGAATCCAACAAGACCCTTAGGACCTTAATACTGTGTCCAGTAAATGATAGTAGACTAGAACAGTGAGAACAGGATAGTGGGTAGGTTTGGTATTGTACAAACATTTATTACAAATAAGGGAGGGAAACCTGAGGCCTGTAAACAGTAAATTAATATGAAATTAATATGAAACAAATATAAAGGTATGTTATCAGGCACTCGCAGGAAATAAAGAAGTAGAACACCAGACAACAGAAAAACAACAGACATGAGTGGCTTACCCAGGATTTGAAAACTGGACCTTCCGTGCGACAACCCCGCCTAGCCATGCAAGCGAATCACACTATCCGCTCTGCCATCTACGCATCATCAAAAAAATGATGTTTCAATGGCAGGTCAATAGTGCGAACCACAATACACGACACCAGAAGTCCTCCATGGGCAGTTCAGCCTATTAATGACGCAATCACTTCTGTTGTATTTCTATCAAGCAGTATAGGCCGAATCCAACAAGACCCTTAGGACCTTAATACTGTGTCCAGTAAATGATAGTAGACTAGAACAGTGAGAACAGGATAGTGGGTAGGTTTTGTATTGTACAAACATTTATTACAAATAAGGGAGGGAAACCTGAGGCCTGTAAACAGTAAATTAATATGAAATTAATATGAAACAAATATAAAGGTATGTTATCAGGCACTCGCAGGAAATAAAGAAGTAGAACACCAGACAACAGAAAAACAACAGACATGAGTGGCTTACCCAGGATTTGAACACTGGACCTTCCGTGCGACAACCCCGCCTAGCCATGCAAGCGAATCACACTATCCGCTCTGCCATCTACGCATCATCAAAAAATGATGTTTCAATGGCAGGTCAATAGTGCGAACCACAATACACGACACCAGAAGTCCTCCATGGGGAGTTCAGCCTATTAATGACGCAATCACTTCTGTTGTATTTCTATCAAGCAGTATAGGCCGAATCCAACAAGACCCTTAGGACCTTAATACTGTGTCCAGTAAATGATAGTAGACTAGAACAGTGAGAACAGGATAGTGGGTAGGTTTGGTATTGTACAAACATTTATTACAAATAAGGGAGGGAAACCTGAGGCCTGTAAACAGTAAATTAATATGAAATTAATATGAAACAAATATAAAGGTATGTTATCAGGCACTCGCAGGAAATAAAGAAGTAGAACACCAGACAACAGAAAAACAACAGACATGAGTGGCTTACCCAGGATTTGAACACTGGACCTTCCGTGCGACAACCCCGCCTAGCCATGCAAGCGAATCACACTATCCGCTCTGCCATCTACGCATCATCAAAAAATGATGTTTCAATGGCAGGTCAATAGTGCGAACCACAATACACGACACCAGAAGTCCTCCATGGGCAGTTCAGCCTATTAATGACGCAATCACTTCTGTTGTATTTCTATCAAGCAGTATAGGCCGAATCCAACAAGACCCTTAGGACCTTAATACTGTGTCCAGTAAATGATAGTAGACTAGAACAGTGAGAACAGGATAGTGGGTAGGTTTGGTATTGTACAAACATTTATTACAAATAAGGGAGGGAAACCTGAGGCCTGTAAACAGTAAATTAATATGAAATTAATATGAAACAAATATAAAGGTATGTTATCAGGCACTCGCAGGAAATAAAGAAGTAGAACACCAGACAACAGAAAAAAACAACAGACATGAGTGGCTTACCCAGGATTTGAACACTGGACCTTCCGTGCGACAACCCCGCCTAGCCATGCAAGCGAATCACACTATCCTCTCTGCCATCTACGCATCATCAAAAAATGATGTTTCAATGGCAGGTCAATAGTGCGAACCACAATACACGACACCAGAAGTCCTCCATGGGCAGTTCAGCCTATTAATGACGCAATCACTTCTGTTGTATTTCTATCAAGCAGTATAGGCCGAATCCAACAAGACCCTTAGGACCTTAATACTGTGTCCAGTAAATGATAGTAGACTAGAACAGTGAGAACAGGATAGTGGGTAGGTTTGGTATTGTACAAACATTTATTACAAATAAGGGAGGGAAACCTGAGGCCTGTAAACAGTAAATTAATATGAAATTAATATGAAACAAATATAAAGGTATGTTATCAGGCACTCGCAGGAAATAAAGAAGTAGAACACCAGACAACAGAAAAACAACAGACATGAGTGGCTTACCCAGGATTTGAACACTGGACCTTCCGTGCGACAACCCCGCCTAGCCATGCAAGCGAATCACACTATCCGCTCTGCCATCTACGCATCATCAAAAAATGATGTTTCAATGGCAGGTCAATAGTGCGAACCACAATACACGACACCAGAAGTCCTCCATGGGCAGTTCAGCCTATTAATGACGCAATCACTTCTGTTGTATTTCTATCAAGCAGTATAGGCCGAATCCAACAAGACCCTTAGGACCTTAATACTGTGTCCAGTAAATGATAGTAGACTAGAACAGTGAGAACAGGATAGTGGGTAGGTTTGGTATTGTACAAACATTTATTACAAATAAGGGAGGGAAACCTGAGGCCTGTAAACAGTAAATTAATATGAAATTAATATGAAACAAAATATAAAGGTATGTTATCAGGCACTCGCAGGAAATAAAGAAGTAGAACACCAGACAACAGAAAAACAACAGACATGAGTGGCTTACCCAGGATTTGAACACTGGACCTTCCGTGCGACAACCCCCGCCTATCTATCCATTCTTCGAATCACACTATCCTATCTGCCATCTACGCATCATCAAAAAATGATGTTTCAATGGCCGTTGGATTCGGCCTATAGTGCTTGATACCAAATACAACACCAGAAGTCCTCCATTGCGTTCAGCCTATTAATGACGCAATCACTTCTGTTGCTATGAACTGCCCATGGAGGACTTCTGGTGTCGTGTATTGTGGTTCGCACTATTGACCTGCCATTGAAACATCATTTTTTTGATGATGCGTAGATGGCAGAGCGGATAGTGTGATTCGCTTGCATGGCTAGGCGGGGTTGTCGCACGGAAGGTCCAGTGTTCAAATCCTGGGTAAGCCACTCATGTCTGTTGTTTTTCTGTTGTCTGGTGTTCTACTTCTTTATTTCCTGTGAGTGCATGATAACATACCTTTATATTTGTTTCATATTAATTTACTGTTTACAGGCCTCAGGTTTCCCTCCCTTATTTGTAATAAATGTTTGTACAATACCAAACCTACCATCCACCCCAATCCACCACTATCATGGTTCCTCACTGTTTCTAGATCTAGCTATCATTTTACTGGGACACAGTCATTTGTTGTTAAGGGTCGCCCTAAAGGGGTCTTGTTGGATTCGAGCCAGGCCCTACTAGAAACTGCATGTGAGAGTAAAAATACAACAGAAGTCGATTGCGTCATTTTTAGGACTGAAGAGACTCGACCATGGAGGACTTCTGGTGTCGTGTATTGTGGTTCGCATTCCGCACTTTATGATCTGCCATTGAAAACATCATTTTCATGAGGATGCGATGGTACTGGCAAGAGAGGATAGGGTGTTGGGTTGGGGGATTTTTTTTTTTTTTTTTTCCCATATTTCGCTTAGGCATCGGCTAGGCGAGGGTGTGTCGCAACGGAGAGGTTCAGTGGTTCAAAAATTCCTGGGTAAGCCCTCATGTCTGTTGTGTTTTTGTCTGTTGTCTGGTGTTCTTACTTCTTTTTTTTATTTCCCGCGATCGTGCACTGATTAACATACACTTATATATTTTAGTTTCATTTTTAATTTACTGTTTTACAGGCCTCAGGTTTCCCTCCCTTATTTGTAATAAATGTTTGTACAATACCAAACCTACCCACTATCCTGTTCTCACTGTTCTAGTCTACTATCATTTACTGGACACAGTATTAAGGTCCTAAGGGTCTTGTTGGATTCGGCCTATACTGCTTGATAGAAATACAACAGAAGTGATTGCGTCATTAATAGGCTGAACTGCCCATGGAGGACTTCTGGTGTCGTGTATTGTGGTTCGCACTATTGACCTGCCATTGAAACATCATTTTTTGATGATGTGTAGATGGCAGAGCGGATAGTGTGATTCGCTTGCATGGCTAGGCGGGGTTGTCGCACGGAAGGTCCAGTGTTCAAATCCTGGGTAAGCCACTCATGTCTGTTGTTTTTCTGTTGTCTGGTGTTCTACTTCTTTATTTCCTGCGAGTGCCTGATAACATACCTTTATATTTGTTTCATATAATTTCATATTAATTTACTGTTTACAGGCCTCAGGTTTCCCTCCCTTATTTGTAATAAATGTTTGTACAATACCAAACCTACCCACTATCCTGTCCTCACTGTTCTAGTCTACTATCATTTACTGGACACAGTATTAAGGTCCTAAGGGTCTTGTTGGATTCGGCCTATACTGCTTGATAGAAATACAACAGAAGTGATTGCGTCATTAATAGGCTGAACTGCCCATGGAGGACTTCTGGTGTCGTGTATTGTGGTTCGCACTATTGACCTGCCATTGAAACATCATTTTTTGATGATGCGTAGATGGCTGAGCGGATAGTGTGATTCGCTTGCATGGCTAGGCGGGGTTGTCGCACGGAAGGTCCAGTGTTCAAATCCTGGGTAAGCCACTCATGTCTGTTGTTTTTTCTGTTGTCTGGTGTTCTACTTCTTTATTTCCTGCGAGTGCCTGATAACATACCTTTATATTTGTTTCATATTAATTTACTGTTTACAGGCCTCAGGTTTCCCTCCCTTATTTGTACTAAATGTTTGTACAATACCAAACCTACCCACTATCCTGTTCTCACTGTTCTAGTCTACTATCATTTACTGGACACAGTATTAAGGTCCTAAGGGTCTTGTTGGATTCGGCCTATACTGCTTGATAGAAATACAACAGAAGTGATTGCGTCATTAATAGGCTGAACTGCCCATGGAGGACTTCTGGTGTCGTGTATTGTGGTTCGCACTATTGACCTGCCATTGAAACATCATTTTTTGATGATGCGTAGATGGCAGAGCGGATAGTGTGATTCGCTTGCATGGCTAGGCGGGGTTGTCGCACGGAAGGTCCAGTGTTTAAATCCTGGGTAAGCCACTCATGTCTGTTGTTTTTCTGTTGTCTGGTGTTCTACTTCTTTATTTCCTGCGAGTGCCTGATAACATACCTTTATATTTGTTTCATATAATTTCATATTAATTTACTGTTTACAGGCCTCAGGTTTCCCTCCCTTATTTGTAATAAATGTTTGTACAATACCAAACCTACCCACTATCCTGTTCTCACTGTTCTAGTCTACTATCATTTACTGGACACAGTATTAAGGTCCTAAGGGTCTTGTTGGATTCGGCCTATACTGCTTGATAGAAATACAACAGAAGTGATTGCGTCATTAATAGGCTGAACTGCCCATGGAGGACTTCTGGTGTCGTGTATTGTGGTTCGCACTATTGACCTGCCATTGAAACATCATTTTTTGATGATGCGTAGATGGCAGAGCGGATAGTGTGATTCGCTTGCATGGCTAGGCGGGGTTGTCGCACGGAAGGTCCAGTGTTCAAATCCTGGGTAAGCCACTCATGTCTGTTGTTTTTTCTGTTGTCTGGTGTTCTACTTCTTTATTTCCTGCGAGTGCCTGATAACATACCTTTATATTTGTTTCATATTAATTTCATATTAATTTACTGTTTACAGGCCTCAGGTTTCCCTCCCTTATTTGTAATAAATGTTTGTACAATACCAAACCTACCCACTATCCTGTTCTCACTGTTCTAGTCTACTATCATTTACTGGACACAGTATTAAGGTCCTAAGGGTCTTGTTGGATTCGGCCTATACTGCTTGATAGAAATACAACAGAAGTGATTGCGTCATTAATAGGCTGAACTGCCCATGGAGGACTTCTGGTGTCGTGTATTGTGGTTCGCACTATTGACCTGCCATTGAAAACATCATTTTTTGATGATGCGTAGATGGCAGAGCGGATAGTGTGATTCGCTTGCATGGCTAGGCGGGGTTGTCGCACGGAAGGTCCAGTGTTCAAATCCTGGGTAAGCCACTCATGTCTGTTGTTTTTCTGTTGTCTGGTGTTCTACTTCTTTATTTCCTGCGAGTGCCTGATAACATACCTTTATATTTGTTTCATATTAATTTCATATTAATTTACTGTTTACAGGCCTCAGGTTTCCCTCCCTTATTTGTAATAAATGTTTTGTACAATACCAAACCTACCCACTATCCTGTTCTCACTGTTCTAGTCTACTATCATTTACTGGACACAGTATTAAGGTCCTAAGGGTCTTGTTGGATTCGGCCTATACTGCTTGATAGAAATACAACAGAAGTGATTGCGTCATTAATAGGCTGAACTGCCCATGGAGGACTTCTGGTGTCGTGTATTGTGGTTCGCACTATTGACCTGCCATTGAAACATCATTTTTTTGATGATGCGTAGATGGCAGAGCGGATAGTGTGATTCGCTTGCATGGCTAGGCGGGGTTGTCGCACGGAAGGTCCAGTGTTCAAATCCTGGGTAAGCCACTCATGTCTGTTGTTTTTCTGTTGTCTGGTGTTCTACTTCTTTATTTCCTGCGAGTGCCTGATAACATACCTTTATATTTGTTTCATATTAATTTCATATTAATTTACTGTTTACAGGCCTCAGGTTTCCCTCCCTTATTTTGTAATAAATGTTTGTACAATACCAAACCTACCCACTATCCTGTTCTCACTGTTCTAGTCTACTATCATTTACTGGACACAGTATTAAGGTCCTAAGGGTCTTGTTGGATTCGGCCTATACTGCTTGATAGAAATACAACAGAAGTGATTGCGTCATTAATAGGCTGAACTGCCCATGGAGGACTTCTGGTGTCGTGTATTGTGGTTCGCACTATTGCCCTGCCATTGAAACATCATTTTTTGATGATGCGTAGATGGCAGAGCGGATAGTGTGATTCGCTTGCATGGCTAGGCGGGGTTGTCGCACGGAAGGTCCAGTGTTCAAATCCTGGGTAAGCCACTCATGTCTGTTGTTTTTCTGTTGTCTGGTGTTCTACTTCTTTATTTCCTGCGAGTGCCTGATAACATACCTTTATATTTGTTTCATATTAATTTCATATTAATTTACTGTTTACAGGCCTCGGGTTTCCCTCCCTTATTTGTAATAAATGTTTGTACAATACCAAACCTACCCACTATCCTGTTCTCACTGTTCTAGTCTACTATCATTTACTGGACACAGTATTAAGGTCCTAAGGGTCTTGTTGGATTCGGCCTATACTGCTTGATAGAAATACAACAGAAGTGATTGCGTCATTAATAGGCTGAACTGCCCATGGAGGACTTCTGGTGTCGTGTATTGTGGTTCGCACTATTGACCTGCCATTGAAACATCATTTTTGATGATGCGTAGATGGCAGAGCGGATAGTGTGATTCGCTTGCATGGCTAGGCGGGGTTGTCGCACGGAAGGTCCAGTGTTCAAATCCTGGGTAAGCCACTCATGTCTGTTGTTTTTTCTGTTGTCTGGTGTTCTACTTCTTTATTTCCTGCGAGTGCCTGATAACATACCTTTATATTTGTTTCATATTAATTTCATATTAATTTACTGTTTACAGGCCTCAGGTTTCCCTCCCTTATTTGTAATAAATGTTTGTACAATACCAAACCTACCCACTATCCTGTTCTCACTGTTCTAGTCTACTATCATTTACTGGACACAGTATTAAGGTCCTAAGGGTCTTGTTGGATTCGGCCTATACTGCTTGATAGAAATACAACAGAAGTGATTGCGTCATTAATAGGCTGAACTGCCCATGGAGGACTTCTGGTGTCGTGTATTGTGGTTCGCACTATTGACCTGCCATTGAAACATCATTTTTTGATGATGCGTAGATGGCAGAGCGGATAGTGTGATTCGCTTGCATGGCTAGGCGGGGTTGTCGTACGGAAGGTCCAGTGTTCAAATCCTGGGTAAGCCACTCATGTCTGTTGTTTTTCTGTTGTCTGGTGTTCTACTTCTTTATTTCCTGCGAGTGCCTGATAACATACCTTTATATTTTGTTTCATATTAATTTCATATTAATTTACTGTTTACAGGCCTCAGGTTTCCCTCCCTTATTTGTAATAAATGTTTGTACAATACCAAACCTACCCACTATCCTGTTCTCACTGTTCTAGTCTACTATCATTTACTGGACACAGTATTAAGGTCCTAAGGGTCTTGTTGGATTCGGCCTATACTGCTTGATAGAAATACAACAGAAGTGATTGCGTCATTAATAGGCTGAACTGCCCATGGAGGACTTCTGGTGTCGTGTATTGTGGTTCGCACTATTGACCTGCCATTGAAACATCATTTTTTGATGATGCGTAGATGGCAGAGCGGATAGTGTGATTCGCTTGCATGGCTAGGCGGGGTTGTCGCACGGAAGGTCCAGTGTTCAAATCCTGGGTAAGCCACTCATGTCTGTTGTTTTTCTGTTGTCTGGTGTTCTACTTCTTTATTTCCGGCGAGTGCCTGATAACATACCTTTATATTTGTTTCATATTATTTCATATTAATTTACTGTTTACAGGCCTCAGGTTTCCCTCCCTTATTTGTAATAAATGTTTGTACAATACCAAACCTACCCACTATCCTGAATTTTCTCACTGTTCTAGTCTACTATCATTTACTGGACACAGTATTAAGGTCCTAAGGGTCTTGTTGGATTCGGCCTATACTGCTTGATAGAAATACAACAGAAGTGATTGCGTCATTAATAGGCTGAACTGCCCATGGAGGACTTCTGGTGTCGTGTATTGTGGTTCGCACTATTGACCTGCCATTGAAAACATCATTTTTTGATGATGCGTAGATGGCAGAGCGGATAGTGTGATTCGCTTGCATGGCTAGGCGGGGTTGTCGCACGGAAGGTCCAGTGTTCAAATCCTGGGTAAGCCACTCATGTCTGTTGTTTTTCTGTTGTCTGGTGTTCTACTTCTTTATTTCCTGCGAGTGCCTGATAACATACCTTTATATTTGTTTCATATTAATTTCATATTAATTTACTGCAATACTTCTTTGTAATGTCTGCAATAACAGCTGATGGTGAGGGTTGTGGAAGTTTCTCAATGATGGGAAATTTGCTGTAGTAATCAGCAATAATAAGATAGTCATTATTGTCGATTGAGAAAATATCAGTTCCTATAATGCTCCAAGGGCTCAATGGTATGTCTGATGGTATGAGAGGTTCTCTGCACTGCCTATTTGCATGTTCTTGGCAAATTGAACAGTTTTTACATAGTGTTTCTATGTCCTTGTTTATCTGTGGCCAGTAAACATCTTTCTTTGCTCTCAGTTGTGTCTTCACAATACCAAGGTGACTATTATGGAGTTGTTTAAGGATGATATCGCGTTGTGTTTCTGGTACAACAATGCGATCTCCTTTAAGGATCAGACCATCTTCGATGCTTAACTCGTCCCTCATCGAGTAGTATGGACGGATGTGTGTTGGAACTTCCCTGATAGAGCTTGGCCATCCATGGTATATCAGTTCTTTGAGAGAGTTAAGGATAGGATCTCTCATTGTGTCTTCTCTGATGTGTTCAAGCCGATTATCGCTAAACTTGACAAAATCAACTTTGATGTTTGGGGTAAGATCTGCTGTCTTGTTGGGGTTTGGTAGTCTGCTGAGAGCATCTGCAAGACCTATATCCTCTCCTGGGATATACTGAATATTAAAATCATAACCTTGTGTTTCCAATAACAGAGCTTGTAGTCGTGGTGGTGCTGAAGCTATTGGTTTTTTATGAATCATCTCAAGTGGCTTGTGATCTGAGAGAATTGTAAATGGGCGGTTGAAAAGAAATGTGTGGAAGCGTTTGATTCCAAAACGTACAGCTAGCATTTCTCTTTCAATGTTTGCAAGTTTCTTTTCGCCAGAACTTAATGATTTGCTTGCGTAAGCTACAGGACGAAGTTCTTTGGCATAGTGTCCTTCAGGATTTTTGTCTGGTTGCAAAAGTGCTGCTCCTAGGCCTTTCAGACTGGAATCAACCATGAGAAAAGTGGGTGCTTGCATGTCATAGTATTTCAAGCATGCATCAGATGATATGAGGGTCTTCAAGTGGTTGAATATGTGTTGGTAGTCTTCTGACCATTCATACGGAGTTTCATTCTGTAGTAGAGATCGCAAAGGTTCTGCAGCAGCTGACAAATTTGGTATGAATTGTGCTAGGAAATTGACAGCACCTAAGAATTGTTGCAGTTCCTTCTTTGTAGCTGGTGTTGGCATGTCATGAATATCTTCAACCTTTTTAGGGTCTGGTTTTACACCATTCTGGGTGTACAGCAATCCAAAAAATTGTATCTCCGTTGCCTTAATTGTACACTTTTTGCTGTTGAATGTTAGCCCATTGGCCTGTGCTACATGCATCAAGTTAATCAAGTTACGGTCGTGTTCTTGTTCTGACCTGCCGCAGACTACAATGTCATCCGCAATAGCCACTGTACCAGAACATTGCTCAACAATGTTGTCAATCTTCTGTTGAAAGATGTCTTGTGATACATTCAAACCAAATGGGAGTCTCTTGAAACAATATCTGCCGAATGGTGTTCGAAAAGTTGTAAGGAGTTGACTTTCCTCTGCTATCTCAACACTCCAGTATCCGTGTACAGCATCTAGTTTAGAAAAATATTTGGCATTGTGGAATCTGTGAGTTATCTCTTCCACTGTATGCATTTTGTGTGGACAGCGCTTTAGACTGTTGTTTAAGTGTTTTGGGTCAAGGCAAACCCGAAGAGAACCATCCTGCTTCAGAACGGTTGTGATACTACTACACCAATCAGAATGCTCTTCAACCTTTCTAATAACATCATTCTGCACCATCTTTTCTAGTTCTGTGGCAAGTTTCTGTTTAACATGTATAGGATACTTTCTAGGTGGGTCTATCTTTGGCTCAGCGTTGTCTTTTAAAAAGAATCTTGCCTTTCCTGGAAGTTTGCCTATTCTGTCGAACTGTTCTGGGAATCGCTGTTTAAGGTCATCTACTCCAGTGACGTGTAGAGTAAGATGTTCTTTTTTGTCAGCTTTAATGTTGTTAATAGTTACCACACTCAGCTTTTCGCACATTGGTAAACCCAAAATTGCAGGTCCTTCAACATCTACCAAGTAAAATGTTGACGATGTCCATTCAGAGTCTCTGTATAAACATTCAAGTGTTACTGCTCCGAAACAGTCTATACTTGTTCCATTGTAAGCTCTTAGCTTTGTCCTGCCACTCCTACTTTTTACATCCCTTGTGGGAAATCCTTGCTCATCCACCTTGTCAGGCATGATCTGTCTGAATATTCTTAAGGGTAGAGTGTTACCTTGGGCACCTGTGTCTATCTTGAACCGAATATATCTTTCTTTGTGCCTTTTAATTCCTGGTATTCGGAATTGTACCTTGCAGAAAGCCTGCGTTCTCTTTGGTTCATTACTGAAAGTTAGTATCTTCACAGTATCAAATGTGGAAGGATCACTTTCTTCACTGGAGTCAAGGTCCTCAGTCATCATAAAGTGTGTTTGTTTTGATGACTCTCTGCTGTTAAGTTTGTGTTGAGCACTGTCTTGTTTCCTCTTGAAACATAATTTTATCCAGTGGCCCCTCTTTCTGCAGTAATGACATGTAGAGTCTTTAGCTGGACAGTGGTTTTGTATGTGGTTTAGGCCACAACATTTACACATAGCACCTCTGCTTGTGTTGTGTTTTTCTTGTTGCTTCGAACCAGTTGCTTTGTTTTGTTTGGGTTTATAGCTTTTTACTGCATCCACCTGGGCTGTTACTGTACCTTGCTGAATTTGTTTAATGTTTAGTGCTTGTGCCTCGTGTTTCCTGCCTTCATCCAGAAGTTGTTGTAAAGTTAGTGTATCACTCTGGCTCAGTATCCATTTCTGGAACTCTGGCATTGGTGTGCTGAGAAGGATCTGTTCGATAATTCGCTCTTTTTCTTCTTCTTTGTTAAATTTACATACACTTGTTTTCTCCTTGATGCGAGTGAAAAAATCATCTAGACTTTCACCAGGTTTCTGTCGCAGGTGGTGAAGTTCTAATCTTGCCGCTCTAAAGTTTGTGTGCTTTATTATCAGACGTTTTTCAAATTCGTCCAATATGGCTACGGGGTCGGTCGCCGACTCAACAGGCATGGCGGTAGCAAAACTGTTGTAAATTTTCAAACCTTCATCGTCCAATGCTTCTAGGATATATGGAGTTAGGGTTTGTCCTTCCAGACCAGTGGTCTTGGAATATAGATCTATGCGTTGGCGCCATAACAAGAAAGCTTCACTCTTATCATCTTGACCGGCGAATCTCATTTGCGGTGCGTTGCGATATTGTTTCGCCGCCATGGCTGACCTCGATGACGAAAATTAGCCAAATACTGTACTCACGTGTTATCGTGTAGCTGTTTTGCGTCAGTCCGGTATCGACCGCTGCCACCATGTAATGTTATGATGTATGTATATAAGCATTACTCGTCATCTACACAAGCACACACATGTTTCAGAAAGCACTCAGTAAAAGCATGTTCAGTTCGTAGCCATGTTTATTTACAGAATATCGTACATGTCAAGATTCGCATTATATTACAATGTGTGGTTCGTACTTTAATGTATTCATATTACATACCACATTGTCTTCAAGATTATGATACCCGGCATTCTGGATATAGAAATGTTTCCGAGGAAAACTCATAACCGCCATCTCAAAGTCATTAAATGTTGTCAAGAAGGAGATGTACGGTACACTGGTTGGCTACCTGATTTTTACTCGATTTTGGGTGTCAAACTGACATTACCTGCTCTCAGAAAGTATGTGTTTGCACCTGACATTGCTATTCAAACAATGGAAAATTTATTGTCGCAGCCAGCTGTTTTAGAAAAAAAACTTGTCTCAAGCCATTGTGAATCGAGCTTTGCTGGTATAATGACACCATGCAGATCAAATGCTGGAGCTTTGTTCATGTGTTCTCCCATGTAAAACAGGGTGGCAACTGTCATCATAATACAACTTATGTCTGACAGGTACTATCCTCACAAGTTTGTCGCCGTGGCAGGAGGTGGAATAATGGGTATTGATCTGAACAAGGAATTGTTCCCTAAGAGGGCCTATAGTTCATTCACATGTCAAGGACTATCATTATTCACATGTTTGATCCATTGGCTTGTTGGGCCTACTAGGGTGTTTGCTTTTTGTCAACCTTTATCATTCTTGATCCTCGTTTCCGAACAGATGTTTGCTCTAGAATGAGCATTGAAAACTGGATGTCTGATTTGACAATAATGATATGTACCTATTTTTCTAGTATCCTATTATCCCTCAAATATAATATTGATATAGCAATTATATATGGCTAGGAGTACTGACCAGGTCCACTTCCTTCCTTTTCAGTGTATATGTTGAAATGAATTAAACTGCTTCCCTCAACTTATTGTGTAAATATGAATACATTAAAGTACGAACCACACATTGTAATATAATGCGAATCTTGACATGTACGATATTCTGTAAATAAACATGGCTACAAACTGAACATGCTTTTACTGAGTGCCTTCTGAAACATGTGTGTGCTTGTGAAGATGACGAGGTAATGCTTATATACATACATCATAACATTACATGGTGGCAGCGGTCGATACCGGACTGACGCAAAACAGCTACACGATAACACGTGAGTACAGTATTCGGCTAATTTTCGTCATCGAGGTCAACCATGGCGGCGAAACAATATCGCAACGCACCGCAAATGAGATTCGCCGGTCAAGATGATAAGAGTGAAGCTTTCTTGTTATGGCGCCAACGCATAGATCTATATTCCAAGACCACTGGTCTGGAAGGACAAACCCTAACTCCATATATCCTAGAAGCATTGGACGATGAAGGTTTGAAAATTTACAACAGTTTTGCTACCGCCATGCCTGTTGAGTCAGCGACCGACCCCGTAGCCATATTGGACGAATTTGAAAAACGTCTGATAATAAAGCACACGAACTTTAGAGCGGCAAGATTAGAACTTCACCACCTGCGACAGAAACCTGATGAAAGTTTAGATGATTTTTCACTCGCATCAAGGAGAAAACAAGTGTATGTAAATTTAACAAAGAAGAAGAAAAAGAGCGAATTATCGAACAGATCCTTCTCAGCACACCAATGCCAGAGTTCCAGAAATGGATACTGAGCCAGAGTGATACACTAAATTTACAACAACTTCTGGATGAAGGCAGGAAACACGAGGCACAAGCACTAAACATTAAACAAATTCAGCAAGGTACAGTAACAGCCCAGGTGGATGCAGTAAAAAGCTATAAACCCAAAAAAAGCAAAGCAACTGGTTCGAAGCAACAAGAAAAACACAACACAAGCAGAGGTGCTATGTGTAAATGTTGTGGCCTAAACCACATACAAAACCACTGTCCAGCTAAAGACTCTACATGTCATTACTGCAGAAAGAGGGGCCACTGGATAAAATTATGTTTCAAGAGGAAACAAGACAGTGCTCAACACAAACTTTCACAGCAGAGAGTCATCAAAACAAACACACTTTATGATGACTGAGGACCTTGACTCCAGTGAAGAAAGTGATCCTTCCACTTTTGATACTGTGAAGATACTAACTTTCAGTAATGAACCAAAGAGAACGCAGGCTTTCTGCAAGGTACAATTCCGAATACCAGGAATTAAAATGCACAAAGAAAGAAATATTCGGTTCAAGATAGACACAGGTGCCCAAGGTAACACTCTACCCTTAAGAATATTCAGACAGATCATGCCTGACAAGGTGGATGAGCAAGGATTTCCCACAAGGGATGTAAAACGTAGGAGTGGCAGGACAAAGCTAAGAGCTTACAATGGAACAAGTATAGACTGTTTTGGAGCAGTAACACTTGAATGTTCATACAGAGGCTCAGAATGGACATCGTCAACATTTTACTTGGTAGATGTTGAAGGACCTGCAATTTTGGGTTTACCAATGTGCGAAAAGCTGAGTGTGGTAACTATTAACAACATTAAAGAGGATATAGGTTTTGCAGATGCTCTCAGCAGACTACCAAACCCCAACAAGATAACAGATCTTACCCCAAACATCAAAGTTGATTTTGTCAAGTTTAGCGATAATCGGCTTGAACACATCAGAGAAGACACAATGAGAGATCCTATCCTTAACTCTCTCAAAGAACTGATATACCATGGATGGCCAAGCTCTATCAGGGAAGTTCCAACACACATCCGTCCATACTACTCGATGAGGGACGAGTTAAGCATCGAAGATGGTCTGATCCTTAAAGGAGATCGCATTGTTGTACCAGAAACACAACGCGATATCATCCTTAAACAGCTCCATAATAGTCACCTTGGTATTGTGAAGACACAACTGAGAGCAAAGAAAGATGTTTACTGGCCACAGATAAACAAGGACATAGAAACACTATGTAAAAAACTGTTCAATTTGCCAAGAACATGCAAATAGGCAGTGCAGAGAACCTCTCATACCATCAGACATACCATTGAGCCCTTGGAGCATTATAGGAACTGATATTTTCTCAATCGACAATAATGACTATCTTATTATTGCTGATTACTACAGCAAATTTCCCATCATTGAGAAACTTCCACAACCCTCACCATCAGCTGTTATTGCAGACATTACAAAGAAGTATTGCAGCATGTTTGGCATCCCAGATGAAATTAGATCAGACAACGGTCCACATTTCTCAGGTCAAGCATACAGAAACTTCACTAAGGACTGGAAGATCAAACACACAACATCATCACCTAGATACCCTAAATCTAATGGTTTCATTGAGAGACAGATACAAACTATCAAGTCAATCATGAAGAAAACAAGAACAGAGGATGTACACCTAGCACTCTTGAGATGGAGAACAACACCGGTAGACAGTAAGATCGACAGTCCAGCAGAACTTATGTTTGATAGAAGAATTAAAGACCTCCTACCATCTAAGGTCCACTTCCGTCCACAACATAGAGACAGCACATATGATCAACTTCAGCATCGTCAGCAAGTTCAGAAATCCAACTATGACAAATGTGCTAAAGACTTACCACCATTATATCCTGGTCAGCATGTGACTACCTACAACCACAACAATGACACATGGTCAAAAGCAACAATCATTTCCAGAAACCCTGAACCCAGGAGCTATACTTTAAGACCAGACAGCAGCAGCAACCTCCTGAGGCGAAACAGAGTGGACATAAGAGAAATCCCACAGAATACAACAGAACAGAGAATTCCCATGCTTTCAACAGACAATGCAGTAACTCCAGACCTTGGTGCCCCACAAAACCAACAAGCGCCAAGGCCGAAATCACAACCAACTCAAGCTAAACCAGGGACTTCCGCAGAACCACCAGCACTTTACACCACTCGTTCTGGCCGTACAGTGACACCTCCCAGCCGATACAGACAGTGACATATATACTCACACTGAGCATTACACATACTTATCCTTTCTCACATGAAACATTTCGTTGGAAATGTTTGCACACATTTTTTTTTTTTCAAAAAAAGGGGGGATGTAATATGAATACATTAAAGTACGAACCACACATTGTAATATAATGCGAATCTTGACATGTACGACATTCTGTAAATAAACATGGCTACGAATTGAACATGCTTTTACTGAGTCCCTTCTGAAACGTGTGTGCTTGTGTAGATGACGAGGTAATGATTATATACATACATCATAACATTACAATCTGCTGACTCATGTAGCATCATTGCAAGCCTTGCCTTTCCAACTTTGTACTCTTCAACAACTGACTTGAAAGGAAGCAGAAGTTTTGACTTTTTGCAGTACAGTGCTGCATCTGACAGACCTGGTGGTACTCCTAGCCATTTCCTCATGAACTTGTTGACCTGCTCTATAGTTTCCACTGTATTTGTGCTTATTTCATATATAAGCAATGGCCACAGCAACTTAGGTATCAACATGAACTGGAGGCACCACAGTTTGAATTTTTCTAGGAGTCTGCTTTGGTCTATGATCTGTAGCTCTCAACCTGCCATTTCTATTGTCTGTTGCACTACCTTGCACTGCTTCAGGATATAGAGTTGGACTTAGGTTTAGAATACAAAGAGAGAAAACTACACAATAACGCTGACCTTATCCTGGTTTTGACCTGTTGTCAAAAGTAACAATGTTCGAAACGGTTGTGGCTGCAAGTTAAAAAAAACACCACAAATTTCCAAATGAACTTTTTAATTACTCACACAGCCCTCTTTATCTGTGATTCATTCTTTAAAGGTGTATTGACTTGGGCCACTAAATCGGTCATCATATCGATAATTACTTGGGCTAAATGGTATTGATGTCACCCTCATACTCTGTTCAACCTACTAAAATTGTGATTATTTCAGAGCTACAGTAATAAGCAT
The DNA here is from genome assembly GCA_024509875.1 of Oreohelix idahoensis. Classification (NCBI taxonomy): domain Eukaryota; kingdom Metazoa; phylum Mollusca; class Gastropoda; order Stylommatophora; family Oreohelicidae; genus Oreohelix; species Oreohelix idahoensis. Next base: position 366,377 of record JAMPIV010018906.1, read on the forward strand.
TGTATTCTGCAGATCCATGTGGCTTGTGACAACAGGATTTAAGTGACATAGTGAAAGCTACAGACTTCGTGAGAGAATCAAAGACTATTCTATTAAGAATGCCTGATATCTGCTGACACATCACTTTTCTCACAATCAGGGTGAAACTGAAAAGGAATATTTAATAGAAAGGTAATCTGTATCTCGTTCTTGATTGAATGAAATAGAGACAGAGGATTGGTATTCTAGTCACAATTCTATCCCTTCCCTCATTGATTTAATTGTTATTTCACTTACAATTTTTCTTCAGCTCAAGCCCCCAGGTAAAAGAATAAAAAATTTATCTTATCAAACTTATTACCACGTTGAAGACAACAACCATACATCTGACAAGTTACAAAGTAAAGCAGACATGGTTGGTTTAGTTATTCAAATACAAAATAGAATTTTCAAACGGAAAGAAAACAAATAGAATCCCCTTATACAGAATGACAGTACACTGGTATTATTGCACATTTAGTTTTACATTAGGCAACTGTCATCACTTGGTTTCAAAGTTTTTGAAGTTGTATGTTTTGCTTCTCAGTAGATGTTGTTTGTTACTCATTTTTTGAGAGATTTGTTGGTCTTCTGGGGTTTGTGTTGGTGTTTTTTGACAATGGGTTGCCTTGGCTGTGGTCTGTCCTCTCACTTATGTACTATAGTGCAAACTCAGGATCTCTGTTCAACACAGTCTCGTTTCTCAGCACATTTGGTTGGTACTGCATAAGGACTTTCTAGTCTTCACCATTAAGACTGAAATAAATACACATATTGGAAGCTTCGTAAGTTTCATGCTGAGGTAAACTTCATCTTCCATACCTTTCCTATTTTCTGACCATCAGATAATTATGCTTACCTGGAAAAAGAAGGTGCAGTTGTGTCTATGACGCAACTCAAGTGTATATATATATATATATACACACATACATACATACACACACACACACACACCAGACACACACCAGACACACCATACACACCAACCATACCATACACACCATACCATACCATACACACCATACCATACACACCATACCATACACACCATACAGACGTACCATAATAACCATACATACACACCATACATACGTACCATACATACGTACCATACATACGTACATACATACCATACATACCATACATACATACATACCATACATACATACCATACATACATACCATACATACATAACATACATACATAACATACATACATAACATACATATATATATATATATATATATATATATATATATATATATATATATATATATATATATATATATATATATATATATTATATATATATATATATATATATATATATATATATATATATATATATATATATATATATATATATATATATATATATATATAAATTTGCTCTTTACATATTGTTACAAACCTCATGTGTATTTTTAAAATACAAGGTCAAATTGAAATACAGATAACATGGGCATATACATTCACATACACTTATTTCTGCCAAAAGTCTGCTTTTGTTAACACAATAATGAACATGACTATGTTTTATATACATTCATATTTAAATAATGCCAAGTTAGGACATGTTGTGGGATTTTCCCTTCGCTGTACTGTCAAATATTCCCCCCTTAATTTAAAGGTATTAGCAGTAGAAAATAAGCATCAAAGACTATCAAAAAGAGTTATGGCCCTCAACCTGACAATATGGCAAGGCCTCAATACCTAGCCCCTGCAGACCCAAGTAGAACAGTCCTGTCAACGATAGTTTTGCAATGTCTGCAGAATGGGAGAAGATATTCTACCATGACAAAGTGTAGATTTGACATCAGTGTGGTAACAATTAATATACCTGTTGCGCAAGGTTTTTATGAATGTAGTTGTCAGTATAAGTACTGATAGAACAGAAAAAGATTTCTGTCTGACAAGAATGTAGTCCCAGTGTCAGAGAAGAGCACTGGTATCTCAAGATAGTCACGGCTGTAAAGGTCTCTACTTCAGATAGTGATTAGATACAAGTTAGAGCTTAAAGTGCCACCTTCGCTATGTAACTAACCTATGATAATTAACAAATTCAGTAAAACTCAAAATTCAACAATATAAAATTAATAAGTCAGAGGATTACAATCACTGAATCATTTATTATGTATGTCTATCTTTTGTTTCTTCTTGTGTAATTATGAATGATGAAAAATTTATGAAATTGGATGAAATAAAGATCAAGTACACAATTTTTTCAAATGTTGAATTGTAATTAATAATTAACAAACATCCTTGCTGGAATCTTCAAAATAACACAAAATGTTCATTCAAATGTTCTTTTATATCTAACCGTCTCTTGTCTTGACTAAATATTTATTTTCAGAACTGTTTTCTCATCACTACACACCAGTCACTTTGATTTGACCTCTCATAATAGTTGCAAGACCCTGGTAACACAGAATACTTAACATTAAAGTTCTGTGACTGTCCTCTATGAGTATACACAGCAGTATCAGTTGTAGGTCTTGCACTAGACCACCAAGCACTGATAGGGCTCAAGGAGACCTGTTTTACTAGGGCATACGAACCTTTAATGGGATAGGGCATGGTTGAATGCATTTCCTGCATTAGGTGGGTGCGATAGGGTAATGGAGCAACTAAATGCCTCTTGTTCCTCACCCGTCTATTCACCAAACCTTTCTCCCTGTAAGATGCTTCCTAAGGAGTATGGGAGTAATTGTCATACAACTTAGAAAAGCCGGGCTTTAGGGTTTTGTCATCCCATTGTGCCTTCTTCAGCTCTAAAATATTCAGGCTGTTTAGAGATGACAACTCTGGAGCTGCTGGGGTATGTCCTGGGTTCTCTCTTGTGTCAACCTGGGTTTCTGTGAAGGATCCCCGAGGAAGACAAATTTCCTCCCTAAAAAGAGAGGGTAGATTAAACTGTCTAAAACTGTGGCATTGATTTTTCCCCATACATATCAGGGTGAGACATTAATTTCTGCAATCAGAAGAAGCATTGGCTTTATGCTCTCCTGGGGCCCCTGTATTTCCAGTGTCCCCAGTGTACTGGTGGGCCTTCGTCAAAGATGAGGAAACTAGAGCCGAGTATTCTAAACTCGAATCATATAAGTACTGTATGGTTTGGTTACCAACGGTTACTTGCTCAGTAATAGAGGGATGACTGGGGTTCTGTTCATATGCCTGGAGGTCATGGTTCCCTGTTGGCCACCTGACAAGCATGTGACATTATGAGGGCCTATTTTCAGCCTCTTACAATCTGATGTATAATGTGTATCGGTTTTGCACGATTTTCAATATCATCTTCCAGTTTCCTGGGCTGAATTGCTCTGTGTCTGCCTATGGTGATCCTCTGTTTGTTGTTGTTGGGCTTCTTTGTATGGTGTGTTGTTCATACTTTTGGAGTTATTATCTGGGTGATCCTTTTGTCTGTTGTGAATATCATGTGGGCGCCTCTTAGATGGGTTCACTTCTGACTGGGCGCTCTGGTACTGATCTGCAAACATTACCACTTGCTCAAGAGTTTTGGCCCCATTGCTTCACCAGGAACCATCTCATGTCAGGGGTGAGCGAGTCCTTGAACTGCTCCACGTTAATCGTCTCCAGCAACCCTTCGTATGATTCGTCAAAGATGCTGAGGGACCCCCACTTCTCCAGGTAAGTTTCTAACCTGGTAGAAAATTGTATAAAAGATTCATCTTTCTGCTTCTTAGCCTTACGGAATTTACTATGTAAAGTCTCTGTGTTAAGCTGAAAAAGCTGAAGCAAAGCCTTCTTCAGTATGTCGTAATTGTTCTGTTCTTCCGTGGGTATTTTGAGAAACACATAAGCCAATCCCCTCAGACTGTGTGATAGCTTCTTGTTGTATATCTACCTCTCCAAGCCATATGTAGCTGTTAAGGATTCAAACCTAGAGAGATAGATGTCTATTTCCTCTGAAGCTTCAGAGTAAACATCTAATTGGAAGGAGACTGCTATAGGTGCTACTGTGAGAGAGATGTTCCCCCATCGCTACCTTGAGAACTGCCAGACCCGCCATTGTTAAAACCAGAATCGACTCTTCTCCCTTCGATCTCCAATTCCTTCAATTTAATGGTGTGGGCTGTGTGGGCCTGTTCCTTTGCGAATGTCCTTTCCCTTTCTCTTTCAGGTTTTTTTTTTCTCTGTCTTCTGCTTCATGTGTCTGTTGCTTTTCAGTCTTCTGCTCTTCAAAAGCCTTTTGCTCCCTTCAGCTTGGGCCTTTTTGTGCTCTCTGGACAATTTTCTTTCCTGGCGTTCCGCGGCTTTCTTTTCTCTTTTAGCTGCTTTCTCTGCTTTCTCCTGTTTGGCTTTAACCGAACTAAGCACAATATCTGTGCAAATAAGGTCACTGAATTTGTCATGTCTCTAGTCAAGATTAAATATGCAGCACATTCCAAGTAGGATCAGGGAGTAAGTGCAAAGCTGGTCCCATGTCTCTAAGACCTGCATATGATGATGTCAAGCTTGACGTCACTCCACTTCTACCCTCACTTTGTTCCAGAGATTAGTAGCCTCAGCTGGTACCACCAACTAGTATGGTAAAAGAATAGAAACAAAACACTCTCCTGAGTATTGCATTTCCAGACACATAGTTATGTGTCCCATTCTTCCTATTCCACCATCCCATCTACCTCAGTCTTTACCCTCGATGAGAATTAAGCTTAATCCCTCGAGAGAAAACTTTCTTTACATTTCAATTGAATAGCTTTTAAATTTACTTTACATTCAAGTGAAAAGGTTATAGTATAGATATAATATGTTTACATTTACATCTACACTGGTTGGAAAGCTTGAAAACTTTCATTATTTTGAAAATGAATATGTTTGCATAGACATTTACACTGGTTTGATAATTTAAACATTATAATTAGAATGTAAATCATTTCTTTCATCTTTCCCTCCCTGCTCCATGTAGAGCTTGGGACTGCCTATGCTTTTTAGTTCTCTTTCAGAAACTAGCAATAAAGCAGTCACCAGTCTATGCAGTGGTGGTTCATGAAATCAACATTCCGTATGCTGAGGTTGACAGCCTTAAATGACTTGGACATCCAGTAGCAATTTTCACTTATAAATATTCAAATGGCAACATATACATATTAGTTCACATGTTAGTAATGAACAATATAGAATGTAAAATGCACAACTTATGGCAATCTTGGCTCACAGACTGTTTTGCTCAGAGAAAGAAAGGCACTTGATTAGACATCTTCCACGTGTTTTGGGGGTCGTTATTTTAACAATAAGTTCCCACTGACTCCATGTTTTAGATTCCTCAGATTCCTGTTGTGCTTGTTAAAATGGTAGAGTTTATTCTGGGCTCTGAAGTCCTCAAAATTGCTCAAACAATGGTAGGGGCCGATATAAGAATCTTGATTCTAGTCTTTACTCTGGCAAGGTCTGATTGTCATCTTGGCAAGCAATTCTCACAGTGTTTTAAAACTGCAAAAGATCAGGTTAAATTGCTTGTCTTCCTCCGCATTTGTTTGTTATGATGATAAGCATGGCTGCAATCATTTCAAACATGCGTGTTTAGGTGGTGTAATTTCAAAATATTTCTGCCTGAAACTCTGTGCTTTATGCAAAAGGTCACCTCTCCCATTATGGTAATAAAACATCCAGTGGCCTTCTCTGCAATGTTTACAAATACAAGATCTTACTTTTATCTCAAGTAATATGTTCGTAATAAGTGATACAGGTAACGATTATCTAATTCCTGTGCCCTGACAAATAAGTTTTATCCCCATAGTGGCTATCAAACTGTGTGCATATTACCATCTTGTCAAAGAACGCACTTTGGCCTTATCAGTGATTAAGCGAATGCTCTGGGTGATTTTATTGTTAATCTGTAAGTCTGATGTCGGCCACACCCAACATTAACCAACATTGATGTCGGTTAATATTATCTCATCTGGTCCTTCCCCACCAGGGAGGAATGGGTAACCAAACAGACATGACGACTTATCACTGAGAGGAGTGTGAGAATGTTTGAAAATACAAAATATCTGCTACACAGCATATAAAGAAAAGGTGGCGACCCGAAAATTTTAAGCAATCAGTACTCACAACTAAATGTAACTGATTACTGCCGTAGTGGAGAAGAGGTCGCCCCAATACATCCTATGACACCCCTAATGTGATCCTGATACAATTCAATTAAAATAAGCTGCAATAAAGCAATTAATTATTCATAAATTGACGCACCCTCTTAGGATAGATGTAAAGTACAGAATAGACTCGATTTGGTGATATAGTGCTGCACGGCAAACAGATGGTACAGGTTTTAGCCCCAGCAAACGTCTCTGTCTTCTGCTGTGTGTGTAAATATGAATAGTCCGCTGTTAGCCTTTATATAGGAGAGGTGCGGGCATATCAGAGAGCAATACAATGCTTCTGTTTCAGACTGTGTATTTTTTCAGGTTCCAGCGAGATTGTGTTAGCTGGGTCCAGAATTCTTCTTCGTGCTCCTCAACCATGTTAACCATAACTTTTATCTATATCTCCTTTCATTTTACATAACTTCTACTTTCTTTCTATATGAAGTTTTCGATATTGGTTCATAATTGGTTTCGATTTCTATCAAGTTTTGAAAGACGATCGACACAACAATTTTCAAGGGTCTGCGCCTTTACCTTCAATTTTCTGGAAAAATACTGCACAATGCAAATATCCCTTGAAATGAGTTAAACTGGTTTTATCCTCTAAAAACGAAATCACTGTCATTACTTTCTGTCATTCCAATCACCTGTACGACACGTGAATCCATTTTAAACGACCACACTGTCCTGTCTTCTGCAGAACGCCGTTATAAAACCGGTTTGTTCTCCAGTGAGCTTCGCGGTATTTGTTTGGCTACCACTATGTCCCTTCTTTCTATCATAACAAGGCATTGTGTTTACATCACGCGACAATATAAACATCATCATTTAAGTACTTATTTAGGTTCACTCTAACTAATAAATAGCATAGTGTAGAGGTGTGTGTAGATGTGGCTAAATTATGTGCGCTGTTAGAGGCAAACAGCATAGTCGGGCTTACAGGTGGCCGACATGGTGTGTGGGTGTATAGACAAGTCAATGGACGTGAATGCGTGTAGTCCTAATATATAACAATGATGATCACACACACCAAAAGTACATATAATATTCAGGAAATGTTGAAACTGCTGTGGTACAGTTGTTTACGATTTATTACTTCACAGTAACAAGGACATCACTGATACACTGTCAATAGGACACGGTTTAAGCACATCATGTAAATCACAATAGTTCAATACATCCAAGAGATTAATGACTCTTCTAAGCAAACTTCAGGCATCGCAGTGCTAATAATATCTCAATGGCTCCTCTAAGCAAACTGCAGGTATCGCAGTATAATAATATCTCAATGGCTCCTCTAAGCAAACTGCAGGTATCGCAGTATAATAATATCTCAATGGCTCATCTAAGCAAACTGCAGGTATTGCAGTGCTAATAATATCTCAATGGCTCCTCTAAGCAAACTGCAGGTATCGCAGTGCTAATAATATCTCAATGGCTCCTCTAAGCAAACTGCAGGTATCGCAGTATAATAATATCTCAATGGCTCCTCTAAGCAAACTGCAGGTATCACAGTGCTAATAATATCTCAATGGCTTCTCTAAGCAAACTGCAGGTATTGCAGTATAATAATACCTCAATGGCTCCTCTAAGCAAACTGCAGGTATTGCAGTGCTAATAATATCTCAATGGCTCCTCTAAGCAAACTGCAGGTATCGCAGTGCTAATAATATCTCAATGGCTCCTCTAAGCAAACTGCAGGCATCGCAGTATAATAATATAAATGTTCTCTTTACCTTCTTTGATAACAATAGGAATACGCCGATATAAGTCCCTAGCATCAAATAATATAAATGTTCTATTTACCTTCTCTGATAACATCAGGAATAAGCCACATAAATATAAGCCATCAATCCTCGGCTTTAGAAATATATATCAGGGGGAACCTCCAACATTTTAATCTCACAAAACTATCTTCCCCATACACACAGTCAGAAAAACATGGCGGAACTCCTTCCCGGCCAAAACCCAGGGACGACTGTCACGGGATTTGCCGTAACTCAGTCCCGCTCAAGAATCACGCATGCGCGGATGTCGTGGAATATTCTAATCCACATATATAAATTATTAGGTAAATATGAAGCCTAACAAATAAAATTAATAAAGAAAAGAGCAATGGTAAAATAACAGTGCTGTCACAAAGAATGTACTCGAAATCCCCCTTGTTTTCTGCTTCGTCTGCAAATTGTAACGCTTTCACGTTGATAGTAAAAGCTTACTGTATTATACCCGCTTTCTTCAATGAAACGTGTGCTGTATTTCTTGGAAAAACATTGAGAGGCAGACTGCGTAATGACCTAAATTAATCCTAACATTAATTATACTGCGTTACCAAAACGAACGAATAGATGGACTCAAATAGAAAGAGAGAGGGGCGAATAAAATCAGAAACGCATGCAAAATTAAACACGTGTCTCGCTATTAATGCCACCCCCAACAAGCGTAACGCGATACACAATTACTACTATCACGCGTGATTAGGCTACATGTACTAACTTTTTCGGACGAACAGTGATAAAATACACTACCCTTCCCAGAGTTAGGTTTTAAAATCATAAAAAACGCTTATTAGGAAAGATAACAATAGATGGGTTTACGTTTGAAAACATTACAGTACCCAGACAGCACATCTTCGAAACAGGAGGTAGAAGAAATTGCATATTTTGAACGCAGCCACGTAGCTCTTTTAAATTTGGATATTTGGGTTCCTTAGGGCTTGCTGACAAAGAATATGTAAAACGTTACGCAAATAGTCCAGGAATTAATAAATTATAACCAAAATAAAATAGTGGGGATGCCTGACAACATGAAATCATTTCTGCTCATAAAATTTTTTTATAACGTGTTTGAAAAAACCTTACGTTACAGAAATAGCCTACCATGTAAACTCCAAATTGATTGGAGCGCAACAAATGAAAGACTAACCACGATTGGTCGGGCTATAAATACTATCTATCGTTGTTAGGGGAGACGTGGAAAGGTAACATTTTTTTCAAACACTTGTCGAAACGTGGCTCGATTGGCCAGACTCGCTGATATAATCACTTAGGAGCGTTAGTTCGAAACCACTTGTTTAAATAAGCTTGATAAAGCAACAGTGCGTTGAAGCCAGCTCATATTTTTGCTAAATAAAAGCCTGGAACATAAGCAGATGGGAATTTGTGCCAGTAAATGTGCCAGAATTCATTGCTAATCAACGTATCTGTGTTTATTCTATGAATTGTGGTAAGCTTGAACCATTCAGTATCTTTTAATGAAAATTGAATGTAAATTGTTAATTTATGCCTGTATATATATGTGTAGTTCAGTGGCAAACAGGAGATAAAGCCTATAATGCTCCAAGGAAAGTAAAACGGCATGGAATGGCCAAATAGTACACTGACACCTGGATGATTGACTAGAAAGAAATAATGCTGGAATGGCAGAGGCGTGGTAACCATTAAGGAGGTTAATACTGGAATAAAGTATTTCACATGAAGCTGACAGTTGGCCTAACGCTCTGAACTCAATGTTTGTGATGTATTGTGCTCAGTGTAAAAAAGAGAGTATAAATTAGTTATGAAGTAGAAGGTACATCCTTCTTGTTTTCAGGGACCGTGGTCTTGATGGTACTGAGCAGCACCTGGTCAGAGCTTTGCTGAATCCAGAGTCGGACAGCATACTCCTTGGTCTTTTTAGCTATCAGTGAGGTGTCTCCAGAGCCCAGGGGAGAATTCGAGCAGAGGAGTCCTTTCCTGCCGCCATCACGCAAGATAAGCTGATTTGGCCAGCTGAGCTCAACATTATGTCCCCCTCATCTTGAAATGACTTTGTAAAAATAACATTCAGAGGGGAATTTAATTGTCTTAATATCAGGAACTGAGAACATCTCCAATACTAGTCCCAAAAGACAAACTATTGAAGTCATGATGACAAATACCAACAGAGCTTGAACAAAACAAAACCAGTATTACCTCATATTACTACTACACAACTGACACACATAGGATATTTTTAATAATATATGTCACTACAATATTCATATTGATAAAGTCTGTACATATACTTGTAATTAAAATTGATTGTGATTCCTGGTTCCTTTGTATTTGAATCAGGACACATATACCTTTATGACAACAATGAATACATATTGTTATTTGAAAAGTTATCAGTGACTCCTTAAGATATTCTCATAGAGTGTTATATGTATGTGAGTGTCACAGTGTTGTCAAGAGTAGTGGATTAAATTTAATTGTTTATCTGTCTGTTGTTGTGACTTACACTTCATCATACACATACCCTAGACACATAACGTAGTCATCACACTATTCCAGAATAATTCTGACTGAGATATATAGATATGTGGTAGCAAGTAAGGTTATCTATAATACACTACTCTTAATAGATATAGATACCTTCACAGCTGATCTCAGTCAGTACACTAAGTCCCCTATAAATATTTATAACATCCCACTTCACCACAGCGGATAACCGCGAGAAGTGAGTTGCGCTCATACGAGAACCTTCTGGAAAGATCTCGAACGATATTCGAGAAAAAATCTCGATCAAATAATTTTTAACGCGCAAATAATAAATCAAGGGAGATAACAACAAAATCTGACCTGACATGCAAAAATATTAATGTTTAAATCCCCTTGCTTAAAAAACTGACTTTAACACATAGCTATTTTGATCACTACTTAGTTGTTTAATGTATCACTCATGCTGTCTGGGTTAGATATTTACATATAGGTAAAATCCTGCATTTAGAAGGTGGGGGCTCTTTCTTTATTGAGATATGAGGACAGCAGCTAAATTCGTAGGGAAATCGAACACTTTTCATAATTTTTTTGAAAACAATCTGATGGAAAGCATTCACCTTCTCTTCTTCTTGCCCTTATCTCCAATAAGTTTCTTTCATTCTTAACGAGCCAATTTCTGGAGTCCTTATGGTCACCCCTTTAATACCATAGCAGTGCGACCAAGGTGCCACACCTAGTATATCATAAACGACTCGTGAATTGCAAACTACTGTTGTAATTTCAAGATGTACGACAAACGACCAACGGGTATCGGGTCATTATGACACAGGTTTGGCCTATGATGAGGTCGCTTGTGCAACTCTTATTGGCCCAGAACAAATCACCACTGAGACAGTGGATATCCAGCAGCCAACAAAGAGAGTAGTAAACATGACATTGCCCATAGCGAAGATCAGAGTCTAGACCAGGTCAGGCTCCAAAAAATTGGACGAGGAAACTCCAATAAATATTCATCCAGCAGAGATGAAGAAGACCCAGTACAAAGGCTGCTCATTGAATCGTTTCTGTGGCAAGCTGTCAATAGCTGATAAACCCCTTGGAGAAGGCGAGATTTTTTAAATGGACTCTGTACAGGAAGCTGACAGGGAACCAAAAGGACATGGACAACTGTACATACAAGGACAGTCATAGAATGGATCATACCAGTCCTTCGATTGGTCATCTTGTGAGTTTCCTTATAAGTCAAATGATAGCCTCTCATTTCTTCTGACCAGGGATTATCGACGAGATTATATGGTATATAAATTCCTGCACAGAATGCCAGAAGGTAGGCCTCGGGAATGAACGTAAGCAATATCTCGACAGGTCTACAACTAATACAGCGCCCATTTTGACTCTCGTTACCGCAACGAGTGGGGAAAAGAGACACCCCATGTCGGCTGGATATCATTCGGAACCCCATGAGTTGTTTGACACTAGTAAACGCTTTATCTCAGCCCAACAGCGGCCGGCCAAGAAGTTGCGGAGAAAACGCGCAGACACTTATATTGGAAAACCGGGTTGCACCATGCAAATTTGACAAAAGATGAAGGTTACAAACTTGGGATTTGAATAGCAACTAGAAATACATGCAATTATGGCAGTGGGAAATCAATATCTTTGGTAACTAATTAAGACATCATGATTTTGTCGGAAAATTAGCACAGCAGCAATGAAATCCCACGAAAGTTACAACCGAAAATGTAAAGGCCTACGCATACCTCTGAGAAACCAAGGGTTAGACCCAAGATTAGGTATATAAGCCCGCTTAGATTTTATTCTGGACTCTCAAAATGTCATAGATGAACAGACGTGCACCATGCTTAAGTGATAAGCTCAGATCTATAATACTGTGTCCGAATGGTATGTTAAACTCAGTACATATTAAGCAGATCAGTCCTTATATAATTGGCACAACAACCAAAATAAATATACGTCTACATGTGCTCTGCAACCTTTTTTAATTCGCCTCACACAAAGTACCCTTTAAAATTCCACGACACACTATTACGTCTAACACTGAGTATTTAAGCTAGGCATTATAGTAAATATTTGTATTCTTGCTGTGATGAATTGGTTGATGATGATTAGTAACGAGCCACTGGCGCCTTCAGGCATGTAGGGCTCGCGATCCTTGGTTGGTAGCTTATCTAAGAAAAGGAACACTGAATTCACACCGCCGTTGCCTTGCGGGAATACCATTTATGGAATAGTCTTCAGGGAGTAAACCCCAAGGATAAATCCGGAGTTGGAGTCCCTAAGGCAGTCTAATGTTGATTCGACATTATTCTGGCTACTTCTGCGACGTGGCTGGTACCAAACTGTATCAGCTACTGCCATTCCTTTGGACCTACTGGCTGCGTGGAGAGGGGGGAACCTGCTGCATGGGCAACAGCTTGATCTCCATATAATTGTGCCTAAGCTCACTCCAGCTTCACCCTATAAGTGTTGGAAATACACGGGAAGTAGCAGTTACCGGTTATAAGCATTTTGCCTATTTGGCGTGGGGCATGGCACCAGGGGCTACTTCCAACAGTGGGAGAGCTTCTAGGATGTCACTGGACAGCTACCGCCCGCTTCAAGCTGGGCAACCCCCAGTCATTTCGGTGTTGTCCCGCCACTGTCTGCTTTCCCCATCGGGTGCATGGAGATTAGGGTCAAACCAGAACTGTGGACAGAAAATTTTGCACCAAGCAACTATCGTAATAGAAATAGGGAAACTCTCAGATTAGGATGCTGGAATGTCCGGACTATGTTGACTGCACTATCCAAAAACCTACAGGACATAAATAATGTCAGGAAGATAGCCGTAATTTAATTCGCTGTCTTTATCTCATAATGTATTTAAATATACATATACACTTTAAAGAGAACAGCGCTCTAACCACTAATTCGGACGCTCAGAGAGTAGGTAGTAAACTAAAACTCTCATCTTTTTTATGTTTCACTAAATGCATTTATAATTCCGAGCAAGTTTATTTCTTTAGTGAGCTTTTTCGTGTTCCATTAATAAGACACTTAAACCATTCAGACATTCCTGACTCATCGTAATCCTTAACTGATTTAAAAAAAAAATTAGATTTAGTTTCTATAATAATCTCTCAGCAGTTGCAAATGGGACGTGCTATAGACCATGTTTTTCCCATCTTCGGTGACCTGAGGAAAATGCACAGTTCATATACTGCGCATGAATTATAGAATTTACCCAGCCATCTCCACTTTTGTATCCATCTAACCTGCTAGTTGAAAATGTGGTATTTTTCGTTTTGCAAAAAGCCAGCATGGACCGGAATATGTGCAGTCAAGCATTTCTAAACAATAGCCTACTTTGTGAAATCCTCACTCCAGGTTTATTTCGTGTTTCATAAAAATAACATTAGAAGCCAGAATCTGTTTCTTTGTCAGCGGTAAAGGATCCATTTGATAAAATCAATCTTTTATTTTCTGCCATTAAAACATCCTTAAAGTTACTTTTGTCAGTATCGTTCTTGTTACCTTTATAAGTCTAGATGTGAGTTATGCAGAAAATTCCATGAGGATAGTTATAATAACATACACTGTCGAATGCTATTGCCTTAGCAATTTAGAGGCTAATATACATTCACGTTGATTGGAAGTTTTTTTTTCGGAAACGCCAGATGTGAGCGTGGGCAGGAAAACTGCAACATACCGTAGACCATTTTAGACATACTCGTACAACAATGCATTCCAGAATCGTCATAAATAAACTAATCGGACTAAAGTTGTAGCGAGATTTGGTACCACTTGCTTTGTTTGTGAAAAAATGTGTAACGCCACACACACACACACACACACACACACACACACACACTCACTCACACTCACACTCACACACACACTCACACAGCGCAGGGATAACACGCGACAGATCTTGCTTTGAAGTTTGAAGAAGGCGGAAATATGTGAATTATGTTTAGCCGGACGGTATTGAAGAAGGTAGGAAATAGCGAATATAGGAATGGCCGACTTTAAAAGTTTGCATTTACTGGAAAGAAAATTTAAAGCTACAAGAGAACGCCTGGTTGGAATACATTTAAATAATAATAATAATTCACCAAAGGAGATAGACTATAAGTGATATCCAAAAGGATATTATTCAAATATAAATAGTTTTAAAAATAATTAACATTTTTCATCGTCATCACATCTGCTAAAAGTTAGCTAATAACACTGGTATACACACATTTTGGTGCCTTAAATTTTATAGCTGTTCTTGGGTAATTTTGGGTTGCTGATTCAAAAAATGTAATCAGATTTTTTTCTATCAGCTCTAGTTTTTGAGATAACTAAGAATGACCATATTAGTAGGGCAATTGTTATGACAATCCTAGAGTTAGGTGCTATCAGTGGCATTTTGACTTTAGTCTGCATTCATATTATATGTTATTCTTCTTCTTTCTTCTTTGATCCTTAGCCGCCGACCGTCAAAGCAGTCAGTGGCCATCACGCCTAGTGGCGTCTTGTAGGGCAACAACAAATTGATTTCACTTTGCTCGGTCGGTGGCCATCCTTCGTACAGTGCCCCAACTCTGGTTCATTCTTTGCATCTCAGCCTCCACAGTCCTCCGCCAAGTTGTTTTTGGTCGGCCTCTCTTTCGTTTTCCTTCAGGGGTCCAAAGCATAGCTGTTCTTGTGATGGCATCGGGATCTTTTCTGAGGACATGGCCAACCCAGCTCCAGCGTCTGCCAGCTATGATGGTGTGCATGTCCTCTTGCTTGCTACGAGTAAGCAGATCTTGGTTTGTGTGTATGTAATTACTGTGCATATATTACCAAAAATGTAATAAAACTTTATCACTAGCACTTGTTTAGTCAACACGCAAAAAGGATCTTTTCGAGGACTTCCTGGAATGTGATATGCCTGGACCGTCACGCTTAAGGGTTCAACATTAATCTGCCATCATGTGGGCATCCCAAAGTCCCTGGTATCTCTCTTCCATTGTTTTTATATCTTGGTGAAATCTTTCACTTTGCTCCTCACTAAAGTCGCCAAGATTCTCCGGAAATAAATGTAAATGGTTATGGAGGTAGTGCAATTTTATGCTCATGTTGCATCCAAGTTCACAAAAACTCGACAGCATGTTTCCAACTAATTGAGAATAATTGTCTGCTTTGAAGTTACCCAGAAAGTTTTGCACAACTAAAACAAATGATGACCAGGCTGTGGACTCTGTTTTGTTCATGGAATCAATAAAATTTGGATCGTTTATTAACTTTCTAATTTGAGGTCCATCAAAAATTCCAGCTTTAAGTTTGTCTATGCTCAATTCTGGAAACTTTCTGCATAAGTAATTAAAACAGGTACCATCTTTGTTCAGTGCCTTAACAAATTGCTTCATCAAGCCAAGCTTTATATGTAATGGTGGCAGTAGAACTCTTTTTTGATCAATGAGAGGCTTATTGACAATATTTTTTTCTCCAACTTTAAGTTCATCCTTCAACGGCCACTGTTTCTTTGACCAGTGCATATCTTTTGCCCTGCTACCCCAAAAACATATAAAGCATGGATATTTAGTGAATCCCGTTTGCTGGCCAAGCAAGACGTTCATCATTTTAAGATCTACACAAACCATCCAGTTATGTTCTAAATACTTCAATTTTTCCAGAACTGTGCTTATTGTAGCATACTCCTCCTTCATTGTAGTAGAATGAGCAATTGGAATTGAGCAATACTTGTTACCATTGTGTAAGAGAACACCCTTCAAACTTCTTTTAGAGCTGTCAATGAAAAGTCGCCACTCATCTGGTGTATAACTTACACCCATTTTGTTAACAAGACCTCCTACATTAGTACAAAACACAAGGTTGTTTTCTTTAGAAAAGAATGGAATAAAACCTTGCTCTCTGCTGCGATAAAATGTAACCTTTGTTTCAGCAGTCAGTAATTGTTTTTCTTTCAATCTTGAAGCCAAAAGTTCTGAAGATTCCTTGGAGAGATATAGATCTCGGATTAGATCATTTAGTTCAAGCTGGTCGAATCGTTAAACATCTGAAAAATCATCTTCGAAATCACTATCACTGTCACTTGTCGTTCCACATGCCACTGCTGTCTCATCTTCTAGCAGGGAATCCGAAATCTGACTGAAAGTTGGAATTGGTATGTCATCTTCGTGTGGAACAGGTCGCCTAGCAGAATCTAAATCTGGATATTTCCACTTTTTGTGATTTTTTTTCCATTAATTCCCTTAATATTCACAACACAGAAATAACAGTCATCATAGTGGTTCTTGGGCTCTCTCCAAACCATTGGAATTTTAAATTTTAAACATTTTCTTTTCCCACAAGTCCACTGTCGCAGGTGTTCAACACATGTTTTGCAAACAATATGAGGAGCCCAAGACTTGTCCTGGTCACCTAGTTTTACTTTAAAGTAAGCAAAGTATGCCTTTTTCACAAAAACAGTAATATGCTTCCTATGTTCTTCTTTGAAAGTGTACTCTCCACAAATATAACAAAATAAATGCGGTGAAAGAAAACATGCTCTTCTTAAAGATGATGCCATTCTCTGTTAGAAGTGTAATAAAATAAGTATCATACTAACATGCATGCAGTGGCTTAAAATCTAAAAAAGGCAATTCTGGGAAGATTCTTGGAAAACAAACTGAGAGTAAACAAGCAGTTTTCTTTTGTAAAGGACTAGACAGACAGCAATAGTTTTTTTTACATAGCCTTATATAGAAAATATTGTAATAATACAGGGTGACCCAAAAAAAAAAAAACGGGCCCGCGCGCGCACAAATAGTGCGCCCGCGGGCCCGTTTTTTTGGGGGGTCACCATGTATTAATGAAATACAAAAATGTCTGTATCTCAAACACTAGAGCTGCTACAGACAAGTAAATGTGACATTTGAATTGAACAGGCCTCATTTATGTACAATCAAGAGTAAAATGTTTGGCACCAAAAATTTTTTTTTGGTAGGGCTGTGTAATCTTTAAAAATTTATTATAACTACATGCCTAAACGGATTTTGATAAAACTTAGATATAATGAAAGCCTCATATGGGGAAAATGAAAGGATACATAGGAAGGAAGGAAAGAGATAAGGGTGTAGTGAAAAGAAGAGAAAACAAGTACAGAAAAAGCACAGATCGCCTCAAACCAGGAGATAAAATAAAAATCTCTTCAAGAGGTGCTTTCTCGTACGGGAGAGATGCCCAAATATAAGGACAGAGCGGTGCGTTGAAAATCACACACACCAAATCCAGAAGCCAGAGTGAGAAACTGGAAGACAGCATCTGCAAGAAAAGTTCTTTTTTCACGCTGCATGCTGGGCAGATTAAAGTCAACAAATACAGTCTCAACGTGAGCTTATTAATCCTAAGAGGGTTGTATGATCGAGTTTTATGATCATTCCTGACCGAATTTAACTAAAAACTTGAGGACCGTTGATCCTGCTAACTGAAGCCTAGAGGTCAACCAATCTTCTACACCTTAGTCCCCCGTAGTTATAGGGCGGGCTGAAGGACAGTCTATTGATTCAAGTGTGTCTCAGGAACCTCGAACAAATACCAGATGAGTTTATGTGTTATTCAATCCAACAAATCCTGTGAGCCGTTTCTAAAGCGATGGTCGATGATGATAACATCTAGAAACTAGATAGCAAGATATATAAAAATATATACTGTGACAGACTGTTCTAATTGCATTGGAAGATTCATCAAAGATTTTTTTCTATTATTTATTTTAATTTGTAACTATAAATAATCATACATTTTACCATCTTCCAACACCCATTTCTCATTACAAGAATATATAGATGTACATAATAAATTATGAAATTGTACTCATTTGACTTGGCAAATTTTTAACTGTTAAATTTTGAGTTACTTTTTCTAATTTATTTATATTATCACATAGGGTTACTATAGCGAAAGTGGCACCATATACTTTTGAAGCCTAAATCTATTGTCCAGCTCAGAATATTCACAGCCGTAACTCAGTTGTGATACCAGTGTACTTCTCGGTCACTGGAACTTCATACTTTCTGGAGAGAGATTCTACTTCTTTTATACCACTATCATCACACTAGGAAAACCTTTCGCTACAAAAGTCAGGAAAGAATAAAAGTAAGGATTCTGACCTTTAAGGACCGGCCGTATTGGAGCACATTTTGAACACCACAACAAGGAAGCTCTATAAATTAATACGGAAACCGCACTCCTGCAGGACCTACTCACAAAGACACTGAGGGATTCTGTAGTAAAAATAATACCGCAGACGTGTGTTCGAGGCATCTGCGTCAAGTTGCCGAGACTTTTTAACTGAGCAAGAAGTCTATTATCACAGTATGGGGATAAGCAGTAACATATTTTTTTACTTTGAATTTGACATGTTTAAACGTGCTGATAGTAATACAAGTCTTTAAGAGGCTGGCAAACTCAGCACGTGAAAATGATATATTCATGAACCACCACAGCAAAGCGCTGCTGATTGTTTCCTGTGGGTTCTCACAGGAACCCAAAAGCAGAGGTAACCCCAGACTCCAAGTATAACAGGAAGTGGAAGATGATGCCATCATATGTATATATTTACTACCATTTGTAATAAGTAAATGTATATTTAAACATGTCCAACCAGGCGCACGCCACTTGCCGCTGTCCAGTCAAAACTCCCCCACTAAATTAACTAAAAGAATGGTGATTTTCATCATATCCCCTGAGTTATATGATAAATGCTCAGTAAGAGTAAACATTCAGAGAAAAGAATTGGTTGACGGACAGCGGGAAAGGCATCTGATTAATATTAGGACAGCAAAGACTTTGCAAATTAATGTGTTCATTTATTCCTTCTAAAGCTTGTTCGAGACCATTTGAGGTACAATTCTACAAAACCAGCAGTTATACTCTTCTGTGGTTCAAAACTTGCGATCAACACTTGAAACCTACATTCAACGGGTTGTAAAGATACCTGCCTTGACCATGAGTGGTTACCTCTTGAACTACTCAGGGGATGTGCCCTCGCCACAGAGAGGAATGTTTAACGGAAACAGCAGCATCAACACTTCAGAAGTTTGGAAGCTAAGTGGAATTTTTAGCAGGCCAATACAACATAACTTATTGTTCTATATTTTACAACTAAGCTTCCTAAAGCCAATATCAGTTTCAATGACGACACCTGTTTTTTTAGTAATCCCCAGATCATATTTATTTACAGTTGTTCCAAAGTGATGTTGTTATTTGTTGTTTTTTACAAATTCATAGTTGATTTAGTTATTACTGACAGAAGTACACACGGATGAATCAGCATCTTTAAAATATCTGCATTTACATCAAAAGAGCCAAATATAAGAAGAATTTTACTGTTAATTCAGTTAAGGGCTTGTACGAGCTAAATTAAATTATAAAATCTCATCACAAAAGGCGGCGGGAAAGACAAAAAAAAAGAGTTGCAACTGCTAAGACTCATTCAGCATTGTTCTCGATTTATTAAATATCTTGTGAACACTCCCGCGAGATAGAAGCATCATCATCCTTCTATCTGCATCTTTGACAAGAGTAATCTTGTGCGAATTTAGACACCTTTGAAGGCCTACATTAGATACTCTAGGTATTGGCCCTTGTTGGACCATTACTGCAGAGCAAGGGGAGGCAACCTGTGACATCACTTAATCTCATAAAGCTGGATATAGTATAAGGAAGTCTCTAACACTTCACTCTCTGATGGCAGTATTTGCAATGGGACTACTTTTACATTTAATCTGTTGTGATGTCGCGCCTTAATATCTTCTATGAGTGATTTGGTTGGGAAGTCTTGTATAACAGATATGTATTTTGGTACATGATGGCCAAGAATTCACACAACCTATGAATGAGGTTGTAGTCTATAGGTTTGTTTATTTTTCATAAAATTTACTCGTGAAAAATTGATATAGAACATTTCCTATTAAAATGTAGGAAGTATGAACAACAGAGAAAACCAATATTAGATAAATTACAGGCATGCAATTCATTCATAACTGTGGAACATGTATTGAGAATAGACAGACCTAGAGAATTGCACAATATAGTTATACAATATATAACAAGAACTAAAAATAATATATAAGGATCAGTGAGGTAGGAGGAAAGGGAGCCGCGCTGGTGTAATGGCTTCGGTGTTGTACTGGCGACCAGGTGTTCATGGTTCAAACCCGGGCGTCGGCGTTTGAAGAAATGTTTACGGCCGGAAATTTGACTGAATAGCCTGAACGGCTCCTGTGATAAACCCTCTGTGGATGGGAAGGAGCGAAGCTCCTGACCGGGTTGGAAGGAAAGTCCTCAGGTTCCCCAGCCTCGCAATGACATGTCATTGGGCCGAAGGGCTGAAAGCCCAAGTGCTGCTGGTTAAAAAAAAAAAAAAAAAAAAAAAAAAAAAGGTAGGAGGAAAAAAGGATAGTCATATGGGGGTGCTTGTATGGCTGATGTCAGATAATTGGTGGATTTGATGCAATCTCTCACAACCCCGGTCTTTCTCAAACATTTTCATCTTGTTAACAACAGGGCAGTTGTAAGAGACTTCATTTTGGTTTGCTTTTTTGTTTGTTTGTGTGTTTTTTATTCGTTTGTTTTTTTTCTTTATTTTTATATGTTTGTTTGTTTCTTAGAAAGCAGAGGTCACACACACAAACATTCACACAAATTTGTTTTTGATTTACTCTATTTTGACTGAGTGGAAGGGAAAAAAGGTATTGGAAATCTGACTTTATTTTCTTGAATTAGTACACCATATGTCTTAATTATAAGAGCTGGGTTGGCCATGTCCTCAGAAGAGACCCCGATGCCATCACAAGAACAGCTATGCCATGGACCCCTGAAGGAAAACGAAAGAGAGGCCGACCAAAAACAACTTGGCGGAGGACTGCGGAGGCTGAGATGCAAAGAATGAACCAGAGTTGGGGCACTGTACGAAGGATTGCCGCCGACCGAGCAAAGTGGAATCAGTAAATTAATATGAAACAAATATAAAGGTATGTTATCAGGCACTCGCAGGAAATAAAGAAGTAGAACACCAGACAACAGAAAAACAACAGACATGAGTGGCTCACCCAGGTAGTTTAGCCCACCAATGACGCAATCACTTCTGCTGTATTTCTATCAATCAGTATAGGTCGAATCCAACAAGACAAGGACCTTAATACTGTGTCCAGTAAATGATAGTAGACTAGAACAGTGAGAACAGGATAGTGGTGTGGTAAAGTGGGATGTATAAATATTTATAGGGGACTTAGTGTACTGACTGAGATCAGCTGTGAAGGTATCTATATCTAATAAGAGTAGTGTATTATAGATAACCTTACTTGCTGCCACATATGTATACCTCAGTCAGAATTATTCTGGAATAGTGTGATGACTACGTTATATGTCTAGGGTATGTGTATGATGAAGTGTAAGTCATAACAACAACAGACAGATAAACAATTTAATTTATTCCACCACACTTGACAACACTGTGACACTCACATACATAAAACACTCTACGAGGATATCTTAAAGGAGTCACTGATAACTTTTCAAATAACAATATGTATTCAGTGCTGTCATGAATGTATATGTGTCCTGATTCAAATACAAAGGGAACCAGGAATCACAATCAATTTTAATTACAAGTTATATGTACAGAATTTATTAATATGAATCTTGTAGTGACATATGTTATTAATAGTATCCTATGTGTGTCAGTTGTGTAGTAGTAATCTGAGGTAATACTGGTTTTGTTTTGTTCAAGCTCTGTTGGTATTTGTCATCATGACTTCAATAGTTTGTCTTTATTGGAACTAGTATTGGAGATGTTCTCAGTTCCTGATATTAAAACAATTGAATTCCCCTCTTAATTTTATGTTACACTGTCATTTTAAGATGGGGTACATAATGTTGAGCTCCATGGCCACACTCTCTTATCTTTCGTGATGACTGCAGTAAAGGCCTCCTCTGCTCGATTACTTTAATGAGTTCTGGAGTCACCCCACTGGTTGCTATATGGACCAAGGAGTATGCTGTCCACCGCTGGCTTCAGCAAAGCTCTGACCAGGTGCTGCTCAATAACTTTAAGACCACGGTCCCTGAAACAAGAAGGATGTACCTTCTACGTCATAACTAATTTATACTCTCTTTCTACACTGAGCACAATACATCACAAACATTGAGTTCAGAGCGTTAGGCCAACTGTCAGCTTCATCTGAAATACTTTATACCAGTATTTCCCTCCCTAATGGTTACTACGCCTCTGCAATTCCAGCATTATTTCTTTCTAGTCAATCATCTAGGTGTCAGTGTACTGTTTGGCCATTCCATGCAGTTTTACTTTCCTCCGACACCTTCTGTTCAGGCTGGAGCATTATAGGCTTTACATCATGTTTGCTACTGAACTACACATATATACAGACATAAATTATCAATTTACATTCAATTTTCATTAAAAGATATTGAATATTTCAAGCTTACCACAATTCATAGAATAATAAACAGTTTCGTTGACTGGCAATGAATATAGCACAACTCCGATCTGCCGATGTCCCAGGCTTTATTTTATAAAAAATATACACTGGTGCTCAACGCACTGCTTCTTAGTAGGTTTATTACAAGATGTGGCAATGAACAGACGCTCTGAATCGAGTATATTCGCAGCTCTACCCAATGAAACCATGTCTACACATCTTTTCAAAAAAGTACTCCTTTTTCACGTTTCCCCTGACAACACAAGATAGTATTTATAGCCCGACCAATCGTGTTTAGTCTTACATTTGTTGCGCTCCAATCAAATAGGAGTTTACATAAAGACTCATTTCCCGTACAATGGTGGCCTAAAATTCTGCCACTGAGCGATTCTGATTTTGGTGCTGTCTGACACCCTCACTATTTTATTTTGGCTATAATTTGGTAATTCCTAGACTATTTGCGTAACGTTTTACATATTATTTGTCAGCAAGTCCTAAGGAACCCAAATATACAAATTTAATGGAGCTAAGTGGCTGCGTTCAAAATATGCAATTTCTTCTACCTCCTGTTTCGAAGATGTGCTGTCTGGGTACTGTAATGTTTTCAAACGTAAACCAGTATAATGTCATATTTCCAATAAGCGTTTTTCAGGATTTTAAAACCTAACTCTCGTATGGGTAGTGTATTTATCACTGACGATTTGAAAAAAAAAAACCAGTGCTTGTGGCCTTACACGCGTGATGGCAGCAATTGTGTATCGCGCGACGCGTGTTTAGTGTTGCATGTGTCCTGCCTTCATTCGCCCCTCTCTCTCTCCTGCTTTATCTGTCTTTTAGTTACGCCGTGTATAAAATGGAATGAATGAAATATTAAATTTAGGTCATTGATCAGTTTGCGTATCTCAAGGTTTTCCAAGAAGTACACACGTTTCATTGAAGAAAGCGGGTAATAATATAGTAGGCTTTTACTATCAACGTGAAAGCGTTACAATTTGCAGACGAAGCAGAAAACAAGGGGGATTTCGAGTACAGTCATTGTGACAGCACTGTTCTTTTACCATTTTTTTTTTCTTTATTAAATGTATTTGTTAGGCTTTATATTTACCTGATAATTTATATATGTGGATTAGAATATTCCACGACATCTCCCCTCTTAAAACAGACATTATATGTCAGTCCTTTATTCTATATACACATAGAGAAATTTATTATTATTTCTGGGGTTTACGGTGATTCTCATCACACGGATGGCGGCTTAAAAAATCCGCTCCCAAATTGGTTTTTTTCCAGATATATACTCAATGCTAAAATTATATGGAGCCAAAAGTAAGGACCATCGGAGTAACCTAGAGTTCTCATGCCTAGCCTGTGCTAGAAACGATAAAGGTTTGTGATCCGTTTGCAACTTAAATGCCTTCCCATATAGATAAATATTGAATTTCTTTATTGCCCATATTACTGCAAGACATTCTTTTTCGCTAGTTGAGTAGTTGATTTCAGCTTTATTCAACTTTCTGCTAGCATATGCCACTGGGCTTAATTCCCCATCCAATGCATCTGATTTCTGTAGTAGAGTTGCACCTAACCCAATATTACTGGCATCCGTCCTTACTATGAATTCTTGACTTAAGTCAGGTAATTTCAAAATAGGTTTACTTGTGAGCTTTTCCTTCAATTCTTGGTAAGCCATTTCACATTGTGGTGTCCATGTAATGCGATCTGGATGTCCTTTACGTGTCAAATCAGTTAACGGTGCACATATGGAATTAAAGTTTTTGATATACTTCTGGTAGAAACCACATAATGAGACAAAAGATCTCACGTCCTTCTTGGTTTGTGGTCTCGGAGCTTTCTTTAGTTTCTCTAAATTCTTTGGGTCAGGGGTCATGTTTCCCTGATAAACTGTGTGTCCCAAAAATTCCAATTCTTTACATCCAACGCAACATTTGGTTGGTCGGGCTGTTAAATTTGCTTCCCCAAGTCGATTAAACAGCATATTCAGAGAGTCAATGTGTTCCTCAAATGTTTCTGTTGCTATAAGGATATCATCCATAAAATTTGTTATACATGGATTATTCAGAGGGTCCAATAATTTTCTCATCATTCTAGAGAAGACACTAGGCGCATTCTTCAATCCAAATGGCAATCTATTAAACTCATAGTGTCCTTCTGAGGTACTAAAAGCTAGGTATGGTCTAACCTCAGGCTTTACTGGAATCTGATAGTATCCTTTACTCAGATCCACTTTTGAGAAATATTTAGCTTTATTTAGTCTGGCAAACAGCTGATTTGTATCCGGCAATGGATCCACCTGTCCTTCTGTAATAGCATTCAGTCTCCTGTAATCTATACAGAGTCTATGTTCTCCAGAGGGCTTCCTTAAGAGTACAACACCGGAACTATACGAAGATTCACTGTGCGAAATAATTCCTTCCTTCAACAGATAGTCTATCTCTTCCTTCAAAGCTTTCTCCTTAGCAAACGGAATCGAATATGGTTTCATACAGACAGGTGTGGGGTCTATCAGTTTCATATCATATTCCAATAGGTTTGTATGCCCTGGTCGGTCTGTTAACACCTCTGCATGATTATTTAGAACCTGTTGCACTCTCTCTTTCTGAGTTTTCGTTAAATGTGTACTGATTTTCACCTGTGCTGCTGTCTCACAGGGGTGTAATGGATATTCAAATGATGAAAGTGGTTCCTTTTTCATCTCCATGGCGATGGACAAGGTCAACAAGTGTGTCTCTTCCTGATGTTCTCTTTCCAAATATTTCTTCAGGAGATTCACATGATAGATTTTTTCTTTCCCCTTCTTATCTATCTTATAATTTGTTCTAGACACCTTCTCTAAAACTGTATATGGACCTTGCCATCCAATCTGTAACTTATTCTGACTCCCGGGGAGAAGAAGCAGTACCTTCTCTCCCACAGCCAAATCTCTGTCTTTCGCCTTCCTGTTATAATAGGCAGCATGTTTCTTCCTGGCTTGTTTCAAATTTTCATTGGCAAGTTTCCAGCCAGTTTTTAAACGAGTGGTCAGCTCATTCACATATTGGTATGAAGATGTAATGTTTTCCTCTGCCTTTTCATCAGTCCACGTTCTTAACAAAGCTTCGAGTGGACCTTTTATTGGCCTTCCAAACAATAATGTTGCCGGGGCCATACCGGTTGAACTATGGGGTACCTCCCTATAAGCAAAGAGGGCGGCGTGCAGGTACTGGTCCCATGTATCTGGTTTTTCGTGTGCCAACTTTCTCAGGATCGACATCAACGTGCCGTTAAATCTTTCCACTTGGCCGTTCCCTTGGGGATGATACACACTACAATGGAAGTGTTTGGCCTGGAAGATCCTGAAAACTTCTTCAGTTAGTTTCCCCTTGAACTGAGAGCCATTATCAGTCAAGATTTGATTGGGAAAGCCTAACCTTGTGAAAATTGTGAGCAATGCCTCTGCCACATGTTTAGAATCAATCGATGACAGGGCTACTGCCTCTCCCCACATAGAACAAGTGTCCACCAGAGTCAGAATGTAGCTGTTCCTTCTCTTGGTTCGGGTGAGAGGTCCCACAAGATCCACGGCAACTCTCTCAAAGGGTGTTCCCACTATGGGCATTTCCCCCAGAGTTGCTGGTGCAGTCCAATGTTTAGGTGCTACTCGTTGGCACTCTGGACAGGATTTTACATATCGTTTGATATCTTCAGTTATTCCTGGCCAGAAATAGTGACAAGCTATTCGCTGTCCTGTTGCGCTGATTCCCATATGACCACTGAAGGGAATCGCATGCCCTAGTTCCAACACTTTAGTCCTATATGAAGTGGGAAGGACCAGCTGTCCGTGACCATTGGATTCAGATCCAGCCTTCCTATATATCAGTTTGTTCTTCATATAAAACTCTCCCTTGCCTGGAGGTGTATGAGATTTGGGCAACTTCTTGAAACATGGCTTGAGTGTTTTGTCCTCAGCCTGTGCCTTCCTCATCTCATCTGGGTGAGTATTTATTGGATTATCCTCCTCCTTTTTTGACTGTGATCTGGTCTGCACTGTTGCCAATATCACAGGTCTCTTGGGATTCCCCAAGAAGACATATCTACACCCCAATATTAGAGGGTAGATTGGCTCATTTATCACTGCTGCTTTTATGATTCCTTCCACATATCGCGTTTTCACTTTTATTCGGGCGACGGGAAGTGTCATGGTAGCTACATCCTTGGTTGCAGTTTGAATCTCCACTGTTTCTGTGGTGTATTGATCGGCCTGCACCAGGTGAGAACTCACAACGGAATCGTAATCTAAACCGGTATCATATAAACACCTTATAGTGACACCATTACAGATGACATCTTCACACACTGGGGGGTGGTATGGTTCCTGTAGTTCTTCAGGTTTGACCTTCTTTTCCTTTTTCCCCGATGTCATAGCAGCACAATGAGGAGGTTTCCTTCTACAATGGTCAGTGTCATGATTGTTCATCTTACAATTTTTACACCACCTTTTTCCTTGGTTGAAAGATTTTCTTTCATCATATTTCCTTTCATCGAATTGTGGGGTTTTATTTTTATTTTCATACCGTGGCCTATCAAACTGGTGCTTACCTTTGTTTTGATCCCTAGGATCAAATTTATTAAAGTTCTGTGGTGCCCTAAAGTTATCCACTTGTTTCTTTTTATTTCCTGTTACCTCTGCTTGAGCTGCTTGATACCTTTCAGCAACATTTAGCAACTCACCCAGCCTCTCTGCACCTTGTTCCATGAGAAACTTTCTCAGGTCTGGAGCCATGGACTCTCTTAATTGCTCTATAAGGACCATTTCCTTAAGATCTTGGGTTTTCCCCAGAGAAGTCCATTTCTCCAAGTATGTCTCTATTCGTGCAGAGAACTGGTGATAGGTTTCACCTGACAGTAGTTTAGCATTCCTAAATTTTTTTCCTATAAAATTCTGCATTCTTTTCATATCTTAACAAAAGAGCCTGCTTTAGCATGTCATAATTTTCCTGATCACCTCTGCTCATTTTTGCAAAAACTTCATAAGCTGCCCCACGAAGTCCTTGAGATAACTTTAAGCTCCACCTTTCTCTCTCTAACCCATATGTGGTAGCTAATAGTTCATACCTATTTAGATAGCTCTCTATATCATCGTCTTTCTCAACAAAATGATCTAAATGAAAATTCATAGCTGAGGTTGAGGCTCCCTGGCTAGCAGTGGCATCAGAGGCAAAGGGACTGGCACCATTTTCAGGAGCATGGCCTTGAAACTCAAACTCCCTTAGTCGTAACTCATGTTCCCTTTGTAATCTTTTATCTTCTGCTTCCCTTTCTGCAGCTAATTTCTTCTCTTCCCTTTCTGCAGCTAATTTCTTCTCTTCCCTTTCTGCAGCTAATTTCTTGTCTTCTCTTTCTGCAGTCAATCTTCTTTCTTCTGCTTCCAATTTCTTAGCCTCAGCCTCAATCTGCAACCTCTTAGTCTCAGCCTCAGCCTCAAATTGTAACTTCTTAATTTCCCTTTCAGCCTCTAACTTTCTTTCGGCTTCAAACCTTCTTTCTTCGCGTTCAATAAATTTGTCACATTCAGTAGTGACATAGGCAACCATAACTTGCCCATCTAATCCTAACTCTTTTGCAGTCTGAACAGCAGCAGATCGAAATTTGGCTAGGTCCGCCATTGTCTATCAGGTAAGTTTATACAATGTCTAACTAACAATTCAATCTCTAAATATATATCTAATGGACAACACAGGCACCGAGAGCTCAACCTTATTTAATTCCACCCAAGGATACCTTTTTAATTCTTATTATTCCCTGAAGTGAATTACCCCCAATATTTGTAATAGGTAAAGATTCAAAATCCCGAGAGCGAGACCCCAATATATGTGGTAAAGTGGGATGTTATAAATATTTATAGGGGACTTAGTGTACTGACTGAGATCAGCTGTGAAGGTATCTATATCTAATAAGAGTAGTGTATTATAGATAACCTTACTTGCTACCACATATGTATACCTCAGTCAGAATTATTCTGGAATAGTGTGATGACTACGTTATATGTCTAGGGTATGTGTATGATGAAGTGTAAGTCATAACAACAACAGACAGATAAACAATTTAATTTATTCCACCACACTTGACAACACTGTGACACTCACATACATAAAACACTCTACGAGGATATCTTAAAGGAGTCACTGATAACTTTTCAAATAACAATATGTATTCAGTGCTGTCATGAATGTATATGTGTCCTGATTCAAATACAAAGGGAACCAGGAATCACAATCAATTTTAATTACAAGTTATATGTACAGAATTTATCAATATGAATCTTGTAGTGACATATATTATTAATAGTATCCTATGTGTGTCAGTTGTGTAGTAGTAATCTGAGGTAATACTGGTTTTGTTTTGTTCAAGCTCTGTTGGTATTTGTCATCATGACTTCAATAGTTTGTCTTTATTGGAACTAGTATTGGAGATGTTCTCAGTTCCTGATATTAAAACAATTAAATTCCCCTCTTAATTTTATTTTACACTGTCATTTTAAGATGGGGTACATAATGTTGAGCTCCATGGCCACACTCTCTTATCTTTCGTGATGACTGCAGTAAAAGACTCCTCTGCTCGATTACTTTAATGAGTTCTGGAGTCACCCCACTGGTTGCTATATGGACCAAGGAGTATGCTGTCCACCTCTGGCTTCAGCAAAGCTCTGACCAGGTGCTGCTCAATAACTTTAAGACCACGGTCCCTGAAACAAGAAGGATGTACCTTCTACGTCATAACTAATTTATACTCTCTTTCTACACTGAGCACAATACATCACAAACATTGAGTTCAGAGCGTTAGGCCAACTGTCAGCTTCATCTGAAATACTTTATACCAGTATTTCCCTCCCTAATGGTTACTACGCCTCTGCAATTCCAGCATTATTTCTTTCTAGTCAATCATCTAGGTGTCAGTGTACTGTTTGGCCATTCCATGCAGTTTTACTTTCCTCCGACACCTTCTGTTCAGGCTGGAGCATTATAGGCTTTACATCATGTTTGCTACTGAACTACACATATATACAGACATAAATTAACAATTTACATTCAATTTTCATTAAAAGATATTGAATATTTCAAGCTTACCACAATTCATAGAATAATAAACAGTTTCGTTGACTGGCAATGAATATAGCACAACTCCGATCTGCCGATGTCCCAGGCTTTATTTTATAAAAAATATACACTGGTGCTCAACGCACTGCTTCTTAGTAGGTTTATTACAAGATGTGGCAATGAACAGACGCTCTGAATCGAGTATATTCGCAGCTCTACCCAATGAAACCATGTCTACACATCTTTTCAAAAAAAGTACTCCTTTTTCACGTTTCCCCTGACAACACAAGATAGTATTTATAGCCCGACCAATCGTGTTTAGTCTTACATTTGTTGCGCTCCAATCAAATAGGAGTTTACATAAAGACTCATTTCCCGTACAATGGTGGCCCAAAATTCTGCCACTGAGCGATTCTGATTTTGGTGCTGTCTGACACCCTCACTATTTTATTTTGGCTATAATTTGGTAATTCCTAGACTATTTGCGTAACGTTTTACATATTATTTGTCAGCAAGTCCTAAGGAACCCAAATATACAAATTTAATGGAGCTAAGTGGCTGCGTTCAAAATATGCAATTTCTTCTACCTCCTGTTTCGAAGATGTGCTGTCTGGGTACTGTAATGTTTTCAAACGTAAACCAGTATAATGTCATATTTCCAATAAGCGTTTTTCAGGATTTTAAAACCTAACTCTCGTATGGGTAGTGTATTTATCACTGACGATTTGAAAAAAAAAAACCAGTGCTTGTGGCCTTACACGCGTGATGGCAGCAATTGTGTATCGCGCGACGCGTGTTTAGTGTTGCATGTGTCCTGCCTTCATTCGCCCCTCTCTCTCTCCTGCTTTATCTGTCTTTTAGTTACGCCGTGTACAAAATGGAATGAATGAAATATTAAATTTAGGTCATTGATCAGTTTGCGTATCTCAAGTTTAGTACACGTTTCATTGAAGAAAGCGGGTAATAATATAGTAGGCTTTTACTATCAACGTGAAAGTGTTACAATTTGCAGACGAAGCAGAAAACAAGGGGGATTTCGAGTACAGTCATTGTGACAGCACTGTTCTTTTACCATTTTTCTTTTCTTTATTAAATGTATTTGTTAGGCTTTATATTTACCTGATAATTTATATATGTGGATTAGAATATTCCACGACAAGTGGGTAGGTTTGGTATTGTATAAACATTTATTACACATAAGGGAGGGAAACCCGAGGCCTGTAAACAGTAAATTAATATGAAACAAATATAAAGGTATGTTATCAGGCACTCGCAGGAAATAAAGAAGTAGAACACCAGACAACAGAAAAACAACAGACATGAGTGGCTCACCCAGGAGCAGTGATAATGTATGTATTATCAACCTGGGTGAGCCACTCATGTCTGTTGTTTTTCTGTTGTCTGGTGTTCTACTTCTTTATTTCCTGCGAGTGCATGATAACATACCTTTATATTTGTTTCATATTAATTTACTGTTTACAGGCCTCGGGTTTCCCTCCCTTATGTGTAATAAAAGTGGAATCAATTTGTTGTTGCCCTACAAGACGCCACCATGCGTAATGGCCACTGACTGCTTTGACGGTCGGCGGCTAAGGATCAAAGAAGAAGGAGATGTCTTAATTATAACCCGTCAAGGGCTGAACAGGATACTAAAAAAAAAAAAATATTTGTGGAAAAAAAGACTATGTAAAATATTTCAGATTTTAAAATTCCTGAAGTTTGGTGATTGTGGGACAACATTGGAGTTACACCTCTGGAATCATTGGAACCAACCTTCGATGTGGAGATGGCAGCTATGTTAACCAATATATTTCCAATACAAATAAACATAATACACAATACAACGAATACTCCCTCAAGGGGAGGTCACTCTATACTTTAAAATGACAGAAGTATAGGCCCCCTAGTCTAATTCTCTTCGATGAATTTGTCATCTTTTGCTCAAGAGCAAAGTCAGAGCCACCCATGAGTAGCTGGGTAGACTTAAAAGTGGCGTTATCTGGTTTTTAACTCGGTAACTCTGCCTTCACAAGCAAGAGTTGTCACCATTTGCCAGCTCGACTGTTTACATCTGAAGGCGAAAGATAACAAACCTCATTTTTTCTTTTTCCTTCATTAAATCTGAAAAAAGACACGATGTCTTCTCCAAAAGGAACTTTGCTCCAGAACTGTTTGAAGATGGAATGTGAAGAAACAACACAAATAAAGCAGGAACTAGACTATGAGGTATGGTAGAGTTTCAGAAATGTAAATAAAGGCCGCCATAATGGCCAAGTGGATATCGACACATCCTCCGTGTCGGTTCGGTTAATTTAAAAATAAAAAAAAGCCTCTATCGCTAAAATTATGCATACGGTGGTAACGGTTCTGGCCGAAGGGAAGCTTAATGAACTGGAGGCTGCCATGTTGGTCTATTTTTGACAAGTGGCTATGATTGCGAACAATGTATTTAATTACAGCATTTACACGGTTAGGCCTACGTACGAGATGATATATAGCCTATAAATGCGAAGTTATATACTTGGGACATTTTTTAATGGCATTGTGAAGGGAGGGGTGATCGGAGTCCTGTTTGCTTTCAGCAAATAAAACTCTATTATCTGCATATCTAAGGTTGTTTATTAATCTTCCTTTGATGTTCAGTCCTGGTGTTTCCTGTATCTGTCTGAAAATTTTTCTCTGCACACATATTACATAGACAGTGGAGCGGTCATTTTGTCACACCTCTTTGTATGTCTACACAAGCACTTAACATATAACTTATAGTTAATAAATACATGTAAATACTTTTAGGACCTGTATGTATTTTTCTGCTAGTATTCTCATCCAATATCATAATTCCCACCGTAAGTATGTCGGTCAGCCGGTCGGTCACATCATGCACACCATCATTTGCACACTTTTCTATTTTCAAGAGAGTTCATTAACTTTCAACCACAGCTAAGGGGTGCAACTGTGGTTGAAAGTTAGACAATAATTGTATTGTTTCTCTTATATGTACTCTCCCGAAAATAGAAAAGTGCACAAATGACTGTGTGCATGAACAGTTTGATTATGGAAAGTCACAATTTTAAAAGATGCACGAACAATTATGAGACATGTTGTCATAAAAGAAATGCTAGTTATTTAGTCAATTTTCAGTCCATTAGATCATTATCACTGCTCCACATGTCATTTAGGAAGGTTACTCCATGTCTTCATATTTAATACATCCATATAATTTTCACTACAAATATCTAATGACAGGCACCTGCAATAAAATGACCACAGTAGTAATACATGTAACAGAAACAACACTATAATTAAAAACCTGTGAATTTTGACAGGTTATTGCTAGTACACAGTAATGCCTCTATGGTTCTGCTGTAATGAATAAATGTATTTTTGAAATTCACCTTATTTAATAGTTTACAATTTTTTAATATCTGTATCTTGTGGCTCTTATGAATTAAAAGGTAAAAGAGGATCCCGTTATTGACCATTGAGGCATGTTGGGAATATAGTGTTAGGCCTATATTTTCTTGACCATATGGCACATTAGGGGTGACATGGTCAGTATCATGTCTGCCACCTTTAACCTTCTCAGAGTTTCTCTGGTACCTAATTCATAAGACTGTATCACCCCTGAAGCCATTTGCAGTTTTAAAAATCCCACCTCCACTGGTATTGAACCATGGACTGCCAAGCTGGGGAGCCAGTGCACTAACTTGTAAATCACTAACTTGTAAAGTATAAATATAAAAATACTGACTTTCTATTGAGTTGGTGATAGGTGTCATTTTGTGTTTTTCTGAAGCAGTTATTAACCGATGGTCCACTGACCCCACAAGGGGTCAGGGGATGGATTATAAAGGATCCATAACACAGCCTAAAAATGTGAATGTTATTTCTGAAGAATTTTAATGCAGAACATTATCAAATTTTTTTTACATTTAAAGAAATAAATTGTTTTTTACAGACTGTATTTGTATGTAAGCCTAATGATTTTTTGGGGGATAAAATGTATTATTTGCATGCACAAATTTTAATGATGCGTACATGTACTGTAGATTTTTTCTAAGAAGGGACCTGTAGCCTTCACTGGCCAATCAACGGAGGTCTGTAGCTTTTGCTAGTCAATCATAGGTGCTTTTACTTTCCAATTAAATGGTCCGTCACATTTACTGGCCAATAAAAGGGGTCCATAGCACAAAAAAAGTTAAGAACTCATGTTCTACAGCTTATGTCCTCTAGCTGACCTTGTATAGTAAAGCTTGAAGAATATAAATGATATGACAAGATCATCAACAAAGTAGACAGGGAATGACCTTGACCTGATGTACACAATGGGGAGAGGCCTTAGCATATGCTTGTTGAAGGCCTATGTTCCATGAGGAGCTATAAGATCATGAATAATTAATTTTAAAAATCTAGGAAAAGAAGGGAAACAAGAAAACAGTAAAGTGTCTTAATAATACTGTCTTTAAAGAAGATGATTTTTAAATGGCATGTAGTGATGAAATGAAGAATAAAAGCATTCTTGTAAAACAAAATTATTTTTTAACATGTCATGAGATATGCAGGGTATGATACTTCTACACTTTTACCACGGAATAAATGAAAGGAGTTCAGACAGAAAAAATGCAGTATATATGCAACAAGACATTAGATAGCAAGAATATTTGCTGGGATAAATACTGCAGCTTATAGATAATGAATTTATCTCTAATACAATGCAGTCCTTTTGAGTAGAACTTACTTAAATCAAATTTAGCTTCAACGGAAGTCAAAACTATACATACGAATTGCTATTATAACACCCATATTCAAAAAGGGAGACAACTGACTATGTTGAAATCATCATAGGGGGCTTATCCCTTCTTAATATCCCTGATAAAATTTACTCTACAATTCTGAAGCAGAGACTTAAACACCTGGCTGAGCCACAAATGAATGAGGTCCAGTGAAGCTTCCAAGCAAACCGAAGTACTTAAGACCTTATCTTCACACTTAATCAGCTAAGTGAAAAGGCCCATGAGTATAAAGGTGAGATGCATCTTTGTTTTTTTTATCTGGAAAAGGTGTTTGATTAGGTCATTCATTCATAACCCTATGCTCCCAAAGGAGCATAGGCCTTCAACAAACACATGCCAAGTCCTCCTGTCACGTGCCATCATCTCAAGTTCTTTCTACGTTCTCCTCATCATTTTCACCTCTGTTTCCAGTTCTCCATGTGCTTCTTGGTCTACCTCTGCCTCTCTTGCCCTGGGGGTTCCAGATCAAGGACTGCCTTGTAATGCTATCAACAGCTTTCCTCAGTATGTGTCCTATCCATCACCATCGTCTTCTTCTCATCAGCACTTGTCTGGTTCTTGTCATCAGTTCCACATTGGTAACCTTGTCATACCATTTTAATCCTATTTTACGCAATAAACCATTTATAAAAGTCGGTAGCTTTTTTGATTCTTGTCTTTGTTGTTCTCCATGTTTCAGAGCCATACAATAGGACTGACTTGACATTTGAATTGAAAATTCTTATTTTTGTGTTGGATCTGATTTTTTAAAATCTCCATATAGTTCCCAATGCAATGAAAGCTCCTCTGGCTTTTTGTATTCTTATGTTGATATCACTGTCTGCCCCTCCAACTTTGTCTATATTGCTTCCAAGATATGTGTACGATTCTACATCTTGTAGTGGTGTTTCTTCAAGTTCAACCCTGTTATAATTACCTGCATTTCTTCTCATTAATTTTTGCTTTTCCCTGTGTATTTTCAGACCCAATTGCTGTGACCTCTCATCGAGTGTTTTCATTTTGTCCTGCATCTGATTACGGTTATGGGAAGGAAGAACCAAGTCATCAGCAAAATCTAGATCATCCAACTGTTTAGTCCACTGGATGTTTGACTAGGTACCCTATAGCAAACTTTGGGACTGCTTGGCAAAAAAGAACTTTCCAGCACCTTTGATCCATGCTACTCAGAGCTTCTGCAAGACTGGCAGAAATGTGAGGCGAGCAAATCATAAGTCAGAAGAGTTCAGGACTATCTCTGGTGAAAGACAGAGTGACGTTTTGTCTCTTAATGCTTCTCATGCATGATCACTGCATGTAAGAAGAGGACAAGAAAGTATACTGTAGGGTATTGGAAGATGAGACAGGTATATATTTCTGAGCTGGCATTTGGTGACAATGTTGCCCTGGTTGCTAAATCACAGGCACATCTTCAATCCAACTTCTAAATCTGGAAAGAAGAATTGGAGAAGAGAGGGAGATCAGCAGCTCTTTAAAAAAACCCATGGTGATATCATGAGAAGAAAGAGGCATCAGATTATGCTGGGAGATCAGGTCCTGGAGCAGATTGATCACTTTAAATACCTTGAAGCTGTCATGGACTGGAATGGAGGCATCAAAGAAGAGTTGGCTACTCAAAGAGCAGCTGGAAGACTTTTTCAGGCCATAAATTAAAGGTTCCTCAGCAAAAGAGAAATTGGCAAGAAGACACAGATCGCTGTATACCCCTCCGTCAGTGTTCCAGTCTTGAATTATGGATGCGAGCCATGAGTAATGACTATAAACCACAAGCTGGCTCCAAATCTCAGAAATGAGGTATCAGAGGAAGTTGGTTGAAGTAAGAAAAAGAGACATGTTCCACAACCAGACTATACATCATTTGGCCTCAAAACCTAACCTCTGCAAACCCACATGAAACAGTTGCAGTTATAATGGTTAGGTTGTGTCTGAAGAATTGGGAAATATTAGCTATAACAACACATTTGGAAAACTATGAGCCAAAATCCACACCTCCAGGACAACACAGAGTTTGCTATTTGGACAACATTATACAATGTCTGAAGGACTGAGGACTAGATTGGAACCAGACCAGGAGATAGGCAGTGAATAGGAAACTATGGGACTCTTTATGGCAAAATCTTTACACTCGGGGTACAAGAAGAGTAAGTAAAAAGCATTTCTGAAGGTCCCAGTCAAATATCTTCTTTGATATGTCAAGTAATGTGTGTGTATGACCTCACTGCCTAAGTTACAGTTCTATATGGCAGCACATAGTTATTTGGTGAACAGGTGGTAACAAGTTAATAAACACTCAGCTTCCATCAGTTGATTACAACACTAATACTGTATTCATTAAACCAACAAATATGTAATCGTCAGGCAGCCTGAGTGAGCGCTGATTCACTTTGGTTTCAAGAAAAGGGCTTGTGTACAATCTGACAGCAATGGAACAGCATGTTTGGGACTGAAGATGAACAAAGGGCAAACCCAAGGCATAGGAATAGTAAATAATAACATGACCCAGTTTTTGGCAGGCAGTCGTAAGAAAGGAGAATGGAAAACATTGAATAGCAGAAAGTTCCTAGGTCAGGGTCAGTAACTCTTTTGGTTTTTAGGACCATCTCCATTGCTCACATGCAAATCTATCAGTGCTCTGATCTCCTCCCTTAGATCACACAAGGAGAATCTCTGCACAGTGCACAAACTCCTTAGCACTGGCAAGGATCCCAATTTGTGTATACAGGAATCGAGCTTTCTATAAATATTTTTGTGGTGAGTAGCTTTTCCTAATTTTGTAAATTTTCCCAGGGTAATGGCAGTATCTGCTAAGGGTCTACCTGTTTTTAACTACTGACAAACTAATTCTTCCTAATGTTGACCATTACCCCTCTAATTCTTCCTAATGTTGACCATTACCCCTCTAATTCTTCCTAATGTTGACCATTACCCCTCTAATTCTTCCTAATGTTGACCATTACCCTCTAATTCTTCCTAATGTGGACCATTACCCCTCTAATTATTCCTAATGTTGACCATTACCCCTCTAAATCTTCCTAATGTTGACCATTACCCCCTAATTCTTCCTAATGTTGACCATTACCCCTCTAATTCTTCCTAATGTTGACCATTACCCCTCTAATTCTTCCTAATGTTGACCATTACCCCTCTAATTCTTCCTAATGTTGACCATTACCCCTCTAATTCTTCCTAATGTTGACCATTACCCTCTAATTCTTCCTAATGTTGACCATTACCCCTCTAATTCTTCCTAATGTTGACCATTACCCCTCTAATTCTTCCTAATGTTGACCATTACCCCTCTAATTCTTCCTAATGTTGACCATTACCCTCTAATTCTTCCTAATGTTGACCATTACCCCTCTAATTCTTCCTAATGTTGACCATTACCCCTTTTTAGGGTCCAGTTGCTAAAAAAAAATATGGAATAGATTAAATGTTTCCAGAGATACTGAGAAAAAAATAATGTATTTTTTTGTTTTAGAATATAACTCTTATCTTCTGACATACTCATATGATTTATTTTCCCCACTAGGATGAAAGATACCGGTATATTGAAAATGACATCTCTGGTCTGGATGTCAGGGTGAAACAGGAACAAGATAATGAGGTTACAATTTTATTTCATTTTACATATATACATTTCTTCTTCTTTGATCCTTATCCGCCGACCATCAAAGCAGTCAGTGGCCATCACGCCTAGTGGCGTCTTGTAGGGCAACAACAAATTGATTCCACTTTGCTCGGTCGGCGGCCATCCTTCATACAGTGCCCCAACTCTGGTTCATTCTTTGCATCTCAGCCTCCACCAGGTTGTTTTTGGTCGGCCTCTCTTTCATTTTCCTTCAGGGGTCGAAAGCATAGCTGTTCTTGTGATGGCATCAGGGTCTCTTCTGAGTATATACATTTAATGGAGCTTAATTAAAGTAGATATTTGCAAGTTGTCTGTTTTGTGTACAGCTTTGATTTCTCTTTGATGTGTACATTATTTTTACTGCCATAATGCAGTGTGAGATATCCTGCTATTGTCCATCACTCTTTCTTCTCAGATTTCAAGTCATGTTGAGACTTCAGCTGCATTCAGTGGTGACAAAATAAAACTGGAACCAAGTTATCAGGTGAGAAGTTTATTTTATTTTTGATTAGTTTAGAAAACTATCAGTGTTTCTTGGCACACTCATTTATTGAACAGATCTACACTTGCAATATTGCATCAAATGCCTCTTTCCTTATCATGATCTTATTGTCCTGTGAGGTTAGATTATGCATTTATTTTCTTCCAAAACCCATAAAAAATATTCTAGTTCATTGTAGCACTGCAGAACCGCACATTCTTACTGTCGTTATAAATGATGTATTGTACAATTTGTTTCTTATTTTCTAGAATGATGCTTTGCTGGAGCTGTTCTATGAATTAGCTTATACATTTACGTTAATATAGTGCCCAAAGTTTGAATGTTTCTACTTGTTTCTGATTGGTACCATTTATACTTATTTGACATTTTGTCTCATGCCAGCAAAAATTATATTGGCATTATTGGAAATGAAAAATATTTTCACTTAACAGCAGACCCCACTTGGATGACTGAATTAAAATTAATAAATAACATTTTTTTTTTAAATGTTACTGGATTTTTATTTTTATTTTTAAACCTTTGAAATACAAAGTTCTATTGTTTTTGTGCTATCATTATAAACAACATGACATTAATATAATGGTTTGTCAAACACACGTTCAGAAAATACATCTAAGAAAAGATAGTGTTTATTGTTATGTACAGAACTGTTTGACTTCAATAACCATGAAATTTGTACATAACATATACCGGCATGATTGTCTTAATATTTTTGAAAACACATTTTTATTTTTTTTACATTTGCCTGCAATGAATGCATTTTCATTGATGGCAAAGCAAATATATTCCCACTTACTGGTCACTCTCACTTGAATAACTGAATTGAAATGAATAAAGAACATTTTAAATACTAAAACAATGTGTACCAGGAATTAATCACACATTGTTTAGAAGGCAAACTTTCTCACCACTATAACACCTTGATATATGTGGTCGTTTTGTGTTTTTTAACAATTTGTTATCATTGGCTCTCTCAGTCAACATGATGTTTCTATTGTTAGGCAGGGACAGTCCATCAATCAGGTCAATAACCTTTAACTCCCCAAGGAGCATAGGCCATCAACAAACACCTGCCAAGTCCTCCTGTCAGGTGACATCTGTCATGTGACATCTGATCAAGTTGTTTCCTTGTCTTCCTCATTATGTTGACATCTGTCTCCAATTGTCTTCTCCATGTGTTTGTTGTCATTGGTCGACCTCTGCCCCCTATTTCCCTGGGCATTCCAGAACATGAACTGTCTTGTAATGCTATCAACAGGTTTGCCCAGTGTGTGCCCTATCTTTTGCCAGTGTCTTCTCCAGGAAATAAAAGAGAAAAACAAATTGCTGTTAGGCAGGGACGTGATATAAAAATTATAGGGGAAGAGAATCAAAATTTCTTTGTACACTGATCTCAGCTGAATCAGAGTTAAATATGCTTATTTCAGTTTTTTGTTCTTTTTTGTTTTTAAACTTGTGTATGGGACCTAAGATGCTGCAACAGTGAGGAATGCAGTTAACGATCCATAGCTTGACTGCTTGCGTCAGGGTCAGCGAACCAGATCTGACCAAGACCCTACTCCACCTCCAAGTGGTGGTCCTGGAAACAGGCTGCGTCACTGCAGTCTGGCTGAGTGAGTAGGGATCGAAGAGGGAAGGCTAACCCGGTTCCAAGAATGCCGTGCTGAAGTCAGAGGTGTTGGCCAAAAGGCGCATCTATCGCAGCTTCACTGTAAACGGACACAACACAACCAACGTCCTTTTCAGGATGAACGAAGAAGAAATGTGTGTATGTGTCACAGAATGCTTTTATGTGGGTGAATGATGGAGTGAGTGTAAGTAAAGGTCACTGAGGTTGTCAGCACTTGTTTAAGTTTAACTCAGGGATTGAGTTCATGTCTGACTTTATGTCAGCATTTTGTGACTTGTGCCTGCACATGGGGAAAGCGTGTTTGGTGAACACAAGTCTGGGTGACTGAGAGAGTTCCCGAATGTGACTAGGGATAGTCTGTGATTTGTAGTCAAGCTGTGTGCTCGTATTTTGTAGCAGTGGGAAACTACAGTTATGATGCATATATTTGATTGTGGTATAGGTCTTACCTGTTGTTGTATAGGCGATGTCTTCCCATCTAGGTGTGTTCCTGGAGGAACTTGGGTAGTGTTCATGGAGAACATATTCAGGTGGTGAGTTGGTCCCACTTTGGAGCTACTATGGAGTAAAGCATTATGTATTGTCTGCCTTGTGGTTATGTTGGAGTAAATACAGGCGTCTGGTTCCCACCTGAGAGCGATTATTAGAGGATCTGTATGGTGATATTTCATGCTGCCAGTCACTTGTGATAGGTGATTGACACCTGGATGGTGAATGTAATGGTGCGAGGGGTGTATTCTGCACATAGGAACATTGTGTGTACTGTCTTTCTACGTCAGTGAAGCCAGTCCATGAATAGTGTAGTTAAGAGTTATTTCCTACAGGCAATGTTAGCTTTAGTATTATGTCAGTGTGACAATGTAATTGGTATTGAGGACTTGTGGAACCATGTGAATAAATGTCATTGAACTGTACCAGTGATGTCAAGTTATTTAATACAAGTCATTGTTGTGCTCCATCTCACATGACACCCATAATATAATTTCCTGACAGTATGATATCATAATTTTTTTGTCTGTTAGGCTGCTAGGAATGTGAATTAAGGTGTCATATATAGAAGTAATATTTAATACTGCAGTGATACCACTTCTACAAGGGAAACATTTATTGTGTGACAAACTTTATATTTGTTATTGTTATTCAGAATCGACATCATTGCACTCCGGGCAAACCCATAGGTGCTCAGTCTCCCTCAGCAAATGTTGAAGGGAATGAATGCTAACAGTTTCTGTTGTGCGCTGATTGTACATACAGCAGATTCATCCTCTCATACGTTCATTCATGCAAGTCCCACACCTAATGCCAAACTCCAGCAATCTCAGCTGTGATGACTCATCGATTGCAGTAGCATTCTCTAACAGGTGATCATTAATTGTCTTCAGTATCTCTCCTTTATCCATATCCAACGAATGCACATTAGGTGCTCTTGAAACTAGTCTATCAGCTCTTTCATTGCCACATACCCCTGCTTGACCAAGACAGTAGATCCACACCAGTTCCTGAAGATTTGAGGCTGCTATGGAGGTTTTCCATTCATGTCGTAGCCATCCATTTTAGATTTGTGATTATCAAACCAACACTTCTCTGAGAGTACATCGTGTAGTAACATGACAACTTGTTGTGTGCTACTGAATTTTTTAATTTCATAGATGGATCACAACTTTCACATTTTTCATAGTAAGAGAGCACACTAAATAATTCTCATTTTGTTTGTTGTCCTGCCAGAATCATGATGGTCATAACTACACTAAAGACTGCGATACTCATGATCAGATAGTTGACACCATGGATACAATAACACCAAGAATTAAGAAAGTAGAACAACCTGGCTTATGTAAAGTTGAAGGTAATGACATGGTAGTATTATAGATGAAATAATGCCTTATTTATTTTTTTGGGTGTTGTTTTAATTTTTTAATGTTTTATTGATGTCGAAAATCTAACTTTGTATTCTTATTAAAAAAAAAAAAACATCTGTAAGTTCAGAACATCATTTAGGATACCAGATATAGAGATAATAGTGAATCTACTCATACAAATTTTGCCTGGTCTGGCATTCCCATTTATTATCATACATCAATACTAAAAAAAACAAAACAATCATAGATATCAAAATTTGGAAATAAAACTTAACACATTGTGTAATAGTTCATGTCATATGACCGGCTTTTATTCTAGTTGTGTAATAGTTCATGTCATATGACTGGCTTTTATTCTAGTTGTGTAATAGTTCATGTCATATGACTGGCTTTTATTCTAGTTGTGTAATAGTTCATGTCATATGACTGGCTTTTATTCTAGTTGTGTAATAGTTCATGTCATATGACCAGCTTTTATTCTAGTTGTGTAATAGTTCATGTCATATGACCAGCTTTTATTCTAGTTGTGTAATAGTTCATGTCATATGACTTGCTTTTATTCTAGTTGTGTAATAGTTCATGTCATATGACTGGCTTTTATTCTAGTTGTGTAATAGTTCATGTCATATGACTGGCTTTTATTCTAGTTGTGTAATAGTTCATGTCATATGACTGGCTTTTATTCTAGTTGTGTAATAGTTCATGTCATATGACCAGCTTTTATTCTAGTTGTGTAATAGTTCATGTCATATGACCGGCTTTTATTCTAGTTGTGTAATAGTTCATGTCATATGACCGGCTTTTATTCTAGTTGTGTAATAGTTCATGTCATATGACCGGCTTTTATTCTAGTTGTGTAATAGTTCATGTCATGAAAAATGTATAATGAGAACTGGTCACTGCCATTCAAACAATAAATAAAGTGCGGATGTATTATTCCACAACATCTTCTGTTGTTGTTGTTATTGATCCAGCAGTGCATAGGATCTCGCCCTTTGGCCCAAGGCCATGTACCGATATCTGCATGTTTCTGCAAGTTGTTTTGTTTCTCCGTGCAAGGTGTTCCAGTTATCTGGCCTCAGAAGAAGGAGCATTGTCCTAACATCATCCAGTGATGAG
Organism: Oreohelix idahoensis; assembly: GCA_024509875.1. Taxonomy (NCBI): domain Eukaryota; kingdom Metazoa; phylum Mollusca; class Gastropoda; order Stylommatophora; family Oreohelicidae; genus Oreohelix; species Oreohelix idahoensis. The sequence continues at coordinate 409,842 of JAMPIV010018906.1, forward strand.
CACTCAAAGACGTGGTAGTCAACAGTTTCATAGGTGGTGGTTACATAGCTGGCACTCTGGGGTGTGTTGTAGTTGGATTGTGTTCAAGTGATTGTTGAGGGGTATGTGTTGTCATTTGAGCCGAAAAATGGTGCTCTGATCCCTCCTTGTAAGATGGCCGATATTGTCATTGAGATCATAACTGGCCATATGTCTGTAAACCTCTCTTCTGGTGTTTCACATGGCCCATCTGTTCAGTCAGGGGATGTATTATTCCACCACAACATATAGATATAGATGTATTATTGCACCACAACAAATACATCAGGGATGTATTATTCCACCACAACATATACATAAGGGATGTATTATTCCACCACAACATATACATCAGGGATGTATTATTCCACCACAACATATACATCAGGGATGTATTATTCCACCACAACATATACATAGGCATCTGAGTCTTCATTCCAGGATTCTAGAATAGATTTTACCAGGGATGCAGAGAAGAGATATGCTTCAATGATTCCCACATTGTTGGTTGTCACTCTTTTTTAAAATAGGTGTAATGATGGCAATCTCCCAATCCTTTGATACGATCTTGTTGCACGAGACTGCCTGTAGGACCCACAGATGTAACATGTTGCTTGCCTCTCCCATGAACTTAACCATTTCTGGTGTTATTTCATCATGTCCATGTTCCCAAGTGAAACACCACTGATCTCTCAGTTAAGGCAGTGGCTGTCCATCTTGTTAGCCAAGGGTTAACAATACAAGCCATTACATAGTTTGTTAATGATAGTATCTGGTAGGATCTGTGCATTTTTGAGGTGATTATTTATTTTCCATGCTACTATCTTTTCTAGTAATTTACTTCTGCAAGACTTGTAAAAGCTCTGTATAGCATGAATCAGAGGTGTTGGAATGTTTTTCTTTGCCAAGTAGTCTCAAAGTTAGTTGTTATATGCTGATTTCTTTGTGGTTGATTGAGTGCGTGCGTGTTGGAACAATCACTCACAACACAAGTACGCACGTAGAAGTCATAGATGGTTATAACGGCAGGTGTACTGTTAACGAATGTTTAATACACCACAACACGCCACGTTAACACAGAATACACAGTTATAGTCAACTACAAGTTATAGCAATACAATAATAAAGTACTTCTCACATCTCAGAATCATGCAGTTCATACAACACCCCTGCCCTCTTTAAAGATACGCCTCGACTCAGCGCGATCCAGCTGTACTCACATTAGCGCTATAATATGCTAATCATGGATCCGTAAATATGCCTCCTCACAGATAGCAAAAACGGACCACATCATGTTGCTACTGCATAAATATTGTATCCTCAGATATGCGATGCGCTATAAGATTATAAAATGGATCCGTAAATATGGGTAACCACCAGATAGCAAAAGACACCCATCATACTTGTGCTATGCATATAAATATGGGCATTAAACGCTATCATAAACTAAGAGTCCTAAGATGGGCAATTTCTCACACGAGAGGGAGTTTGCAATAATCTCGCCTTTAATCATCTTAGCGATATTATATGACATGTGTAAGTAAATGGATCCTTATAAAAATATTGACAATACTGGTGACCAGCAGTTGCACTAATCTCCACCTATCAACATGTCTTCACATAACACAATTTATAAGGAAATAATGGCCTTACACAAATCATGGTCCTAGCCTTATATTCAGCACTGTCAGGCTTATCTATCGAAAATCAACACTATGGGGCGACCTCTGGCAGATCGATGCCCAAAAAAGTGCCACCGTTTGAATACACATCTGCCGCCTAAAAACAGCTACGAGACCCGGCTGTTCAAAACACCGTTCAGTCTCACTACTTGCACGGGCTAGCCACAAATAGCTAAACACCCGTATCTCAAAACAGTTCGGAGTGAACAAACCTCCACAATTGAACTGACTAGCGTTCACACGCTTTGTAACCTTACTTCTACTATTACAATTTAACATAACATTAAAGACAATCACGTCTTCAAGCAACGACAACCCATAATCTAATCTGCTCACCTAATATTTTCCAGATCACGTCCCCTTCCATTAAAATTACTGGTAACATTAGTGTTATGTTAGTTCTGAAAAGTATTTTTTGATTTGTGTTTATAACATTACTGGAGTCAGTGACTATAAATAATTATACCTAATGTTTACACACTGTTGACTGCTGTTGATTAGATCCAGATATGCGATGGCCCAGGGAAACCAAATTTGCATATCAGATTAATTTTAGTAAAGATATAGAAGGATAGGTAAAAAGTACTAAGGGGAATAACTATGAATATTAACGCCCTTTACAAGTTTAGTGAGTTAGGATAGGGAAACGCACGTGAAATGTGAGCGAAATATAAACAGTTATGTAGCACAGTTCATGGGGTTGACAGCATAGAATTAAGCGTGGCGATAGGTGAGTGAACTGAACAATGGACCAATCGTATTAACTAAAACAACTTTGGACCATCAGATAGGAAATTGAAGGACAAAAGGAGATCAGTCCTACCAGAGAAGTTGACCGGGCAAGACGAGCATCGCTGGGAGCTCAAGAAATGTGAAACCTGCGGTTTGCAGAAGGTCTACAGAATTAGCTAGACATAGAAAGGTAGTAATAGGAAATTCAGGAGAACCCTTAGAATTGATTAATAATTTGTGCTGCTAAACCTAGGATTAGCTCATAGGGGTGATAGTAAGACAGTGGTAGGTAACGGACTTCTGTATATTCCGGTAAGAGGTCTTTAATTCTAATTATGCTTGACTTAAGTGAAGAGAGACATGTTTTTTTTGAAACACGCTCAACATATTGTCACAGGCTAATGAAGCTCATATTTAAGGGAGCGAGCTACAGAAGAGAATATTGAAGCTAAGGCAATATTAAAGCTTAAAAAAAGGATAGCCAGGATGGGCTGTCATACAAAGAAGATGAGACATTGTTATTAAACAAGAAAATTGCACAGAGTTTTGCAACACTGTCGTATGGTTATGCGCTCTCTCGCCAACGTAAGTATCGAAGCCAGATACTACAACACTTGTCGACGTTGGATTTACAAAATAAGTTGGTTTTGTTTGAGATGCTTCTTAACAGGGTATAAGACTGATCAGGTTGAAACAGATTAGAGGACAGAAGAGTAAATGGTGAATTAGATTACTGAGAAACAACTTATGCGCTCACTCACTAAAGAGTAAGTATGAAGATGCCTCCACAGCTGCACCTGACAATATATAACTTTATATGTAATTTATGAATTGATATTGATGCATGCAATTGAGCCAGGCCTGACAGGTTATAGTACTTTAGTCAAGAGTCTACAGTAAGGAATATAATAATAAAATCTTTGGGAAAATACATAGAGCCTAGGTCTATATGCCTGGATATAAAATGGAGATTGGAATGTACCTTTATGAAAAAGGTTTGTGGAACATGTTATGTAAATAAAAGCTATTATGTTTGGAAATTCAGCACTCAAGTTGGTTTAATCAATAAGGATGTGGAGTGGGTATGTGAGAAAGAATTAAACCTATATAACATATATAGCCTTAAAACCACTAGTACAAGCACGTCGCTGCTCACCACCAAGGAGGGAAGAACGTGGTCTGGGTTGAACAAAAGACGAACCTTATATCATCCAGGAATCACCATCTCTGGCGGAACAAGGGGGCCAGTAGGAGAAATAGTCTCACTTGGAGGAAAGAAACAAAGTAAATAATAGATAACTAGGCCTGCCTCAGTCACCTAGTTAAAAAATATAAGAAGGAACACCGACACGGTCACATACTGTAATTTGCTGCTGTAACCAGTTCCCAGTTCTCAGGCCCGGTCACAAGAGTGCAGAACTTGGAGCAATGAAAATGCAGAGCTGGAGATTAATCAACTGAGAAGTGATCATGCTGGGGATGATGGCGCCATTGTGTACAGTGATGGATCTGTAAAGCGTGGCGAGAAATCAGGATGGGGCTTCTCTGCTAGAATAAAGGGCAGGGTCATTGCTGAACAGAGTGAAGCCTACATGACAACAACCTCCAGCATGAGAATGAAAGTAGAGGCAGTTACTGCAACACTGAGGTGGCTGTCTGAAACTCCATAAACCAGGGCAGTTATATTGCCAGACTCTCAGGCCATGCTTCGGAAAGTTCAGAATGGATGGCTGCAACAGGAATGGAAAACATCAATAGAATGCTCAAGTCTCCAAGAACTGGTATGGATCTACATGTACTGTTCTGGTACGTGGCAATGAGAGAGCTGACAGACTAGCCTCGAGAGCACCCATAGTGCGGACACTGGCTATGGACAAAGAAGAGATACTAAGGGTGATTAATGATTGCCTGCTAGAAAATGACACTGTAATGGATGAATCAACAAAGCGGAGACTGTTAGAGTTTGGCATTAAACGAGGGACTAGCAGAGATGGACGTGAGAGAGAATGCATCCGTTGTATGTACAACCAATGTGCTACAGGTACAATTAGCATTCATACTTTTTGACATTAGTTGAGGGAGACTGAGCACCTATGGGTTTGTCCTGAGTTGCTGTGAGGTCGATTCTGATTAGCAATAACAATAGTAGTCTACCAAAGACATTCTGCATTGTGATAATTCTATAACTGCTGAGAAGTGTGGGGTCTTTACTGGGATTTTTGGGTTTTTAGGCCTTGACGTATCATCTGGTTGCGGACCATGTCTCTTCTTGTTACTTCAACCACTTTCCTCAGATACCTCATTTCTGAGGTTTGGATCTGGCTTTTGTGGGTTGTAGTCATTGCCCATGACTCGCATCCATACGTCAAGACTGGGACATAGGTGGAGCGGTATACAGGCATCTTCGTCTTCTTACCAACCTCTCTCTTGCTGAGGAATCCTCGATTTATGGCTTGAAAAAGTCTCCCAGCCGCTGCTCTTTGGGTAGCTAACTCTTCTTTGATGCATCCCTTCTGGTCTATGACAGCTCCAAGGTATTTAAAGTGGTCGACCTGCTCCAGGACCTGTTCTCCCAGTTTAATCTGATGTCTTTTTTCCTCTCGTGATATCACCATGGATTTTGTTTTAGAGCTGCTTATGACCATCCCTCTCTTCTCCAGCTCTTCCTTCCAGACTTGCAGGTTGGATTGGAGATGTGCCTCTGATTTATCAATCAGGGCAACATCATCAGCAAATGCCAGCTCTGAAATACAGACCTGTCTCATTTTCCAGTACCCATGTCATCGAGCTATTTTATGTGATGATAATGTTCACTATCAGGACCCAGGGCAGTGTTTCTACTGGTGTCTAAAGTGCACGTGTCTTCTTTGGATAAGAGGTTGAAATATATAAAATGCCTCTCCTGTCGCTGATAACATACTCATTTACAGAGCTGGCTCTGACCAAGAGGAAATGTTTAATAGCATGCATGGGACACTACAGGAGGTGTTAAACGGTGTGAGGAAACTGGCTCCAAAGTCAATCCCAACAAGGCCTGTGTGATGTGGTGCTCCTTAAGTAACTCCATAGTGTAAACAGACATACAAGTGTGACAACTTGCCCAATCTTCTCTTCATTTTTTTTATTATTTACGGACATCGTTTTTTTTCTCATCCTCAATGCATGATCGCAAAGTCCCGGGAATTGTCACTGGCGTAAATTCTCCTAGCATTCAGTATTTCTCCTCGCTATTTTTAGATACGACGTCATTGTTGACCAATGACCTCGGTAGCTAGGAACCTGTTTTAATTTAAGACTGCTTAAGCTGATAAAACCAGTTTATGCCACTTTAGGAAGACCCCACGTGACTTTTAACGCTATTGATTGGAGCGTTTATTTGACGCTAATGTCACATGATGCACGCTATGGATCACGTGTCCAAGCGGAAATGTCCCGCTAAAAGTGCGCCAAACACGGGCAATCTTCACTTGCCCGGAACCCTTGAGACAGCTAGGTCTAACCCAATTATCGGCGAATTCTCGCATTAAAAGCACTGAAGCCACGTGTCTAATTGCGGGTTAGCGTCCATCTTTGAGTAGGTAAGTGAAATCTCGCTAGAATATAATGTGATGAAATGTGTAGTACATTGCAAAATCGACGCAAGATTGGTATGTTTACTTTATTCATATTTTTGTTTTACGATCACATCCAGCCACATGTGATCGGGTATATTTTATGATCCCACGGGATATGTACATGTTCATAATAATGTATAACGGGAATATATATATATATAGCTATTAATTTCCATATTATTTGATTATTTTCGACCCGACGTTTAGACTAACGGAAATTAATATTAACGATAATGTTGACAGACCGTGACATATATTCATTATAAATTATATGACGATGCGACCAGACATGAAGTGTGTGATAATGTTGTCAGACAATTCTAAAACACGGATGTCCAATTATTTGTTAAATTCATCATAATGACATGACGATTAGGCTAGAGGCACAGAACTAGAATACTGTTGCCGACATTTCTATGATAAATTTGGTGGGTTTAACTGACATTTATAATAATTCATCGGGTTAAGCTGACGATAAATCAGTCTAAAGAATTATAATACTGCCACTGGGGCAGAGTAATATAATAAAGGACAGACAGGAGAAACTTGAATTCAAGATTAGACTCTAGACATATGATGTTAGAGACTAAAATCTGATATGACTGGCAGAGGGACGGCTTAGGGAAAGACTGCTTTCTAAAGCTAGAAAATTAATGAAGCGTCGTATTTGTCTTCAGTCTATGGTGGAGCCTTGCACGACAGTCCAATCTCAGCGCAGAATACGGAGTCGAGCACAGAGAAGGCAAATCCGAACCATTCAAGACCTACCGGGGCAACGTCAGGAGACCGGAGAACTAACCACACTTCACTATCAGCCGGGGGCTGAAAAGCTAAGTCCACGACAAAGGAAACTCACCTAATCAATGCCACAAAGTTTAGTCATCCATGATGAAAAAACACGTGAAGTGTGAGACACATAATACATACAGCAGACACTAATTCCATCGACAATACTATCATTCACCATCTATTCACTTTATTGCAATAAACCAATTGGGTGTATATACTGTACCCCACGCTTTGTTCCTTCCATTAGATGTTGAATATTGTCTATGTTTATCTTCCTTTATAAGGGAGGGGGGGCTCGTAAAATATAATATAATTTAAAGAATAATAATAATAGATAACTGAGAAGGGGACGACGGTAGCGAGAGACCAAATATCTCCTTACAATCTTTTCCAGACCTGTCGAGTTAGGAGAATTTACCCTCTTCGTCACCCTTTGGAAGTGGGAAAACCCAGCAGGGATTCCTTGAGCCAAATCTTCCACATCAGATCTATTATTTCCTCTAAATAATTCTCTTATCCTTTAAACGCTACGTGACACTGGTGTCTCGGTCCGGGATTTGAACTTATGTATTTTATCATACCTCTGGGATAGTATCATCCATTCAGTCATTACAGTATACCATTTTAACACATGTATTTTCACACAGTGAGCTCTAGAAAGACAGAAAACATTTTTTCTAGAAATTCAGGCATTGATTGGTGAATCCCTTTATATATGTTGTGTTTAATTAAGTTAGTTCTTGATTTTGTATTTCATTGAATTACAGACCTTAAGTCTCCATAACTGTAGTAATTTCATTCTACAGCAGTCGGATAAATAATTAGTATTTACTTGTGCTAGAAATACTATTGGAAGGTAGCACTAGCTTACTCAGTGTGGACTTTAACTGCAAAAGATGGCTGAAATAGTTAAGCTTAAGGCAGCACTAGGGGAGGCCGGTCGAGATCTAGGTTATAGTGGGGTGGACCTTGCAAATTATGTCAGTGTCGAGACTGATAAGTATTACGCTCGAGAAACAGCGAAAGCTGAAAGAGAAGAGCGAATAAAGTTAGCAGAAATAGATGAGAGGATAAAAGCTGTAGACGCTAGAGAAAGAAGCGAGAGAGATGAACGCGAGCATGCATTGAAGATGAAGCAGTTAGAGATGCAGGGACAAGCTCAAAGAGTTGAACCAGTAGCCGGTGCGACCGCATCTACCTCCTCAGGCAACCTATCGCCACGGTCAGATGATATGCCCTCCTTGCACGCAGGGGGCACAGGACCTTTGCCATCCTCACTCATGTCAACTTTGGGACCCTTGACGTTTCCATTCGAAGCTTTCTCGGAACAAGCCGACTCGATCGATAGGTATCTGGACAAATTTGAGAAGTTTGCCACCACGTTTGGTTTGGAGAAGAGCAAATGGAACCTGAAACTGTCGCAAGGGCTTAGAGGAACTGCTTATGACGTGTATAGCAAGCTTCCTCCAGGTTTACAGGATGACTACGACTCTTTGAAAAAGGCACTATTGGTTCGTTATGAGCTACATGCTGACGCCTATAGGAAGAGGTTCCGTAACTCTAGGAGGGAAGTCGGAGAGAACTTTGCTCAGTTTGCTGCGAGACTGGATTCCTACGTGGAGAAGTGGGGTGCCCTAGGGAATTTTACTCATGATTGGGAAGGCCTGAAGGAAATGGTCATGATCGAACAACTGAAGGACACCATGACTTCCGACATGAGAAGATCCTGACAGAGAATGGGGCCAGCACTTTAGAATCCATAGTCCAGTTAGCGGAACGATATCAGGCAGCACTATCAGAGAATCCACCACCCAGACGGAAACAACCAGATTACGTACCTAGACAGACAGCTCAGTCACACATGGACCCCCAAGTGAAACCACCGTATACTAACTTCAAAAAGCCTGACAAGCCAGACTACAAGACTACTCAGAGATCTAATTTCCAGCAGCAGAGGCAAGGGGAAAAATGGTGTAAGCACTGTAGAACCATCACCCACAATACGCAGGAGTGCAACCGGAAAAACCCACCTCATCATGCTGCCTGCTTACGTAAAAGTGCCGCAAGGGGAAATGGACCGGAAGAACCTCTGGACAAACCCCGACATCCCCCGGTCGTTGAGACAGTCCTCGTAAATGACCAAGAGGTGACCTGCCTTTATGATACAGGCCTTGCATTCGACGCAGTTGTCTGTGCATCCCTAGTCAAGCCTGACCAGATGACAGAAGACACTATAGAAATACAAGGACCTACTAAAAGTGCAGCACCTATGCGTTTGGCTATGGCCAAGATTAAGGTCAAATCAAAATATGTGACTGGGGAAATCCGTGCAGCGATCTTGGACGACCCTATTTATCCCTTGATCTTAGGGTGTAGGTATGTGTTCTTGGGAGAACCCATTCACCCTCTGGTTGTGGCGGCTGTCACCACTAGAGGACAGGCCAAACGGAATACGGAGTTGGAATCCCCACCCAACATCCTTCCTGAGGAATTAAAAAAGGCACAAACGGAGGATCAATCTCTAGCACCCTGCTACAAAAAACTACCGAGAGCGCACACTCCTCTCCAAAAGGGAGACTTCTACAAGAAAAATGGGCTGTTGCATCGGAAAGCAGGAAATGGAGGACAGGAACATGGGCAACTTGTGGTTCCATCAGCATACCGAGCCCAGGTCCTAGAAATGGGCCATGCCCTTCCGTTTAGTGGCCACATGGGCATAAGTGCCACGATTCAGCGTATTTCATGTCATTATTATTGGCCAGGTATCAACGCCGATATCCAGAGATATGTGAAATCATGCCCGCAGTGCCAGAGGACAGCGCCGAAACACTGGACGGCCCCAGCCACTCTGGGAGAAATGCCAATCTTGGGCACACCCTTCGAACGAGTAGCGGTGGATATTGTGGGTCCACTTACTCGTAGCAAAAAGAGAAACAGTTATATACTCACGTTAGTGGATTGTTGCTCCATGTGGGCAGAGGCAATTGCTATGCCCGCCTGTGATTCTAAGCATGTTGCTGAGGCTCTGCTCACCATATTTACTCGGCTAGGGTTTCCGTCACAGATCCTGACAGATAATGGTTCCCAATTCCGAGGAAAACTCACCGAGGAAGTGTTTAGGATATTTCAGGCCCGACATATCCACACCTCTCCCTACCACCCCCAGGCAAATGGCCAGGTGGAGCGGTTTAACGGGACCCTTATTTCCATCCTTCGGAAACTTGCGCAGGAAAAACCAGAGAGCTGGGATCAATACTTACCCGCAGCACTATTTGCTTACCGCGAAGTACCCCACAATTCTACTGGGATGCCTCCTGCCACATTGCTGTTTGGTAGACCTATAAAAGGACCTTTAGAGGCACTGTTACGTACTTGGACAGATGATAAAGCTGATGAGACGGTCACCTCTGCATCCCAATACGTGAAGGAGTTGACCCAACGCCTTAAAACAGGATGGGAACTGGCAAAGGAAAATGTACGCCGTGCCCGTCGTAAACATGCGCGTTACTACAACCGCACTGCGAAGGATAGGGAGCTAGAAGTAGGAGAACAGGTATTATTACTCCTGCCCAGTAGCAATAATAAATTGCAAATCGGGTGGAGAGGTCCATATAAAATTGTTGAGAAAATGTCGCGCACCAATTACAAGATTGCCATAAAGGGGAAGCAGAAAATTTACCACATAAACCTGCTGAAGCGATATTATGAAAGACCAGGTGCAGAACCAGCACATTTCCTGACACTGGCTATTGCGACGGAAACTGAGGCAGAACCCCTGACCTCCTGTGAATACCCTCTTCGTCAGTGCGAAACTCATCAAGATGTTCAGATTAGTTCAACTTTAACGGAGGATCAGCAGGCACGGGTTCAACAGTTGTTGAGAAAACACCCTAGTACACTCACGGATAAACCTGGCATGACCAACCTGATAGAATTTGATATGAAGCTAACAGACCTCGCCCCGGTACGAGTTAAGAACTATCCTGTTCCTTATGCTAAAGCAAAGGCATTGAGTGAGGAAATCGAGTACCTGCTTAAGGAAAATATTATCTCAAAATCAGAGTCGCCTTATAGTGCGAGTGTAGTGTTGCTTAGAAAATCCACAGGAGAACATCGCCTCTGCATAGACTACCGAAGGCTCAACGCTGTAACGGAATTTCAAGCGGAGCCCTTACCGGATCAGAATCAGCTTTTCACCAAGCTGAGTAGAGCACGATACTTTTCGAAGATAGACCTTAGCAAAGGGTACTACCAGATCCCGGTAAAAGAGGAAATTCGACATATGTTAGCATTTAGTACTTCTGAAGGCCATTACGAGTTTAATGTATTGCCATTTGGGCTAAGCAACGCCCCAAGCGTCTTTACTCGTATGATGAGGAAGCTACTGGAACCCCTGAACCACCCTGGGATAAGTAATTTCATGGACGACATACTTATTGCCACGAACACCTTTGAGGAGCACCTGGACGCAGTTTCCCTACTCTTCGAAAGACTTAGAGAAACAGGACTCACCGCTCGCCCTACAAAATGTCAAATTGCCTGCGAGCAACTAGAATTCCTGGGACACACTATCTCGCATGGATGCATGTTCCCAGATGCGCGTAATATTGAGAAGTTACAGCGGGCCCCACGACCCCAGACTAAAAAGGATGTAAGGTCATTTGTGTCTCTATGTGGCTTCTACCAGAGATATATTAAAGATTTTAATACCCTGAGTGCGCCATTGACCGCATTAACCAAGAATGGGAACCCGGACAAAGTAACCTGGACAGCGGAGTGCGAAAATGCCTACACGCTGCTGAAGGAGAAACTCACAGCTAGGCCAATTCTGCAACTGCCTGACTTAACTCTGAACTTTACGCTGCGAACAGATGCTAGCAATATAGGGATAGGAGCCACTCTCCTGCAGCCTAGTGATAGACCTTCTGCAACTCTATTCCCCATCGCATATGCTAGTAGGAAATTGAACCCTGCTGAACAGAACTACTCTACCATCGAACGAGAATGTCTGTCGCTAATATGGGCTGTGCAGAAGTTTCAACCATATTTATACGGGAAAAAGTTCACGGTGCAGTGTGATCACCAACCGTTGATATTTCTTGCAGCGTCGAAGAACCTTAATGCCCGGCTTATGAGATGGTCACTACTGTTGCAGCCATATTCATTTCACATAGAATACATACCTGGGAAGAACAACGTAGGGGCAGATTTTTTTGAGCAGACATCCGGACGCAACCGAGGAGATATGAGAAACTGGAAAAGAAGAGGAAGACAGGACAAGAGGAGTTGGACGGAACGTCAAACTTGAGGAGGGGCTTGTGTGACAACTTGCCCAATCTTCTCTTCATTTTTTTTATTATTTACGGACATCGTTTTTTTTCTCATCCTCAATGCATGATCGCAAAGTCCCGGGAATTGTCACTGGCGTAAATTCTCCTAGCATTCAGTATTTCTCCTCGCTATTTTTAGATACGACGTCATTGTTGACCAATGACCTCGGTAGCTAGGAACCTGTTTTAATTTAAGACTGCTTAAGCTGATAAAACCAGTTTATGCCACTTTAGGAAGACCCCACGTGACTTTTAACGCTATTGATTGGAGCGTTTATTTGACGCTAATGTCACATGATGCACGCTATGGATCACGTGTCCAAGCGGAAATGTCCCGCTAAAAGTGCGCCAAACACGGGCAATCTTCACTTGCCCGGAACCCTTGAGACAGCTAGGTCTAACCCAATTATCGGCGAATTCTCGCATTAAAAGCACTGAAGCCACGTGTCTAATTGCGGGTTAGCATCCATCTTTGAGTAGGTAAGTGAAATCTCGCTAGAATATAATGTGATGAAATGTGTAGTACATTGCAAAATCGACGCAAGATTGGTATGTTTACTTTATTCATATTTTTGTTTTACGATCACATCCAGCCACATGTGATCGGGTATATTTTATGATCCCACGGGATATGTACATGTTCATAATAATGTATAACGGGAATATATATATATATAGCTATTAATTTCCATATTATTTGATTATTTTCGACCCGACGTTTAGACTAACGGAAATTAATATTAACGATAATGTTGACAGACCGTGACATATATTCATTATAAATTATATGACGATGCGACCAGACATGAAGTGTGTGATAATGTTGTCAGACAATTCTAAAACACGGATGTCCAATTATTTGTTAAATTCATCATAATGACATGACGATTAGGCTAGAGGCACAGAACTAGAATACTGTTGCCGACATTTCTATGATAAATTTGGTGGGTTTAACTGACATTTATAATAATTCATCGGGTTAAGCTGACGATAAATCAGTCTAAAGAATTATAATACTGCCACTGGGGCAGAGTAATATAATAAAGGACAGACAGGAGAAACTTGAATTCAAGATTAGACTCTAGACATATGATGTTAGAGACTAAAATCTGATATGACTGGCAGAGGGACGGCTTAGGGAAAGACTGCTTTCTAAAGCTAGAAAATTAATGAAGCGTCGTATTTGTCTTCAGTCTATGGTGGAGCCTTGCACGACAGTCCAATCTCAGCGCAGAATACGGAGTCGAGCACAGAGAAGGCAAATCCGAACCATTCAAGACCTACCGGGGCAACGTCAGGAGACCGGAGAACTAACCACACTTCACTATCAGCCGGGGGGCTGAAAAGCTAAGTCCACGACAAAGGAAACTCACCTAATCAATGCCACAAAGTTTAGTCATCCATGATGAAAAACACGTGAAGTGTGAGACACATAATACATACAGCAGACACTAATTCCATCGACAATACTATCATTCACCATCTATTCACTTTATTGCAATAAACCAATTGGGTGTATATACTGTACCCCACGCTTTGTTCCTTCCATTAGATGTTGAATATTGTCTATGTTTATCTTCCTTTATAAGGGAGGGGGGGCTCGTAAAATATAATATAATTTAAAGAATAATAATAATAGATAACTGAGAAGGGGACGACGGTAGCGAGAGACCAAATATCTCCTTACAATCTTTTCCAGACCTGTCGAGTTAGGAGAATTTACCCTCTTCGTCACCCTTTGGAAGTGGGAAAACCCAGCAGGGATTCCTTGAGCCAAATCTTCCACATCAGATCTATTATTTCCTCTAAATAATTCTCTTATCCTTTAAACGCTACGTGACAACAAGATACTACTCTTAATGGCCAGAACATTGAAAGGCAAGAAAAGCTGAAAAACCTTGGAGTTACATTCCATCGTGGGCTATTGTATAAGTATCATTTTGATCACATCATACAGAAATGCAGAAGAGATCTGGTAGCCCTGAAAATAATGGGAGCAATACATCTGGAATAGAGATTACTATTTCTTCTTTATAATCAGCTAGTCATATTGGTCATTGAGTATGGGCTGGGAATACTCATTCTGCCATTTTAAAAATAGAGCATTTTGCCTGTATTTGGATTTGGTAAGAAATATTGGCTTTCAAAAATGCTGTATTTTATATTTATTTATTATTATTATTATTTTAAAATGATTTTCTTATTTGTAAGACATTCTGAAATGGAAATCTGAGCCATTGACTCCAGTAATGTCATAAACACAAATCAAAAAATATTTTTCAGAACTAACATAACACAACATTTTTTTAAATGTATCATTGTATTGTCCACTCATAACAGTCTACACAATTTGCAAACATTCAATAGAGACAATGTAAATCTGTGCAGACGTTAATATAAACATATGAAAAAAAAAGAAATTGTGCTCTTTATTAAGGAAATTAACTGTTTATTTTACTGATGAATGTTCACGATATAGATTGAGCCGTGATGCTGTCAAAACGTCTGACTATCCACATTTATAAATTTTGACTAAGCCATATGTTTTGAAAAAATGATTTAGAGCTACACAATTTTGGACATTTAATAACTGATTAATTATAATTATCATGCAAAAGTTCTTTATTTCCATCTAAATCCCATATAATTTCAGATGTGCCTTACCAAGCCCAGAGCATCAACACCAATAAAAGATTGTACAAGAATGATTATTCCAGTTTTGCACTGTTTACAAATGGCAATTATAATGAGTCTGGGACAACAGGAAGTGATGTAGCTGTGCATTCCATTATTTGTCAGGACAGATCAGCAGATATTAGTGAGACCCAGAGTGATTTTAAGGTCACAGTTCAAAAAGAAAGTGGGTCAGGTGACATCAGAAATCAGCTTGATGGGATTGATATGAGTTTTGGATTAGTATACAGCATGCAGAGTAAGGAAGTACAGAACCCTTATGAACATGATGTTTGTGGTGTAAAGCTAATACATTGTTCAACTCTGAAAAAACTTAATAGAATACATACTAGAGAGAAGCTTTACATGTGTGATGTTTGTGGTGCAGGGTTTATACAAGGTTGTGATCTTAATAGACACAAAAGAATACATACTGGAGAGAAACCTTACAAGTGTGATGTTTGTGGAGTAGGGTTTTTAGAGTCTTGTAATCTGAAAGTGCACAAAAGAATACATACTGGAGAGAAGCCTTACAAATGTGAGGTTTGTGGAATGGGGTTTGCACATTCTTCTCACCTGAAAGGACACAAAAGAATACACACTGGAGAGAAGCCTTACAAGTGTAATGTTTGTGGAGTACGGTTTACACGAGGTTGTGATCTTAATAAACACAAAAGAATGCATACTGGAGAGAAGCCTTATAAGTGTGATGTTTGTGGAGCAGGGTTTTCAGAGTCTTCTAATCT
Organism: Oreohelix idahoensis; assembly: GCA_024509875.1. Lineage (NCBI taxonomy): Eukaryota > Metazoa > Mollusca > Gastropoda > Stylommatophora > Oreohelicidae > Oreohelix > Oreohelix idahoensis. The sequence goes on from JAMPIV010018906.1 coordinate 425,426, forward strand.
GAAAGTGCACAAAAGAATACATACCGGAGAGAAACCTTACAAGTGTGATGTTTGTTGTGTAGGGTTTACACACTTATCCAGTCTAAAAGCACATAAAACAGCACATACTGGAGAGAAGCCTTACAAGTGTGATGTTTGTGGAGTAGGGTTTACACAACTTAGTGATCTTAATAAACACAAAAGAATGCATACTGGAGAGAAACCGTACAAGTGTGATGTTTGTGGTGTAGAGTTTACACATTCTTCAACTCTGAAAGTGCACAAGAGAATACATACTGGAGAGAAGCCTTATAAGTGTGATTTTTGTGGTGTAATGTTTACATACTTGGCTAGTCTGAAAACTCATAAAATAACACATACAGGAGAGAAGCCTTACAAGTGTGATGTTTGTGGAGTAGGGTTTGCACGAGGTAGTGATCTTAATAAACACAAAAGATTGCATACTGGAGAGAAGCCTTACAGGTGTGATGTTTGTGGAGTAGGGTATTCAGAGTATTCTAATCTAAAAGTACACAAACGAATACATACTGGAGAGAAGCCTTACAAGTGTGATGTTTGTGGTGTAATGTTTACACACTTATCCAGTCTGAAAGCACATAAAACAATACATACTGGAGAGAAGCCTTACAAGTGTGATTTTTGTGGAGTTGGGTTTGCACATTCTTTTCGTCTGAAAGAACACAAAAGAATACATACTGGAGAGAAGCCTTACAAGTGTGATGTTTGTGGTGTATTGTTTATGTACTTGGTTAGTTTGAAAGCACACAAAATAACACATACTGGAGAGAAGCCTTACAAATGTGATGTTTGTGGAGTTGGGTTTACATATTCTTATAATCTGAAAGCACACAAAAAAACACATACTGGAGAGAAGCCCTATGAGTGTAATATTTGTGGAGTAGAGTTTTCACAGTCTTCTAAGCTGAAAGAACACAAAAGAATGCATACTGGAGAGAAACCTTACCAATGTGATGTTTGTGGTGTAATGTTTGCACGCTTGGTTAGTCTGAAAGTACATAAAATAACACATACTGGAGAGAAGCCTTACAAATGTGATGAAGGGTGTATACAACATTGGGATCTTAATAAACACAAAAGGATCCGTACTGGAAAGAAGCCTTATACAAGTGTGATGTTTGTGGAGTAGGGTTTTCACAGTCTTCTAATCTGAAAGTACACAAAAGAAAACATACTGAAGAGAAGCCTTACAAGTGTGATATTTGTAGTGTAATGTTTATGCTCTTGACTAGTCTGAAAGCACATAAAATAACACATATAACACAGACTGGAGAGAAGCCATACAAGTGTTATGTCTGTGGAGCCTTACAATTGTGATGTATTGTTTACACACTCATGCTTTCTGAAAGCATATAAAACCACACATATTGAAGAGAAGTCTTACAGGTGTGATGTTTATAGAGTAGGGTTTTAGAGTCTTCTAATCTGAAAGTATGAAGACCAAAGCTGCGGTATGTAATGCCTGCACCACCAACACACTTCTATATGGCATCAAGACATGGACAACCTATGCTGAGCAAGAAAGAAGGCTCAACACCTTTCATCTGTGGTATCTACGCCAAATCCTTGGTATTTCATGGTAAGTAGGTACCACAAACCGCCCGCTTCGAGCTGTTGGAAGCGGACAAAAATGGAGAAAACTGAGGGAAATTCATCAAGTTTAAGTCATCACTGCCCCTTTGCTATTAAGCAGATTGTAATAAAATTTATATCACGATACTCTTTATCTTCTTCTCTTTTGAAGTGTATTAATTAAAAAAAAATAAAAGCTATTGAAGTATTTTTTTACTAATAAAAACAATTAGCAATGTTACGCGTAGTTTTCCCCGGCGCGCTACGGACTCCGAACGTTTTTGTCTCACCCCGCTTCATTCAAAAGGGTTTCGCTTGACCAGCAGACCTCTCATTTGCATACAGTTTTCACCATTAGGCAGGGCAGATGCATAGCTTTAATTTCGTATAATGCAAGCTGTAGAAAACAAAGTGGAAGATGTCGATTTCTCGAAGTGAAGTTGAAATTTTAGAAGATTTGACATTTTAAATGGTGTTATAATTGTTTGCAATGTATGAGAAGACTTGGGAGCCATTTATTTTATTCGTGTGAAATTTTAAAGACTTCTGATATTTGCTGGTGGAGCGAATTGACTTTGAGTAAGTTCTGTATCGCTCAAGAAAGGCCTAGAATTTTAGCGAAGGATAGAGAGCGAGGCTGTTCCATCGGCCGTGATAACTCCCGATGTCGATCAAGATCGGGACGCCACTTATATTGGCTCATGTTCAAATATCATCACATCTTCTGATTTGAGATTGACTATACGTAAGTATATCACTTATTAACAATGTTTTGAACTTCAAATGTAAAATTTACAATAGTTTTAATATTATTTAGCAATTTAACACGATCGCACAGTTTTTGTGTAACAACGTGGATTGAATTGTTATCACCACTTCAGACATTCGCACATCAATCTAATTTTTTCAAGAGCTTGAAATGTTAAGAAAGTTACCAATTTGAATAAAAAATGCATGTTTTGATTAATTGGTAATTAAATGAGGGTTTCTTTTGCAACATAATAGGGTGAAATATGATCTCAAAAGCAAATGATATCGCAAGACCCAATACCAATGGCCGACATATGGAGTCATAATTAAAGTAGCTGATGCTGTACTGAAATGTCCGGACTAGCAGGCACTAGTTGATAGTCTTAAAATTCCCCGAACAGAAGATATATAATATATATATATTTTAAATTAAGGATGAAAAATATCCCGTTCAACCTCTGATGGGTTATAATTAGGATACATATTTTCAATTCCAAATAATATGAAAAAAAAAAAAATCAAGAAGAAACTCTGAACAAGAACAAGCCATTAATAGTAATAGTACATGTAATTCTCTATACATGTAAAAAAAAAAAAAAACTTCTGGAATTTTATTGTTCCAGATGACTCCTACTACGATGCTATGAAAAACCATTTTTAATGACTGGGAAGGGTTACCGTCCAAAGGTGCCAGCTGTCAATCTGACAAACAAGGTCCTTGCACAACTTTACTATCTGAAGGAGGATGGGAGTGCAACATGGCTTGAGGTAGACTGCTTGTAGCTTTTTTTTTTTCATAAAGCTACAGACCACAAAGTAACACACTACAAACAGATAAAAAGTGAAATGGAGAAGAGGAAGGAGCAGATAAAATAAAAGTAGAGAATGCAAGAGTGACGACGAAGAACCCAAAACATAGACTGGAATGGAAAAAACAGAGTAAAGAGTCAGAGAGGGCAGTCAAAGAAAAAATTAAACAGCGAATAATGGACAACAATAGGAGGAAAAAAGAGAAAGATATTAAAAATGCAGAGAAGAAGATAGAGTTATATAACACAATCATAAGCCAAGGGGGTCTGTGCACCACAAAGCAGGATGTGGATACAATTTGTAAAGGACGAAATACCCTTAGAAATCTGAAGGCTCAGTTAAGATACTTACTTACTTAGTCGTTCCCCTTCTACTGTGAGGTGTAGAGGTAAGATACAGATAATTAATATTGAATGATAAGGACATTAATATTGAATGATAAGAACATTAAACTATCAGGAAATATCAAAGAATTGTATTTTGGACTTCTGAAGCATTTAGGTTTTGAGGCGTCATTGCCCTCTCGCAGGGAAAGAGTGCGCAATGATCATTCTTCTCCAGTTAAAAAATGTCTGTTTAAATGCTAATAACCAGTTGTTTTAAAAAAATATAGTGTTTAGATGTTGCTAATTATTGTTTAGATGTTGTTAATTATTGGCTACACATTTTTTTAAATGAAATATGGACAGTATCTTAAAAAAAAATTTTTTTCTTCATTTTCACATTTTTTTCTTCCCCTGCGACAAATTGGCTTCTGGACACATTTTAAAAGATTATACAAGAACAAATAGATGTTTAAATCCTCTGAAAAAAATTGAGATATATTTGTGTAGTATGCAGATTAATATGTACAAATTTGAAGCTTGTACCTTTTATACTTTTTGAAATATGATGTTGTGAATATTGACTTTCATTCAACAAACTATATTTTTCGGTAATGTGTTTTGCAGATTTGCAATTTTTGGTCTCAAATATATTGATAATTATTCATGATGTAGCCCTATAGTTTTCTTTGTGTGATCAGTATATTCCAGACTATATGCTGTTTGTCAGAGAAAGTTGTAAGATTATATTTAAGAAGACGGCAGTGTTTTGAAGTTGGTGTGATGTAACTTTTTCAATGTTGCGAAGTCCCCACACTTTTTAAAATGCTATAACTTTTTTATTTGTTGTCCTATTTTAAAAAATAAAGTATCAAATTTCATGATTTACCAAGGGCTTCAAAACTACATTGTTTTCTCTGGTGTTTCTGTGCAAACAAAAATCACTTTGTTAAACCTAGTGGTAAGACAAAGTGACAAATGTCAAGGTGTTGTCATGTGCTGGCCTTCGAAGCATGTATACACTGCTTAGGCAGTGCAGACTACGTGGCTTGGCCATGTCCACCGCCTAGAAGATGGTTGCATCCAGAAAAATATCTTCAATGGACAACTGGCAGATGACAAAAGAACAGTTGTGTGATCGCAGCTGAGATTCAAAGATGTGTGCAAAAGAGACGTGAGGGTACAGGGCATAAATCCAGCAACCTGGGAGGATGAAATTTCCTATAGCACCAAGTGATGATGTAATCTATGGCACCACCTCAGATTAGGCGAAACTAAGCTTACACAACAAGCAGAAGAGAGGAGAAAACACCGAAAGGAACACCAGGAAAATAAACAGCTGTCAGGGGCACATTCCCATAGTTAGTTATAACTGAAGGGACTATTATTATTTTTATAATCTGAAACTGAACAAAAGAATACATACTGGAGAGAAGCCTTACAAATGTGATGCTTGTGAAGTAATGTTTATACACTTATCCATTCTGAAAGCACATAAAACAACACACACTGGAGAGAAGCCTCTTCTACCATGAGGTGTAGAGGTTTATAAGAGAGAGCGCCAAACTATTCTATTGGCTGTCTTTCTCCTGGCTTGGTTCCATTCTAGTCCTCGATCCTTAAACGATTGTCTAATGTTGTCGTCCCAGCAGACTTTGGGTCATCCTGGAGGTCTGGATCCCTTGCTCTTAATTTCCCATGCTTGCCGTGGTGGCCAATCTTCTCCCATTCTGCAGACATGGCCAAACCATTTCAGTTGGGACTGTTCTACTTGGGTGTGCAGGGGTTGGGTTTTTAGACCTTGATGTATCATCTGGATGTGGACCATGTCTCTTTTTGTTACTTCAACCGCTTTCCTCAGATACCTCATTTCTGAGGTTTGGGTCTGGCTTTTATGGGTTGTAGTCATTGCCCATGACTCGCATCCATACGTCAAGACTGGGACATAGGTGGAGCGGTATACAGGCATCTTCGTCTTCTTACCAACCTCCCTCTTGCTGAGGAATCCTCGATTTATGGCTTGAAAAAGTCTCCCAGCCACTGCTCTTTAGGTAGCTAACTCTTCTTTGATGCATCCCTTCCGGTCTATGACAGCTCCAAGGTATTTAAAGTGGACAACCTGCTCCAGGACCTGTTCTCCCAGCTTAATCTGATGTCTTCTTTCTTCTCATGATATCACTATGGTTTTTGTTTTCGAGCTTCTTATGATCATCCCTCTCTTCTCCAGCCCTTCCTTCCAGACTTGCAGGTTGGATTGAAGATGTGCCTCTGATTTATCAATCAGGGCAACATCATCATCAAATGCCAGCTCTGAAATACAGACCTGTCTCATCTTCCAGTACCCCACTGAATACTTTCCTGTCTTCTCCTTACATGCCTTGATGACATTGTCCATGAGGAGTATGAAGAGATAAGGTGACAGAATATCAAAAAATTAATATTAGACAAACATAAAGGTATGTTTTCAGGCACTCGCAAGAAATAAAGAAGTAGAACACTTGGACAACAGAAAAACAACAGACGTGAGTGGCTTACCCAGGGTTCGAACCCCGTACCTTCCGTACGACAACTCCGCCTAGCTATCAAGCGAATCACACTGACCCCACGGCCAGCTAGGCATCCCCAAATAAAGATGCTTTGCTGGCTATTTATCAGTACGAAACACACAAGATAACACCGGAAGTATACAGTGGGCAACTCAGCCCTTAAATGACGCAATCACTTCTGTTGTTCTCCTATTAACAGTATGTGTCAGTCCAAACAAGACAAAGACCTTGATACTGGGTCCAGTAAATAGTAGAAGACTTAAGGACATTAGTATAGAACAGAGGGTAGGTTTCTGGTATTGTATAAACATAAATAACACATAAGGAAGGGAAACCCGAGGCCTGTAAACAGTAAATTAATATTAGACAAACATAAAGGTATGTTTTCAGGCACTCGCAAGAAATAAAGAAGTAGAACACTTGGACAACAGAAAAACAACAGACGTGAGTGGCTTACCCAGGGTTCAAACCCCGTACCTTCCGTACGACAACTCCGCCTAGCTATCAAGCGAATCACACTGACCCCACGGCCAGCTAGGCATCCCCAAATAAAGATGCTGAAAACATACCTTTATGTTTGTCTAATATTAATTGACAGAATATCACCTTGTCTTACACCAGTGGTGGTCCTGAATTCCTCTGACTGATGGTTTGCCGTACTCACATAATTTCTGCAAGACTTGTAGAAGCTCTGTATAGCATGAATCAGAGGTGATGGAATGTTCTTCCTTGCCAAACAGTCCCAGAGTTTGTTCCAGGGGACCTTTTCAAATACCTTTTCTAGATCTAAGAAGCCAAGATGGATCTCACTCTTATACTCAAGAGCCTTTTCACTCAACTGTCTGAGTGTGAAGATTAAGTCTTGAGTACTTTGATTTGCTCCGAAGCCACACTGGACCTCATCCATTTGTGGCTTAGCTAGGCGTCTGAGTCTCTGCTCCGGTATTCTAGAGTAGATTTTACCAGGGACACTGAGAAGGGATATGCCTCTATGGTTTCCACATTGTTGGTTGTCACCCTTTTTGAAAATCTGTGTTATTATGGCAATCTCCCAATCCTTTGATATGGTCTTGTTGCACCAAGCTGCCTGTAGGACCCTTAGGAGTAATAGGTTGCCTGATGCTCCCATGTACTTAACCATTTCTGGTGTTATGCCATCATGTCCTGCTGCTTTGCCCATTTTGATTTTCTCCATTAAATAACACATACTGAAGAAAAGCCTTACAAATGTGATGTTTGTATAGTTGGTTTTACACATTTTTGTAATCTGATAACTCATAAAATAACACATACAGGAGAGAAGCCTTACAAGTGTGATGCTTGAGGAGTAGGGTTTACACACAGTAGTGATTTTAATAAGCACAAACGATTGCATACTGGATGGAGAGAATCCGTACAAGTGTGATGTTTGTGGAGTAGGGTTTTCAGTCTTTTAATCTGAAAGTACACAAAAGAACACAACCTGGAGAGAAGCCCAAGACATTTGAAGTTTGTGGCTTAGGCTTTTACCATCATAGTGATCTTAAAAACAAACAAAAAATACATATAGTAAAGAAACCTTACAGATGGTATATGTGAGGTTTGCATTGTGCTCGAATCTGAAAAGAAAAATACATAGAGGAGAGAAGTTTTTCTAGTGTGATATTCGTGGTGAAGAATTTATGCAGTTTGCTTGTTTGAAAGGACATAATAAAGTGCACTCAAGAGAAAAGCCTTTCAAGTGTGATGTTTGTGGTGTAGCTTTTACGGTTTGATTTTGTCTGAGAAGACACACAAGAAAATACAAACAGAGAACTGTACAAGTGTGATGTTAAAGTAGTAGCTATAAATAATAATAAATTCTTTAAGCGCCAAACACGGCGCATAAGGCAGAAACCAGTGCTCTCCAGGTTGTTCGTTGTGACGCCACTCCTCTTAGCTCTTGCACATTATTTAGGCCCAACGTTCTTCCTTCTCTTATTATTGTTCTTCTGAGTGTTTCTTTTGGTCTTCCTTTTTTCCTCTTACCCTCAAGAACCCAAGTGAGCGCCTGTAGTGGTATTCTGTTGTTTTGCATTCGTAGGACATGACCGATATAAGACCATCGTCTTTTCCTTATATAGTCGGAGACATATTTCTGCCTAGAGTCTTCTCTTATTTGTCGATTAGTCTTGAATTCTTTCCAACTGATGTTCATGAGTTTTCTAGACATTTGTTCTCGAATGTATTCAGCTTGTTCTCCAATGATTTTGTTATTTTCCAACTCTCACAGCCGTACGTTAACACTGCGATAACATTTGAATTAAACAGACGAAGCTTGGTATGTATATTCAATGATCGTAATTTCCAAATGTTAGATAATCTATTGAAGGCGCTAGCTGCCAAAGCAATTCTAGTATGGATTTCTCTTGTTGTGTCACCATCCTGAGCATTTTACTGCCTAAATAAAAATACACACTGGAGAGTATTGTTACATGGCTGGTGTAGTTTGTGATTTAAAACATATATTCATGCTTTTGTGTTCACTAAAATACTTTGTGTCCATCACTTGGTAGAATCAATTTTAAAATCTGTCAGTTGGTTGATATCCACATAACATTTATTGTGTTTATGTTTTGTTCTATTTAATTCAGCATGAACATCTTGTAATTGTTATTTTTAAATATTTTAAGTTATTGCTTTTAATAACCCTTATCTAAACCAGCTTATCCTTCATATTTCTACTGTATTAGTAGTATAATTTTCATGGTTCACTTGAAAGAAGTTTTTATCTACACTGTGGACTATACCTGGCCATGTTGGTTGGTTGTGTTTGACATGTTTTTTTTTTTTCAAAGTATGAGAGCATGTCTAGATTTTTTGGTTGTAGTTTGACCTCCATAAATAAGAGAAGCATGACTGGTTCTGATGGTTGGTAATGTTTGACAAGATTTTTTTAAAGTATATTAGACACAGTATATTTGGTGTGACACAGTGTGGGTAAACACACTATTTCAAATAAATATGAAACCAAGGCATTTTTTTTGATGACCTTTCGCAGCACAGTGACCCCTGCTCTCAGATCTGTCAATCTTGTGTTGTTTAATTTTTGCATGAAGTCCCAGTGACCCTTGCTGACCTCAAGTGTCAACAAACTGAACTATGTTTTGGTTTTTGTGAGATTAAATAGGAGAAGTGACATTTTGTCCTTTACAACCTGTTAGTTTGAAATTAAACCATTTTTTATTGAACTATCTATTTAGGTAATGTGTTGCTGCAGGTTGAGCATGTGGTGATGTTGAACTGTTCTTTGTTACACTATTATAAGTTAGGTTTGAACTGTTCTTTGTTACACTATTATAAGTTAGGTTTGAACTGTTCTTTGTTACACTTATAAGTTAGGTTTGAACTGTTCTTTGTTACACTATTATAAGTTAGGTTTGAACTGTTCTTTGTTACACTATTATAAGTTAGGTTTGAACTGTTCTTTGTTACACTATTGTAAGTTAGGTTTGAACTGTTCTTTGTTACACTATTATAAGTTAGGTTTGAAGTATAGGCCGATGCATAAACAATATATCAGGTCAGGGCAATTGATGGCAAGTGGAGCTCACGGTCACTGGAACACGTGGTCACATGGTTACCACCCTAGCTGTGAAAAAAAAAAATATAACAAATATTTTATTTTTCAAGTTTGTTTTGAGTAATATATGCAATTACATTAGTAAAATAATTCAATATATAATGTTAGCTATGTATTCACATGCAGTGTATTACACAAGTCTATAATCTAAGTTCAGAGGTACCAACCTGAATGGTTGAATTACAGGCCTCGCAATTACTAAGGTCGACTCAGCAGACATGTATGGTCGCTAACAATATCACATGGATAACCAAAGATTGTCCTTCACTGTACAGTACCAGACATGGTGTGATCACTTATCAATATTACTATAGTAACCAAAGGTTGACCGTCACTGTACAGTACCAGACATGGTGAAGTCTCTTATCAATATCACTATGTTAACCAAAGGTTGACCTTCACTGTACAGTACCAGACATGGTGTGGTCACTTATCAATATCACTGTGGTAACCAAAGGCTGACCTTCACTGTGACAGTACTAGACAAAAGAAGACATGATCATCATAATTTTCCTTCTCGCACCTTACGGGGCATAGAGCCACCATCTTGCTGGTCTGACAAGAATTCTGTACAAAACAGTTATATACTCTTGTAGCGTTCGTTTCTGTGACCATTTGTTATAAATACTGATGATGCTGGTCTTGTGGGCAGCCTTGACCTGATGGCATGGGACAGAAAACAAAGCAAAAGTTTTTTTAAGGCGTTGTAAGTTTTGCGAGTGTGTGTTATAAATATACAATATTCATTTGAGAGTTTATTGCCATGTAGACAAGAATTAATTTCCTTTTGCTCATAAAATCTCTTTCTTTAAAGAAAGAAATAACTGCCAGCTCTTCCTTCCAAACTTGCAGGTTGGATTGAAGATGTGCCTCTGATTTAGCAATCAGGGCAACATCATCAGCAAATGCCAGCTCTGAAATACAGACCTGTCTCATCTTCCAGTACCCCACTGAATACTTTCTTGTTCTCTCCTTACATGCCTTGATGACATCGTCCATGAGGAGTATCAAAAGATAAAGTGACAGGATATCACCTTGTCTTACACCAGTGGTGGTCCTGAACTCTTCTGACTTATGGTTTGCTGTCCTCACATAATTTCTGCAAGGCTTGTAGAAGCTCTGTATAGCATGAATCAGAGGTGCTGGAATGTTCTTCCTTGCCAAACAGTTCCAAAGTTTGCTCCAGGGGACCCTGTCAAATGCATTTTCCAAATCTATGAAACAAAGATGGATCTCACTCTTATACTCAAGGGCCTTTTCACCCAACTGTCTGAGTGTGAAGATTAGGTCTTGAGCACTTCAATTTGCTCGGAATCCGCACTGGACCTCATCCAAGTGTGGCTCAGGTAGGCGTCAAAGTCTCTGCTCAAGGATTCTAGAGTAGATTTTACCAGGGACAATGAGAAGGGATATGCCTCTATGTTTTCCACATTGTCGATTGTCACCCTTTTTGAAAATTGGTGTTATGATGGCAATCTCCTAATCCTTTGGTATGGTCTTGTTGCACCATGCTGCCTGTAGGACCCTTAAGAGTAATAGGTCACCTGATGCTCCCATGTACTTAACCATTTCTGGTGTTATACCATCATGCCCTGCTGCTTTGCCCATCTTGATTTTCTCCAGTGCTGCCTTCAGTTCTTCCATCTTTATGTCATCTTCATCACCATTTGTTTCCTCTTCTGTGCTAGTGGTTATCATTTCTGATGCTTGACCTTGCTCATCATCAAGGAGTTCTGAGAAATATTCTTTCCATCTTTCCATTTCTTCCTTCGGGGCAGTAAGCAGTTTGCCTTGCTTGTCCTTTATAAATTTGAGAGGGCATTGTTTTTCCTTCCTCATGTTCTTTAGGGTCTTATAGAACAATTTCTGGTTTTCTTGTGCATCTTTTTCTAGCTTTTCTCCAAATTCTTCCCAGGACTTCTGTTTTGCTGCTAGCACATTGTTCTTTGCTTCTGTTCTGAGTATCACAAATTCTCTATATTTCTCTATTTGTCCTGCTGTGTTTTTAGCTCCTAAGTATTGTTTCCATGCCATTTTCTTCTCTCTTATTTTCTCTTTGACTTCCTCTGTCCACCAAGGTGTCCTCTTTCTCTTGTTCCCAAGTCAGACTTCACCACGTTTCTGCAGCAGCTGTCTTTATGATGTCCTTGAATTTAAGCCAGAGTGTTTCCAAGTCATCAGGCTGTTCTTCTGGGTTTCTCACCGCTGCAGCAATAGGCTGATATCTGGTCTTAATTTCTGGCTCTCTCAGCTTGTAGGTCTTAAGGCTCATTTCTCCCGTTTGTTTACTTGGTTTCTTGCATGATGTTGGGCAGTTCCTACGCTGAGCAACTCTTTCAGTTGTTCTTTTGATTGTAAGCAGATAGTGATCACTTCCAATCTCTGGCCCCCTCCAGACTCTAGCATCCCGGACATACTTGAATGAGCTTCAAACAGCCTTATCAGATGTGCAGAGTAAAGATGCACAGATAAAATAAAGAATGAAACAACATGCAGACCGTTGACAACGATCACAGCCATCTTTTCTGAAAGTAGGAAATTTTGTTTTAGTACGACAAGTACAAAATAGCAAATCAACATCAAGGTTTAATCCAGAACGTTATCAGATTACGAAAATCAGGGGAAACGTGATAAGTGCTTCAGGTGAAGGCAGAGTTAAAAGAATTAAACTCGCCACTCATCCTCACTTGGACAATAATAATATAATAATACACAGAACGACAACTACAAAAAGACAATGAAACGATGAGGGCTTGCACACAAACTAGCCTCAAGGTAGACCAGACCGAACAAAAAAATATTAAAGAAAAATGAAACAACCACTTCTAAATTTGATACTTGTCACGGCGCTATTTTGCAGTACATCGTTTGTACGAAAAGTCAGCCAGGCAACGCCGGGTATAGCAAAACCGGCGAGTCAGGTGACTACCGGAAGTCGGGGGAAAAGGCGCAAAGATAGTGAGAATCTAGCCTGCGTCCGGGTTGGACGCGGATTTTACCCTTTTGCCAGCAAGTTAGATGTGAAGTTCATGTTATGGACTATTTGTTATAAGTGCTTGCCATATTCCGGGTCTGATGGATTATTAAGTTGTTATTCTAGTACAGTGTGGTGTCTATATTGTATATGTTACAAGCCGTAGATTTATAAGTTGTCCATGAGTGAGTGTACCATTGTCACAGTTTTGCCGCTCAATGTGAGCGATAGTCATTGCAGTGTTTTTTCAGTGTAAGTCGTACTGTGGTGTATGATGCTGATAGATTAAGTTGTTAAGGCAAGTTACACTGGCATGTCATTATTATATTGTATTTCATGCGTTTGTTGGCCGTGTGAGGCCTGAGTGTGTTGTGCTTAGTAATAAAGGGAAATTCCCGTTAAAGGTGTTGATTACTTATGTCAGACATTGTTGTGTGGTCCTACTCCTAGAGGAGTGAGCTTATTATTGTTAGTATAAATCCACACTGCAGTGGTGCCACACAGTGGAGTGTTATCCACGATAAGTGTTCCTGACAATACTAAATTAAATAATATAAGTACCCACAAATATAAAAGGACAGTGAAAGTACAAGAAATAGGTATAATAATAATCCACACGATACAGACTAGTGAAGAAAATCAAGAAAATAACCACCTCAATAATCTTCCATAGAAGCAGGAGTAATTAGATAATGGACAAATAGAAGACACCTGATAATGACGATAAAGAAACGAGACTAAAGAAAGAAATGTCTCACTACACTACAAGACCTGAATGTGAAGAACTGTGGATATGACAGTTAGACAGAAAAGACAAACCTAAAGAAAATAATTCATACAAAATATAGCAAATCTACAATACAAAAAAAATAATTAAATACCAAACTGATCTGCTGATCCAGCACTGGCAACATTGGTGCAGCTCCAACAAAGCTCCTCAGTCACAGATGACACACAATGAAGACCACAAACATAGTCACTCACAAAAGTATATACAAGTGACATCACAGCGTGCACGATCCACAACCTGGAGGGAACACCGTAGCTTAGTCATTCCCCTTCTACCGTGAGATGTAGAAGTTTGGAAGAGAGAGCGCCAGACTATCCTATCGGCTGTCTTTCTCCTGGTCCGGTTCCATTCTAGTCCTCGGTCCTTCAAAGATTGTCTAATGTTGTCTCCCAGCGAACTCCGGGTCGTCCTGGGGTCTTGATCCCTGGCTCTTTGTTTCCCATGCTTGTCATGGTAGCCGATCTTCTCCCATTCTGCAGACATGGTCAAACCATCTTAATTGGGACTGTTCTACTTGGGTCTGCAGGGGGTGGGTGTCGTGGAATATTCTAATCCACATATATAAATTATTAGGTAAATATGAAGCCTAACAAATACATTTAATAAAGAAAAGAGCAATGGTAAAATAACAGTGCTGTCACAAAGAAGGTACTCGAAATCCCCCTTGTTTTCTGCTTCGTCTGCAAATTGTAACGCTTTCACGTTGATAGTAAAAGCTTACTGTATTATTACCCGCTTTCTTCAATGAAACGTGTGCTGTATTTCTTGGAAAAACATTGAGAGGCACCCTGCGTAATGACCTAAATTAATCCTAACATTAATTATATTACGTTACCAAAACGAACGAACAGATGGACTCAAATAGAAAGAGAGAGAGAGGGGCGAATGAAATCAGGAACGCATGCAAAATTAAACACGCGTCGCGCGATACACAATTACTACTATCACGCGTGTAAGGCCACCTGCACTAATTTTTTTTTTTCCAGACGGACAGTGATAAAATACATTACCCATCCCAGAGTTAGGTTTTAAAATCCTGAAAAACGCTTATAAGGAAAGATGACAATAGATGGGTTTACGTTTGAAAACATTACAGTACCCAGACAGCACATCTTCGAAACAGGAGGTAGAAGAAATTGCATATTTTGAACGCAGCCACGTAGCTCTTTTAAATTTGGATATTTGGGTTCCTTAGGGCTTGCTGACAAAGAATATGTAAAACGTTACGCAAATAGTCCAGGAATTAATAAATTATAACCAAAATAAAATAGTGGGGATGCCTGACAACATGAAATCATTTCTGCTCATAAAATTTTTTTTATAACGTGTTTGAAAAAAACCTTACGTTACAGAAATAGCCTACCATGTAAACTCCAAATTGATTGGAGCGCAACAAATGAAAGACTAACCACGATTGGTCGGGCTATAAATACTATCTTTCGTTGTTAGGGGAGACGTAGGAAGTTAAAATTTTTTCAAATACTTGTCGAAACGTGGCTCCATTGGCTAGACTCGCTGATATACTCACTTAGGAGCGTTAGTTCGAGACCACTAGTCAAATAAGCTTGATAAAGCAACAGTGCGTTGAAGCCAGCTCATATTTTTGCTAAATAAAAGCCTGGAACATAAGCAGATGGGAATTTGTGCCAGTAATTGTGCCAGAATTCATTGCTAATCAACGTATCTGTGTTTGTTTCCATGAATTGTGGTAAGCTTGAAACATTCAGTATCTTTTAATGAAAATTGAATGTGAATTGTTAATTTATGCCTGTATATATGTGTAGTTCAGTAGCAAACATGATGTAAAGCCTATAATGCTCCCGCCTGAACAGAAGGTGTCGGAGGAAAGTAAAACTGCATGGAATGGCCAAACAGTACACTGACACCTAGATTATTGATTAGACAGAAATAATGCTGGAAGTGCAGAGGCGTGGTAACCATTAAGGAGGTAAATACTGGTATAAAATATTTCAGATGAAGCTGACAGTTGGCCTAACGCTCTGAACTCAATGTTTGTGATGTGTTGTGATCAGTGTAAAAAGAGAGTATAAGTTAGTTATGAAGTAGAAGGTACATCCTTCTTGTTTTCAGGGACCGTGGTCTTGATGGTATTGAGCAGCACCTGGTTAGAGCTTTGCTGAATCCAGAGTCGGACAGCATACTCCTTGGTCCATTTAGCTATCAGTGAGGTGTCTCCAGAGCCCAGGGGAGAATTCGAGCAGAAGAGTCTTTTCCTGCCGCCATCACGCAAGATAAGCTGATGTGACCCGCTGAGCTCAAAATTATGTACCCCCAGCTTAAAATGACCTTGTAAAAATAACATTAAGAGGGGAATTAAATTGTGTTAATATCAGGAACTGAGAACATCTCCAATAATAGTTCCCATAAAGACAAACTATTGAAGTCATGATGACAAATGCCAACAGAGCTTGAACAAAACAAAACCAGTATTACCTCATATTACTACTACACAACTGACACACATAGGATACTTTTAATAATATATGTCATTACAATATTCATATTGATAAATTCTGTACATATAACTTGTAAGTAAAATTGATTGTGATTCCTGGTTCCCTTTGTATTTGAATCAGGACACATATTCATTCATAACAGCAATGAATACATATTGTTATTTGAAAAGTTATCAGTGACTCCTTTAAGATATCCTTTAGAGTGTTATATGTATGTGAGTGTCACAGTGTTGTCAAGTGTGGTGGAATAAATTAAATTGTTTATCTGTCTGTTGTTGTTATGACTTACACTTCATCATACACACACCCTAGACATAAAGCGTAGTCATCACACTATTCCAGAATAATTCTGACTGAGGTATACATATGTGGCAGCAAGTAAGGTTATATATCATACACTACTCTTATTAGATATATATACCTTCACAGCTGATCTCAGTCAGTACACTAAGTCCCCTATACATATTTATAACATCCCACTTCACCACAGTGGGATTTAAGGCTTTGACGTATCATCTGGTTGCGGACCATGTCTCCTCTTGTTACTTCAACCACCTTCCTCAGATACCTCATTTCTGAGGTTTTGATCTGGCTTTTGTGGGTTGTAGTCATTGCCCATGACTCACATCCATATGTCAAGACTGGGACATAGGTGGAGCGGTATACAGCCATCTTCGTTTTCTTGCCAACCTCTCTCTTGCTGAGGAATCCTCGAATTTATGGCCTGAAAAAGTCTCCCAGCTGCTGCTTTTCGAGTGGCCAACTCTTCTTTGATGCCTCCCATTCGGTCTTTAATAGCTCCGAGGTATTTAAAGTGGTTGACCTGCTCCAGGACCTGTTCTCCCAGCTTAATCTGATGTCTTCTTTCTTCTCGTGATATCACCACGGATTTTGTGTTAGAGCTGCTTATGGCCATCCCTCTCTTCTCCAGCTCTTCCTTCTAGACTTGCAGGTTGGATTGAAGATGTGCCTCTGATTTAGCAATCAGGGCAACATCATCAGCAAATGCCAGTTCTGAAATACAGACCTGTCTCATCTTCCAGTACCCCTCTGAATACTTTCTTGTTCTCTCCTTACACGCCTTGATGACATCGTCCATGAGGAGTATGAAAAGATAACGTGACGGAACACCGTTGCACGGGTAAGTACTTGCACAGTAACAAGTAGCACAGTCCTGGCAATCAAGTCTCACTCACTAGCATATGAGTGTAAAATAATAACAAACAGATCTCCGGCAAGGCATAGGATTCAGGACAACGACAGTCAGTCTTCTCAGGTAACAGCAGTAAGCAGCAGCCTTCCCAGTGGTACTGGATATCACTGCACAATCGGAAACAGCTTCTCAGTAACAGCTTACGACAACTATAGAGCCGGTGTAGGAGGCAGGAAGGACGTACCCAGCAACACGCACTGTACAGTGCTTCCTGCCGTCAGGTACGGAACACTGGACAAGTGACTTGTGCCTAGGTAGCAGGCACTTAACTCAGGCAGGAAGCACTGTACAGTAGGAGGTAGGAAGAACGTACCTGGCAACACGCACTGTACAGTATTCTTGTCTGAAAAAAAAAAAATTGGTTTATCGCACTGCGCTGTAGTTATTATAATCCATTTGTCAGATATTTCCACCGTTCCTTCCTTTATAGGACAAAAGACTGGAGAGATAAAGAGTAAAGATGTTTTTATGTTTGCTTCATATGGTATTCATTTATAGTGTGTAAACAAATTTTATGAAATTTATCTAATTTCTTCTAAAATATATGGTGGGAAATTATTACTTCAATATTAATTCCAAGCAGGAATCGGTATGGTACGTGTAGTGCGGTATGGTGCGTGTAGTGGGATCATAATTTGGGCAGTGAATAATAAATATAAGGTCAAGGTGGTCCCATAGCAGATACTGCCATAGTGGAGTGAAGTGTTAGAGACTCCACTTTACCAGGTCGGGCATTAAGAGGTGGGATGACTAGCTCACTTCCCAGCTGCCTTTTCCTTCCCTAACTCACGAGCAAAGTCAGGTATCCATTTACAGCTGAGTAGAATGGTGCGTGTCGTAACTGTGAATCGAACCTAGCACCTTTGCTGAGAGAGACCAGCGCTCTAACCACTCTTTCAATCGGACACTCAATAAATATATAAATAAATAATATGGCATGTAATTGAACCTTTGAATAATTTTTAAAAATTATAATTGTTAAACTTAACATATATGAAAGAAAGATCTTGGTTGTTATATCACATCCATAAATTTCCGTTAAGGAAAAGACATAAAATAAGCTTTATTTAATTATAAACAGGCACCGTCATTAGTGAGACAAAATGTCAGGAGTGGCTCAACAAAAACAGGAAGTCTCATAGCAGATACTGCTGTAGTGGAGTGAAGTGTTAGAGACTTCAACATACTAGGTCTAGCATTGACAGGTGGGGTTACCAGTTCTCTTTCTCGCTGCCTTTTCCTTCCCAAACTCAAAGTCAGGTACCCATTTACAGATGGGTAGACTGGAGCGTGTTGGTACCGTGATTTGAACCTGGCACCTTTGCCGTGAGAGACCAGCGCTCTAACCACTCTGTCAATTGGACGCTCAGTAGCTTACTATTATCATTTTTACGAGCTAATTTGAGACATGACAACCGTTACTTGTTTGACATAACTTAGGTACCGCTCACTGTACAGTGTCCGCTGCAGTCAGGTAGAAGGCACTGTACAGTGTTCCCTACCGTACAGTCCTTCCTACCTCCTACAGAAGACCACAGCTGACAATAGCTACAGCATAGATGGGCTGCGGCTCGGGAATGCAGGATCGCAACAACACGGGAGTGCTGCAGCTCAGGAACATAGGATACCAGGCAGGCAGGTTGTGCTGCAGCTCAGGAACATAGGATACCAGGCAGGCAGGTTGTGCTGCAGCTCAGGAATACAGGATACCAGGTTGTGCTGCAGCTCAGGAATACAGGATACCAGGCAGGCAGGTTGTGCTGCAGCTCAGGAATACAGGATACCAGGTTGTGCTGCAGCTCAGGAATACAGGATACCAGGCAGGCAGGTTGTGCTGCAGCTCAGGAGCATAGGATACCAGGCAGGCAGGGTGTGCTGCAGCTCAGGAATACAGGATACCAGGCAGGCAGGTTGTGCTGCAGCTCAGGAATACAGGATACCAGGCAGGCAGGTTGTGCTGCAGCTCAGGAATACAGAATACCAGGCAGGCAGGTTGTGCTGCAGCTCAGGAATACAGGATACCAGGCAGGCAGGTTGTGCTGCAGCTCAGGAATACAGGATACCAGGCAGGCAGGTTGTACTGCAGCTCAGAGCATAGGATACCAGGCAGGCAGGTTGTGCTGCAGCTCAGGAATACAGAATACCAGGCTGGCAGGGAATCTCATAGGAAGCACTCGCTGGCACCCAAGCCTATGCACCAAGTAAGACGCACTTGGGTTCAGGTATAATGAGAGGTAGCACAGGCAGTCGCCCCACAGTCTGCACAGGATTATAGTCTCCTTGGCCTGGCAGGAAACCACAAGTTACTTGCACCACTTTTCCCTACAAACTAGTAGTCCTAGGTAAACTTGAAAGTTTACACAGGCACCTCACAAAAGAGCCTAACACCTCTAAGGTAACACTCAAAGTCACACAGTATCAACCGAAGTCGTCTGACAATACACCTATACTGGAGAAATATATGAAAATGTTTTACACAAAACAACAAGCTGGGCGTATCATTGAAGCAATAACTTAAACATTTATAACACATAAGGAAGGGAAACCCGAGGCCTGTAAACAGTAAATAAATATTAGACAAACATAAAGGTATGTTTTCAGGCACTTGTAAGTAGAAAACTAGATAACAGAAAAACAACAGACGTGAGTGACTTACCCAGGACCTTCCGTGCGACAACCCCGCCTAGCTATGCAAGTGAATCAAACTATCCTCCCTGCCATCAAAGCATGACCAGAAAACTTAGCTATTTTAGAGACATAATACAGCCTTTACAGTAACCTAGTTAAATTTATCGTTCACTACACTGATGATAAACGGTTTCTGCACTGACCTCTTTTTTTTTTTTTTTTTTTAATTTAAATTAATGAAAAAAAAATCCCGTTCAACCTCTGATGGGTTATAATTAGGATATATATTGTTTTCAATTCCAAATAATATGAACAACTGCCGATATGAGAAAGTGGCATCACATTTGTCAAATCATTGTAAATAGGGACAATCACAATTATGCTTATTCGTTAAATACAAGTAAATAAACAAAAAAACAAAAAACAAACAAACAAAATCAAGAAGAAACTCTGAACAAGAATAATATAAAGGTGGAGGGGTGTAAAGGCCTGGTGGTTCCAGTTATATAACTAACTTTAACAGATATTTAATTGACTTTCATCTGTTAAAAGTCATATGCATTGTAAGAACAGCATCAGACCTTCACATTCCCAGCCACTATATATTAACATTTGTTCGTGTTAAATATTGTTTGACTATATTATGCAGTTCTCTAGGTCTGTCTATTCTTAACACCTCTTCTATATTTATAGGTAAGTTGGATGCTTGCAAATAATCTAATATTGGTATTCTCATTTGTTCATACCTCTTACATTTTAACAAGAAATGTTCTATATTATTGTCTTGAAGACATCCTGCACAGTAAGGTTCTTCTATTCTGAAATAGCCTTTTCCCAGCTGTAGTCTGAGAAGTTTCTTATTACTGGGAATTTTCAATTCCCTAGATATCTGACATTTTCTTGTTGGAGCCTTGAACATCTTATATGCATGTCTTCCTTTCAGATTTTTATCCCATTCTGCTTTCCATTCATCTGTTATTAAATCTTTAATTAAGCTCTTAATCTCCGATTTACTCGTCCCTACATTTATTAGATTTTTATCAGATCTACCTTTCTTGGCTTCTTTATCTGCCTTTTTATTTCTTTATCATTTCACCTCTTTATCGATCGCTATCTTGTGAACTGACAATTGGATACTGACAACAAGCATAAGGATAATACACTGCCGTAAACTCTCTAAAATTACTGAGAAAAAGAGGCATTGGTAGAGACAGCATAGAAGAGGCCTTTCTTTATCTGTAAAGTTGGTGGTACAAGTCTACACTATCATTCACGGTACAAATCTAACCGACCATTGCTGTCAGTCTACAATACCAGTTTGGAAGACAAATCTGTGGTTCAGAGCCTTTAGTCAACACAAGACAACTACCTTCATCGGCGTGTGAAGATACTTGCAATCGACCCCAGGTGCGGTTACCCCAGCACTCGCATTTTAGGACATGTCCTCACCACATAAACTGTAGATTAATAGAGCAGCCAGCAGCCAACATAAACACTTTATCAATCTGACAGCTAAGTCAAAATCTTATCAGGCCAGAACCAAATGAACACTTTTAGTAGTACACTTCCAGCAAAATGTCAGTGAAGAAACAAGTATTAACTCATCAATCCTTTATTTATTTTAAATTTAATTAATTGATCATTAAATTTGTTATATTTTCCAGAGAAAAGAGCTAATAAAGTAACATTTTACTGTTAAATCAGTTCGGGGCTTGAATGGGCTAAATAAAATACACAATATATTTCTTCACAAAAGACAGCAGGCAGATACTAAGTTAAGATTGCTAAGACACATTTAGCATTGTTCTTGACTTCTGAATATCTTTTGAAAACTCCCTGAAAGTAGTAACACCATCATCATCATTCTATTTACATCTCTGCCGAAAGTAATCTTGTGAGAAGGTAGATACCTTTGAAGACCCACATTAGATACTCTAGGTTTTATTAAACCAACACTGCACAGCAGGGGAGGCAACCTGTGACAATATTTGACCAAATGTTAGCATTAAACTAAAGACAAGAATCATGGTCTTATTTCGTGTAGTTCAAGAATAATGTGAATTTTGGTTAGTTAGCTCATGGACTTTCATTAGCAATAAGGAAACAATGACTTTTAATCCTGGGGTCACTGTACTTTTAACTGTCATGTAAACAATCAAACAATGACCTTTAACTCTTACGATCTGGCAAGCCCCGTGAAGTGGTGCGGGTTTAGTACCAATTTTACGGCTCGACCCGTGAAGTGGCGCGCGACGGTAACGATAGCTAAACTAGCGCGTAAAAACGCGGTTTTAGCTACCGTATAGTAAGAGTTAATCCTGGGGTCACTGTACTTTTACCTGACAGCTAAACTGTCAAACAATGACCTTTAATCTTTGTGGCATTGTACTTCATACTGTCAGCTAAACAGGAATAGTCAAAATATTGATAGCCTCAGTTTACCCTCTACCCCCTTTCATTCCCCAGAAATCTGGTAATTTATCTTGTGACCTACATATTGCTTCCCCTGCTCTAATATATTTTAAAAAAAAGGATCTTGTCAAACATTACCAGCCACCATAAATAAACATGAGTTACCGTAGAGGGGAAAATTTGCCAACATTACCAGACATGTTCTACTGAACAAAAACGCTTGTCAAAAACAATCAACATAACCAGGTGTAGCGAAAGGTTCTTGAAAGTGTGTTGTAATCGTATTAGAGTAGAAGAAGTCTTCTCTCTAGAAAGTGTGAAGTCCCAGTGCTGGAGAGGGAACACTGGATAGTCATGGTTGTGAAAGTCTCTGCTTCTAAATTTAAACAATTCAATAAAACTCAATTTCAACAATATAAAAGGGATAAGACTGCTGAGAACAATTATTAATTATTTATTTCTATCTTCTTGTGTTGAGTTATGAGTGTTGGCTGATGGCATAAATGAAGGAATATTTTACAAAACCTGGTGATGATGAAGTTACATTTTAAATAATTAACTAAAAATGTCCTTGTTGGCTTTTCCCAGTAATTGAAAAAAAAAAGAATTCCTCACTGCCTGATTTCACTCTTATCTCTACTATGCTAATTCACTAGATATCATAAAACACTGTCCTTCACCTGTCACTCAGATTGCATGAATTGTATACACAGGTTACTTATCTGGTTTGTCAGGTGAATGTCTGCTTTAATATTGCGCAGTATTTCAGAATGGGTCTAGCATTTGCCAACCAACAACTGCTGGGGAATAAAGCTGCAATGTTGAAACCACTAATAAAGGCTTCTCTTTATCTCAGGGTAGCTCATATGGTTCTTGATCAGCTACCTGTGACTTATGATGACCCATTTCATCCTGAGGACCATGTGGCTACCTTTGGTTTTAATATCCTCAATTCTAATGTATATGAGATGTTAGCGTTGTCAGATGTATGCATGTATATGAGATGTTAGCGTTGTCAGATGTATGCATGTATATGAGATGTTAGCGTTGTCAGATGTATGCATGTATATGGAGGATACATGGATCAGTCTGATTAGCGATAGTGAGACAAGACAGGTGTCTAGCTGCGGAACATTTTCTAAAATAAAATATTACAGAAATACAATACATTTTATACATCACTATTTACATTCATAGTATGATGTCTTAGTTCCTCCATTTGTCTGTGGTTACGCACATACAGGCTTTTTCTTGGGCCATCACATATCTGGATCTAATCAACAGCACTCCAAACATGTACCTCATTGTCACAAGCGGGGTATCTCACATATAGCCCAAGACTATATGCATCCCTTTCTTTTTGAATGTGTTCTAGTTGTTCACGGGTTAGTCAGCCATGTTTTCTTACTGTGTTTTCGAGGAGATATTTCTGGTGGAATATAAATGTTGAAGGCTCCCCATGATAATTCTAAAGCCTGGGATAGAAGACTCGTATTAAGATTGTGCAATGTGTATTAGATATTGTATTGTATTGCCAGAGCAGAGGAGGTAAGAAGAAAGTTTAGATTATCTTAGAGCCAGGAACTGTATTCGGCTCATGTATTGCATTGCCAGAAGAGTTGGAGGAGTATTTATATTATCTTAGAGCCAGGAACTGTATTCGGCTCATGTATTGCATTGCCAGAAGAGTTGGAAGATTATTTAGAGCCAGGAACTGTATTCAGCTCATGTATTGCATTGCCAGAAGAGTTGGAGGAGTATTTATATTATCTTAGAGCCCGGAACTTTATTCGGCTCATGTATTGCATTGCCATGGAAGTATTTAGAGCCATTCGGCTCATGTATTGCATTGCCAGAAGAGTTGGAGGAGTATTTATATTATCTTAGAGCCCGGAACTTTATTCGGCTCATGTATTGCATTGCCAGAAGATTTGGAGGAGTATTTATATTATCTTTGAGCCAGGAACTATAGTCGGCTCATGTAGTGTATTGTCAGAGGGGTGAAGGTGGAGAGCCTAGTTATACAATGTTTCCATGATGTACTTTACCCTGTAACTCGTGACAGTGATCGTTTGCTATGTACCAAGTACCGTTTACTAGGATTGTTTACGTGTCTCTTGTTCCAGTCAAATAAACAGTGTATAAATGTTACAGCTGTTACTGCATTTCCTAGTATGCAAAGTTTAAGATGTCAGTCACTTCTATATGTGCATTGGTGTGGGTGATTGGTTGTCAACTTAATTAATACCACACGGCATTCGCATCTATGTGCATCTACACACCCACACACTTAGTCGGCCACCCGTAAGCCCAACGTTATCTGTACGTCATTAACAGCGGCACATATATTAGAACATTTATATTCTTGGCTGTAAGTACCCGGCGTTGCCCGGAGGTCTCACCTTTCCATACTACAACTTCAAGAGTGAGGCAAGTCTATCTACACCAGTACCGGTCGTATCACCAATATGTCCCAGTATCCAGTTTTTAACACATAGTAAGATGCATACCATCATAGCTGGCAGACACTGGAGTTGGGTTGGCCATGTCCTCAGAAGGGACCCTGATACCATCACAAGAACAGCTATGCTATGGACCCCCGAGGGAAAGTGAAAGAGAGGCCGACCAAAACATCTTGGCAGAGAACTGTGGAAGCTGAGATGCAAAGAATGAACCACAGTTGGGGCACTGTACAAAGGATGGCCGCCGACCGAGCAAAGTGGAATTAATTTGTTGCTGCCCTACAAGATGCCACCAGGCGTGATGGCCACTGACTGCTTTGATGGTTGGCAGTTATGGATCAAAGAAGAAGAAGAAGATGCATACTGGAGAGAAGCCTTTCAAATCGGATGTTTTATTGCCATATATGGGAAAGGTGACCTTTTGCATCACGCACATTATTTCGGGTGGAAATATTTTGAAATTACCCCACAAGAAACGCATGTTTGAAACAATTGGAGCCATGATTTGCTTCATAACAAACAAATGTGGGGGAGGACAGGCACTATAACATGACCTTTTTGCAAGTCTAGTTCACTGTGAGAATCACTTGCCAAGATGACCACCAGACTGCCAGAGTTAATACCAGATTCAATTCCATTTATCAGGCTGCACTTTGTTTGAGCAATTTTTAGGACTTCAGAGCCCAGAATAAACTCTACCATTTAACAAAGACAACCAGAATCTGAGGAATCTAAAACATGGAGCCATAGTGAGAATTCATTGTTAAAATAACAACACCAAGAACACATGAAAAAAAGGCATCTGCTAGAGCCTTTAACCTACTTCTCTGAGCAAACAGTCTGTGAGCCAAGATTGGCATAAGTTGTGCATTTTACATTCTATATTTTCATTACTAACATGTGAATAATAATATGTGAAGATTGCTAGTGGATGCCCAAATCATTTGAGCTAGCAACCTCAGCATATAGAATGATGATTTCATGAACCACCACTGCAAAGACTGGTGACTGCTTTATTGCTAGTTTCTTACAGAGAACTAAAAAGCATAGGCAGTCCCAAGTTCCTTATGGAGCAGGGAGGGAAAGATGAAAGAAATAATGAACATTCTAATTATAATATTTCATTTTCAAACCAGTATAAATGTCTATGTAAACATATTCACTTTAAAATTAATGAAAGCTTTCAAGCTTTTCAACCAGTATGGATGTAAATGAAAACATATTCTTTCTATATTGTGAACACTTTTCAATCAGTGTAGATGTAAATGTAAACATGCTCTTTCTATACTATTAATATTTTCATTTGAATGTAAAGTAAATAACAGTTATTCAATTTAAATGTAAAGAAAGTTTTCTCTTGAGGGACTAAGCTTAATTCTCATCGAGGGTAAAATCTGAGGTAGATGGGATGGTGGAATAGGGAGAAGGGGACACATAAGAATGTGTTGGGACACATTACTCAAAAGAGCGTTTTGTTTCTATTCATTTGCCATACTAGTTGGTTGTACCAATTGAGGGTACTTTTCTCTGGAACAAAGTGAAGGTAGAAGTGGCCTGACAATGAGATAGACAGTATCATCAGAGGGTCTTTGAGATGCAGGACCAGCTTTGCAGTTAGTCCCTGATGTTACTTGGAATGCACTGCCCCTTTAATCTTGACCAGAGATGCGAGAACTCCAGTGATCTATCTGCACAGAGCCCAAAAACCCAGCAGGAGCAGAAACTACCATTTGCAGCTAAGTCAAACCTAAACGCAGCCAAGTGACTTCTTACATAAAATAACCATTCCATCACAACAGTGATGATATTTTTCCTGATCAATCACTATTCATTTTTTTAAACCATTAAAACTTAGTTGATTATTAATTCTGTTATTTGTAAATACACAAATTTAATGTCGGTTTAATCATTTTCAACATACTGCATGTTTGTCTCAGTCAAATACTAAATACACTCTAAAAAGAGCAATACCAAAATAATAAGAATTCCACTGAGTAAATCAAGGTGGGGACCTGAACGAGCTAAAATTAATAATTGCTTAATTCTTCATAAAAGGCGGTGGATCAGATATAAGTTAACAATTGCCCTGCCAATGCAGCATTGTTCTTGACTTCTGAAATATTTTATGACAACTACCTCGAGATAGAAGCGTCTTTATTGTTCTATTTATAACTCTGCCAAGAGTAATCTTGTGCAAAGGTAGACACCTATGAAGACCCATATTAGAAACTCTTGAGTTTTGGCCACTGTTGGACCACTGCTGCAAAGCAGGGGGAGGCAATTCCATGACAATGATACATATATCATAGCCCATGATTGAATGTAATGTGTTTCCAGTCCAAGGTGTCTGACGCATTTTGTGATATGAGTTTTCAAAACTGCTTCAATGCATTTTTCCTACGTGTTTGACTTGGTGCAAGCCAGTATGTTCATGTAAGGAGACTTCGTCCATTTTTGTGCAACAGTCGTTGTCTATATGTTGAACATATACCTGAATGTGGGCATGATTTTTTTAAAAGTTCAGCAAACGACATTGTCAGCCGTCTTGGCAAACTCTGTTCATAAAAACAATTACGTGAAATTTCTACACATATTTTAAAAAATAATGGCATCATCAACAAATGTCTTCGCATTGTAATAAGCTTGGTTAAACTTGAGTCAAGGCATCTTCAATCACAGTCATTAGTCTAAGGTGATCCAATTTGCTGAGTGGCTGTATGGCTACTGGAAGTGCAGTCTTGAACATTGGCTGTCTGGGATGTGAGCGAGACAGCACTTGGCGGACAGACTTCCTAAGGAACATCCCTTGCCTCTTCCCTGGGATGGTGGCTCTACCAGGGTGATTGGATATTACCACCATATGTTGCAAAAAAAAAACCAGATTTGATCTCATATTTAGGACACAAAAATGTGTCAAAGAACCAAAAACACCTGACATGATCCCATATTTAGGGGGTAAACTTGTAAAACACAACCAACCAACATTGCCTGGTATAGTCTCATGTGCAGAGAAAAATATCCTTTATGTGAACCTTAAAAAGTGACTGTTTATATCACAAAAATGTGAAGGTCATACTGAATTATATGAAGGTCACTAACAGAAGTAACTCAAAAAAAATGTAAAAACAATATAAGATCATTACAAAATTTAAACAAACAACAAATGTCATGTGAATATCAACCAATTGGACAATTTGTATCTTGATTCTAACAAGTGATGAGAGCAAAGTATTTCAGTGAATACAAAAATATGAATAAATATTTTTAAATAAAAAATTCACTAACCATGTAAGAATACTCTCCAGTGTGTGTTTTTTCAACATTTCAAGACTTAGACTATGTAACCTGCACATCATATACATCATACATGTAAAGATACTCCTTTAGGTGTACTCTTTTGTGTGTTCTCATACTAATGCAGCTGTTATACCTTACATCACAAATATCCCATTTGTAAGACTTCTTTCCTGGTGTATTTTTGTGTCTTCTCAGACAACCAATTCAAAGTATGTAGCCATGCCTATAAGTTCAAGACTGGAACTCGGCACCAATTAGAGGTATGTAACGGGAGGTATTACTTTGGTGGAGTCACTAGGTGGCAGATGACAGGCCTAGTGATGTAACTCGAGTTTACAATCTCTTTTGGTTATCTTCCAAGTTATCAATGGTGGACTTGTGTACTGACCATCTCCACCAGAAATGTTGATTCCTGGATGAGACTCTTCTCCTTCTTATTCAACCCGCAACCCGTTCTATTCATTCTCCGTTGTTATTAGTGAACCCTATACCACAAACATCCCATTTGAAAGGCTTCTCTCCAGTATGCATCTTACTATGTCTTTTCACACTAACTGTGTAAACACTACACCATAAATATCACAATTTAAAGTATTCTTTTTTTATGTATTTCATGGGGTTTTTCCAGATTAGATTACCATGCAAACCTCACACATGACTCTTGTAATGCTTCTCTCCTGTATGTGTTATTTTGTGTACCTTCATTAAAATCCCACTTGAATAACCTCTCTCGAGCATTTTTGTGTGTTTATTTAGATCACTGCATCATGCAGACCCTACACACTAAACATCCCACTTGTAAGGTTTGTCTACAGTATGTGTTACTT
This sequence comes from Oreohelix idahoensis, assembly GCA_024509875.1. Taxonomy (NCBI): domain Eukaryota; kingdom Metazoa; phylum Mollusca; class Gastropoda; order Stylommatophora; family Oreohelicidae; genus Oreohelix; species Oreohelix idahoensis. The sequence continues at coordinate 454,126 of JAMPIV010018906.1, forward strand.
TGTGTGCTCTCATATTAGAAGACTGAGAAAACCCTACTCCACAAACATCACATTTGCAAGGTTTCTATTTTTTATGTATTATTTTGTGTTTCTACAGACTAAAAGAATGTGTAAACCCTACATCACAAATATCACACTTGTAAGGCTTCTCTCCAGTATGTATTCTTTTGTGTTATTTCAGAGAAGAAGAATTTGTAAACAATACTCCACAAACATCACAATTTTAAGGCTTTTCTCCAGTATGTATTCTTTGATGTTTATTAAGACCCCTACAGCATGTAAACCCTACTCCACAAACATCACAAATGTAAGGCTCCCTTCCAGTATGTATTACTTTGTGTTCTATCAGATTTGAAGACCATGCAAATCCTGCTACACAAACATCACACTTGTAACGCTTCTCTCTCACATGTGCAATTTTGTGTGGTTTCAGTGTAGAAGAATATGTAAACCCTACTCCACAAACATCACACAAACATCTCTAGAATGTATTCTTTTGTGTGCTTTCAGATGAGAAGACTGTGTAAAGCCTACTTTACAAATATCACACTTGTAAGGTTTCTCTCCAGTATGTATTCTTTTGTGTCTTTTCAGAAAATAAGGCTGTGTAAACCCTACTCCACAAACATCACACTTGTAAGGTTTCTCTCCAGTATGTATTCTTTTGTGTTTATTAAGATACCTACGTTGTTTAAACTCTACACTACAAACACCACACTTGTATCGTTTCTCTCCAGTATGTATTCGGTTATGATAACTAAGACTGCTACAGTATGTAAACCTTACTCCACATACATCACACTTGTAAGGTTTCTTTCCAATATGTGCTACTACGTGTGCTCTCAGAGTAGATAAGTGTGCAAATCCTGCTCCACAAACATCACACTTATACAGCTTCTCTCCAGTATGCACTCTTTTGTGTTGTTTAAGATTAGAATTGCGTGTAAACCCTACACCACAAACAACACATTTGTATGGCTTCTCTCCAGTATGTATTATTTTATGTTTATAAAGAGAACTACAGCGTGTAAACCCTACACCACAAACCACACATTTGTAAGGCTTCTCTCCAGTATGTATTATTTTGTGTGCTTTCAAATTAGAAGAATATGTAAACCTTACTCCACAAACATCACAAATGTAAGGCTTCTCTCCAGTATGTTTTCTTTTGTGTGCTTTCAAAGTAGAAGAATGTGTAAACCTTACTCCACAAACATCACACTTGTAAGGCTTATCTCCAGTATGTATTCTTATGTGTGCTTTCATACTATAAGATTGTGTAAATCCTGCACCACAATCATCACACTTGTAAAGCTTCTCCCGAGTATGTATTATTTTGTGAGCTTTCAGACTATAAGACTGTAAAAACCCTACTCCACAAACATCACACTTGTAAGGCTTCTCTCCAGTATGTATTCTATTTAGCTTTTTATGAACAGAAGAATGTGTTAGTATTTCATCATAACAATCATGTTCATAAGGGTTCAGTATTTCCTTACTCTGCATGTTGTTTACTAATCCACAACTTACAACAACCTCATCAAGTTCATCATTTTTCTTTCTAATGTCATCTGACCCACTTTCATTTTGAACCATGACCTTGAGATCATTCTGGGTTTCACCAATGTCTGCTGATCTCTCTTTACAAATAATGGAATGTACAGTAACATCACTTTCTGTTGTTTCATACTCATCATAATTGTTATTTGTAAACAACACATCACTGGTATAATCATTCTGGTACAATCTTTCATTGGTATTGATGCTCTGGGCTTGGTATGGCACATCTGAAATTATATGGGATATGGATGAAAATAAATAACTAGTATATGATAAGCAATCAGTTATTAGATGTCTTAAAATGTGTAGCTGTAAAAAATATTAGCAAGATGTATAGCTTATTCATAATTAAAAATTGGGTATAGTCAGACATTTTGTTAGCATCATATTTCATTCTATATCTTGAATATCCATCAATAAAATAAAAAAATTTCCTTCATAATGAGCACACATTTCTTTAAACATATGTTTATATTAATGTCTGCACTGATTTGATTTGCCTCTGTTGAATGTTTACACTAATGTCTACATAGATTTATTTTGTCTCTATTGGGTGTTTACAGATTTTGCTGAATGTCATGAGTGGACAAAAAATTTTAAATTTTTAGGAAGTTTGTGTTATATTAATTCTGGAAAATATTTTTGACTTTTGTTTGTGACATTACTGGGAGCCATGAAAGTGGCAATGAAGTTTACTGAACATAAATTTAGAATATATTGTGATAGCATGCAGTATTATATTAGAGTCCACTTACCAGAAAAGGAAGAAAGAGAAAGAAAGGTGACACTTCTGGACTTGTATTAAAATTGTCTAGACATCACTACCAGCAACATAGAACACAAGAATGTGTGAAACTCTTTGTCATATATAATCTCAAGACTTTAAACACAAAACCATTATTATATTTCTTATAACATGTTGAGCTGTGATGGTGCAGTGGTTAGTGCACTGGCTTCCCAGCTTGATGGTCCTGGTTCAATCCCTAGTTGATCCCCAGTTTATTTTTTAGTCCATAAATGGCTCCGGTGTCAACCCAGCTTCATGAATTGGGTACCAGAGCAACTCTGGGAAGGTTATGGCAGCAGGTGTAATGCTGACCACATCACCCCTAGTGTTTCAATGGTAAAGAAAATATGGGCCTAACACCATATTCTCAAAATGCCTCAATGGACATGTAACAGGATCCTTTATCCACCTCCTTTATAAAATGTTTAATGTAAAGTTGGTCTTTGAAAGGTTTTTATTGATCTAGTGTACATATTTTGCCCTGAAGAGATCGATAAACATGGAAGGAGTAAGGGATGTCAGTAGTAGTGGGGTGGAGATGAGCTTTTCTTGCTTTTGAGTGGATATGAAATTAAAAAGTAATTTGTAAAGAAGGTAAAAAAAGGAAATTATTGGAGGTGAAACTCTGTGAGAACAAGGTGCTAGCAGCAAAAGAGAAGTCTTGCGGATTGTTATTGGTAATCAGAATCGACCTCACTGCACTCAGGACAAATCCATAGGTGCTCAGTCTCTGTCAGCAAATGTCGAAGAGTATGAATGCTAATTGTACCTGTAGCACGCTGGTTGTACATACGATGGATGCATCCTCTCTCGCATCCATCTCTACTAGTCCCACATTTCGTACCAAAAACCAACAGTCTCAGCAATGTTGATTCATCCACTGAAGTGTCATTTTCTAGCAGGCGATCATTAATTGCCCTTAGTATTTCTCCCATATCCATTTCCAGTGTCCCCACTATGGGTGCTCTCGAGGCCAGTCTATCAGCTCTCTCTTACTTATTTAGTCGTTCCCCTTCTACCGTGAGGTGTAGAGGTTTGGAAGAGAGAGCGCCAGACTATCCTATCAGCTGTCTTCCTCCTGGCCTGGTTCCATTCTAGTCCTCGGTCCTTCAAAGATTGTCTAATGTTGTCCTCCCAGTGGACTCTGGGTCGTCCTGGGGTCTGGATCACTAGCTCTTTGTTTCCCATGCTTGTCATGGTAGCCGATCTTCTATTCTGTAGACATGGCCAAACCATCTTAATTGGGACTGTTCTACTTGGGTCTGCAGGGGGTAGGATTTAAGGTCTTGACGTATCGTCTGGTTGCGTACCATGTCTCTTCTTGTTACTTCAACCACCTTCCTCAGATACCTCATTTCTGAGGTTTAGATCTGGCTTTTGTGGGTTGTAGTCATTGCCCATGACTCGCATCCATATGTCAAGACTGGGACATAGGTGGAGCGGTATACAGCCATCTTTGTTTTCTTATCAACCTCTCTCTTGCTGAGGAATCCTCGATTTATGGCCTGAAAAAGTCTCCCAGCTGCTGCTTTTTGAGTGGCCATTTCTTCTTTGATGCCTCCCTTTCGGTCTATAATAGCTCCGAGGTATTTAAAGTGGTCGACCTGCTCCAGGACCTGTTCTCCCAGCTTAATCTGATGTCTTCTTTCTTCTCGTGATATCACCATGGATTATGTTTTAGAGCTGCTTATGACCATCCCTCTCTTCTCCAGCTCTTCCTTCCAGACTTGCAGGTTGGATTGGAGATGTGCCTCTGATTTAGCAATCAGGGTATAATCATCAGCAAATGCCAGCTCCGAAATATAGACCTGTCTCATCTTCCAGTACCCCACTGAATACTTTCTTGTTCTCTCCTTACATGCCTTGATGACATCGTCCATGAGGAGTATGAAAAGGTAAGGTGATAGGATATCACCTTGTCTTACACCAGTGGTGGTCCTGAATTCTTCTGACTTATGGTTTGCTGTCCTCGCATAATTTCCTCAAGACTTGTAGAAGCTCTGTATAGCATGAATCAGAGGTGCTGGAATATTCTTCCTTGCCAAACAGTCCCAAAGTTTGCTCCAGGGGACCCTGTCAAGCGCCTTTTCCAGATCTATGAAGCAAAGATGGATCTCACTCTTATACTCAAGGGCCTTTTCACTCAGCTGTCTGAGTGTGAAGATTAGGTCTTGAGTACTTCGGTTTGCTCGGAATCCGCACTGGACCTCATCCAATTGTGGCTCAGCTAGGCGTCGGAGTCTCTGCTCTAGGATTCTAGAGTAGATTTTACCAGGGACATATTCTTTATATTTCTGTATTTGTCCTGCTGTGTATTTAGCTCCTAAGTATTGTTTCCATGCAGTTTTCTTCTCTCTTATTTTCTCTTTGACTTCCTCTGTCCACCAAGGTGTCCTCTTTCTCTTGTTCCCAAGTTGGATTTCACCACATGCTTCTGCAGCAGCTGTCTTTATGATGTCCTTGAATTTAAGCCACAGGGTTTCCAAGTCATCAGGTTTGTGTCAATATCACAGACAGAAATTGTGCCTTGATGCTACAATACAACCGGGCTGGGGGTTGATCCACAAAACAACAACTCTTCAACGGCCAACTTCAAAATCTCAAATAATCTTCACAAATGTCCAGATCATACATGACACCATTTATTGACATCCACTTACTTGAACAACAACATGATACTTTCTGGATATCGTCATACTAAACAATCCATATATTTGAACATCACTCATCCATTTGCTTCTCCATGCCTATTCATGTGCAGTTATATATATATATATATTCCATTTCAGTATCACAGCCAATTACTATATAAATACGTTACATCGATCCTCAAACAGATTCCACACTGCTTATTATATTTATAACTCATATAGATAGATTTCACTTCATTCTCAAATACATATTGTCCAGTTGATCATGATCCAGACACTGGTCATCCTCACACTAGAAATCCTTCAGGACACCTTCCAAAATAATTGGACACTGCTAGTCCATGGTACACAATCTAATAATACCCTGTTGCTACCCCAAATCATCTCACATTATCCACACAACCATGCATAAACCCATTTGCATCTATGCCTTTCTGTGCAGCACATAGTCTTCACCTATAGGGTGAACACAAAGGCTTTTAACACTTGGATACATCCCTATATATATGTTGTGGTGAAAAATGCATCTCTAATATGTTGAGGTGTAATAATACATCCCTTATGGATATGTTGTGGTGCAATAATACATCTCTATATGTTGTGGTGGAATAATATATCCCTAATGTTTGTTGTGAAGCAATAATACACCCCTTTCTATATGGTTTGGTGGAATAATACAACATTAATGTATATGTTGTAGTGCAATAACACACACATAAGGGCATGAACTACAGTGAAAACTAACTTTTGTTCTAATAACATTTTCAAACTTTTTATATACTCAAAGGACACAGTGTATGTCGATGAACCTAATTCTACAGTTTATTTTGTTAAAAAACATGTAGTTACCATGTTTAAAAAAAAAAAATCTGCCATATTGGATTTTTAAACAAATTTTTAAGAGACCATTTCATTTGTTTTCTGTTGTCCAAAGTTTATCAAACTGCACACACATGTAGTAATTGACAATTAAAAAAAATTGTCAGAAGCGTATTTTGATAAGTTTAAAATTCTATTTTTAATGATTTAAAAAAATAATTGTGTTGACAACACACTCACTATATTTGTATGAAAAAAAAATATATACAAAACAATTACCAAAATATCACAATTCTCTTCTTAAAAAGTAAAGATATATACGTGTACTACATGCATGCCAAATTTAATAATGATCTGTCTGATACCATTTGAGATATGTATTTTTGTGTGAATTAAAACTAACTTTTTAGAAAAACGCATTTTACTCACAGAGTGCCTTGTCTTATCAGATATACTCCAATCTGGGGAGGCCAAATGTCTCTAAAATTGTCCAGCACCATATGCTGCACCTCCTTCAGCTTCCTGTAGCTCCTCCTCTCGCCTTTGTCTTGCCTCTTGTCTAATTTTTCTTCTTTTTACAAGTTTCCATTCAATACCCTTTAGCTCCCCAAGAAGCATAGGCTTTCAACAAACACAAGCCAAGTCTTCCTGTCCTGTGCCATCTGCTCAAGTTCTTTTTATGTTTTCCTCATCATTTTCACCTGTTTCTAGTTCTCTTCTCAATGTGTTTTTTGGTCTACCTCTGGCTCTCCTTCCCTGTGGATTCCAGAACAAGGACTGCCTTGTAATGCTATCAACAGGTTTCCTCAATGTGTGTCATATCCATCGCCAGCATCTTCTTCTCAACTTTGTTCCACCGGCATTTGTCTAGTTCTTGTCATCAATTCCAAATTTGTGACTTTGTCATACCATTTCAGTCCTTCTATTCTACGCAAGCACCCGTTTATAAAAGTCTGTAGCTTTTTGGTTGTTGTTTTTGTTGTTCTCCATGTCTCAGAGCCATACAATAGGACTGACTTTACATTTGAGCTGAAGATCCTTATTTTCATGTTGGACTTGATTTCTCTTGTTCTCCATATATTTCCCAATGCAATGAAAGCTCCTCTTGCTTTTTGTATTCTTATTTTGATATCACTGTCTGTCCCTCCAACTTTGTCAATATTACTTCCAAGATATGTGTATGATTCTACATCTTTTAGTGGTGTTTCTTCAAGTTAAACCTTTTTATCATTTCTTGCATTTATTCTCATATTCTTTGTTTTTTCCCTGTGTATTTTCAGGCACACTTGTTGTGACCTCTCATCGAGAATTTTCAATTTCTCTTGCATCTGATTATGGTTATTGGACAGAAGAGCCAAGTCATCTGTAAAATCCAGATCATCAAGCTGTTTAGTCAGATTCCACTGGATTCCATTTCTGTTTTGTGATGTCGATGTTTTCATAACCCAGTCTTTTGCTAGAAAGAAAAGAAATGGAGACAAGAGGCATCCCTGTCTCCCTCCCGTTCTAATCCTAAATGGTTCTGTAAGTCATCCTTCATAAGAACTCTGCATTTCACAAGTTTGTCAGCTTCATATTTCTGGCTGTTGGCCAGACGTTTCCTTAGTCACACCTGTCCAAGGCGTTTCGAGTTAGTTCCAGACACTTGACAATACAGCTTTTTTAGAGATTGACTTGCGCAGGAATAAAAGGCACTGGGTCAGCGATTAGAATTATAGGCCTAATCAGATACTGGTATGCATAAATTTGTTGATGATGAGCCTACATCAGTTTGGTTATAATTCGCCGTTGATTCGGTCAGACTATTGCTGGAAATTACATACTGCTGATGTGTTCTAGCAGCAGAAAGTTGTTTTAGCCTTGCTTTCATATACCTTTTCTTTCCATTTTGAAGTAATAGAACACAATTTGATGAGATTTAGACTGTATCAAGAGAGAACTGTTGATTAAAAACATCACATTGCACTGAACAAAGATTTATTTTGTTTGTGGTGGAAGTTGTGGTTGTTATCTTCTGAAATAGTGCTGGCCAGTCAGTGCATTGTTATGACCAATGAAAAAGATAAACGTGAATGGGTCATGATTGAGGGAATGAGGTCACTGCATGACCACTCCTTATAAGGAAGTTAGCATAAAATAAGAAGGGTTTTGGATGCCTAATTAACTCTTAGTATACGAGCGGCCTTTCATGACTACCATTACAGATTTTGCAATAAATAATTTATTTATAAAGATAACATATGTGTTATAAATCAAAATGTGAAGAAATGAAACCCCTACATCATGCATGTAACTAAATTGTTCAGTGGTTTTAAACATGCATTCAGCTATAAATTTTCGCTATTGACGGGGATCGATCATCGGCCTCTCTAGAAGGCCGCTCGTATACTAAGAGTTAAGCAGAACTATGAGAAAGAAATATTTCAAATTTGCTATAATCGGGGAGATTATTTTCCCTTTTCATCGATACCACATACTTCACAATGCTGACAGTGTAGATAAAGTATTATTGAGAGGCAAATCTTGCATTTTTGGCACATATTTGCAAACCATAGCTTGGGGGTAGTGTGGAAAATTTGCTTTTTGACACATCAAATGCATTTGTTATGTCATAAAACCTTGTTCAATCGATTCCTCAATGATTATTTAATAAAATAAGCTCAAAAGTAAAAAATCAATATTTTGAACCTCAAACTCGAGTTTCAATGCCGTGGATGCCTTTAATGTATATGTTGAATCGCAATAATATGTCCCCAGTCAAAATGGTATTAGAGAATAATACATCTATAATTTATATATTGCTTGAATGGCCGTGACAAAGTTCCTATTATTCCACTTTAATAAAAATGGGAGGGTCAGGCAGCTTTATCTTTATGAAAAGAAAACTCACTATAAATATTTATATACACACACCAAAATACATGGACACCTAATAGATTCACACAGATCAAATAACACAAACACCTAAAAGATTGACTACAAGACAAAATCATAAATGATTTGTTTGTGATACAAACTAGATTTGCTGGTTTCTCACTGAATGTAATTAAACGTTAATGTTATTAGTCTGTTTACACCCACTGTTGCGAGTGTAGTGGTTTGGTCTATATCATCGCCACACAGGCTAATTCAATATATGTGTGCTGCTGACCTGTCACTGTGTCTGGAATGTTGACCTGGGTGTGTGTTGATATGTTCGCACACCACAGTACGTACATAAGGGTACATGCAGGAGTCAAGAAGGGTTGCAAACGACTGGAACAGTTCGATACTGTTTATTCCGTTACAACACAGATACGATGACATAAATGACACACATTCGACAGCAAAACACGAATCATAGTATATAATTTCCACACTGCATCAATACCTAATACGGCCTGTCCTAATCCTGGACTTATAATAGCTTAATAGCTTCATACATCTCCACACTGCAGTTAATATATAATATGGCCTGTCCTAATCCTGGACTGATAATAGCTTAATAGCTTCATACATCTCCACACTGCAGTTAATATATAATATGGCCTGTCCTAATCCTGGACTTATAGCTTAACAGCTTCACAAATCTTCATACTGCAGCTAAACATAATATGGCCTGTCCTAATCCTGGACTAATAATAGCTTAATAGCTTCATACATCTCCACACTGCAGTTAATATATAATATGGCCTGTCCTAATCCTGGACTTATAATAGCTTAACAGCTTCACAAATCTTCATACTGCAGCTAAACATAATATGGCCTGTCCTAATCCTGGACTAATAATAGCTTAATAGCTTCATACATCTCCACACTGCAGTTAATATATAATATGGCCTGTCCTAATCCTGGACTTATAATAGCTTAACAGCTTCACAAATCTTCATACTGCAGCTAAACATAATATGGCCTACAAAAGTACCTTAATACACCGCGAAGCCTGCATCACCCGGCAGCTTCATTAATCTTCAAAATATGGCCTACAAAAGTACTTCAATACATAGCAAAGCCTGCATCACACGGCAGCTATAATAAGGTTCATATGGCCTAAACAAATCTTCACTGCAGTGTATCACATAGGCTGTACACACAGCGAAATATATAAGTCGACATTTTCTCAAATCCTACGTAGGCATACATTATCCAAAAACACTGGGACTCGACCTACACGGTCCACGCCCAAAACACAACTCCCCCAATCACACACTAGTCCCGCCAAAAAACCCGTCACGAGATTCGGTTGTCTTGAACACCGTTCTCGATAACACATGCAGACTAGCGAGCTATTCACATGACTCAAAACAGTACAGAATAAATACATTAAACAGCGTTCACACGCTTATCTGTACTCTGTCACCCGAAAATAGGAAAAGATAATTCTATCCTAAAGTCAAACAAGTATCCGCTTAATCAAGCGTTGCAACTCGAAATTTAATATGTTCAAAACATTCTAAAGATTACTTCCCCTTCCATAAGTTCCACCTGCAACAGTTACCACCCGCTCCGGGAAAAAAAAATGATTCTATCATTTTTTTTGAAAAAATTAACTCCCAAAAACGAAAAATTTAGAAGACAATTAAGCTGTAACGTATGCCTACAAAAATATCTTATTTTAAATCAAAATTATATCTACAACAAATATCAGCATTAAAGTGTAAAGTAGCAATTAAAGCATACAGCATAACCAGCTAAGTATAAAAAGTAATTAGCTAAATATACAAATATGATCAGTTCCAAAATTAAGTTACGTATATTTAGTACAAACCAAACCGAAAACAACCAATCGAAAGAGAAAACACAAGATCAATCAAAAGAAGAATGATCTGTAAAAAAAAAAAAAAAAAAGAAAGTAAGATCTCAAAAATACCATATACTCATAATTAAGTTGGACAATTACATGTAAAATAAATACAACTATCATAAGTAGATATATCATATCAAATCATATAACCACTCCAACAATACAAAGAATAGAGGTATAAGTGTTGAAAGAAGACAAAGTATACAAATAGAATTAAGTAAAACGAAGATGAGGTACGAAAGTATAAACAAGATATGAAATCCATACCGAAAAGACAACAGAAAAGGAGGAATGAAATGAAGAATAGTTACCAAAGACAGATAGAAAGCAAAGGCACGAACGCAGAGAAAGTCAATAACGATACATACTAATAACTGTTTTGATCAGATAACCTATTCAAAAAAAAAAATATATAAACATGATCGAAAGGCACAACACAAAATATCAAAGTATATCTATACTAATACCATCAAAAAATAATTTATAACTAAACAAAAGCTAATAAGTAATTTAACTAAGTTATAAGAGTTATACAAAACTAACATAAATAAATTATAGGCATCGAACAAACAAGTAATAGCATTACTATAACTAATACGACCAACGCACAATCAAGCGCTAAAAAATAAAAAATACATCATAATAAAAAACAACTTTTTACAAGAACTAATCAAACTACATATCAATGATATCACGAAGTCAAATGCTGGGCACACCCAACAAAAAATTACAATGCCAAAAAAAAAAAATCATTTTTTTCAACAGTACCGTACAAACATATTTTTTTTCTCGATAAGTTACATAAAAACAGTATTTAATTTTTAAGTAATTCAATAATACTTTAAGTAAAGCCTAATAATGAAATCAATATTTTAACAAAATGAGTGAAATATAAAACAAAAATCCTATCTCGAAGAAACCTTTAAATCAACACATGTAAATTTAATTTATTCTTTAAGTTCTTTCTGCTGACAATTACGTTCAGCTCAGTAAAATGCTATTTAGCTATAACTCTATCTCTTACTCAAATCGATAAGATATACATTCTAAATAAATCTACCCTTTGATGCTAATATGAAATATAAAAAAGGTTCTATAAAAATATCTACAAAAAAAAAAAAAAAAATTTTTTTTTTAAAAATAATCTGCTAAGAAAATAATCTACATGTCTGACTGGCAAGAAAATCAAGTTCTGGAAAATCGAAGTTTCACAAAAAGTTAACAAATCCAAATACAAGATCATTTATGATACATGCACGCTATTTTCAAAATTACATTTCACCACATAACAGATAATTCACATCTTCTCTGTATGTTCTATATATTAATTAACCATGACATCAAACTACCGACATAAAAATAACAACAATTAAAAAAAATTATGGCAAACAAATGATGCATAGAAATAATCATTACAACAAAATTATATGTTATTTCAAAACAACAACATGTCATGTACTAATATAGAATACAAAAATATTTACTATCTTCACATAAAAAAAATAAATCAGACGCGAAGTCTCCCACTCTCTTGTAAACATGCTTGACCTTCAGAAAGTAACCATCAGTTGCTATTTAGACGCTGACAGGTTTCGGTTGACTACTCGAGCGGAAAGTTGACTCACATTTCTGACCGTCAATATGTCACAGAAGCCTTGACCCTTATCGCAACGTAGCTTCTGTCAACAAATACAAATGAAAATTTCCATTTTACTCAATAGTGAAATTTAATGAAAAAAAAACGTAGAAATCACGTTTACAATTACCCAGTACCGGCTTGTGTAAAAACCCGGTCTCTTCACGATGTCACTAGCTCTCTCTATCACATGTAGATATCATAGAATTCTTGGGGACAACATGACCGACCTTGAATGTCGCCGCTGCCTTACGCTGAAACAAAGTGTTATATTCACAACAACAACCAGAGCAGGCAATAGTATTCAAGCATCCACTGTTATTTTTACTCTGTTTACCTTGATTATAAATGACTCTGGGCTCATGTTGAACAAAATTAGCACAATTGCGCTTATTATTTGTTCTATGATCACAATACTTATTATTACCGTTGTCTTGTTTACAAAAAATGACTTTAGTCTTTTGTTTAGGAACATTACTCTGGTGATGTAAAGCAACATTTGAAAAGCTATTATCTCTATCATACTTTCCAACATTCTTACAATCAAAACTTTGAGATTTGTTAAATTGTCTACAGTATCTACGAGAGGGAAAATTATTATTTTCTGATCTCCCTTGGTACTGTTTACTCTTGGGGTTATCTCTCTTTCTAGAACTGTTTTTCTTTTCCCTTATGGGAATATATTTACCAATAGTTTCAAACTGACTGTGCTGAGTTTGACAACTGCCAGAAACAATAGTATCTCTATTGTTCCGCATATGGGTTTCATCTTTGGAACAAGTAGTAATAGTCTCAACACCCGCTATTAATTTCTGAGTATTTCCAGTAGTAGAGAAATATTTGTTCTTATGAATCTTGACCTGAAATTTATCACCTATCTTTTCCTGACCAACAGAACTGGCTGTTACACAAGAATCTTTGTTGGTCTGACGCCAAGAATTATTACTGGAACTACCAGTAATATTAGAACTTTTAAAGTTGTATTTACCACGATAAGATCTATCTTTACCATGAATGAAATCTCTCTGAGCAAAAAGTGTATGGGGTTGACTTTTCGCAACTTTCTGTCTATCATTGTGAACATTGACAGAAGAGCACCTTTTGTTTTTCAAAACCATATCTAGTAAGCCAAATATTCTTTCCCTTGCTTCCGCAATTTCATTATCTTTAAGTGAAATCGTTTCACTTAACCTTTTATTTAACTCCTTAACAGCCAAAACTTTGTCGCTTTCTTCTGCTAGTAAATTTTCAATTTTAGCGACCTTCTCTTTCTCAGCCGTCAACTCCACTAATGTCTCTTTCTCTAACTGTTCTTTATTTGCTCTCAACTGAGTCAACTCTAGTTGTAGTGACTGAATCTTAATATAATCATTCCTATTATTAAGCTCATCAATCTTTTCTGGAATCATCTCATTCTTTTCTTCCTGCTGGAGACCAAGATTCGCAATATCATCCATTAAATCAAGAAGTGACTCTGTATAATCTCTATCACGTTTATCGGTCTCAACTTTCAAATTCTCATAAATCTGTTTATTTTGTTGGACCTCCTGTGTAATATTTTCTACCTCAATTTGCTTATCTTTCATCTGGACTTCCAATTGCTTTATCTTCAACAATGCTAAATCCAAACTTGCCTGCACACTAGCAAGTTCTGAGTTTGACTTTTGCAATTCACCCGTAAGTCTAGACACTGTTTCATGTACTTTACTCACTTCAGCGGTACTCTCTAAGAAGTTTTCCCTTTCCTGTAGGGCACTCCGTTTGTTCCTTCTTATTTGCTCCTCATCTTCTAACTCCTTCTTTTGACCATCAGAAATGCCGTATTGAATCATCTTGTGTATTCCTCTCCTTATGTGATCGTGTTTAACATTAATATAGTTGTACAGAAATCCGCGAAATTCCCAAAGTAGCAAATCCGCTAACTCTTTAGCCATCATTAAATGAGGATGAGACTGAAAATTCTCCTCAGCAAAATATTTTAGCGCTCTTGACGCATTGACCAAAAATCTGTCTATCACATGTTCCTCAAGCTGTGGGCCTTTTAATTGTTGATAATCTCTACCTTCTTCCCACAAATAAGCCAATATAGGCCTCATATCCTCAGGATCTATCTCATCATCATCCATAGTGATTCACTTACTTAATCCAATATATCTAGTAATCACTTATAGTTATGACAAATTACTGTCCCAAAAGGTTGGACAATTAACTTTCCAGCTCACAAAGCCAACTATTTGTCAAGAAATGAACTTATTCCTCAATTCTGTATCACCAATTCCTTTTTATAGCACCTTTATCAAGTCACATCATTATCAGGAAAATCGACATATGTCAACAGCCATTAACACCTATGCATCAAATCTTAATCATATGTCAAATTAGACATAAACAACAATAATAACAAAATGAGCAATTAGGGAGGCCCAGCGACATATATGAAGTGACACAATTTACACAAGACACAATCACTTATCTGTCAATGATCCCGCTTCTTTTCCGCCACGACACTGGATATCAAATAGACTGCTAAAACCTCCACTGCGGGAAAGCACTGCAACTTGATTCGTTTCTCTTCAGGTAATTTCGTCAATATGATATGTGCTTAACAATGCACAAGTTGACAGGAACCATAATACAGCACACACTGCAACTCTTGACTCTTCTGTAGTCTGAAATGCACACGGCAACTCCGTGTATCATAACATCTTGAACTTGTGATGGTGACAACTGGCACAGGTAACCCGAATATTGCAGAAATCTGTCACAACCCGTACAAATGCTGGTACAAATACTGTCCAAGTCTAATTGAACTTCCTTGACCACTGCAGACGTTGTTGTCGTCTATAGGCATGAAATAAGACGTCAATTGCTACTGGTGTAAAGTTGCCTTCTACCACGAATAAAGCGTGCGTCGTTTCTCAAATGCGCCACCCAGGTAGATAATAACTAGGTCACAGTTCTGAAGTACAGGAGATTCAAGCCACGCCTACATAAGGTCAATTATAACAAAGTCAAGTGTTCTACACTCTTGTCACGTGCAAGTCATATGTATTATTTTCAACTTGTAGTGACTGATCCTCTAGATATGTTATGGTCTGGTGGACAAAATTTGATTCACTTTATCCTCTTGCTTCAAGTACATATCACTGTAGAGGTAACAATTTCTTAATCGTATACGCCACTCAGGCACATCTTAAATGATATCCAATGATACGAAAACTACGCCACTTAGGCTATCGACGCGAATAGTCGTAGATGTCAGATCCTGTTGACTGTAAACCACCAACTGATACAAGTGGTTTCAGTCTGAAATGTTATTACTGTTATTACTGGCCATAAATGTACTCGCATTCGATAGCACAAACACTAATCATAGTATATAATTTCCACACTGCATCAATACCTAATACGGCCTGTCCTAATCCTGGACTTATAATAGCTTAATAGCTTCATACATCTCCACACTGCAGTTAATATATAATATGGCCTGTCCTAATCCTGGACTTATAATAGCTTAACAGCTTCATACATCTCCACACTGCAGTTAATATATAATATGGCCTGTCCTAATCCTGGACTGATAATAGCTTAATAGCTTCATACATCTCCACACTGCAGTTAATATATAATATGGCCTGTCCTAATCCTGGACTTATAATAGCTTAACAGCTTCACAAATCTTCATACTGCAGCTAAACATAATATGGCCTGTCCTAATCCTGGACTAATAATAGCTTAATAGCTTCATACATCTCCACACTGCAGTTAATATATAATATGGCCTGTCCTAATCCTGGACTTATAATAGCTTAACAGCTTCACAAATCTTCATACTGCAGCTAAACATAATATGGCCTGTCCTAATCCTGGACTAATAATAGCTTAATAGCTTCATACATCTCCACACTGCAGTTAATATATAATATGGCCTGTCCTAATCCTGGACTTATAATAGCTTAACAGCTTCACAAATCTTCATACTGCAGCTAAACATAATATGGCCTACAAAAGTACCTTAATATACCGCGAAGCCTGCATCACCCGGCAGCTTCATTAATCTTCAAAATATGGCCTACAAAAGTACTTCAATACATAGCAAAGCCTGCATCACACGGCAGCTATAATAAGGTTCATATGGCCTAAACAAATCTTCACTGCAGTGTATCACATAGGCTGTACACACAGCGAAATATATAAGTCGACATTTTCTCAAATCCTACGTAGGCATACATTATCCAAAAACACTGGGACTCGACCTACACGGTCCACGCCCAAAACACAACTCCCCCAATCACACACTAGTCCCGCCAAAAAAACCCGTCACGAGATTCGGTTGTCTTGAACACCGTTCTCGATAACACATGCAGACTAGCGAGCTATTCACATGACTCAAAACAGTACAGAATAAATACATTAAACAGCGTTCACACGCTTATCTGTACTCTGTCACCCGAAAATAGGAAAAGATAATTCTATCCTAAAGTCAAACAAGTATCCGCTTAATCAAGCGTTGCAACTCGAAATTTAATATGTTCAAAACATTCTAAAGATTACTTCCCCTTCCATAAGTTCCACCTGCAACAGTTTGTTAATTTGTTTAACTTCTAAGCAGTATAAAGGTGAAATCATTCCAAATTTGTTATTTGAAATCACCATTACACAATCTGTGAATTTAAAAAATATATTATTGGTGATCGAGAAGAAAGAAAACATCAGATTAAGTTGGGAGAACAGGTCCTGGAGCAGGTCGACCACTTTAAATATCTCGGAGCTATTATAGACCGAAAGGGAGGCATCATAGAAGAGTTGGCCACTCGAAAAGCAGCGGCTGGGAGACTTTTTCAGGCCATAAATCGTGGATTCCTCAGCAAGAAAGAGGTTGGTAAGAAAACGAAGATGGCTGTATACCGCTCCACCTATGTCCCAGTCTTGACATATGGATGCGAGTCGTGGCAATGACTACAACCCACAAAAGCCAGATCCAAACCTCAGAAATGAGGTATCTGAGGAAAGTGGTTGAAGTAACAAGAAGAGACATGGTCCGCAACCAGACGATCCGTCAAGGCCTAAAATCCCATCCGCTGCAGACCCAAATAGAACAGTCCCAACTAAGATGGTTTGGCCATGTCTGCAGAATGGGAGAAGATCGGCTACCACGACAAGCATGGGAAACAAAGAGCCAGGGATCCAGACCTCCAGGACGACCCAGAGTCCGCTGGGAGGACAACATTAGACAATCTTTGAAGGACCGAGGACTAGAATGGAACCAGGCCAGGAAGAAGACAGCTGATAGAATGGTCTGGCTCTTCCAAACCTCTACACCTCACGGTAGAAGGGGAACGACTAAGTAAGTAAGTATTATTGGTGTTCTAAGATTTTGTTTTTTGTGTGCGAGTACTGATGTATGATAATAAATGTGAATGCCAGACAAGGCAAAAGGTTCATGAGTAGATTCACTATTATCTCGATGTATGGTACCTTAAGTGATGTTCTGATCTTACAGATTGTATTATTAACAATACAGAGTTAGTTTATTAGAAATCAATAAAACGATAAAAAATAAATTAAATTAAAATATTTTTAAAGAAACATTATTTAATCTACAAGACTACCATTTCATTACCTTTATCTTCACAAAATCCATGTTGTTCTACTTTCTTAATTCTTGGTGTTTTTGTGTCCATGATGTCACCTTTCTGATCATGAGTATCACAGTCTTCAGTGTAGTTATGACCATCATGATTCTGGCAGGAAAACAAAAAATGAGAATTATTTAGTGAGCTTAATATGGGTACATGAAAAATGTTGGTGTGAAAGTTATGATAAATAATGAAGGAGACCTGAGTTCTGTGAATAATAGCTAAATAATTAAAAAAATAAATAAAAGTAATTATCAGACACTCATTGGACATAAAGGATGACACCAGACAACAGAAAAGATAATATAAGTGATAGGCTTACCAGCAATGAAACTGGGGACCCACAAAAATGGCGTCATTGCCTCGCTGTGAAAGTACATCGTGAAAGGATGCTCAGCCAATTTTGTACTTCAAAAAAGTGCAACAGTGGATGAGGTCATTCTCATGACACCCACACAACTTTGGTATATAGGACCCTTGAACAGCCCAGACAATTTACAGATGCAATCACTAATATAACTTTCCTATCAGCCGCGGTAGCATAGTGGTTAGTGCACTGGCTTCCTAGCTCAGTGGTCTATGGTTCGATTCTCAGATGAGGTGGGAAGGCCACAAACAGCTCCTGGGTTGACCCAGCCCCAATTGGATACCACAGCAACTCTGGGAAGGTTAAGGCGGCCAGCGAGATGCTGACCACATCACCCCTAGTATGCCGATGGTCAAGAAAATATTGGCCTAACACCATACTCCCAATATGCCTCAATGGGAGTGTAACAGGATCCTATTAGCAAGTATAGACCAAATAAAGGCCGAAAATACTTGTGTCCACTGGACACAAGTATTTTTGAGTAAGTGGGAGTATTTTTGTATTTTTATTTCCAAAAATGTAAAGATATTCATCACCAGTATGTGCTTAGTGCAAAATCCTGTTTATTGAAGTTAAGTGGTTCTGTGCACAACAATGTACACTATGTTGGTGTGCATGGAGGCATAACTAGAATCATCATTATGTAACCACCAGCTATGCAAAATGCTGCAATATACATAAGAGAAAGTGAACCTCTGTCTGTGAGAATAATTATACCCTCATTGATTCTTGAAATCATCCACATATTTCCAGGGATTCCTCCTGTGGTGAAACTTGTTGAGAACCCAGCACTAATCTTGGAGAAGTCACTTGAGCACCAGATGTAATTCTTTGACTTTGACCTGGCTGACATCATGCAGGAGGATCTCACTATGGACCCTGAAAGGCAGGGGGAGCGGAGAAGCGGCTCTGTGCAGAACGTGACTTTTCCTTGCGAGATCTCAAAACCAGAGCACAATATTTTAGCTCTGCATAGTTAGTGAGCCCCTCGGATGGTGAGGACTGCACACTATGCCACGCACTTTTTACTCCTAACTTTGGACCAGATGTGACGATCCTTTAAATGCAAGCCAAACTGGAGCTCATGGCTTCAACTCAGCACGTTTCCGAATGGTAGAAAAGTCACAGGAAAAGCCTAGATCTACAGTGTAGATAAAACGGGGGGGGGGCTTTGCTGGTAAGTGAAAATATTTTTAATTTCCGATAATACAAATGCATTCTTTGCTGGTATGAAACAGAATTTCAAACAAATATAAATGGTACCAATATAAAAAAAGTAGAAACATTCAAACACTAGGATACTATATTAACATCATGTTTAAGTTAATTCATAGAAAGGCACCAACAAAGCATAAATCTAGAAAATGAGCAACAAACTGTACAATACATAATTTTCAGTAACAGTAAGAATATGTGGTTCCCCCATGCTACAATGAACTAGTAAGTGTTATGGGTTGTGGAGGAAAATAATCACATATGTTACCCTTCTAGGATATTATGATCATGATAAGGTTTCAGGTGTTTAATGTAATATTGCAAGTGTAGATATGTTCAATAAATGAGTGGGCTAAGGCAAACTGTTCAGTCAATACCCTTTAGCTCCCCAAGGAGCATAGGCCTTCAACAAACACATGCCAAGTCCTCCTGTCCTGTGCCATCCGCTCAAGTTCTCTCCATGTTTTTCTCATCATTTTCACCTCTGTATCCAGTTCTCTTCTCCAAGTGTTTTTTGGTCTACCTCTGCCTCTCTTTCCCTGTGGATTCTAGAAAAAGGACTGCCTTGTAATGCTATCAACAGGGTTCCTCATGAACCGTTTATAGAATGAATGTCAGTACTCATGCTCTGGCAGGAGCTAGATGTGTTTATGTAAGTTTTTTGAGTTGAAGTGAATGAATGTTAAGTTTGACTGTGGGCATGAATGTATTAGTAGCAGTAAGCACTGATGTTAAGTTCACGGGCATGACTGAGTTGTTGTGAACGAAGTGGTGGTGAAGACTGGTCAGGTGTGAAAAGGAGGATATGTGGTAAGGCATTCGAGAGAGATTGGAGTGAGTAGAGATTATGTGGAGAGAGAAGGCGAATTGGATGAAGGAAAGTAGACAGTAGAAAGGAGAGATAGATATAGTGAAATTCTTTCCATTGAGTGACGTTTCAATTATGCACATAATGCATTGTGCTGTTCTTATGATTCATGGCTAAAGCTGCAGTCTGCCTGTGTTATTGTATTATGATAAAGTTTGTGATATAAAGCCGTTGGATATCATGCTTACATATTAAGTTCATTGCGTTAATATTAGCTGTGAATAACGAGCAATGTTTGTCGCTCCATGTGTAATGCAATATATATTTGTCAATGTGCACACACAGCTAAGCACTTGACAAACACGTTTCCTAAATGAGTGTCCTATCCATCACCAGCGTCTTCTTCTCAACTCTTGTTCCACTGGCACTTGTCTGGTTCTTGTCATCAATTCCACATTTGTGACTTTGTCATACCATTTCAGTCCTTCTATTCTACACAAGCACCCGTTTATAAAAGTCTGTAGCCTTTTGGTAGTTGTTGTTGTTGCTCCACATGTTAGAGCTATAAATAGAACTGACTTGACATTTGAGTTGAAGATTCTTATTTTCGTATTAGTAGGTACTCCAAGCTGTATTTTTAAATTACATATTTCTGTTAATAACATATGTAGATGGTAGATCTTTTTATTCTAAGCATTTTGGTACCAAATTTAGGTGAATTTGTTCAAATATTATGCAATTTTGAATATTTGAAGAATTGGGCATGTTGCGTAACTTGTCAAAATGCCAAATTTGAGTGGTCATACATTTAAAATTTACAAACACACACTGACAAAACTTTGTAAACACACTCTTATGTAAACAGACAACAAAGTCAACTTTTTTCATGAATATCAAAGAATGAGTTTATATTTTATTAGCTTAAAAATGGCTTGAGGCCCAATTTTGCAAAAAATGACCAAGAGAGTTAAAAACTAATAAAAAATTGTCATTTAAAAAAAAAAATCATTAAATAATTAACAATTGCATCACTGTTGATAGAAATTACACCAAGTTATCAGGAAATTCAAGCTCTTTAACAACAAACATCAGTATACTAATAACACAAAATACCACTAAACATAATGATTGCTAAACAGAGCGATCTGCATCAAAAAATGAAATTTCATTTAATTTTAACAATTCATTAAAAAGTTAACAAGGGTACAAAGATCACATTTAAAAAATACAATCTTTTCTAGTAGTAGTTAGTACATTCAGTGTGTGCACTCACAACAAGCCAAAAGTACCATTACCATGTCATATTTTTATTCACATTGGAAGTTTTCACTTTTATTTAGAAGTGGAAGGGACTGAAGAAGACAAGAACTCATCATGTGGCAATACAAGATTTTAAGAGATTGAATCATAAATGAAACATTTCCAAACTTTAATTTCTGACCACAGAGCTTCTGATAACGAATTTCTGATTTCAAGACATTGATCAACTTGTTTTTAGACTTTGTTTCGGACTCTATTTGTATTACAAGATTGTCTGAATCTTCAACAGAACGACAAGGACCTCCATGCCTTTTTACAACCTCTGGAATATCAGCATTTAAAAAATCTGTGCCAACTCTTTAACAATCTTGTTTTGCTGATTTTCTACAAATTTCTCTCAGATCATTTCTTTTACTTGTTCCTCCATTTCTCTATTTTGCTTCTTCAGAATTAGACCTAACCTTCATGCAGTAGCAAAGAGTTTCCGTCTGACTTTGGGAGATTTTTTTGACACAAACTTTATCGTTTTGTTACGATTTATGCAGTGGACAGCAGATCTGTTGTGTAAAGTTGCATTCCTGCGTTTATGCACATCAAAATCAAAGTCTCTGAAAGCTCTCTCCCCAGCCAGATTGGTAAGAGGGCAGTGCTTCAGCTGATTTTTTGTTTCATCATCAGTGTCAAACAAATCCCCACACAGAAAGTATGCCAGCTGCCTATTTGTCACAATCAGACATTCACTGCATAATGATCTCAATTTGTTGGTCATTAAAGAAATGCCGCTTTCTTCTGCAAATGAATGAACAGCATAACAAAAATTCTGAATTTATGCAACCACGTAAGAGATGTTGTGTGTACTTTGAAGATCATGGTTATCCTAAACTATGTTATGCCTTGGAATTTATGTATTATGGTGCCATAAAGGCACTTGCTATAGAGTTGAATTTAAAGTATATCTAAACCATGTTTCAAATGACTGTTTGTTCTATGAGGTTATCTACAGTAATGGGTGCCTATATAAGAGTTAATATGAATGTACTATGTATTGTGTTTTGGGTGACCAGGGGAGGACAGTCGTCGTCATTTTTCACGACTGCCAGAACCTTGGATAACTTACTTCATACTCATGTTGTGCTTGGGTGTAGGTTAGAGAATGCAGTGATGCCTACGGCAAGAAAAAACTATGGCATTCTCTCGGTTCAGATGAGGAGATGCTGTTATGGCATATGGTCATCCAACCTCCGAAGGGGGTCGGACGAAGCTTCCTCCGATGGAAAAAAACTACTTTTTCTTTCTTAAGGGGGGTGGATGTCACGGCGCTATTTTGCATTAACAAAAAGTCAACCGGGCAACACTGAGTATGGCAACACTGGCGAGTAGGTGACTACCAGAAGCCGGACAAATCAGGCGCAAAGGTAGTCAGTGAGTTTCTAGCCAGTGTCCGAGTAGGATAGACATATTCTCCCTTTGCCAGCAATCTTGCTGTGAAGTTCATGTATTGGACTATTTGTTCTGAGTACTTGCCTTATTTCAGTCTTGGTGGATTATGATGTGTGATTCTAGAATTGTATAGTATCTAGTGGGTATTTTCTACAGGCCATTAGATTTATAAGCTGACAATGATTCGAGTATGTCTTTGTCATAATTTTGCCGCTCAAGGTGAGCGATAGTCATTGCAGTGTTTTTAGTGTAAGTCATACTGTCGTGTATGATACTGATAGATTAAGTTGTTAAGGCATTTCATTATTATATTGTATTTCATACGTTTGTTGGCCATGTGAGGCCTGACTGTGTGTGCATAATTATTAAAGGGAAGTACCTGTAGAAGGTGTTGGTTTTTTTTATGTCAGCCATTGTGGTGTAGTCGTACCTTTAGAATAATGAGCCTTATTTATTATCATAAATCCACATTGCAGTGGTGCAACCATAGTAAATAGCTATCTGACAACAAATGATCTTTGTCCTTGAGTTGCCCTGGGTATAAATGATGGAACAATTTCATAGACACAAAAAAAAGAGAATATAAAAATATCTTAGATTACCAGGATTTTCATTGGTCAGTAAATGTGAACTTAGCTTACACACTAGGGCTGCCGAGCTTCTGGCTCTTTAGCAGCCGAACAAGGAAAGACAACAAGGTATTAAAAAAAAAACAAGAACTCAAAAAGAACAAATACTAATACAAATTAAAACCAAGTGTAAAGGACAATAGTTATCAATAAACAATACAACAGAGAAAATAAAATGGACAAATACTAATATAACTTAAAATCAGCAATTGCTAAAGACAATATTTATTTAAATTGAATACACAATTAGAAAATAAAATGACACTAAATACCCCAATTATAACCAAATTTCAGGTTGAACAGGGTAGACCAAGATGGAACGAGAAGAGGCAATAACGGTCGGCTGTTAAATGCCTGCTCTCCACCCATCACATCTTCAAAACAACAACATCTTTAGCAGCCGATACCAGGTTGAAGATTCCTTTATATTATCTAGACTGTAGATCTAGGCTTTTCCTGTGGTTTTTTGCTATTCCAAAATGTGGCTCTCGGCTCTCCCAAAGAATTCTCACATCCTGCACAGATCCACTTCTCAGCTTCTCCTGCCTATCACTGGTTCCACAGTGAGATCCTTCTGCATGCAGTCAACCAAGTCTAAGCCAAAGAATTATGCCTAGGGCTCAAGTGACTTCTCCAAGCTTTGTTTGCAATGCTGGGTTCTCAACACGTTTCACCACAGGGGAAATCACTGGAAGTGTGTGGATGGTTTCAAGAGTCAGTGAGGATGTAATTAGCCTCTTAGACATAGGTTTGGCACAATGGGCTAATCACCTGTTTGCCAGTCACTTCGATTACATGTTTTGCCCAGGGGCCTTGTTCTCCTTGGGTCCCCTCTACACCTCGTTTTACGGGGTAGAAGAGGTTCCAATTATGAGATGAGATGAGACATAGGTTCAGTTCCATGTATGTATATTGTAGCATTGTGCACAGCATGTGGTCATATAAGAATGACTCCAGATATGCCTCCATTCATACAATGTTGATATCAGTATTGACATAGATAACATACACTATTTAAGTAGTTGATGACCAACCTGAGGGCTAACACAGTATTGACATAGATTACATACACTATTTAATAGTCGTTGACCCGCAGAATTCTGGAGGTCGGTCGATCAAGCCCCAGCCATAAAATGTTTGGGGTTTTAACTCTATAAGACCCGGTCAATGTTATATCGGTTTTCCGGTTCGACCTGTTTGACGTGATCAACGTTATATCGTATTTTGTATCTTCTGCTCCTTTCTAGAGCTGTTTTCCAATTTTAACAATCCAAAACATCATTTCCTACAAGAAGACCTTTCTAGTAAATACCTTGTGTGTTTAACCCTTTACAGTTGAATTCGCCCAAAAGCGTCCGTATTTTATCTTTTATCGTACAGTCCGATTTGCCCAAATGCGCCAGGCAATAGGTTGCTTATTTCATTGCTAAGCGACATTGGGAGTCCCACGCGCACAAAATTTTGCGTGTTTCCATCGGATAGAGGCCGTTTCAAAAGTTTATTTCGATATCGATCACATTTTAATAGTCAAGTGGCTGATTTTTAAAAATTTACACTGTGTAAAAATAGTTTTTCAAGCAATGGAGGAGATTTTCAATGAACTTTGAAGGATTAGATCTTTGTTATTCCGATAGTGAAAATACTACTTTGATGTGGACTATGACCCAGTTATCGACGATAATGAAAGAAGGAAAATCAATGTAGTAACTAGTAAAATTATAGACAATGGACATGTAGAGGCACATTTACTTGTATGGAATTATTCCAGATTTATGAGCCTAAACATTTGTCTGATAAGCAGCGGTGTTAAGAACCAGATTTATAGTTCTCTAAGTGGACTTGGCCACATATTCTGACACGTCTGTATGCTGTAAGGTGTGGACACAATCTCCTTTCATCATCCCTAGATACCCCCCTTTGTCATAGCTACTAATTCGAATTTTATGCGTTTTGGTGAGGAACATCATGATGCACAACAATCCTTCTAAATATAACTTTATCAGGATTGCCCTGCGCGTGATATGCTCTCAACAAGCGGCGTATTATTTGTTTCTTCTTATTTAGGACAGACGATGGACTTATAAATAAACCAATAGAGCTGAAAAGGGTTGATTACGTTGTTTCAGTGTGAGCGAAATTAAAACCAACATCTAACAAGCATGAACCATCAAACTCATGAGCAGAAAAAAAAATTGTTGTGTTCAATGCTGTAAGAGTTAAGGAAAAACGGACACTTGTAGAGTTCTAGAGATAGTTTATGGTTATAAATTGTGTTCTCATTGTTAGTGTAATTAGTTTGATATACAAATTTTCAAGAAAAACTGTTAACTCTTTCAGTCCCAAGCATAAAAGTAGGTTTGGCCCAAACAAAAATGGCCACCTCAGTGCATTTTTATTGTTGTTGTTGTTTGGAAAAATTTGTGTTTAATGTTCATACTCATAAATAACTTTGTTGTTGTATATGAAACTGATGGTAAATGGATGTACTTTACTCTTGTGCTACAAGTATAAAAGCTTTCATTGAAAAATTATTAGTTATCCAAGGTAAAATGGAGGCTGAAAGAATAAGCTGGTGAAAAATTACAGCAAAAGTATTCATTAAAATTCTTCTATAATTGTTCCTCAGGAGAATATCCAAGGGTAAAGTTTCAAAATGTCACAAACAGAAGTATTCTAACAAATCACAATCAGTTCTTAGTCAATAAACACTCAGGAAAGTGTTAATTGCACAGATTGCAACAACAGGTCACATTGTTCTAAAAAAGAAGAAACTTCAGTTTCTACATCAGAAAGATGGGAATTACAAGGTATAATATTATTTACACATGAATGATTGTTTGTAACTGCATCTTGTGCATAATTTAAATTTCATATTATCAATAAAAATTATTAGTTAGTAAAATGTAAAATGCAAGGTAAAATGGAGGCTGAATAAGACGCAGATGAAACAGTAGATAAATTTGAAAAAAAATATACATATTCTTAGCTTGCCGAGCTGCTCCTCTTCTGAAGATATAATCCATAGGAAAACACATAATCCATAGGAAATCACACAAGATCACTTGTTCTAAATATATTCACACTAGGGGGCCTATGTATAAACATTATTTTATAATTAAATCCTAAGTAAAAAATTTAACAGAAAAAAGTCCCTAGCATTTAAAAAAAATGAAAATTTCAAATTGTAAGTCCCATCAAACATTTCAGAAAAGGGAAAAGAATATTTTATTTACACAGCTTATTCATATCTAATCAGACCGTATATATATTGTTGCTTATGATAAGCTACAAAGCAATTTTTTATACAAAGGTGGGGTCTGCCCGTGCATCCTATACACACAAAGCTTGATCTGCGCCGCTGCCTTCCATTGGTGCTACAATGAACACAGGCTCTGTCCTTTCCATCAAATCCCACTAGATGTCTGGCTCCAATCATCCATTCCACTTCATTTCCTTTCATGGTGTTTTTAGAATTTTTGGGTGGACAATCTATTACACCGCCTGGTGTCAGCTCAGCAGCTTTTTTGGACAGATCCTCAATCAAACTCTGTTTAAAATCTTGAAGTGTTAGCTTCCTTTTTGTTGTCTCACCTTCCTGACACAAATTGTAAAGGATGTGGGCATTTACCTGTGTTACTTCAATCATCCAGTGGTAAATCTTCTTCCACCACTTTCTGGTTTTACGGTTGTGCATACTGTAGTAACCAACCATTTGATCCATGCAGTCACAGCCATTCATACTCATAATGTAGCCATCAACCACCTCTGGCTTTGTAACTTTGGTTAGACCCTTGCCCTTTTCAACTGTTGTGACAGCTGATTTTGTTGAAACAAGTATGCAAGCCTGTTTAGCTTTTTTATCTTTCCAGGCAACACATAATGTTGTGTTTTCAGAGTCCAAAAACCATTTCATCTCTTGTTGGCCAAGCTTGAGATTTTTTATTTCAGGAGGGAAGCCGACACGGTTGGCATTCAGGGTTCCTGTATAATTATAACTGTGTGCGAGCAGATATTCAATCAGAGCTTTGGATGAATAAAATCTATCAGCAAAAATATGATGTCCTGATCTCAGTGGCTTCAAAAGAGTGCCGAATACTTTCACGGCATGAACAGAACTGGGATCTAGACTAGGATCATAGGCTGTATTTTTCCTAAATATAAATTTTCAAATTGAAAACATAGCCTGTTGCTGAATCACACAGTCCAAATGTTTTGATATGGTATTTGTGAGGCTTGGTTGCATTGAACTGTTTGTGCCTAAACCTACCTGTCATTATCACTATCAAAAATGTCTTCAAATAACTTCCTAGCTTGATCTGATGTTAATCGTCTAGGCCTATTTGAAGCAATGGGCGTGGCCATTTTATCTGAGAAAATATTCGCTAAAAATTGCTAAAAAAAATCTTAAATTAATAACACCACAAATTCACGTCTACTCTTAAACACACGAGGTATTTTAAAAGAATGTACTTCCTGTCGGAAATGACGTTTTGGGTTGTTAAAATTAGAAAACAGCTGTGGAAAGGAGCAAAAGATATGAAATCCGATCTAACATCAAACCTCCCATTATCATCATCAATTTTAAATGACTCAACATTAGGATCTGACTAGCTTCCACTACTATTTGAAGAACTGCTACAATGTGAATTATTATCACTATCTAGAATTTCTTCAAATAACTTTCTAGCTTGCTTTGACGTTAATTTGTGAGGTCTGTCAGAAGTAGTGGGCGTGGCCATTTTATGTAATGAAATATGCACTTAAAAAAAATTTTAAATTAATTACTTAACACAGTACTCGTTGTGTCTTTAAGGGCAAAAGTCCAAAATGGATGGCAATACTTTTAAGAAAATAGCGTTTTTGGGTTGTTAAAATTAGAAAACAGCTCTAGAAAAAATCAAGAGATACGAAAGCTGATGTATCATTGATCGGGCCAAATGGGTCTAGCCGGAAATACAGTGTACCGGCTCTTGGGACTTAAAAGAGTTAATAATGTATATAAAAGCTGTGTAAGACTAATAAAGATAAAGTAATTTTTTGGTTTTGAAATTTTTTTAAACTGTGAAAAATATTTAAATGTGACATTAAAATATACAGGTATTAAAATATGTCCATTTTACTGTACAAATAAATGTGTTTTTGTGTTATATGAACTAATATTAGTGTATAAATAATTTTTTAAGCGCATATGTTATAAGATCAAATGGCCACGCCCACTGCTTCTGGTAGACCTCTGAATTAACTTCACAGCAAGCTGGAAAGTTATTTGAAGAAATTCTAGATTAGTGTGATAATAATTCAGATTGTAGTATTTATTCACAGGATAGCGAAGACGACTCAGATTTTCTACAGGAGCCTGATATCGAGTGATAACGGAAGGGCTGATGTCGATAATGAAATTATGGATACAGGAGCATGTAATCAGACTGTAATAAGTTCCTATAATATGTCATGATAAAGTAATGTTTATACATAGGCCTAGCGTAAATATATTTGTGAGTGACCTTATGTGATTTCCTATGGATCACACATCATCTTGAGAAGAGGAGCAGCTCAGCAAGGTACGAATATATAATTTTCTCTTTTTTTAAAACCATGTGACCTGTTGTTGTAATCTGTAAAATTAACAATTTCCTGGTGTTTATTGACTAAAAACTGATTGTACTTTGTTAGAATACTTCTGTTTGTGACATTTTGAAACTTTACCCTTGGATATTCCCCTGGGGAACATTTCTAGAAGAATTTGATTGAATACTTTTGCTCAAATTTTCCACCGGCTTTTCTTTCAGCCTCCATTTTACCTTGGATAACTAATAACTTTTCAATGAAAGCTTTTATACATCCATTTACCTTCAGTTACATATACAACAACAAATTTATGCATATGAGCATTTAAAAAAAAATTATTTCCAAACAACAACAACAATAAAAACGCACTGAGGTGGCCATTCTTGTTTGGGCCAACCCCACTTTTTTTGCTTAGGACTGAAAGAGTTAAAAGCATTCACATGTCGTCTCCAATATGATCGTTTCGAATGGGACATAAAACCCAACACAACAACAAACAACCTTAAGGCTAACACCATATTATGAATGGTATCTAGTTTTTATTCAGCAACTTAGATGGCTTTTTGTCAGTGGTGGGGCGGTGACATCTGGGCGTCTACCTTTGGCAGATCAAAGAAATCAATTTTCCAACGATGTGTAAACATCATCCACTGAAACAAAAAAATATACAACTATAAGAAGTTTCTGTAGTGTTATATTACACAGGAAAGGTTTATATTAAACTTATTCTTTCTAGGAGAGAAGTTTGCAATGGATGGTTGAGTTCAAGTTAGGAAATGCAGTCCAGCATTGGGATGATATGTTTCAATTCCAGCTATATCATTACAAGAATGCATGTGTTATGTTAGTGCAAACTTCAAAATACAAACAATTGCGATTCCTTTGTTTAATAAAACTGGAACTTAAGTCCCCTCACCTGAAATGTGTTCTATTTATAGTCCTAGGCATTCGCAGGAAAGGTAATATCGGCCATTGTGTCTCGATCGGTAAACTAGACTGAAATACCTAATTTTGAAAGACCCAAACTCAAGCCAGAGGGAACATAAGTTCCAAATTGCTGCATCCATAAAAACTTAGGAACTAGGTGATTTAATAAGTATCATCACTTAAAAACTCACCTAATTAAACAGGGAAGGTTCAGAACACCAACACTGATCTCACCCAGTCCACGTCATATCGGACGACTGTAGTTGAAGCACTCAATGTAGTTTTTAAGCATGAAAACCAATACGTAATGAAATCACTTTCAAAAAAAAAAAAAACAGAAAATCTACTTACCTATACATTTGTGTAAAGTTAGTGCTGGATTCAATTCAGCCATGATAGATTTTCCGTCTCACGTTGGTCCAATGTTAGCGTGCAAACCCAGCGGCCGGATGACGAGTGTCTCGAGTAACTAGCGGCTATGAGTGTGCGTTTGCATGGACCTCTACTTGGCTTCTCTGCAGATCACTTTCATTTTCCAAAATTATGTAGGAAAATGGTGTTGCTCTTAATATTGATATATGACACATGAAAATCGACCGTTTTCCGCATAAAATATAGCTTTTTTTGTCATAAAACACAAATTTTACAATCATTAATGTTCTATAAATATGTATTAGGCACCGATAAAAAGGGCATTCACTGCTGAACAATATGAGACTATTTAAAGCAGGCTGACATCATTTGCCATGCATAGCTGGTGATTTGAAAATAGTAACCCCCTAACTTCTCCTTTTTCGGGGCCACGCAAAACACGTTTACACATACTTTTCAAACACTTAAAAAACAAACTCATTCATAATACTTCAAACTATTTTTTAGTTTAGTGTTCATATAGACAATAAGAAAATAAGCTTTCTGTTGATACTATACTGTTCAAAAAAAGAAACGCATAGCTATCCGAGGGCGCGTTTTTATGAGTTTGTAAGTAAAATTTGGTGCTAGGGTATATAAAAACCAGCCTCAAATGTTCTTTACAGTGTCAAATGCACGTGTTGACCTGAATTGCGTTCATTTTTGTAATCGTTACAAGTTCCAGGGTTCATAGCAAATTTTTTCAAGCATTTTCCAGGCTTTTTCCAGGTTTTTCCAGGTCCAGCACGTGATTTTCAAGGATGGGAAACTCTAATATTTTCCTCATCTAATTTTCTCAGATATAATTATCACTTTGCTGACCCGCAATCCGGAGCATTACCGTTTCCCATTACCAAGGGTGTTTGCAGATTTCTTTAAAAAGAACATTGTTTTTTTTTTAAATTCATAAAAGATTGAAAAACAGACATCTTTTCCCAGTTTTTAGCGAATTTGTTCAACGTCAGCGCAATAAAATGTTAGTGACATGGATGGCAATGAATAAAATAAGCTTGATTGACATATTGATTTAATGATTAATGTATATCAACATAAAAGGCTAATAAAATTGTGAATAAAATGCAAAAAAAAACTGTATTCTGCGTCTGTGGCATGACAATAAGCGTTTGTAAATGTTTGAGTAGTTACGTACCTCTAGTTGGAGTCTGAGCTGCTTCCTTTATTAACTGGGGTTGAAGTTGTAGCTGTAGGCCTCTGCAAGAGTCTTTGTCTGGATCGTTGATAATCCTTGACTGTGTGGTATAACTTGAAGCACGGTATCAGACATAGAGGTACATTGCAATCTGGGCAGTACATGCAAGTCTGGCTTCTGTTCCCTGCAGCCTTACACACTTTACAGTCTGGTTTGTACCTCGTCCTTTCATATTTATCAATGAAGTGGTGCTCAGTAAGTCGTGTTGTTGTGACCTGTGGTTTTGAAGGCGTCACAATGCGTCGAAGAATAGCAGGTTCAATAAGAGTCATACTGACATCCTGATCTTTGCTTTGATCTTTTTTTGTAGAGTTGGCAGTGTTGTAGGTTATGTGCCCATTGACCAGGGCAGTTTCAACTAAGAAATGATATAAAAATAGGATATGTGTGGGTAGGGGTAGTTTGCACCTAGTTGGCTGAAGTAGTCGACACCTCCCATACTTTTGCTGTATATTTCTGCAAGCACTGGCTTCTGAATTGTTCTGCCCTAAAGAATTTGTCTTTCTGTCTTGTTTATATTATCATTGGAGTGAACAGTAGATATAAGGTTAAATCTTTTCATATGCCAGGTGACTGTCGGCATGCCTTATCTTCTGTCGCACAAAACACAGGATGATTTGTCTTTTTCAATTTGAGTTGTTTTTTCTTCAATGCTACAGGAAAATGCTTCCTATTTTCAGCTACTGTTCCAAATGTACCAATCTGAATTTCAGGTCTTGAAATAAAGCTGAAGGCTGAATAAAAACTACCACAGAAGAGAATATATCCCTTGTTGCCTGTCCATCAAAAAGATCTTTGACAACCCTGAAAGTTGCCCCAACACAACCTTCAAATCAATGGACATATATTCAGTTGTGGTACCATCAACTGTGTGCAGCCCAGGCCCAGCAATCCCATACTTTGTTTTGACGTCCTACAATATAGACATGTTTATTTACATTATATAAAAATATTTTGTCATCTTTTAGACGTCTCTTCTTTTCAGCTCAGACAATTTTTCATCAATTTCTTTGTCAACAGCTTTACTTTCTTCTTCTTTTTCTCTTACTCGTTTCAGCAGGCTATTAGATACAGTAATAAGAAAAATCTTGCGCAGTGTTTCTGCCTGATAAGCATTGTCATCTGCAGCAGCAGTCTGGGACTTGATATCCAGGTCAAGAGCAATTTTTCTTCTTTTCAGATGCTCTAACAGAGTAGAAAGTTTTCCTTTCAGATAGACCAAACTGTCTGGCAATAGAACTATCAGGAGACATTTTCTGAAAATTTTTTATTAATTCCTGCATTTGAATTAAAACAATGGGGACTTTTCACTGAAAAAAGAGTCCAAATAATCTCAGCTCTGAGAGTTTCTTCCTTGGTCACAAATGATGTTACATCTGTAGGTCTCCTAGTAGTGTTAGACGTTTTTGACGTGTCCGAGGGAGTAGTATTACTATTAGATGGTTTTAATGTTTCTGAGGGAAAAACTGCTCCTTGAGGTTGTGTTCTTTTCTGTTTAAATAAAAATAAATAAATGGAACACACAAATAACTTATGAGTAGGCCTAAGCTATGTATATTTACCAAGTCAAAGTTCTAAACGGATGAATAATAAAGTCAAACAATATTTAATTAGAACAACAAAAGTTAATATATAGCAATTGGGAGGGTGAAGGTATGATATTCTTATAGGATAAGTGAAAATCAATTAAATATCTAACTGGAAACAGCAGGCCTTTACACTCCCCCCCCCAATCCATCTTTACTATCTTTGGGTGTTTTTGTTTTGTTTTATCTCGTTTGTTTGTTTAGGCCTAGATATTTTTTAAAATTTTATTTGTTTATTTATTTTTAAAATAACATAGGCCTATGCATAAAATTGGTAATTTTCATTCATCCTAATAACAGTGATTTAACAGAAGTGAAATTAAAGATGCCAAGTACAGCAAATACATTGGACTTATTTAAATATGTTTTATAAATGAGATAAATAAATTTATTACTTACCTCAGTTGAAATGAATGATTTAATACAACTTGAATGTGCAGAGACAAGTTGTTGGTGTTTTTTTCCAGTAACATGCGACTTTACTGCACTTTCTCCCATGCTGGTCAAACATATTTCTTTTTTACACATGGTGCAATTTGCGTAATTTGCAGTTTTTCCAGGCGCTATCCATGTTTTATAACTTGGCATTTCTAGCCATTTATGCTGAAAGTTACAACCAGGCATGTTTCTAAATAATAAATTGAAGAGTGAAGAATGCTGTCAAAATGTCAAAGTCTCGACTTTAAAAGGTGGCGATGTTTGATATGAATGAACGGACGCTAGGTCTAGTAGTGCCCTGTATATAGAGAGTAACGCCAACTAAGGTTTGGCCGATAACCCGTATCGCTGGAAAAAGGACCCAATCGCGACTTTCAAAATTAGCTTCAAATACAGTAGCACATATATGTATCTAAGGTCCTTTTTCCAGCGATACGGGCACTAGGTCTAGCGCTAAATATAAATTTGTGCGTTCACGTCATAAACGCAAACCTCCGAAAACGCAAACCTCCGAAAACGCAAACTCCCGAAAACGTCTGGAAATGGATTTAGTGCCCAATGGGAAGTAAAAATTCTGTCGTAACTGAAGTTTAACGAAAAATACCATAATAACCGAAAAATGGAAAACTTCCGATTTTTAATATTTTTTCAAGGTCCGATGCGGGAAATTCAAGGCTGCTAGCCATTTTTCCAGGCTTTACAAGGCATGGAATTTTTTTTTTCGTTTTCCAGGTTTTTCAAGGTTTTTCAAGGTCGCTACAAACCCTGTACAACGCAGTGGTCAATAGTGTTTATGATGCAATTTTTGACCACAGCTCATGTTGCGCGCACGTGAAAGCAACAAAATTTGGGGTGAACACTATTCACTGACTACGCAACTGAAACCCTATAAAAGGATAACGCTACACAAAAAAAATTCAGTTCATTTTCAGACATTTATGGCGTCTCTATCGATAAATTTAAGGAACATTGCTATTGGCCGATTGCATGCAGGCAAAAGTCAAAGTCAGGTTGCCAGGCATCTAAACATGCATCAGAGTACCATCAGTCGACTTTGGCACCGGTTCCAAGCCATTGGCTCAGTTGAAGACCGGCATCGCAGTGGATGACCCAGAGTGACAACAGCAGCGGAGGATCGCTTTATTCGGCTTCATCACCTCAGAGACAAGTTTACAACAGCTTCCTCAACTGCCCAGTCATTGCCTGCAGGACGTCATGTGTCTGATCAAACTGTCCGGAATAGACTGCATGACGCTGGACTTTGGGCGCAATGACCTCACCAAGGACCTGTCTTTACGCACCGCCATCGCCAAAATTGACTTCTTTGGGCCAACCAGCATCATCCCTGGGCAGCTGACAATCAATGGAGACGTGTCTGGTTTAGTGATGAATCTTTCTTTTTGTTGCAGTGTCATGATAGACGGCGTAGGGTCTACGGTAGGCGAAATGAATGTTTTGCCCAAAATTGCGTTGATGAAGCTCTGCCGCACGGTGGTGGAGGTGCAATGATGTCGGGAATGATCAGTTACAACTAAAGGAGTCAATTGGTGCACATTGAAGGAGGCTTGAATGCGCAACAATACCCCAATGAAATTCTTCGACCCCATGTCCTTCCACTTTTGGCTGCCCAAAGGTCTGTGTTTTAACAGGACAACGCCAGACCCCATTGTGCACGGTTGACCACACAGTTCCTGACTGCCAACAACATTCTCACCCTTCCCTGTCTCCAGACATGAGTCCGATTGAGCACCTGTGGGATGAGCTGCATAGACGTGTTTGTCGCCGAGACGTTGCTCCAGCCAATCGTCGTGATCTGTTCCAGGCACTCCAGGAAGAGTGGGCGGCCATCCCACAGGCCCACATCTTCTTCTTCTTGTTCGCTGTTGTTTAGAAATGTCTACACAAGAAGTCCGGTTCTCTGGATGTATGTTGCTGTGGTTGAAAGTTCTTCAAGACTCCCAAACAGCTTTGTGTGGATCAGACGTCTGATCGCATCCATGCCCAGGAGATGCCAGTCGCTGATCAGTGCAAGAGGAGGCCACACACCATACTAACGGGAAAGCCCGTACGCCAAAAAAACTCTCGTGACCTAGATGCAAAACAACTGTCAATTGATTGGTTGAACCCTAAGGTATTCTTGTGTGCAATTTGAACAATTAACTCATTAAATTAAAAAAGTTATTGAATGTCAAAATTATGGCTATGTGTGTGCCTTCAGTAGCTATGCGTTTCTTTTTTTGAACAGTATAGTTTTATTTAAATGCTATATGAAATAAAGTTGCACTCCTTGGTTGAAGTTATAGACAAAATGAGAATTTTGTGCCGTAAGCGGTAAACACAGGTGGTTTGGAGTACCTAGTATCAGACTTGATTTCTCTTGTTCTCCATATGTTTCCCAATACAATAAAAGCCCCTCTTGCTTTTTGTATTCTTATTTTGATACCATTGTCTGTCTCTCGAACTTTGTCTATATTGCTGCCAAGATATTTGTATGATTCTACTTCCTTTAGTGGTGTTTCTTCAAGCACAACCTTGTTATCATTTCTTGCATTTATTAATATTATCTTTGTCTTTTCCCTGTGGATTTTCAAACCCACTTGTTGTGACCTCTCATCAAGTATTTTTATTTTGTTTTGCATCTGATTATGGTAATGGGACAGAAAAGCCAAGTCATCTGCAAAATCCAGATCATCAAGCTGTTTAGTCAGATTCCACTGAAATTTGTTTCTGTTGTGTGATGTCGATGTTTTCATAACCCAATCTATTGCTAGTAAGAAAAGAAACGGAGACAACAGGCATCCCTGTCAAACTCTTGTTCTAATCCCAAAAGGTTCTGTATGTTGTCATTGATGAAGAACTCTGCATGTCACGCTTTCAAAGGTCTTCTTTGTTAAGTTAGTCATCTTTATGGTAACTCCATAATGCCTCATCAATTTCAGAAGCAATTCTCTAACTGCACTGTCAAATGCCTTTTCATAGTCCACTGATAAGGGACACTTATAGTTTACTGAAAAATAAATTAACAAATAAACTACTCACTCCATATCCCGGTTCCAGTTTTATTTTTCCACCACTGAATGCAGCTGTAGTCTCAACATGACTTGAAGTCTGAGAAGAAAGAGTGATGAACCATAGAAGGATATTTTAAACTGCATTTTGGCAGCAAAACTAATGTACACATCAAAGAGAGATCAAAGCTGTAAACATAACAGAAAACTTACAAATATTATCTACTTTAATTAAGCTCAGTTAAATGGTGTATGCAAAATAAAAGTGTAACCTCATTATCTTGTTCCTGTTTCACCCTGACAGCCAGACCAGAGATGTAATTTTCAATATTCCCTTCATCCTGGTGGAGGAAAAAATCAGAAGAGTATATCAGAAGATAAGAGTTATGGTCTAAAAAATCAATACATGATTTTTTTCTAAGAATCACTATTTTTGAAACATTTAAACTATTCCATTTTGTTTAGTAACTTGGCCCACAAAAAAAAGGGGGTAAGGGTCAACATTATGATGAACTAATTTGTTAATAATAACAAAGGAGAAAAGAAAAAAAACTTACTGTACAAAACTGCTCCAGTTTCATTTTTTCATTCATAAATGGGAACTGTGTTTGACTATTTCTTGGAGACTGGAAAAAGAATTATGTTTCATATAAATATACAACAAAGATTGAAATCCTAAAAATGACTAAAAACTCTAAGGGGGTAGATGATGATGTAGAAATGTAAGTTGTGATAACTACAAACATTATAGAGTGTAGTCCAGATAAGTAGAAGTTTCCTGGGACCATTTAAAATACTTCCTAAATTCTGCTTATCTGAATTTTGCTCAAAGATGTATTTGTGTCAGAATAAGAGGTACAGCATGAAGCATTGTTTTACTAGTTTTAGCCATTCAGAAACATGTATGTAGATGTTAAATTTTCATTTCTCCATTTTTAACATTTTCAAAACCAATTTAGCAAAGCCTAAAATGTAGTGTCATGTTAACAGTAGCATTACCAACTCAATAAAAAGTCAATATTTTTATATTTAGACTACACAAAATGACACCTATTATCAACTCAATCATCAACTAAATAGAAAGTCAATATTTTTTATATTTAGACTTCACAAAACGACACCTATCATCAACTCAATCATCAACTCAATAAAAAGTCAATATTTTTATATTTAAACTACACAAAATGACACCTATCATCAACTCAATAGAAAGTCAATATTTGTATATTTAGACCTCACGAAATGACACCTATTATCAACTCAATCATCAAGTAAATAGAAAGTCAATATTTTTTTATATTTAGACTTCACAAAACGACACCTATCATCAACTCAATAGAAAGTCAATATTTTTATATTTAGACCTCACAAAATGACACCTATCATCAACTCAAGCATCAACTCAATCATCATCATCAGTGTCACCATTCCCAATGGACCATAGGACTACAACAGTTACTCTCCATCAATTTCTATTCTGGGTTGTCTTTTTCAGCTGTGCCCAACTCAATCCAATTTCCGTCAACTGTTCTTCTTCATGTTCTCTTTGGTCTCCCCATTCTTCTTTTCCCCTGTGGGTTCCAGTCAAAGACAGCTCTAGTTATGCTTCATTGTTCTCTTCTGAGTGTATGTCCTATCCATCCCCACTTTCTTACCTTAATTTCCATTTGAATTGGCTGTTGCCTGCATCTTTTCCTTACTTCTATATTTGTTATTACCGATGGCTATCTTAAACGGAGGATCTGTTAGAGACATCTATTTACAAATATCTGTAGTTTGGAGGTGATATGCTGTGAGACATGCCGTGTCTCTGGGCCATACAGCAAGACTGACTTTACATTTGAGTTAAAGATTCTAATGTTGTTCTCTCT
The DNA here is from genome assembly GCA_024509875.1 of Oreohelix idahoensis. Lineage (NCBI taxonomy): Eukaryota > Metazoa > Mollusca > Gastropoda > Stylommatophora > Oreohelicidae > Oreohelix > Oreohelix idahoensis. Next base: position 492,739 of record JAMPIV010018906.1, read on the forward strand.
GGATATAGCTGAGGAGTTCCATATTGGTCAAGGGCATTAAAAGTGCATCTGGCTTTATTTATCTTAGAACAGACATCACCATAGGTTCCCCTCATTTGTCAATGTTACTCCCCAGATATGTCAAGCTTTCTACTTCTTCAATAATGTGACCATTGATCTTTATCAAGTCCATCTGCCTATTATTTATCCTCATTTTCTTTTTTGTTATTTACATTTATGTGTTGTCCCATCTTTGCTGCTTCTGTCACTGATCTATTTGTTTTTTCCTGCATATCTTGTTGTCTTTGGGATGTCCTCTTTTTTGCCAGATTTTCTTGAAGAGCTGGTGTAGCAACTCTGTAGTGTATGGTATATCTGCCTTCAGGGATTCTGGTGGTATTCCATCTGGTCCTGCAGCCTTCCTATTTTTCAGCTGTGTTACTACCAGTGATCTCGGCCATTACTTCTTTTGTGCCTGCACTCTTTTTATTTCTTTTGCCAAGAACTTCTTCACATGTATTCCTGTATGCTTCCTGAAATGTGCACCAATGGTTATCTATACTTTCCTCTTCAAGGTTCTCCAGTGCTTCAAATCTATTTCTCAACTTTAGGTTGAACTGAACTCTTGTGTTTATGTTCATAAGGTTCTGGGTACTATACTTTGTGCTTGATCTTTCTGCCGTCTGTGCTCCCTCAATTTTATCGTCAGTGATGCCAGGTAGTCTGATGCTATGCTAACTCCTCTCTTTACTCTAAGATCTTGTAGGCAGCATCTCTTTTCTTTCTATGGTGAAGTGGTCTATCTCATTTTGCGTGTGCCCATCTGGGGAGTCCCATGTAGACTTGTGTATGTCTTTGTGTGGGAAGATAGTCCCACTGATGACCATATCATTCAAATCACAAAAGTTTACAAAAAGCTCTCCATTTTCATTTCTATTTCCTATGCCATTCTTTCTCATGATTAGTTCAGTTTTTGTTGTCTGCTCCTACTTTTGCATTTCAATCTCCAATTACTTTCTTATGTCTCGCCTGTATGTTTTGCCTTGTGTTCCTTAGAGTTCATCATAGAAATCTTGCTTCTTATCATCATCTGTATTATTAGTAGGGGCATAACATTGAATAATGGTGATTTTTCTTCCTTTTCCCTGGAATCTTGCCATTATTATCATCAGTGATATTGGTTCCCATTCTATTAATGCTTTTCTGGCTTCCTGGGACATCATAATAGCAACTCCTTCTGTGTGTATGAGATCTTCATCCTCGTGTCCTGAATATGTGAAATTTTTCCCTGTATTGACCATGAATTCACCAGTTTTATTTATTCTCATTTCTGCTAGTCCTAAGAGTTTTATTTCGTATCGTCTCATCTCTCCAGCTACCTGTGCTGTCCTTCCAGCTTCCTGTATTGTTCTTATGTTCCAGGCGCCTACTTTAGTTATTGCCTTCATCATTAGAAGAGGTTTTGGCAGTCTGACTTCAATTGACTGGCTTTCATCAGGTGTCTGCATTATACGTCCCTCTTGTGAGGATTCTTGACTTTGACTTTTGTTTCTTTCTTGAACTGTTTCCATTTGATATGGCTCAAAATTTCCTCAAGGCAATCAAGCCAACCCACCACTTCAAGGTGGGGCACCTGGGTCCCACTTCTTCAAATGTTCTGTAATTTGTTACTGGAAAAATTAGTGCCATTCTTGTGACTATGGTTATGTGTTCTTGGGCATTTATGATTAGGATGTGAGTTCTGGATTTTTTACAAAATGTTAATGAAATTTCTTATTTGTACATATGTTACTAATATGTGAACAGCGAACAAACTGTGTTATCAACCACAACTTTCTCTGTTTATAACTGGATTACTTACACAAAGACAGCAATGAAACTGGACTGTGATAAAAACTGATGTTACAAGCCTTAGGTAAGTGGAAAATATTTGTTCAAAATTGCAAGTTATCTTTTTTTTTTCCATGTACATATTATCTGTCATAACATTAACATTACATAAAATTAGCTAGGAAAGTATACAGATTCATATGGCTCACCCAATGTACTTTAATTTGATATATAAAATGTTATATTTATCTCATGATTAGACACACAATGTCAGTAAAAGTAAATTATGTGTATGTAATTGTTTTGGAGCTTAAAAATAATTCTGTCCAGAGCTCAAAATAATTGCATACTGTATCAGTTCAGGATAGTGCATGAGTATTCTCTCTTTTTTTAAACTGATTCTGTACGCAAGATCTTTTAAAAGACGCAAGGGCCGACCGCTGTGTCTGCAAGATCTTTTAAAAGACACTGATTTATTTTGGTTTCTTTCCACTCTGATATTTTATACTTCCCGGAATTTATCTCCAACAGATGTAAACACAAAACTGTGCACAATTCAATGTGCTTTGTACAAGTTTGGAGGGAATTTTACACATTTATCTTCATTTTATTTGTGTTTTGTCGTATCACCATAATGGCTGAAAACACACAGGAAAGAAATGGACTGACATTGACATGTCCAGTGTGTCTAATGGCTTTACAAGTCAGAGAATTGTGTAATGGATAGCGAAAGTGAGACTAATTATCTGTCTTCTGATAATGACTTTGAAGGGGTTTCTAGCGATTTTGATGAATCCATAGACAGCAACTCACAATCAGCAGGCAAGGGGAGCATCTCTCCAACCATGAACCAGTGGTAATGCAATGAAAAGTAGGATGATAGAGTCTGAACCTCCTAAATCTACAAGGAAAGAAGTAAAGGAAAGTTCAACCTGTAATTCTTTTAGATTTGTGCCACACAAGACACCAGGTGTTCATTCTAAGTGAGAGTTCTACACCGTTAGACAGTCTCAGAGCTTTACTGGCTGATGAAGTCCTTCAGGTTTTGTGTCAGTCAATAAATGAATATGCATCATATAAATGCATGATAAAAAATCCCCACAGAAGGAGATCTGTTTACTCAAACTGGACACCGGTTACTATATTTGAGGTTATACAATTTTTAGCATTCTTACTGCAATGGGAATTGATATTCGTCTAAGCATCAAACACTACTGGTCGAGAAAAGAAATATTTTATACTTCATTTTATCACACAATGTTCAAGCGTGAAAGAAAGACATCCTATGTTTGAGAGGCAGATCTTGTTGGAGGCATAGCAGTGAAGATTTTTCAGACACTACTGGCACCACTTGGAAAAGGTCACCATGTTTTAGCTGACAGGAATTATACTACCCATCAGCTTATATCCTCTTTACTCAAATAAAAACCTATTTTACAGGTACTCTGAACATTAACAGGAAAAACTTCCCTCATGCAGTGAAGACACTGAGACTTCAAAACCTAGAAACAAAGTCATACCTGGATGAAAACAACTCAATTCTTATCACTGGATGGAAGGATAAAAAGGCTAAAAACCTGTTGTTCTTGCATCATCAAAAGCTTCAACAGAAGATATTATTGTGCTCGGTAGAAGAAACCAGACCAGAATAAAACCTAAAATTGTACATGATTACAATTATTCAATGAATGGATGTGACCGCGTTGACCAGACTTTGTCATTTTACTGCAATTTCAACTGCTAAACATACAAATGGTTGAAAAAAAACTGTTTCACTAGCTCATGAGATATGCCAGAGTAATGCCTTTGTTCTCCATAGTTTGACAAGACAGGAGAAATCAAAGCATAGTTTTTTAGATTTCAAGATGGCACTTGTCAATGAACTGATATCAACAGCAGCTACTTTGATGCCAGGGGATATTCAGAATGGAACTTCTTTGGTGTTACCAGGCAGACCCAGAATTTCAAATCCTGTATGCAAACTTCAAGGAGCTCAGTGCCATATCATGTGGTCTGGCAGCCAAAGGAAGTGCATACATTGCAAAAATATCAAAGTTTTTTTTTTGTATGCAAAGGATGCGCTGCCAATCCTCCACTCTGTGCAAAGTACTGCTTCGAACAGTACCAGAGCAGTAATAATTAATAAATTATACCCATGTCCACTTCTTCAAATGTTCTATAATTTGTTACTAGGAAAACTAGTGCCATTCTTGTGTCTGTGGTTATGTTTTCTTGGGCATTGATGATTAGGATGTGAGTTCTGCATTTTTACAAAATTGTAATGGAATTTCTTCATCGCACAAATGTTACTAATATATGAACTGTGAACAAACTGTGTGATCAACCACAACTTTTTTACTTTTTACTATGTTTCTAAATGTATTACCTACACAAAGAGAGCAGTGAAACTGTATTGTGACAACAATTTATGTTACAAGCATTAGGTAAGTGGAAAATATTTGTTCAAAATTAAAAGTTATCTTCTTTCCCATGTACATATTATCTGTCATAACATTAACATAACATAATATTAGCTAGAAAAGTATAAAGATTCATATTGTCCAGCCAATGTACTGTAAATTGATATATAATATGTTATACCTAACTCATGATTAGACACACAATATCAGTAAAAGTAAATTATGTGTAGCCTATGTAAATTTGTGGGGCTTACAAATAATTCCGTCCAGAGCAGAAAATAATTACGTACTGAATCACTTAATTTAGAAAAAAAAAAAATTCAAAACAGTGGTTGTGTTAACTCTTAGAGGCCGGAACGACGCTACCAGCGTACATCCGCAAAACCCATATAAGCCAAAACAACGATGGGAACGTCGTTTTTGTGTTCCGTGAAATGTGTTCCGTATTTTCATAATTTGGTATTTTAACATAACGGAAGTTACTCTTTTTTTATTCAGAAGAGTGCTATCTTTGAGTTGTGATTCGGAAACACGCTTGTTCTAGCTAATTTCACTGTGAAAAAACGGTAAATCTGTCAGCTTTCGATCGGCGATTATTGTTGTTTATACAGACAATGTCTAGCGAACCAACCACATCATGTTTATCAAAACGTAGGTCTTTTTTATCTGTAGAAAAAGCTATGGAACTGTGCATCTTTGTCGAGTTTATTTAGAATGATGATTTCGAAAATAAAATCGATGATTTCGAATTTGAACTTAACGAAGAAGCTAGTTCTAATCAGGAGGGGGCGTGGTTACAGCCAGGCCCTAGTGCTACAAAATGACAAAAAGTTTTGACCAAATCATCGACAAAAAGGGGGAAAAGCATTAGTACCAAGGAGCAACAAGGGGCAATTAGTAATGAATTGATTTCAGTACCAAACATCAGTATTACTGAAACCCAAAACGCATTCAGATTTCTTCCCAAATATGGTCGCAAACCAGGAGTACATGATGATTTAGGTCTTAGCGAGGCATCAACTCCTTTTGACTGCTATAGGACATTGTTTACTGATGACATTAACAAAACATCACAGAAAGCTGAAACTTGTAATTAATATTCATATATGGATTAGTGTTATTAAAAAAAAAAAAACATGGAGCACTTTGGATAATATTTCAGTCTTTATACATGTGTTGGTGGGTACATTTTTCATTCACTAAAATGAATTTAAAAAAAAATTGTTTACATTATTACTGATAATTGAATATAATATGAAGAATAGCACTTAAAAGCCCCAATATTATAATTCTAAATATATTTATCTTTACTGTGAAACATAATTTGTGTGTCTTTTTTTGTGTAATATCAACACAATATATGATTTAATTTAAAAGTTCACGCGGCCTTGAATATCTTCTTTTATATTTTAATGATGACGGTACGGTCTGCTGGATGGTCTGTAAAACATTAACAAAATATCATAGAAAGCTAAAACTTGTAATTAATATTCATATATGGATTAGTGTTATCTAAAAAAAACCATGGAGCACTTTGGATAATATTTTAGTCTTTATGCATGTGTTGGTGGGTACATTTTTCATTCACTAAAATGAATTTAAAAAAAAAATTGTTTACATTATTACTGATAATTGAATATAATATGAAGAATAGTACTTAAAAGCCCCAATATTATAATTCTAAATATATTTATCTTTACTGTGAAACATAATTTGTGTGTCTTTTGTTGTGTAATATCGACACAATATATGATTTAATTTAAAAGTTCACGCGGCCTTGAATATCTTCCTTTATATTTTAATGATGATGGTACAGTTTGCTGGATGGTCTGTAAAACATTAACAAAATATCACAGGAAGCTGACACTTGTAAATAATATTCATACATTCTTCTTCTTCCGTCCTTAGCCACCGACCGTCAAAGCAGTCAGTGGCCATTACGCCTAGTGGCGTCTTAGGGCAACAGCAGATAGGTTTTCTTTGCCATTGTTTCCCATCACGCCTATTGGCGTCTTTAGGGCAACGGCAAATCAATCCATTTGCTGTTGTTTCTGTAATCGAAGTGACTGGCAAACGGGTGATCAGCCCGTTGGTCATTCATACATAGATTAGTGTTATTATAAAAGATGCTGGAGCACTCTGGATAAGGTTTCAGTTTTTATGCATCGGTTGGTGAGTACATTTTTCATTCACTAAAATGAGTTTTTATTAAAAAGTAGTCTATAAAATATGTAGAATATCACTAACATCCTTCATATTCTAATTCTACATTCATTTATCTTTACTGTGATGTATAATGTGTGTGTCTTTGTTGTATAAAAACAATACAATGTATGATTTAATTTAAAAGCTTCACTCGGCCTCTAATGTCCGTTTTCTTTCCAAATGTCTATAATGTTTATATGGTTCACTGGATGGTCTGTAAAACATTAACTAAATATCACAGGAAGCTGACACTTGTAAATAATATTCATATATGGATTAGTGATATTTTAAAAGACCCTAGAGCACTCTGGATAATATTTCAGTCTATTGCATGGGTTGGTAAATACATTTTTAATAGACTAAAATTATTTTTTTTCTTGAAAGTGGTCTATATTATTACTCATCACTGATTACTATATGTGGAATTTCACTAAAAGTCCTTCATATTCTAACTCTACATTCATTTATCTTTACTGTGATGTATAATATGTGTGTCTTTGTTGTATAATAACAATACAATGTATGATTTAATTTAAAAGCTTCACGCGGCCTTTAATGTCCTTTTTCTTTCCAAATGTCTATAATGTTTATATGGTTCACTGGATGGTCTGTAAAACATTAACAAAATATCACAGGAAGCTGACACTTGTAAATAATATTCATATATGGATTAGTGATATTTTAAAAGATGCTGGAGCTCTCTGGATAATATTTCAGTGTTTATGCATGGGTTGGTGAGTACATTTTTCATTCACTAAAATGAGTCTTTTCTTGAAAGTGGTCTAATTTATGACTCATAACTGAATACTATATGTAGAATATCACTAAAAATCTTTCATATTCTAATTCTACATTCATTTATCTTTACTGTGATGTATAATATGTGTGTCTTTGTTGTGTAATAACTCAGTAACTTTGGAATTTATAAAGGTACTGCTTTAAGGTACAAAAATAATTCTGGCAAAACTGATGAAAAAATTCCGGCCTGCAAGAGTTAAGGTTAAGTTAGTGTTATAGGCTCTTTCCTTTTTTTTAAAAAAATGCATTTTTACTATCGACGCGACACGGCTGTTGAGTCGATATCCAATTGACCAATATGGCGGCCTTTGTTTACTTTAGTATACCTCATAATCTAATTCCTGTTTTATTTGTGTTGTGTCTTCACATTTCTTCATCTTCGTACAGTTCCGGAGGGTGGTTCCTTTTGGAGAATAAATGGCGTCTTTCTCAGACTTAATGAGGGAAAGATACAAAATGAGGTGTGTATCTTTCGTTTATCCGCCACAAAAGTATACAGTCGAGCTGGCAAAATGGTTATAGCGTTTGCTTCTCAATGCAGAGTTGCCGAGTTTAAAACCAGATACAGTCTTACGTCTACCTAGCTGTAGATGATTAGCCCAGACTCTGCTCTTAAGCTAAAGATGAGAAAGACACTGAAGAACAGAACTTATCTGATAACACGAATTGGCCATTGTAAAATAAATAGTAACCCTGATTTACCGTCCCTTATGGGAGCATTCGTTGTATGTAAGGTATTTTTAATTCTGAAATACTGAGTCTTGTTTTCACGTGTACTTGTAAATAACATGAAAATAAAACAGACCAAAAAAGTGACAACGTCATAAAAATGTGAATAGGTTGTTTAAATCCTTGGCCATATAGTACCAAAATACACATCTGCTATAGGCCTACATGACTCTACATCAAAATCACTCACTGAAAATATAAGGTGGAAATCACAAAAGAAAATGTAAAGGTATTCACATGGCAAATAGTGCCGTAGGAGCGTGAATTAATATTAGACAAACATAAAGGTATGTTTTCAGGCACTCGTAAGAAATAAAGAAGTAGAACACTTGGACAACAGAAAAACAACAGACGTGAGTGGCTTACCCAGGGTTCGAACCCCATACCTTCCGTACGACAACTCCGCCTAGCTATCAAGCGAATCACACTGACCCCACGGCCAGCTAGGCATCTAGCTGGCATCTAGCTGGCCGTGGGGTCAGTGTGATTCGCTTGATAGCTAGGCGGAGTTGTCGTACGGAAGGTATGGGGTTCGAACCCTGGGTAAGCCACTCACGTCTGTTGTTTTTCTGTTGTCCAAGTGTTCTACTTCTTTATTTCTTACGAGTGCCTGAAAACATACCTTTATGTTTGTCTAATATTAATTTACTGTTTACAGGCCTCGGGTTTCCCTTCCTTATGTGTTATTTATGTTCGTAGGAGCGTGAAGTGTTCGAGACTTACATATACTGCATCTAGCACTATGAGATGGGATGACCGGTTCCATTCATGTCTGCCTTTTTTTTTTTTTTAAATTAATGAAGATAAACAGAAATCCCGTTCAACCTCTGATGGGTTATAATTAGGATATATATTGTTTTCAATTCCAAATAATATGAACAACTGCCGACATGAGAAAGTTGCATCACATTTGAAAATAGGGATACTCACAATTGTGCTTAGGCCTATACGTTAAATAATAAAATAAAAAACAAACAAACAAAATCAAGAAGAAACTATGAACACGAATAATATTAAAGTGGAGGGGTGAAAAGGCCTGGTGGTTCTAGTTATATAACGGACTTTACCAGATATTTAATTGACTTTCATCTGTTTAAAGTCACATGCATTGTAAGAACAGCATCAGACCTTCACATTCCCAGCCACTATATATTAACATGTGTTCGTGTTAAATATTGTTTGACTATATTATGCAGTTCCCTAGGTCTGTCTGTTCTCAACACCTCCTCTATATTTATAGGTAAGTTGGATGCCTGCAAATAATCCTGTCTGCCGTTGCCTTCTCTAACTCAATAAAGATCTATCCAATGTCTTCTGCCTCTTGTCTTGATGGTGCACTCTTTCCTGTCCATCGCTTGATGTCATCTTTCTGATATATAAACATGTCAATGTCGTAACTACCGCCCGGCTGAGCCGGGCACATTTGAGGTTTCCCCAGTCCCGATTGGGCTCCAAAGTGTAGTGATCGAAATGAATATATACTTATATTCCTTGTAATTTCTTGTTCCAGTGTTAAAACTTCAAACTAGTTTACGATGACAGAGTGATAAAGGAGATATGGAAAGATTTGGAGGGGATGACTTTGGACAGGAGGATTTGGCACATAGCTGTGGGCTATGACACTTGAAGAGATGAGAGGCAATTATAATGACGATGATAAAGATGTTAAGCGTAGTTGAAATATTTGTAGATTCGCCGTACATATATTGGGAATATCGTGTTAGACCCATATTTTCTTTATATTCCCACTATGCCTCAATGGGTTTGTAACTGGATCCTCCCCATCCCCTCGTACATATAATGTTTATAGTTATCAAGCCCATTACTTAATCGCCCTCTTGCACGTTTGCCTTTCACTCGTCCCTCCATTATAGTCTTCACTAAGATTTTATGTCATTTTACATAACCAGAACCTTTTTGCAACTAGGTAACAAGTCTTTTTTTTTTAAAGTAAATTTCAGCTTCTTCCCCCAAGTCGCCGCCCAGCAGCAGAAGACAGTGAAGAGGTGAAACTCTCCGAAGACTTGGTACATACCTTCAATCTTGGAATTGTGTGATAAGGCGGTTTGTTCATGCTCTTTTGTGCCCCCCTCGCTCTCTCTTTCATCCGCTTGTTATTTGGCATATTTCATGCACCTTCATCATTTTGCTATGACCACTCCCAGACTTGTTTACGTTCCACCAGGTGAGTCTTAATAGTACCAGGTTAATTAGACAGGTCAGCAGATAATATGGTTATCACGTAAGTCAGTCTAGCCAACCTATGATAGAGACGATCCTTGTTTGCGCAAGATGGTATCGCCCGATCGACGTAAAGAAAGCCAGATTGGCTGTCTAAGAGATCCGTCTGTGGGATGGGCAAAAACACAAGTAATAATGAGGTAATTGCTTCCGTTGGTCCATCTTTGTATCATTATTACCGATAATCTGTCTAGGAAGACAATATTGGTAGGAAAGTAGCTAGAAAGGAATGAGTGCACAGATGTGTTTATGAGTTTTGCATAAAGATGCAATCGGATGCATTACGGCCTTATTAGAAAGAGGTCACGCGTTGGAATTTTAAAACAGATATTTTAAAACACGGGGGAAAGATTGATTTAACCTCTCTACCCACAGATTGCAAAAGAGATTGGATTGGTGCAAAGTGAGAGCCGAAATAGACATTGGTTGTCATTGCTGGGTAGCACAATCTGGGATTTGAACTGAGAATGAGAGATATAATCTAGAGAAATTGGAGTCACAGATCAGACTGCATCTCCACATAAAGCTAGCAATACACCAGAGCCAGAAAGAGAAGGGTCGAACAAAGGATTCTAAAATTATAAGTGACAGATCATAGTATTTGGGCAACTTAAAAAAGTAAACATGCATTTTTTAAATACAAAGACTGGAGACTTAAAGGACCAGGACAGATCGAAGTATTTGGGCAACTTTAAACTTAAAAGTAATCCCGCATTTTTAAATACAAAGACTAGAAACTTAAAGTGACATGTCGAAGTATTTGGGCAAATTTGAAACTTGAAAGTAAACTCGCATTTTAAATACTCACTTACTTACTTAGTCATTTACCTTCTACCGTGAGGCGTAGAGGTTTGGAAGTTAACTAGCATTTTAAATACAAAGACTGGAAACATAAAGGACCAGTACATATCAAAGTATTTGGGCAACGTTGAAACTTAAAAGTAAACTTGCATTGTTTTTAAAACAAAGACTGGAGTCCTAAGGAATCAGATCACCCGTCATAAGAGGATTACTAAAAATTTCCCAGACCAAGTGATTCGAAAGCATCAAAGTGCTCCGTCCATTCTAACTGTGCCAGAAGATTGTGTCCCCAAAATTTACTTTGGGGTAAGTGTAAACATGTATTTTACAAATGTGAATTTGACATGTTTTCTCGCTAAGTGGTTATATATGAGGCTGCCATATGAAAATAGTATGTTCATAAACCACTGTATGTCGTAGGGAGGCGTTCGTTCGTTCGTTATTTTGTCTGCTATGTTGCTGTTATACCCTGTTCAACCTGAAAGTTGGTTATAATTGGAGTATATATTGCATTTAGTTTCTTCGGTGCTAGCCAGTTGTTAGTCCTGAAAAGGACTGGTCCTAAAAAGGACCACTAGCTTACTGTCTGGATACCTCTTTGCTGCTTGTCAGTTCTTGGTGTCGTGTCGTGTTCATGGTGTTCTTTACTGCCTCCCTATCTGGCTTGTTTGGTTTTGTGAGTTTTTGCCCTCCTCGTTTCTGCTTCTTGTGTCTTCTTCTTTTCCTGTATCTGTAATAGTGCTTTTTCTATGATTGCTGGGAGTAGTCTTTCTAGAGTTTCCACGATGATTTCTTCTTCTAATTGGTTGTTTGATTTAGTTTCTTGTGTGTTGGTTGTAATTTCCTCTACGGCTCTTCGCTCTGCTTCGATTCTCTTGAGGATTTCTGTGTTTTCTTGTGTCAGCTCTGTCAGCCTCTTGACATCTGCTTCTATCTGCTGCTGAACTCTTTTCATGTCTTCCAGCATTTCTTTAGCGCTCTGTAGATCAATTACGTCTTCATTGTCAGTTTGTTTTTCGGGAGTCTGCCTGCTGTTGTTCTCGCACTGGAGTTTCCGTTTCATTTCTTTTACTTCCGCTGTCAGCTGGTGTAACTGTCTTCTGTCACTCGTGCGCTGTTTTTCTGCAACATCCGCAGCCACTTTGTATTTTGCCTCTCTGAAGGGGATATTTTTTGACACGGCCTCTTTCAAGATGCTCTTTGTTTCCTGGAACATCGGGCAGCCTCGGTACCTTGCCCCGTGGTTTCCGAGGCAGTTTGCACAGGTTCGGTTTGTGTTTATTGCTTTGTAGTTGTGGTCCTTTTTCGCCTTGGTACAGTCACGATATGGGTGTCCACCCGCACAATATCGACAGACTGCATCTCTCCTGCACGTTTTCTTTGTGTGTGAAAACTGCTGGCAGTTGGAGCACTGCATCACTGGCGGGATATAGGCTTCCGTTCTTTTTGATGTCTCTTTGAGTGACAGTCTTTCAGGTCTTGTCACTCCTTCAATAGTAACTACCACCAGATTGATATCTTTGCCATTCCATGTCCTTAACCTCTCGACCTGTATGACCTGGGTACCTGTGTTTTCAGTCTGTAGGCAACCCTGGACTTTGCTAGCGGACCATCTTGTATCCACCCTTCTTAGCACCAACTTTTTTGTTGTCTTGCTGGTCTCCATCACTACTTTTATCTGGTGAGGCAGCATGAATTCTTTCGGTCCGGCCTCCAGTTCTGTCATCAGGGAAGTTGTCTTATCCGTGCTGTTGAGCGAAAGCACGACTCCCTTTTCGTGCCTCCGTACCTTAGAGATGCTTCTCCTGCCAGTTATTGTCTCTAGGATGCTGATCACTTTGTCATCTGGTAGGGCCCTGAGTGAGGCCTCACGTCCAGAAATCTGCGTGATCTTAACAATCCTCTCCTGTAGTGCCTTGTGACAACCGGCATTGCTTGGTTTACGCAGGTGACGCGCTCTGATTTCCGCCTGCGTTAGAGTGTGTGGTGTGTAGGACGTTCTCACGTTCTGTTTTGTTGTCTCCTGATCACGTTCTGTAGTTGTCAGATCACTACACACTGGAGCCTCTACTATGACGTCTTGATTTAGTGGTGTTTTTATCATCTTCGGAGTTTGGAGCAGCTTCCCTGGGGTAGCCACAGCTGTCAGCTCGGCATCGTGTGGTGGTGGCTTCGAAGATGCTTTCTGGATTGTAGGTGATGTAGATTTGCGACCTTTATCTATATTCTGGGTTGTCATCGGGTTTTGATGCGGCTTCTCTGTGGTAGACAGGTTTTCTGCTGACGATTCGGGTACGTGTGGTGGTGGCCGCAGGGTTCTTTTCTCTCTTCTCTCCCTTCTTTCCATCATCTGTTGTATCGGTTCTACCGCTCTTCTCCTGTCTTCAGTTTCTGGCATCTGTTTTATCTGATCTAACGCTCTCTTCATGTACTCATATTCTTCATCATCAAGGTCAGAACCGCTTGCATCTGCTCTCTCCTCTGCCTTGCAAGGAGTCGGGTCACTCAGGCTCTCAGTCGGGTCGATACACGTCGCAGCTAACTCCGTCGTCGTGTCAAGAGTTGGAGAAGGATCGGTCCCGGCACGAGTACTTGGGTCAGTCTTGCTCTCTGGTTGTCTGTCTTTGTGGTTTTTGGCTTTATTATTCCCCTGGCTGTTCATCGCTGATGGGCTGGCGTAGACCTTCCTCCGTTTGGCGTGTGGTTTAATTCTTATCATTTTGACGATAATGTGATCTTTTCTCGAGTAGTGGCGTCATGAGAAGGACGTTGGTGTCTTGTTCGCTGTTCCGTATCGTATTTCGTATGGCGGCCCTATTCTTATCGTTATTTTATAACACTTTTACCGCGCCCGTAAAATCTTGAGAGACACCGTACCGTCAACATAATTTGTAGGCGGCTACTGATTGGCTGGGAGCGGATATCAACGGAACTCTCGTAAATCGCGAGACGGGAAGCCATTTAAAAGCGCAGATTTTGGAATAAATCCCAGACCTAAGGGTCTTTTATATTTGGTCATGCGCCCTAATACAACCGACTGGGTTGAACGGGACGCACCTCGTCAAAACGAGGCAAAAGTTTTACATAAAAAAAGGCCGAGCCTTTCTAATTCAGCAGACCACGAGTCATCTTAGATCCAGAGCGGTGTGAATCCCCCTTGTCCTAGGATAGCCAAAGAAATGGCTTGACAAGGGAATTCGACAGTGCGAGGTTGGTTTGAATTTAGATATTTTTTTTGTTTGTTAATACTTTTGCTGTGTTTATTAGTATCGGGGTACGACAGGGTTTCCGATAACACATTTAAAACGATCATTTCATACAACTGTTATACTACCATTGAAACACTACCACCATGACAGATAAATTAAGCACACTTTGGACCAAGTGGCTGTTCATGACACTGCATAACAACACCCAAGTTTGAGTGTATAACTATTTACGAATCTGTACGTCTAGTGTGATCGAAAGGATTGTTTATTTGGAATTCAAATGTGCTCGTTCGAAAGGATTAAAAAAAAAACTCTTTAATTTAGAGTATGATAGATCGAAAGGGATATATTTTAAGCGTGAATCTAGTATGATAGATCTAAAGGAATATATTTTAAGCATAATTCTAATATAATAGACTGAAAGAAAGTGAGTGTTTTTTTAAATACAAACATAGTGATTATGAGGGCAAATTTTGTCTTCAGGTTAACATAATCTGGTACACGGCTTCTTCATTGTTAGAACTACTGTGTACCATCGGACAGAAAAAGACTGTACGGTCTGTGTATGTCCGGCTGATTTTTATGACCTTGCCACCGCGAGATCACTAAACCCACGTGGCAGGCAGCGTGGTCGAATCTTCATACTTCGTATCCATAAGTATTTTCATTTCTCAATATTGTGGAGCATCTCCATAAATGCTAATAGTCCTGAGAAAACCCACATCCATAAGCAGTTTATGCAGGTCATGAGAATGGAATATTTTGTATTCAATGTCAGTATTCGAGGTACAAACGTATCCAGATTAGTCATCGATACTCGACAGTATAATTGATATGATACTGTGTCACCCTCTAGACACCCCGCACAGTTCTCACTATTAATTGTGTCCAACACGAACGCGGAATTCGCGTGTTCTATTGGGGTGGGACACCTGTCAGCACAATGATTCTTGCCACCACAACTGGAACACAAGCGCCCCTTCTTCTTCTCATCGCGTGTACTTTTGTTGGAGCTTTTCGATGACGAAGACCCCGCATCAGAGTCAGAAGATCGACTCTCTGAGGAACCACTCCTCTGCTTATGATGTGTGGTTTTATACCAAAACTGGTCTTCGTCCCGTGAATCCTCAAAATTTACCTGTTTACGCGCGTGGCGCTCCTCTCCATCGCTACTACTTTTAATCTGTCGGTTCTGCCAACTCGGCCGACCATTCCGATGGTATCGGAAATTCCCATAGTTTCCTCTACGTAGCTGATAGGGACTAGAAGGCTTCTCATGCTTCTGCTCTTGGCCCCTGTCTACCTTGCCTGACTGATTTCGCCAAGGCTGGCGCTGAACTTTGCCGACACTGGCAACTTAGTCTTCTGGCAGACCTGACTTCTGAATGGGTTTGCCTGTGTGGGCAAGGACATAATGGTGCCCCAATTTTGCCATTCCTGACAAAAATTCACCGAATCTTTTGGCCAAATACCATCACTAACCAAGATCTGCTTACTCGTAGCAAGCAAGAGGACATCCATACCATCATAGCTGGCAGACGCTGGAGCTGGGTTGGTCATGTCCTCAGAAGAGACCCCGATGCCATCACAAGAACAGCTATGCTTTGGACCCCTGAAGGAAAACGAAAGAGAGTCCGACCAAAAACAACTTGGCGGAGGACTGTGGAGGCTGAGATGCAAAGAATGAACCAGAGTTGGGGCACTGTACGAAGGATGGCCACCGACCGAGCAAAGTGGAATCAATTTGTTGTTGCCCTACAAGACGCCACTAGGCGTGATGGCCACTGACTGCTTTGACGGTCGGCGGCTAAGGATCAAAGAAGAAGAATTAAGCCATGGACTCAATGTCCTTTGATTGACGTTCCTGAAAAAACGCAACCAACTCACTGGAACACGAGGTCAACACTTTGTCTCGTAGCACCAAGTCTAGCAAGCCATTATCGTCCTTAGAAATCCCCTCCATTTCGATCCATCTATTCAGCAGAAGTTTGATCTTCGAGATAAAGTCCTCGAAGTACTGGTCTGCGCTTGGCATCGCATTTAAAAACGCGTCCGGTAACCGTCAGCAGTCAGACGGAACTTCCGGAGCAACCTTTCCTTTACTTTGTCGTAATCGGTCCTTTCCTCTACGGATAGGCTATAGAAAGTCTCCATCGCAGGCCCCACTAGCAGTGTCGATAACAGAGCTGGCCACTGATCTCTATCAGCCTTATAGGCCACACATCGGCTTCGAATCTCTCGATAAAAAATCTAAACTGTCAGTTTTATCATTAACATTCGGCAGACGCAGCCTAAAGGGACGATGAGCCCCTCCAGGAGTCGAGTTCTGACCACTCGCACCCACTTCCAATTTTTTCAGTTGCATTTCTTTATCCATCATCTTCTCTTTCAGAGCTATTCTCATTCTCTCTAATTCTAACTCTATCTCTCTCTCTCCTTCTTCTTTTCTTCAAATTCTCTATCTTCTCTCATCTTCTTTTCTTGCAATTCTCTCTCTATCTTCTTTTATTCTAATTCTCGCTCTATCTTCTTTTCTTGCAATTCGAATTCTTTCCTTTATAGCTCTAGCTGTTCAGCTCGAGCATCTCTTAGGGCATCCTGGTTCTCCTTTGATTGGAATTCTGCCTTGGCATAATCCAATAATTCTTTTCCTGTGTACCCAGCTTCCTTGCCTATCCGCATGAAACTATCAATGTCCATGCTGTACACTTGTACTTTTCACAATATAAAATACTATTATCTTTTGCTATAGATTTTTCTATACCACATCTCAGTCGTATATATTTCACTTATATCACCAGATAACTCTCTGCTTGCAAAATATGCAGTAATAACAGTAAATATTGATATCAGTACTCCACTACACACACACACACTCACACACACACATATATATATATATATATATATATATATATATATATATATATATATATATATATATATATATAAGTATATAACACCTCACCTCTCACTGTATACACATCATCAACCTTTATCTCTTGTAGTGTAAATATAGTCTTACTTTGCCACTTGGCTACTGTCTCAACACTCTGAAAATTTAGTCTTTCTGACCACTTAGTCTCTGTGATATACTCAACAAACTTACAATAGTCGACAGTTGTATAATAACAACTGGTGAAACTTTCTGATGCTATGACACCACTATACCAACTTAGTGACAAATCAAGTTTTACTTCAAAGTCTGTTACTGGCACCACACTGGTGCTATACTCAGATAATACTTCAATTATAACTAATCTTAATAATCTGTGCTATGCAAGTGTTTTCTATGGCAAAATGAGCACTACACAGATGAAAGAAACACGCACACACCACACACGAAAACAAAATCCCAGTCACGAGGAACAAGATGATAGACCAAGAAGAGAAGAGGTAGATTAATATATACAACGTGTGACTGCACACGAACAAAAACAAAGGATACCTGTAAACGTATTTACAAGATAGCAAGATGAAACAAGAGAATACACCACCTAAACACAACAAAAGACTTACTAAATGTACACGACAATGTAAATACACATTAGACGAATACGTCTAACACCAACAGGGCTTGGAATGTTAAGTAGGGCAGTCGCAGGAACTCCGTCTGCCTTATTCCACCACTAAACAAACACAGCCACACCCTATAGAGAATCGATCTAATTCAATCTTTTCTCACAAATAGGCCAAGAATGGATTAGACTCACCACCCTTCCTCCCTTAGACACACAAATATACCATTACACTCTAAACTAAACAACAACTACACTCAACAATGAAGTGCTGAAAGCTATCTCCCTCACAAAGCACCAACAGATCACTTCAGTGAAAATAAACTAAATAAACTATAAGTACAATTATTCTATAATGTAACAAGATATATAGTACAAATACTTCCAAATACTAAGACAAACAGTGAAAGATCAGATCTAACTAACTATCAATATATATACATACAGACTAAGTCCTACCCAGAAAGTAGAGAAAATGAACGGAACAAAAGGAAAGAAAAAAAACACCAAATCAATAAGCAAGATACAAGAAGCAGATAAAGAAACAGGACTATCCTACTCTAAAAGATCAGATTCATAGATAGAACAGAAAATTCAGAATTTAGAGAAAGAAGAAAAAACAAATAAGAAACAATCATACAACATAGCATACAAAAATTACAAACAAAACTTAACTGACGGTCCAGTGGCGCTTGATCAAGAAGCTTCCTCAGCACTGATTATGAATAATGGAAACAGCACAAACGTCACTCACACTTGTACAACCAATCGAAAAAATATAAGTCCAGAAATCCAGTCTGTGTGCCCGCATAAACGATACTGTCCTTTGGCACGGTACTGCACGCAATATCCAGGCAACTGCACTGTTGTACACGATGCTTTGCCAGCAATGTCCAAAATAGATCATTAACTGTATAGTCCAAACAGTCTCAATGGGCAGTTCGTTTCACACGTCTATGAGGTATACGAAAATAGGCACAGTTCGTGTCATCACACCTCATCAGGAAACCGGCAGTCTTAAAGGTAAAGTAGTACCGAAAGACTCAGGTCATCAAGCTTCAGTCCTCGTTGGCATTCACCCACTGGCAGGGCAGATCAGTAAAGTCAGGGCACGTCAGAGGAATGGTATTAGCACGACTTGCACCAGACGTCACTTGGCAACACTCTGGATAGGTAACGTTCCCAGGGGGGTAGAACAGTATGCGAAATGGCACTACTGCAGATATTCACACACTCTGGGATTCCGCCAACATATAGACACTTCCTATACCACCAAATAAGGACGAACTAATCTCCTCTGCCGACACACAGTCAGGCACCAGAGCCCGAGATAATCTCCTCTGCCGACACACATAGTCAGGCAACAGAGCACACCTAATACCAAACTCAACCCTCTATCTCCGCTGCTCCACCTGGATCACTGTCAATAAACGACTAAGTAAACCTTAAAATAACTCAAACTGTACTGCCTGAAGCAAGCTATAATCCTACGCTAACATTTTGACACATTTCCAATCATACTTGGGAACTCTAGAGCAAACAATTACAAAATTGCTTGAGCACCACAGTATCGACGACAAAACTGCAACATATTTACCGATTGAAAATAGCAACTTACACTGAGACGCAGAAACTAGGTCAGTTACCGTAATCGAGGTCAACTGACCATAAACAGTTCACTCCACAGACTGACAAACACACTGACTTGCCACTGGACGACCGAAAATAACTCACTACCATGGCTAAGCAGTAAATATGAAGGCGCCAACACACCGTGGCCTACAGCCTTCTAACATTATGTGTGCATAACTCGTTCTGGCCTTAATATAGAAAATATAAACACTGCGGCTTATACAAAATGAACAAAACCACAGGCCCCACGGCCTTCAGAATAGACGAGCCATAAAGATGCCAACTAGCTGGGAATTAAACATTACAAAACACAGGCCAACGGCCTTTAGGCTCACCTCACAAAATCGGACGAGCCCCCAGATGTCAAGACTAGTAATATTGTGGATTTATCACCAACAGCATAGGGATCATAATACAAGCAATATCAAGACTCATTGTCTAAGAGTACGACCACAACAAAGATTAGCTGACATAAACTCACCATAACACCTATAACAGGTTAAGTTCCCTTTACAACTTATGCACACAATGAAGCCACCTGCACACAATGAAGCCACACACGGCTAGAAATACATATGCAATACAATGCAACAGAAATGCCAATATCACTTGCAATAATCGACAACTCAATCTATCATTATCAAAACTCGCGGGTATGTCATACTGAGTAAACAACACAATGACTTTCGCTCACCTGCTAAGTCCTGCACTATGATAACGCCAACACTAAACTACAAATGACTTCTCATCAATGAATTACGAAAGAATACTGCTATAAACTACACCACTGTTCTAGACATATGTAAACCAAATTTGACCACATGAATAAATGACAAGCACCCTGAATGAACAACCATGGCATCCAATATCCCAGCAAAATGCTGAAAGGGAACTACGCAGCGACCTCTCCGGTCGGTAGCCAGAAACTCAACTAACTTTCCCTGCCAGTATTCGGGCGCACTTCCTTCGAGGTCACATGACCAAAACGGGTTTTAAATTTGTGTCAGGGTTGTCACTCATCAGCGTGACCAACTTAATATTATGTCGAACATATATACTGTGACAATTAATATTGTGCTGTGAATCTGCTGCTCAGTGCAGATTAAGGAGTTCCAGTACAGTAGTAGAATACTGGTCAGTGCACTCCGGTTTAACCTCTATCCAGGTTTATCATTTCTTCATGGAAGAAAAGAACTGTAGCCTATTAACGTTTATTGACATCAAGGACTTTAGTAGTACCCATATATATTAGAGGACACTCCAATTTATTTTATCCAGAACTCTTAGTTATAAGTAGTGCTCATATTTTAAATATTTCACCTGTGGTTATGGGTTTAATTTTACTATAATTTCTTTGCTCTAACCATCATCATCCTTTAATCCTAGACTTCTTTCTTAATATACCTATATACATATAATCACCATATTTAGATAATAAATAATCGTTGTTGTGCGTGTGTGAATTTACCACGGTGTTGTGTGAATGTATCACTGGTGCTGTGTCTATCTGTCTAGTGATATAAATATATATTGTAATTCTTCATTTGGGGAGTGGGGGCTCGTCTGTCTTGAAATCGCAGAGTGGACCTTGTAGCAAGAGTTCCAAGAATTCCCTCTCGTTGTCATCAGGATTACTTCCTTAGAGAGGATTCGCTTTCTCTGTACCACCTCTGTATCTCACGTAGGTGTCTGTCACGAGCCAATTTTGAGAGCATGTAGTATTTTTAAAATTAATCTTTCAAAAGTCAGTTTGACTTAAACTTTTCTGCTACACTGTACCAAGCGCTGACGTTTCTTTTATGATAATTTGCTCAGAGTCGCAAAAGCAGCAGCAACCCAAGGCTCCGACTGGAGCAGTGATAAGTGATGATTACATCACATGTGCCTAAAGTGTATAATATCATTTTGTGAACGAACGAACGAACGAACTTTATTTTCAAAGGGTTGAGGATTGGGCATGCATGCCCATCTGACATTCTGCCTTTCCTTTCTCTCACCTTTCATACTGAATTCATGTATTTCAATATGCATTTCACATATCAATGTCAAGGAATTCAACGTTGTAAAGTAAAATAAAATAGCACACTCATATTAACATTAAATACTTATAAACATGACATTAAAAATGTTGAAAAGTACAAACATCCTCATTAGAACCTACAGTTGATATTATAAGAAAAGATAATCTTATTAGGGGGGCATGTTATCAGAATTAATAAAGTGTTCGAAAAGTCTACGATTGTATGAATGGGGACTGAGGTTGTTTCTTAGGTTATGTGGAGGACAATTCCAAAGATGAGCAGCAGAGTACGCTAAGCTTTTCTTGAATAAGTCAAGCCTAGGCTTGGGCACCTGCAATTGTTTAAAGCGTTGACTGCGTCTTTCGTTGTATTTGAACATTGGCCACAGATATGCTGGAACATTATGTGACAGGATTTTGTGAAAAAATTCTGCTTTGTTAAACAAAAGGCGCTTTCATAAGGGCAGTATTTGAAGATTTTTATATAGATCTACACACTGTGTTAGACGAATGTCAGAGACTATACGCACTCCACGCTTTTGCAGTGAACGGAGTCTCTTTGTGTTGGACATTGAGCAACCATCCCAAATTGTAGAGCAACAGTCAAGGTTTGCTTTTATGTGAGGTATATAGAACAATTTTCGTGCTTCTTCATCTAGGAAATGTTTGATTTTAGCTAATTGGTAAACTTTCTGTGCCGTTTGCTTGGTCAGTGCATGTACATGTGAGTTAAAAATTAGATGCTGGTTGAATTGTGAGATATATGTACCTAGCTAATTGTAATTCAGGGAAATCAATGCTTGCGCTGTCCAAGCACATATTTTCCCACTTTAATACTCTGAAGAATATTGGTGATTTCTAATAATCTTCCCTGAGCTACGCTGTGTAGACTCAAGAATTTATTTATTCAGAGAGATACTAACATTGGTGGGCGGAAAGCAAGACAATGCGCCTGTTAATTTGCAGCCTACAAATGTACTTAGCAGAGGCATTTGTTCTTTTTATTTTGTCTAAAGTTCGTGGAACGCAGCTATCAGACAGTTCGTGTTACGAAGCTGCAAGCTAGTTGTGAGTTAAAAGCAGAGATTCAACAACAACCGCTTAAATTGGACAAGTTGTGTGAAGAAGTGCCCTAATCACCGAAGAATTGACGAACCCACGGCTGCGGGGCTCACTTAGATCAGTTAAGTTCTGATTAAAAGGAAACAGCAAAAGGACACAATTTTTTTAAAAATCTACACGCCAAGTCTCTGCGAAGACAAATTTTATTTTTATCTAAAATTCACCATCCTTTCATCATAATTTTAACTTGTAAAACGAATTGATTATTAAATTTGTTACATGGTATTTTAAAACATAACAATTAATGTTTATTCAGTCATTATAAGTATGAAAGCATATGTACGAGCAAGACTATATACTACTGATGACACATATAAGGAGTAAACAAATGATCCACATTTGTTTTGTCAAACACCTGTAATACCACATCCAATTCATGCTCTTCTTGAAGTAGGGGATTGTCAATCAACGCTTAAAGACAATTTAGACATTTTACCAAAAGAGGAAGGTAAACGTAATTTCCATGCAATTGTGAAATGTTGCTCACAATGTTTGTACAATTGCTCAGCATTGGCACGTTTAGTCACCAATAATAAACATTAACTTTATTCCTCTTGGCTCAAAATGTTTGGATGCTTCGGGTAATTCAAAAACTAGTTGCAAGAATTTTGCTAATGGTGTGCAGAACATTGAAAAGCACTTTATAAAATAATCAGAATACAAAAAGCAAGAGGAACATTCACTGCTTTGGGAAATATATGGAGATCGAGAGAGATCGGAACTCTGCCTATGCAGTCCCAAGCCCGGATAAAAAAGGAGGAGGTAGGCCTGCATGGAGGCCGTAAGGAGGCAGCCCCTCCACCAAGCAAAGGCACAACAGGCCAATCACCTGTTTGCTTTAAACTATGATTACGAGCAATCATCATCATGTGACATATTCTTTCCAGAACGTTGTCTCCATTACAGCTACTCTGAACGCATCACGATTCTGGGCAAGTCGACCTGCATCAGCCAAAGACAAGTTCAGACTCTCTGTGATGTCCTGGGTCCACCGTCGTCTAAGTCGACCCCTTCCCCTTTTTTCCAGGGACCATGCCTTCCATCACTGTTTTTTCCAGACTATTATGTCTTTTTATATGACCGAAACATTTCAGCTTCCTTATTGCGATGGTATTTAGGAGCCAATGTTCCTGTACGTTTAGTGAGTGCAGTACTTCTCTATTGGTCTTTTTTTCTGTCCAAGGTATTCTCAACATCCTTCTGTAGCATTTCATTTCGAATGATGTAATCTTTTTTGCAACTGTTTTATTGAGTGTCCAAGTCTCGCAGCCGTATGTTGCTATTGGGAATATACATGCTCTGATCAGTTGTAACTTTGTTTCTTTGCTTGTGCCTTGCCATAGGTTTTTCATCTGTATTAGTTTATGTGAAGCAATTGCAAGTCTTCTTTTCATTTCTACTGCACAGTCGCCAGAGCTGTTGATGATTGATCCTAAGTATTCGAATTCATTAACACTTTCCAGTTCTTCGTTGTCAATTTCAATTTCTGGTTTAGTCTTTACTTTGTCTGTTGTCAATACTTTGGTCTTCTTGGTGTTT
The DNA here is from genome assembly GCA_024509875.1 of Oreohelix idahoensis. NCBI lineage: Eukaryota > Metazoa > Mollusca > Gastropoda > Stylommatophora > Oreohelicidae > Oreohelix > Oreohelix idahoensis. The sequence continues at coordinate 516,782 of JAMPIV010018906.1, forward strand.
AGGTATAGATTCTGGGCCTCGCTGTGTTTTTTGGTGGACAGAATTAATTGTTCAAGTCCTTCTGGGTTGTTCGATAGGAGGACTGTGTCGTCAGCATATCTGATTTCCGGGATCTGGTACCCGCCGAAGTTAAATGAGTCAAACTCTGTGTGTTCTTGGTCATCTCTTACGTTTCTCATGATATTCTCGGCATAAATGTTAAACAGGTAAGAGGAAAGGGTACAGCCTTGTCTTACTCCTTTCTGTACTTCAAACCATTCTGATGTTTCCCCCTCTATTCTTACGGCTGCCTGTTGTTCTTGGTACAGCAGTGCGATGAGTTGTATAAGGTGGTTTGGAAATCCCATATTTTTCATAATAGCCCATAACTGCTGATGTTGTACACAATCGAAAGCTTTGGTGTAATCAATGAAACAAGTATGTAGGTCAATATTGAATTCTCTACACTTTTCTATGATGATCCTCATGTTGAATATATGATCTCTAGTGCCTCTACCTGGTCGAAAACCCGCCTGTACTTCGTTTATTTCTGTTTCTAGCTTTTGTTGCATCCTTTTCATTATGATTTGTAATAGTATTTTGCTGGCATGGCTTATAAGAGCTATAGTTCTGTAGTTTGTGCACAGTTTCAGGTTGCCCTTTTTTGGCAAGGGTATGTAAATTGATCTTTTCCATTCCTTGGGCCAAATACCGCTTTGCCAGATCTTGCAGCATAATGCATGGTATATACGAGCGCTGCCTTCTCCTCCTGCCTGTATCATTTCGGCTGTTATTTCATCACAACCAGGAGATTTTCCACTTTTTAAGTGTTTGATTTCCATTCCGGACTTCCTCTATGGTAGGTTCTGGTTCACGTTCCGCTTCATTCATGACGTTGTTATCTGCCGCTTTGTTTATTTCCGTATACATTTCTTGACAGTACTCCTTCCATCTGTTCAGAATATCTTTACGTTCTGTTAGAGTGTCGCCTTTCTTGTCGTTTATTGCACGAGGTGATGATTTAAAGTTGCTGTTCTTCAATGTTCTTACTTCAGAAAACATATTCTTACTCAATCCCTGTTCGCGCATTTCCTCTATTTTCCTGCAGATTTTCCTGATTACGAGCAATATAAGAGAGAAAACCGGACTGATTCTAAAGGCGACGAACTGGAACGGACTACGATGGAGAACCAGGCCAGGAGGAAGACAGCCGATAGGATAATCTGGCGCTCTCTCTTCCAAACCTCTACACCTCACGGTAGAAGGGGAACGACTAAGTAAGTAAGTTACGTCAGTGTATCCCGTTGCACAGGGGGTCAATGGGTCTGGCCATATTGCTGTAAAGCGTGAATGGTAATTGAAGCAGCACATAAGTGCTGGGGTGATGGGTAATTGCAACATATACTGTAGTTATGCAATCCAAGAAGCAGAGTACAAGGAACGTCCAAATGTCCCTGAAAATAAACAAGTAATCAACATCCTATTACTAACACGTATCAGACACATCTATTTATTCACTCATATACATGAAATCATAAACACTCTCTCACTCCCCCTATTACTAGTTTTGGTTACGCGCTGGTATCAGACTCTCAAGTAAAGTCCTGCCCACTTTATCGATTAAAAATCACTGCTGCTGGCGGTTTTAGAGAGTTTTAGCCGAGAAGTGACAAATTGTTCCTAGGTCGTGGCATTTACGGCCAAACTATTTCACACAGAGTTTACAAACCAGATATTAATGCTAGAGAAAAATTAATCTACTACACATGTCTCAAGGTAATTAAAAGTTTCCCAATTGATAATATATATATATATATATATATATATATATATATATATATATATATATATATATATATATATATATATATATATATATATATATATATATGTATATAGTCGGCCTTCCGTATCCGCAAGGGATTGGTTCCAGGGCCCCCCGCGGATACCACAATCCGCGGATGCTCGTCCCTTATATAAAATGGCGTAGTACTGTATTTGCATCTTCAGATTACTTATAATACCGTACCTAATACAATGTAAATGCTATGTAAATAGTTATTTTACTGTATTGTTTAGGGAATAAAGACAAGAAGAAAAGTCTGTACATGTTCAGCACAGACGCAACCATCGAAGGCCTAACTACACAGTACACGTCAGCAACAACGTTACATTTTTCTTTCTGTCAACACTTACAGATTGCTTTCGTTTAATGACCTGAAAGAGAAATACATAGAATAAAACACATAATATTTAAAATACGAGTACATATAGAAAATATAGTTGTAAATAGAGAAAATAAAAATTCTTTCTCTCTCTCTCTCTCTCTCTCTCTCTCTCTCTCACACACACACACACTCACACACACACACACACACACTCACACACACATCATCACACACACACACACTGTGTTAACATCCACCAAAACCCAGGTTCTTCTCTCTTGATAACCCTTCTATGATGACGATGACTGTATGGTGCCTACAGTACCGATGTGTTGAGGCGACGAGATGTGTGGCACTGTAGGTAATGTCAGGATCTGTGGAGGTTGAGGGCTGAGGATCTTCAAGCGTTGAAGGTCAATGCTTCACAATTGCAGATGATTTAGTTAGAAACATTGTTATAGGAAGCTGTTTCTTCTTTGTCTTTGCAGCATCAAACAAATCTTGCAGTGGTTGTAGGCATGTTGTTATCCCTCGGTTGACACGGAGGCTTCGTTCCATCGAAGGATCGTACTCGCGGATCAAATCCTTTAACTTGTGCGCCTGTTGAAAAACTGCTGAAAATTTTTCAAGTGTCCAAATTGATGGCTTTGCCTCCTGTAAATCTTCTGCATCATCATCATCTGTAGCTTATTGCTTTTTAGGAGCCATTTTTTTCAAATTCAAGTTTTGCTTTTTGAAACTTTCTGGAATTTTATATATAAATATCAGGTCAGAATATAAGAAGGAGACAAGTGTCAGAGATCTGGGTTTATAAATTTGCATGCGCGAAATTAACGGACTTGTAGAGTTAAAAGCAAAGGGCGATAAGATAGGAAACTCTATACAGAGCGATACAAAAGGTAGGCAATCTGATCATCAGAAGGACTCCCCCCTCGAACAAGTGTTTCGGCCCTGTAAACTCCTTTACACTATAACGGGGGCGGGCCCACCTGGGACACGACTCCCAAGTGTCTCCGCCTCCTGTTGTCTTATGTAGAAAATTAACCCACTCCACGTTGGTCGCAGCTTTAAAATCCATAATTCTGCTAGCCGGGGGCAATTGTGAAAGTAACCCTTATGTTGAAAACAAATTATTGTGCCACAACAGCCATGACCCTTGCAGTGAACCCATCGTCTCTCAGATCCGCGACCAGATCACTATACCTGGCCGCTTTGAACAAATGTTGCTCTTCCAATCTAGATTCAAATGGCACGGTCAGTTCAATCAATATAACCTGTTGCGATAATGACGAATGCAGCACTATATCCGGCCGTCTTCTAAATTTCTTGATACTCTCTGGATATGCTCCTCGTCCAGGTAGGTCTACTGCCATCTCCCAGACATTTGCACAGTCAGGGAGAGATGGTACTCTGCTACGTGATTTACTTGGTTTTGGGTGTGCTGACTTTCCTGCTCTCAGAAAGTATGTGTTTGCGGTGTTCGACCTGACATTGCTGCTAGCCTTCATCCTTGCCAGGTCTATTGTCACAGCCAGCTCATTTAGCACTTTGTTGTGGCGCCATGTATATCGCCCTTGCCCTAATGACACCTTCCAAGCTGAGAGCATGTGTTCAAGTGTCTGCCTCTCATGGCACAGGGGGCACTGCTCATCATCAGACTTTCCCCATCTCACAACGTTTGTGGCCAATGCCAGGAGGCCATACATTGATCTAACAACGATTCTAAGCCTAAGAGGTGCTTCATGCCATATATCATTCCATGTCAAGGATCTTTGCAGGGCTCCTTCCATGTAGTCCATTGGCCTTGTTGGGCCTGCTGCACTGCTTTTTGCAACCTCTTATTATTTTCAGCTCCTCGTATCTCCTGAACTACCATGTCTCTGCGCTCTTTGCTTGATGCCTTGGATCACCAGTGAATGTCTCCATGACCAAATCCCCGTCTATTCCCTTGTGTGTATCCGATTACCTCCCTCAGTTTGAGTGACTCTTGGGCAGCATCAACAGCTTCTTCCACTCTCCACTTCCTTCCCGTTTTCAGTGTGGGCTGAATGGACTTCACTTGACAGGAAGCAGAAATTTTGACATTTTGCAGTACAATGCATCTGACAGACCTGGTGGTACGCATAATCATTTCCTCATGAACTTGTTGACCTTCTGTTCTATAGCTTCCACTTTACTTGTGCTTATTTCATATATAAGCAGTAGCCACAGCAACTTAGGTATCAACATGAACTGGAGGCACCACAGTTTGCATTTTCCTAAGAGTCTGCTTTGGTCTATGATCTGTAGCCCTCTGTCTGCCATTTCTATTGTCTGTTGCACTGCCTTCGAGTCTTTTAATGATTCACCATTCACCATGCCAAGACTTTTAACAGGTTCCTCAATGACAGTAGGGATTCTTTGGCTGAAAACCATGAATATGACTTCTGCTATCTTCCCTTTCCTCGATGATAGGCTTCTCGACTTCTTGTGTTTAAAGCTCACTCTGCACCAGCTGACTAGTTCAGCCAGGCGTGCTAACATCCTCCGGGCCTGATGTTCATCTGATGTCAGAACTGTCGTGTCATCCATGAATGCTTTGATCGGTGGCATGTGACACATTCCACTGAGCTTTAGACCTATCGCCATTCCTTCAGCCGCAATGAGGATTACCTGCATAGCGATCACGAATAGTATCGGAGAGATGGTACATCCCATCGTAATTCCAACTTTAAGGTCAATCCACTTCGTTGTGTACTCTCTTGTTGAAAATCTGACAGAAAACCCTACGAAATACAGCTTCAGCATTGCTGCAATATCTTGTGGAATATGATTCATTTATAGGACCTGCTACAACATCTGGTGTGGAACGAATCCATAAGCATTTGCAAGATCCAACCAGATTACATGGAGGTTTGTTCTGTCAGACATTGCCTTTTGAATTGCTTCCCAGATCATTGTGGCATGCTCTAGACATCCTGGTGTGCCTGGAATACCTCCTTTCTGAATGGTGGTGTCAATGTACCCATTTGCCAGGAGGTATGTAGTGAGCCTTTTCGCCATCATTGAGAAGAATATCTTCCCTTCCACATTGAGTAGTGAGATTGGCCTGAACTGACTGATGTCTGTGGAATTTTGTTCCTTTGGAATGTAGACTTCGTTCGCCTTTCTCCATTCCTTGCTCACAAGCTGGGTTTTCAACCCATTCTTCAGTAAACGGAGCAGTCATTTGAGCACCTCAGGGCATCTCTTATACACAAAATATGGAACACCATTAGGACCTGCAGCTGACTTGCACCGAATTTCTGGACAATGCTTTCTACCTCTTGCATCGTTGGGGGCTTGGTCTTAAATTCAGCTCCTGGCTTACTAGGCCATTTTAGGCCTGCCATGCAGCTGAGAGGCTCATCTTTGCGACCATCTGAAAAGGTCATTGTAAGGTGTTCTTCCAGGTCTTCTTTCCTGATGTTTAGCGTTCCCTACCGTGGCTGCTCAAACAGTTCTTTGGCAAACTTGAAGGGCTACCTAAAAGATCTTTACCTATCCCTTTGAGTCTTCCTGCACAACGTTTCTGCTCTACAAAGGGCATTATGTTGGCCTTTCAGGTGCGTCCAAACCTGTCGTAACCCTTCCTTCTCTGTGGCAACTGCGTTCTTGAACAGTTTGCTAGCATGCTTGTTCTGTTTCCTGATTTCGTCTATTTTAATTTGTCTTCTACTTTTTTGCGGTGGGTTACTTTTTTTTGCCTCCCTAACTCCAAGCACTTTGCGACAGTGAAGATATACTATGTCATCTGATAATCAGAAGGACTCCCCCCTCGAACAATTTTTCGGCCCTGTAAACTCCTTTACGCTCTAAGGGGGGCGGGCCCACCTGGGTCATGACTCCCAAGTGTCTCCGCCTCCTGTTGTCTTATGTAGAAAATGAACCCACTCCACCTTGGTCGCAGCTTTAAAATCCACAATTCTGCCAACCGGAGGCAATTGTGACAGTAACTCTTATGTTGAAAACAAATTATTCTGCCACAGCACACCACGACTAGGGACAGACACTGACCCACCTGCACAAAGCCAACGAGGCTTGAAGCCACTGCACGCTTGCAACTGAAATCTACTTACGCCCCACACCTAAAATAATACACTCCCCGTGTTCCCTGTAAGCCACCGTCTCTTCACCAATACAACGAAAAAACTCAATGTATTGCGGACTTAGAAAAATTTCCACGTTCCGGATGTTTCCTGTAACGCAGGTGAGGGTATAGTTTACTGTCCCGAGTTCCATAGCCCATTGCGGTTGTTTCACAGCCAGCATGATGCCTTTTCCGCAGTTTCACGAAGCCTCTTCAGGGCCCTTGTTCTCGAACGTTTCCCCAGCCCCAACAGTTTCAATAAATCATATACTGATGCAGCCACGAGCCCTCTTGCATCCACCTCAACAGCCATGACCATTGCAGTGAACCCATCGTCTCTCAGATCCGCGGCCAGATCATTATACTTGGCCGCTTTGAACAAATGTTGCTCTTCCAATCTGGATTCAAATGGCACTGTCAGTTCAATCAATATAACCTGGTGCGATGATGAAGAATCCAGCAGCACTATATCCAGCCGTCTTCTAGATTTCCTGATACTCTCTGGATATGCCACTCGTCCAGGTAGGTCTACCGCCATCTCCCAGTCATTTGTACAGTCAATGAGAGATGGTACACTGCTACCTGACTTACTGTGATAATTTAAAATAGGCATTAACTGTTGTGTTTTTACGTCCCTTGATGGGTTTCTGATTTGGCTAACTGAGCGAAATTAAGCTTGCACAGGATATTTATATTTTGAGTGAACTGTTTGGTTCTAGAATGTTCGGGAAATAGTTATCATTGGAAATCATTTTACAAAATATAATCAGTCAGATTTTAAATGCGCTAGCGTTAGGAAGCAAGTTTACTTGTGGTAAAGTTTTGAAGTGGCAAGCGCAATTTTGGGGTATTATTAGACAATAAGCCCAAGTCATTGGGTAGCTTCTGTGATGACACAAAAGTATAAAACTATTGTTTAGCCCGTTAATTGTTTATACGCCACAGTTATATATGACAGTTCATATTATATTTATTTATGTGGACAAGATAGCCAGTACGACAGAAAATGTGTATATTTTCAACCAGGTATGTTGGTCTCACTAATAATTGATAGACTATGTAATACATGAGAAGAACAATAAACAGTAGGTAGTCGGGAGAATTAGGAAATGGTAGACTAATTGTCAGCCTAACAAGAAGGAGATAATAGACTTTAGCTAAAATTATATGCCGAGCAGAGCACAGACGAAATTAGAGACAGCGTCAGAAGAATAGTATAAAAAGAAGTAGAGAGTCAACCGACTTCACAAAAATGAAGAATTTAGGATGCAGGTTGTTAAAGGCTGCTATATTGGCCATCAATTGTTAAAGTCAGTTTTGGTGAAAAGGGTTCTTCGTTGTAATGAGGATTTTTATTAATTATTCTGTGCCTCATAATTATCATTGTTCTTGATTTGTTTGGCTATCGTGGTGTTATTGTTTGTTCGCGAATGGTGGTGAATGACTTTAATATAACTGGATGAAGCTTACAACTCCGGTTTGGTAGAGTCCACAAAATCATATAATTTATTACGTATACAGAGTTCATCGAATTCATGGCATAAATATAATACATTCAATCTGTGTAGTCCATTACAGTTCAGTGCAGTCCTTTAGATTAATATCTGTATCGTCAACAAGACTAGGCTGTATATACGCGATGCCGACGAACGGAACATTCGAAAGTGATACCTAGAAGTGTGGCGAGCGATTAATTAATAATAATAAATTACTCCCTTCTATTCCCAATCCAAGGAAAAATATGCATCAAATAAATTGCTCCATCATTGCATTCATTAATAATATGGCCGACCCCTTGGCCTATCTTCAAGAAGGACATCTGCACGACTAATATATATTGGGAGCATTGAAGAACACGTCTGGATTTGACGGAGTCCAAAATATGAAGGGTCTAGAAAGATCGTTGTTATGCGGTACCCCGCGTCATGTCTAACCATACACAACTATACAAATTCGCGTTCAATAAAAATATCTTTAAGTGCAAAGCATCTTATTTTGGCGGCACATCAATATGTTAGTGCGTAACTTTAAACCGATAACAAATTGTAGTGGGCCAACATAATTAAATATGTCGTAACACAGGTAAATCTCGACAGCAGTAGCTGTTTTCCAGGCGTGAACATCCTAGCATCTAGAGACAGTAAGTAAATACTGAGGCAGTAAGAAAGAATGAGAGAGCAAGACACTGAGATAATAATTGATTTGAAACTATACTGTACAAGGTTGACCAACCTCAAGGGAAGGTTGGACACTTTATTTCACTTCTACCACGTTATATGTAAATAAACATCGTAGTTTACACAGCTGTCAGAGTCAAGTTACTCATCTAGTAATGATTTCATTCATCAACTGTCTACGTAAACTGTTGTTGTATAGCATCAAGTAAGAAATTACTTTTATACCATCAACCAAAACCTGCCTACTGTTGGAGTAGTGAGTGATGCGAAATCACATACGATCAGCATTAGTTAGAAGTAGGGAATAAATGACAAGTAATCATCATCAGTGTATATGCCAATGGCCACATACGGGGGATGTCTATTCTATATAATTAGGTTCAAACCCTAATGCACTGAGTGAGTAAATTTAAGAATATCCTAAAACACAATACAACTGTTATTCTCTGGCGCAGGATATCACTTTGTGAGGAAGTAGAATTCTCTGGAGACAATGGCAACAAGTGTTAGGGACGTCTGGCTTAAATAGTAAGATGAAGTCTGCAAGTAATTTTTTTTTTTACGTAAAACTTTTGCCACGTTTTGGCGAAGAGCGTCCCGTTCAACCTAATCGGTTATATTAGGGCGCATGTCCAAATATAAAAGACCTTAGGTTTGAAGTAGTTTTGAGATAAATTGTGCTCTAGCGTGGAGTCACACGTGCATTGAGAACAGTGTAACCATTACATAATGACCGTGGTGAGTTGTCTCCTTGACATCTCGTGATAAAGAAAGAGGCGTAATCTGTAGCGACACTTGAGCAGTCATTTGTAGACCACAATTCAAAATTCTAGACATGTTCGGTCACAAAAAAGGAGATCATTGTTAAGTCCTTTTTGCGCGCGGGAGTTAAGCGTGTGAGACTCTCACATGCCCGTCTAGTGTTGATAGATGTACATGTGAGCACAACTAAGTAAGTTGTATATGTTTATTTATTTACGCACCGTCAGGCACAATACTTGAACAAAATAGCGCAACTCGGTGCGATTGGGTTTTGTTGCCAAACAGCGATTACGCTGTACAGAGAGATCCATAAAGTCTGTGGTTGAAGACAGACGTCTTTTGACGGAGATTATTGTGAGTCTTACCCCAAGTCGTGGGAAGACTCAATGAAGAGATAATATTACACCTCCCCTGTGTGGAGCGTTTGTTCTAGCCAACACCTGGCTTGATAATGTATCATATTTTATACCGTTTTTATTTATGACAAGATTTGGTAGAACTTCGACACGTCTCATCATGGCGTGTCGCTAGTGTGCCCATATCCTTGCTGATTATTATTTGGATCGTTCTTCAATATATTTTCAGGGTTTCTTTCCTGAAACCCTTCGTGTTATTCAAAGCTCCGTTATGAAAACCAGTATATTAGAACTGCTCACCGCAGAGCTCTCGCCGTCCTTGAGATGTCAGCGGTCAGAGTCAAGTCCGTCAAGTTCATGATTGATGCCATGTACTAATGAAACGTATCTTGTTGTAATGCTACTGTAATATATATTGTATAACTGAAGATGTATATCTTTGATGGATCTGTCTATGTCCAATAAATCGTCGTTGATGTCATGCCATGGGTCCAGTCCAGATTCCTTATACTTTGGTCAACCTCTATGACCCCATCATCATAACGATGTTCGTTTGTTCACCATTGGCCCATCTACACGGCCCACATTAGTTATTCGCGTTATCTAAAAAACTATCTGCCATGAAAAGCCCGAAAATACCACAACACTATAATAATGGTGGTAACATCAGGTGCCCAGTCATAGGGGAAAAAAAAATTCCTTTTCAATATTCTTTTTTCAAGCTCAATACACCAAGTTCCAAGAAAGAATGTTATAAACAAGAGTTTCCTGTATGTCAAAATGCAATAATCTTTCAAGGCGACGATAACGATGACACCACATTTTTTTTGATGTTTTCACCCTAACGGTTGACCTCGTCGACCTCCAGCGATCCGGTTATCAGTACCTACCTGAACATAGAGTTGACTATGGACTGCCACATGTTTGTTATGGCTCACCATATAACAACCGAGACCCATCATCGTTAGTCTTGCGGCATTTTATTTTTGCAGATAAGTGGTCTTCATTTGTATGTACTTTGTACCACTATCACATGTTTTGCGTGAGCCTTTCTTAATATGTCCACAATTTTCTTTCTTACATTAGTGTTCTATGTTCCATGTTTTATGCGGGCATGGTTGGGTGGAGACTTACGAAAGGAACATCCTAGATTCACCCCTGGGCCTTCGTGAGTGTTCTATATGGACATTTTGCAGACTTCCCACAGTGGAAAGATCCAGCATATGTTTGCTGATGGATTTTTTAGTCCACTGCGTTTGTTGAAAAAGAGGCGGACCAAAAACTACCTGGCGGAGGAATGTGGAGGCTGAAATGCAAAGAATGAACCAGAGTTGGGGCACTGTACGAAGGATGGCCACCGTCCGAGCAAAGTGGAATCAATTTGTTGTTGCCCTACAAGACGCCACTAGGCGTGATGGCCACTGACTGCTTTGACGGTCGGCAGCTAAGGATCAAAGAAGAAGAAAGCGTTGGTTGTCTGTGACACCTAATTGTTTAGAAGAGATGTGATGTTTTCAATATTGTTATTGTAATGTATTTCTTTCACTGTGCCTTAGTTTTATGGTTCAGTTTGTTTGTGATCGTCATTGTCAATCTTACTGCCGTTAATTTCTATACAAATTTATTGTTTTTACACTGTGTTGTTACTTGTCTTGTTTTTCTTCTTCGCATCTATCATTGCAAGCTTTGCAATTTTTTCCTCTTTAGTTCTACTTATTATTCCTTTGATTCTGCGAAAGTTTTCATTTGTTTCTTAGTATCTCGTCTTTGTAACTATTGTTCTCATTGTCTACATCTTGTATTTTCTACTTATATGACTTATTTTGTAATTTTTTAATGCATGAACAATTAATAGCTGAATAATAATATTATATAATTTTGACATTGATAATAATTAGTATACAGTTTCTGTGGACAGGAACTTGTCACATGTTTCGTAAAGAATAAATCTTAACTATTTTAAAATTATTTGACTAAGTAAGTTAACTCTTTCAGTCCCAAGCAAAAAGGTGGGTTTGGCCCAAACAAAAATGGCCATACCAGTATGTTTTTATTGTTTTTGTTTGGAAATATTTTTTTTTAAATGTTCATATTCATAAATAACAAAAGTCCATAATGGATGGCTATACTTTAAGAAGATAGCGTTTTTGAGTTGTCAAAATTAGAAAACAGCCATAGAAAGAATCAAGAGATACGAAAGCCAGTATACTGGCTCTTGGGCCAAATGGGTCTAGCGGGAAGTACAGTATACTGGCTCTTGGGGCTTAAAGAGTTAAATACTTATCAATATTAGGCAAAATGGTGAATTTGGATTATTTTATTAAGCAAGGGAAAGCACTTAGTATGGAGACTGAGGAATTGAAATAATTTGCACTTACTGAGTATGCAAAAGCTCAGGAACTTGAAAAACAGAAGATGGAAGATGAAGACAGGAAACTACAATTGCAATTAGAAGCTAATGACAAGAAACTTCATTTAGAAGCTGAAGATAGGAAAATAGAAGCTGATGAAAAAAGACGTCAGATGGAATATGATGAAAAAAGACTACAGATGGAAACTGAAAGACTTCAGATGGAGGCTGAAGACAGAAGGCTTCAAATGCAATTAGAGGCTACTGAAAAATGAAAACAGGAGACTACACGAGCAAACATTGATGTCTTTAGAACTTGAAAAACTCAAGTTAATGAACGGAAACATTTCTCACACTGCTCATGATAATCAGGCTTCCTCTCACAAGGACAATTATAGGTATTTCAAGATCAGATTGCCACAATTTAAACCACCCGCCGACGATATACTATTTTATTTAAATAGATTCCAGACAGTATGCGAAGCGCATAAAATTGATAGGTTGGAATACTGCGCACGTCCGATGGAACTGCTTTCAGGTGAAGCAATGACAACAGTTAATATGTTGCAAGAACCTGAAAAAAACAACTACGATGCTGTCAGAGCTGCTCTATTTAGGAAATATCAACTTAACGAGGACGATTATCGTCTCCTTTTCAAATCGTTATTTCCAGAAACTGGAAAGGATTTCACTGAGTTCATAGCAAATATACGCCTCACATTTGATAGGTGGATTGAATTCTCTGAAATTGAACACATCTATGAAGCTATCGTCGACCTAATGCTTAGCAATAAAGTCATGACTTTGGTCAATGCATCATTCAATTATTTTCTATATGAACGGAAACCTACAAATTTAAAGGATATGGAACAATTATGTCAACAATTTGTCAATGCACATCCAAATATAACTGTCAGCCATTCTCACGTCAGAGAAGGGTTACCTCTGGCCTCCGCTATGCCGTACGGAAATCATTTTCGCAATCGATCTCACAGTGTAGATCGGAACTTTAGAAAGGGAGACTTTAAGAATTACAATTCTTACAACGGGAAACCATTCCGTGGTAGTTCTCCAGCAAAACACAACTGGAGGCAATCTAAAATGCCAACAGATTTTATTAGAAATAATTCTGGAAATTTTAGAAGAAGTAATTACAATAGTGATTGGCAATCGCGATCTAATTTTCCTCAAAACCAACACAATTCTTCAAACAGATATTTTCGTCAAAGGGAAAATAATTACCACGTTAATTCACATTGGGGTTCAAATCAGAATAATGATCCCAATAGCGGACATAACAATATCCATTTCAGGGATAACAGTAAAAATCGATCTAGAGGAAGAGATAGATCTTCAAACGATAGGTCACATCGCCTTGCTAATTCAGCTCAGCATGATCTTCAAACAAATTTAGATCAGGGTGCCGTTGTTGATGTTCATAATGCATCCTCATATTCTCTCGATTTTGAGCAGGCTTCTCGTTGCCCTGAGTGCACAACGTTATTTCAGCCTACGGCAATGACGACTTTGAGTTGCGGTCATCCCCTGCCGATTCTTCCTGCCATGTCTGCCATGTTTGCGATGTCTACCCACGATGGAACAGGATCTCTCGCTTTGCACAAGGGACTTGTGAACAATATTCTCGAGTCAGTTCTTTTCGATTCAGGTTGTTCCACGGTCGGAATTAGGCAATCCTTGGTTCACCCGTCAAGTGTGACAGGTAAAATAGTAAAATTATAACGTTCGGTGGGACAGTTGAGACATTTCCAACTGCCGTCGTACACATTGCTACACCATTTTTTTACAGGAAACATACGCGTCTGTATGCTTCCGGCACCAATAGCTGACCTGATTGTCGGTCGGATCCATGGTTTTAAGGAGTGTACTCCACAACAGGTTGCTATCTGGGAACAGCAACATTCATGCTGCCTATGCAGTTAAGACTTTGCCTAAATCTCATCACCAGTTACATTCTGCAAACGTGATACGTTCGGCTAATGTAGTGAGATCTTGTATTACTAATGATACTATTATTCATTATACTAATTTTGGTGCTTCTTTGAGCACATTACGACATACTTCAGTTCATCGTCACTCAAATCATAAGTATTCTTTGGATACTATTCATGAAGAACATTCCTCTGTTGTGTCTAACACACAAGCTAATTTTGTCACCACAACTGAATCTCAATTCAGTCACGTAGTTCTCAATTTCTTTTATTCACAGATTTGTGAGCTCTTTACCACATTTTCGGATTTATTACTTCGTACATTGGTATTTCTTGTGGGACTAGTTACATTTCTTTCTGGGCAGGTTAACTCAGTATTTTCCTGGTCATCTTCTTTTTGTCGGTCTCATTGTTCTACTTTTGAAATTCGTCGCGCATCCAGATTCACTCATGTCTGGTTTTGCATCTTTCTTATATTTCTAATGGTTTTTTTTTGGGTCATTACCCAGTACACAGGCTGTGACATCAGTTCATCCTGTTCGATCTATACTTTTGTCAACTGAGTTTACTTTATCTCACACAACATCTCGGATATTCAGTCATAGTTCATATCCTATCTTTTTTTGATTTTGACGCAAGTATCATTTATATCTTTATGACTCACTTGTACGTCATTGCGCTCGCTCATTTTTTATTATGCTTTTTCGTGTGCCTGTATTTCATGCAGCACATTATACTCAGCGCGACTTACTTTTCACGCTGTCATTTTCGTCAGACTATTTTGTCTTCTTATATCGTTGATAAGTTCATGGCTTTTTTGTATGCCATCACTGCTACCCTTTCTCATTTGATAAAGGAAGGTTCACCAAACATGATTCGGTGATCCCCAGAGTGCCAGACCACATTAGATAATATTAAATCATTGTTTTCATCTACACCTATTTTGCAATTGCCAAACCCAGATATCCCATTTATTCTTCGCAGCGATGCTTCCATGATGGGAACCAGGGCGTCTTTAATGCAAAGTTATGATGGTACTTTACACCCAGTGATGGACGTGTCCAATAAACTAACTTCAACAGAACGGAACTACTCTGTACTGGACAAAGAACTGTTAGCCATGGCCTGGTCCATCCTAAAATTACAGCGATTCTTGCTCGGCGCGCATTTTTTCGTGGAAACTGATCAACGAGCCCTTACGGCTCTCCAAAAAAAGACCCTAAGAGTTCAAGATCAACCCGCTACGCTAAAGCGCTACAACCATTCCACTTTACAATACGCGCTATTCCAGGTTCTGAAAATGTGATGGCTGATCTCTTGTCACGTTGCCCATGTAATATAATACATAAATACGAAACCACACATTGTAATATAATGCGAATCTTGACATGTACGAGATCCGGTAAATAAACATGGCTACAAACTGAACATGCTTTTATTGAGTGCCTTCTGAAACATGTGTGTGCTTGTGTAGATGACGAGGTAATGCTTATATACATACATCATAACATTACATGGTGGCAGCGGTCGATACCGGACTGACGCAAAACAGCTACACGATAACACGTGAGTATAGTTTATTCGGCTAATTTTCGTCATCGAGGTCAGCCATGGCGGCGAAACAATATCGCAACGCACCGCAAATGAGATTCGCCGGTCAAGATGATAAGAGTGAAGCTTTCTTGCTATGGCGCCAACGCATAGATCTATATTCCAAGACCACTGGTCTTGAAGGACAAACCTTAACTCCATATATCCTAGAAGCATTGGACGATGAAGGTTTGAAAATTTACAACAGTTTTGCTACCGCCATGCCTGTTGAGTCAGCGACCGACCCCGTAGCCATATTGGACGAATTTGAAAAACGTCTGATCATAAAGCACACAAACTTTAGAGCGGCAAGATTAGAACTCCACCACCTGCGACAGAAACCTGGTGAAAGTCTAGATGATTTTTTCACTCGCATCAAGGAGAAAACAAGTGTATGCAAATTTAACAAAGAAGAAGAAAAAGAGCGAATTATCGAACAGATCCTTCTCAGCACACCAATGCCAGAGTTCCAGAAATGGATACTGAGCCAGAGTGATACACTAACTTTACAACAACTTCTGGATGAAGGCAGGAAACACGAGGCACAAGCACTAAACATTAAACAAATTCAGCAAGGTACATTAGCAGCCCAGGTGGATGCAGTGAAAAGCTATAAACCCAAACAAAACAAAGCAACTGGTTCGAAGCAACAAGAAAAACACAACACAAGCAGAGGTGCTATGTGTAAATGTTGTGGCCTAAACCACATACAAAACCACTGTCCAGCTAAAGACTCTACATGTAATTACTGCAGAAAGAGGGGCCACTGGATAAAATTATGTTTCAAGAGGAAACAAGACAGTGCTCAACACAAACTTTACAGCAGAAAGTCGTCAAAACAAACACACTCTATGATGACTGAGGACCTTGACTCCAGTGAAGAAAGTGATCCTTCCACTTTTGATACTGTGAAGATACTAACTTTCAGTAATGAACCAAAGAGAACGCAGGCTTTCTGCAAGGTACAATTCCGAATACCAGGAATTAAAATGCACAAACAAAGAAATATTCGGTTCAAGATAGACACAGGTGCCCAAGGTAACACTCTACCCTTAAGAATATTCAGACAGATCATGCCTGACAAGGTGGATGAGCAAGGATTTCCCACAAGGGATGTAAAAAGTAGGAGTGGCAGGACAAAGCTAAGAGCTTACAATGGAACAAGTATAGACTGTTTCGGAGCAGTAACACTTGAATGTTTATACAGAGACTCTGAATGGACATCGTCAACATTTTACTTGGTAGATGTTGAAGGACCTGCAATTTTGGGTTTACCAATGTGCGAAAAGCTGAGTGTGGTAACTATTAACAACATTAAAGCTGACAAAAAAGAACATCTTACTCTACACGTCACTGGAGTAGATGACCTTAAACAGCGATTCCCAGAACAGATCGACAGAATAGGCAAACTTCCAGGAAAGGCAAGATTCTTTTTAAAAGACAACGCTGAGCCAAAGATAAACCCCAACAAGACAGCAGATCTTACCCCAAACATCAAAGTTGATTTTGTCAAGTTTAGCGATAATCGGCTTGAACACATCAGAGAAGACACAATGAGAGATCCTATCCTTAACTCTCTCAAAGAACTGATATACCATGGATGGCCAAGCTCTATCAGGGAAGTTCCAACACACATCCGTCCATACTACTCGATGAGGGACGAGTTAAGCATCGAAGATGGTCTGATCCTTAAAGGAGATCGCATTGTTGTACCAGAAACACAACGCGATATCATCCTTAAACAGCTCCATAATAGTCACCTTGGTATTGTGAAGACACAACTGAGAGCAAAGAAAGATGTTTACTGGCCACAGATAAACAAGGACATAGAAACACTATGTAAAAACTGTTCAATTTGCCAAGAACATGCAAATAGGCAATTCAGAGAACCTCTCATACCATCAGACATACCATTGAGCCCTTGGAGCATTATAGGAACTGATATTTTCTCAATCGACAATAATGACTATCTTATTATTGCTGATTACTACAGCAAATTTTCCATCATTGAGAAACTTCCACAACCCTCACCATCAGCTGTTATTGCAGACATTACAAAGAAGTATTGCAGCATGTTTGGCATCCCAGATGAAATTAGATCAGACAACGGTCCACATTTCTCAGGTCAAGCATACAGAAACTTCACTAAGGACTGGAAGATCAAACACACAACATCATCACCTAGATACCCTAAATCTAATGGTTTCATTGAGAGACAGATACAAACTATCAAGTCAATCATGAAGAAAACAAGAACAGAGGATGTACACCTAGCACTCTTGAGATGGAGAACAACACCGGTAGACAGTAAGATCGACAGTCCAGCAGAACTTATGTTTGATAGAAGAATTAAAGACCTCCTACCATCTAAGGTCCACTTCCGTCCACAACATAGAGACAGCACATATGATCAACTTCAGCATCGTCAGCAAGTTCAGAAATCCAACTATGACAAATGTGCTAAAGACTTACCACCATTATATCCTGGTCAGCATGTGACTACCTACAACCACAACAATGACACATGGTCAAAAGCAACAATCATTTCCAGAAACCCTGAACCCAGGAGCTATACTTTAAGACCAGACAGCAGCAGCAACCTCCTGAGGCGAAACAGAGTGGACATAAGAGAAATCCCACAGAATACAACAGAACAGAGAATTCCCATGCTTTCAACAGACAATGCAGTAACTCCAGACCTTGGTGCCCCACAAAACCAACAAGCGCCAAGGCCGAAATCACAACCAACTCAAGCTAAACCAGGGACTTCCGCAGAACCACCAGCACTTTACACCACTCGTTCTGGCCGTACAGTGACACCTCCCAGCCGATACAGACAGTGACATATATACTCACACTGAGCATTACACATACTTATCCTTTATCACATGAAACATTTCGTTGGAAATGTTTGCACACGTTTTTTTTTCAAAAAAGGGGGGATGTAATATAATACATAAATACGAAACCACACATTGTAATATAATGCGAATCTTGACATGTACGAGATCCGGTAAATAAACATGGCTACAAACTGAACATGCTTTTATTGAGTGCCTTCTGAAACATGTGTGTGCTTGTGTAGATGACGAAATAATGCTTATATACATACATCATAACATTACAGCCCACAGGATTCAGTCGAGCCTCTGCTCCCCTCAATTTGCGGCACCTCTACGTAACCCAGTCATCACTGAAAAATGCTGGCTTGCGAATTGTAACGCCACATGCTACAATACGTTTTCCAGTCATAATCTAACTATTGAATATTGTTACGACATGGTTTTTAACAATGTCGTCTGCTACATTGTGAGCACTTGTAGGATTGCACATTGGATGCTTGAGATGTTTGTTAAAAGACAGAATGGTTTTCACGCTTCACGGTATTTAGTGAACGCGAAGTATATAGTAACTTGATGACGTGTCAAGATTGTTATGGTCCCGCTGGACTACAAGTCACGGTCACCCACTTTTGATATAAGCTCCGAGCGAGACGGACGCAATTCTGTTCAACTCCCAAATTATTGATAGTGCAAGTATTCTCGTTATAAAAATGTTGGCTATAGGGTCAGGCCTAATTATATGTGAGGTAAGGACGGTTAAAGAGAAAACCCAGGAATTATTGAAGTCCAAAATACGGAAGTATTTCTGATCATGTGTTTATGATCTATAGTTGCAGACGGGCGAGTCTCATTTTCGGTTACTGTCTTGGCGTAACGCGTATACACAGCTCACCACGTTCTGACGACGATTAATTATCGTTCTATAATTGTGGACTGGACTTGCACTGAGTGGAAATGATTTATATCAATGAATATATTAACAATGCCATAATATATGATGTCTTCGTGATTTTTCGTGTAATAAATTTGTCAGATGGACTCAAAAGAGAATTGGGATTATCAACTGATTTGATTGATTGATCCTCAAGTTGGCGGAACTTATTAACGCATTATGTTTTCATCCTACGATTCTGTTTAAGCACGATACTGCTCTTCAAAGAACAATAATATTGATGAACTTGTAAACAGGGTTCGGAAGGGAAAAACCAAACGATGACACTCAATTTATTAATCAAATACCCTGCTCAAATAAGACACATCTTCAGCCGAGGATATACCCACACTCCCGTAACAGTTGCGTAACAAATATAACTTTACATTCTTCGCACCATTTTTGGACACATCTTTTTTTGGGGTGCTTTTCATTTCAATTAACTATCGGTAAATGTGTTGGTGCAACACTAACTATTGTGTTAGTTTACTTCTATTCCTATGGAAAAATAAATTGACATAAACTGAACTTATTTAATAGATAAATAATTTCATAACATTTAACTTTCATAGATACCCATGTGTTTCGATCACTTTTGGGCGAGTTTAAGACAATCTTCCTTCCGACTTGGTGATTTCTTGACACTTTTAATAAATTTAAATGAAGATTACTTAGTAACATTTTAATATTCCAGGAACAATATGAGACATTTATGATTTCCATTTTAACTTAATTAATTTAGTATTCTAGATGCACTATTACATATCACCCTAATTATTTTATAACGGCGCATCATTAGCGCTTGATATTTTTGGCACATAGATATAATTCATGTGGCCATTTTGTCATACTTGCTTCAGCTGTGCAGCTAATCTTGCCTACACCCCCTTTGGACTGTGTTGTTTCCTTCGAGTATGTTATTTTGCGCATTGATTTTATTTAATTATTTCTTTCTCTTACATTTATACGCATACATTATACGTATGCCATTTAATTGTGTTCATTGATTGACATTTTTTTTCTGTTTTCATCTTGTTTGATTGCTATCTCCTTTAGTCACCATTTCTTTTCATTCTTCAATACTATTATTTCATTATCTCATTTCATTTGCAACTTCTTAATTTTTATTTGGTACATTATGTGTCATTTCTTTTGTTTGAGTTTGGAAACTTTTTCCTTCTCCTCACCTCAACCCACTTATTAACTCTTACCATACGTGAGCTAAAACCGCGTTTTTACGCGCTAGTTTAGCTATCATTATCGTTGCGCGCCAGTTGAACTGGCGAGCCGTAAAATTGGTACTAAACCCGCGCCACTTCACGGGGCTTGCCAGATAGTAAGAGTTAATTTGTTCAAATGACTTAACATTAATTATATTTCTCTGGTGTTACATTGATTTGTTAAATGGAACTTGCTTGTCTTCTCCGGTATAATGTAAAAAAAAAAAGCATAGCTTTTTTTTTTCCTCTGGAGGGATTATGTATACTGTTATGTCCTTTTTGCGTGTGGGAGTTAAGTGTGTGAGACTCTCACATGCCCGTCTAGTGTTGAAAGACATACATGTGAGCGCAACTAAGTAAGTTGTATATGTTTATTTATTTACTCGCCATCAGGCACAATACTTGAACAAAATAGCGCAACTCGGTGCGATTGGTTTTTGTTGCCGAACAGCGATTACGCTGTACAGAGATCCATAAAGTCCGTGGTTGAAGACAGACGTCTTTTGACGGAGATTATTGTGAATCTTACCCCAAGTCGTGGGAAGACTCAATGAAGAGATAATATTACAGCTCCCCTGCGTGGAGCGTTTGTTCTAGCCAACACCTGGCTTGATTATGTATCATATTTGATACCGTATTTATTTATGATAAGATTTGGTAGAACTTCGACGTCTCATCATGGCGCGTCACTAGTGTGCCCATATCCTTGCTGATTATTATTTGGATCGTTCTTCAATATATTTTCAGGGTTTCTTTCCTAAAACCTTCGTGTTATTCAAAGCTCCGTTATGAAAACCAGTATATTAGAACTGCTCACCGCAGAGCTCTCGTCGTCCTTGAGATGTCAGCAGTCAGAGAGTCGGTCAAGTTCATGATTGATGCCATGTACTAATGAAACATATCTTGATGCAATGCTACTGTAATATATATTGTATAACTGAAGATGTATATCTATGATGGATCTGTCTACCTCCAATAAATTGTCGTTGATGTCATACCATGGGTCCAGTCCAGATTATGTATACGTTGGTCAACCTCCATGACCCCATCATCATAACGATGTTCGTTTGTTCACCATTGGCCCATCTACACGGCCCACATTAGTTATTCGCGTTATCTAAAAATCTATCGACCATGAACTATAAGTTAGAAAATACCACAACACTATAATAATGGTGGTAACAATCACTTCCCTGAGTGTTCGGTTTTCTACCTGCATCAAAGAATCAGGGAAGTTAGCAGTCATAAACAGGAAAGGAAAAGTAGAAGACCTTTAGCTAGGTGTCGATGTCCACGTGCAAAGGGATGGAATTTAACCTGTCCAACATAAGATTGACATGACTAACACCAGAAATAGAGCTTGTTGGAACTATTACACATAAAAATAGGAGGAGCCAAAAATAGAGAATAAGACAGGGCAGACCACTCGACTAAAATGAGTAGCTATTCACATTCAATTTATGACAGCCAGGAAACACAGTACTCGTGAGGGTATTTGTTTGTCTCTTATTTTGTTTATACTAGTCGGTGGTACTAGTCTGTGAAACAAGTTTGTGACATAACTGGCCTCCAGTCAAAGCTAAACACCAACAGCAGACAGGTCTTAAAAGACTGTGGATCATCTTTGCAATTACCGCATGAAACTACAAGGGACCTGTAGCGACCACCAGACTTGACCAGTGACAAGAAGAACCAGTCCATAACCTGCAAGGAACAAAGGCTGGGACAGAACCCAACTTACATCTTACTGGCTGCTATGTGCCCACTTAAAGTTGCAAAGTGAACTCTTTAATAACGAACTTTTCAAATCATACCACCACCTGTGATGAATCTTAAAAGGCTATCATATTTCCATTAAAACCTTTATTCATGTTTACATTGTTAACTATAATTGATTAATAAATGTATTGTTCTATAAGACCCTAAAGAACATGAGGAAAGAAAAACAATGCCCTCTCAAATTTATAAAGGACAAGCAAGGCAAATTGCTTACTGCCCGAAGGAAGTAATGGAAAGATGGAAAGAATATTTCTCAGAACTCCTTGATGGTGAGCAAGGTCAAGCATCCAAAACGATAACCACTAGCACAGAAGATGAAACAAATGGTGATGAAGATGACATAAAGATGGAAGAACTGAAGGCAGCACTGGAGAAAATCAAGATGGGCAAAGCAGCAGGGCATGATGGTGTAACACCAGAAATGGTTAAGTACATGGGAGCATCAGGCGACCTATTACTCTTAAGGGTCCTACAGGCAGCATGGTGCAACAAGACCATACCAAAGGATTGGGAGATTGCCATCATAACACCAATTTTCAAAAAGGGTGACAATCGACAATGTGGAAACCATAGAGGCATATCCCTTCTCAGTATCTCTGGTAAAATCTACTCTAGAATCCTAGAGCAGAGACTCCGACGCCTAGCTGAGCCACAATTGGATGAGGTCCAGTGCGGATTCCGAGCAAACCGAAGTACTCAAGACCTAATCTTCACACTCAGACAGCTAAGTGAAAAGGCCCTTGAGTATAAGAGTGAGATCCATCTTTGTTTCATAGATCTGGAAAAAGCGTTTGACAGGGTCCCCTGGAGCAAACGTTGGGACTGTTTGGCAAGGAAGAACATTCCAACACCTCTGATTCATGCTATACAGAGCTTCTACAAGTCTTGCAGGAATTATGTGAGGACAGCAAACCATAAGTCAGAAGAGTTCAGGACCACCACTGGTGTAAGACAAGGTGATATCCTGTCACCTTATCTTTTCATACTCCTCATGGACGATGTTATCAAGTCATGTAAGGAGAGAACAAAAAAGTATTCAGTGGGGTACTGGAAGATGAGACAGGTATGTATTTCAGAGCTGGCATTTGCTGATGATGTTGCCCTGATTGCTAAATCAGAGGCACATCTCCAATCCAACCTGCAAGTCTGGAAGGAAGAGCTGGAGAAGAGAGAGATGGTCATAAGTAGCTCTAAAACAAAATCCATGGTGATATCACGAGAAGAAAGAAGACATCAGATTAAGTTGGGAGAACAGGTCCTGGAGCAGGTCGACCACTTTAAATATCTCGGAGCTATTATAGACCGAAAGGGAGGCATCAAAGAAGAGTTGGCCACTCGAAAAACAGCAGCTGGGAGACTTTTTCAGGCCATAAATTGAGGATTCCTCAGCAAGAGAGAGGTTGGTAAGAAAACGAAGATGGCTGTATACCGCTCCACCTATGTCCCAGTCTTGACATATGGATGCAAGTCATGGGCAATGACTACAACCCACAAAAGCCAGATCCAAACCTCAGAAATGAGGTATCTGAGGAAGGTGGTTGAAGTGACAAGAAGAGACATGGTCCGCAACCAGACGATACATCAAGGCCTAAAATGCCACCCCCTGCAGACCCAAGTAGAACAGTCCCAACTAAGATGGTTTGGCCATGTCTGCAGAATGGGAGAAGATCGGCTACCACGACAAGCATGGGAAACAAAGAGCCAGGGATCCAGACCCCCAGTCTGCTGGGAGGACAACATTAGACAATCTTTGAAGGACCGAGGACTAGAATGGAACCCCAGGCCAGGAGGAAGACAGCCAATAGGATAGTCTGGCGCTCTCTCTTCCAAACCTCTACACCTCACGGTAGAAGGGGAACGACTAAGTAAGTAAGATTAAAACAAGCAAAATGTTTACTCCTCATAGAAGGTCAGGGAAGATAGAAAGTTTACACAGCCTAGATCCTAACAGCCGTAGTACTTTTTTCCTTAAATTTCTATGAGCAGCCCTAGAATGTAAGCACTATTCTTCAATATTCACATTTCTGCCAACAGTAATCTTTATCTGAAGATAGATACCTTTAAAGAGTCTCAGTAGATACTCTGACGTTTGGTCACTGTTCGACCATCACTGCAAAGCAAGGGGAGAAAATCAATGACAGGTATTACCATTATCAAATACATGACTTAAGCCACAATAGGCTATAACCATTATCAGATACATGACTTAAGCCACAATAGAATGTTACCATTATCAGGTTTATGACTTAAGCCACAATAGACTGTTACCATTATGAAGTACATGGCTAAAGCCACAATAGGCTGTGTTACCATGATCAGGTACATGACTTAAGCCGCAATGGGGTATTACCATTAAAAGGGAGCCAGACAACAAAGTATACATCCTCAGTGAGATTCACTAAATATTAGCTTCACTTTAAAGAAAAGATCACTGTCTTATTTCATGTTGTTTCCGTATAGTCTAGTCTCCGGGGACTTAAGCCCCTGGTAAGCCTATCTCTTCTGTTGTTTTTGTATTGTCTGCTTTTCTACTTCTGCATTTCTCAGGAGCACCTGAAACATACCGTCATGTGTTTATTATTTATTTACATGAAAAGTAGACTACTTATACCACAGAAATGTGAAGGACATGCTGGTTTAGGTGAAGGGTTATAACGGAAGTGACTTCCAGATGTTGTTTAGACTTGTAAAGACTGTTCTCACTTTATTCATTCTGTTGTTAATGTCTTTGGTTGTTCTGCCATCTGGTGTTACTATGCATACTAGGTATGTAAATGTGTCCATCTGTTCCAGCTTCTAGTTCCATAATGTTATGAGCTCAAAACTGCCCACATTTAGTTTCATTACCTGTCTTCTTTGGACTGATGTTCAGACCCACCTGTTCTTCTTTGATCTTAGCCATCGACTGTCAAAGCAGTCAGTGGCCATCACACCTAGTGGCGTCTTGTAGGGCAGAAATAAACTTTATCCACTTTGCTCAATCAGCGGCCATCAGTTGTGCAGTGCCCCGGTCTTTACATCTCGGCCTCCACAGTTCTCTGCCAAGTTGTTTTTGGTCGGCCTCTCTTTTGCTTTCCTTCAGCATAGCTGTTCTTGTGATGGCATTGGGACCTCTTCTGAGGACACGGTCAACCCAACTCCACCGTCTACCAACTATCATGGTGTGCATGTCCTCTTGGTTGCTCCCCATATGCAGTTCTTGGTTGGTGATGGTAACTGGCCAAAAGATTCAGAGAATTTTCCTTAGGCAGAGTGTGTGGAAATTGGAAAATTTTGACATTTCCTTCTCTGTTACTCTCCATCATTTCACATCATAGAGAAGTACAGAAATGACACAGCCGTCATATAATCCTAATTTGATGTTTGTGCTGTACTGTGAGGACTTCCTGATGTTGTTTAGACTAGGCTGTTCTCGCTTTATTCATTCCATTGTTAATGTCTTTGCTTGTTATGCCATCTGGTGTTACTTTGCATCCTAGGTATGTAAATGTGTCTGTCTGTTCTAACTTCTGGTTCCTTATTGTTATGGGTTCAGGATTGTCCACACTGAATGTCATAACCTCTGTCTTCTTTAGACTGATGTTCAGACCAACCTATTCTTCTTCTTCTTTGATCCTTAGCCACCATCTGTCAAAGCAGTCAGTGGCCATCACTTTTTATGATGGAAACAATGCAGCTGAGAATTACATAAGCCCTCAGTATTTTCCATAGACTGTCCTTGTGAATGCTGTCAAAAGCCTTGTCAAAATCAACCAAGTTAAAGTACAGCTGTCTCTGAGGGTGGAAATTTGATCTGCACATTTTCTGTTCTTTCTTCAGTTTGATGTCAAATCACTTCCATTTAGTTAAAACTGGTCCAGTATTTCTGAATTTCACTTTCAGTCTTGCTACTATTAAGTGATTTTTTACCTTTCATACATGCCACATGCTATGGTTTACACATAATCTGTACAAGGTGTTTGCATTTTCAGATGTGTACACCCTGTACATAATTTCTGTACAGGTTTTCTAACCCATTCCCCTTATTACTGTGTCTCAGAGTTCTTTTATTAGGTCCTATTGAACACTGGATTTCCCAGTCTGTTAGTGATAATTAAACACAGAAATAGACTAAATCATGACACCATCACATTATTTTTACAGTGTAAAATAAACTCAGACATTTATTGCTTGGGTTTTTAAAAAAGTGAAGACCTGCTTTAAAAGGCAATGTCCCCGTGCCTCATTTATAATGCAGCCCACTGTAATTGAAAATATTTTTACACAAATTAACTCTTTTGATATGTTTTTTTCAATCTTTGTACAGGTTTTACGGGTCTTTGTACAGGGTTTTGGATTATTTGTACAGGTTTTATGGGTCTTTGTACAGGGTTTTGGATTATTTGTACAGGTTTTTCATCTCCGAGGTGTGGCATGTATGACCTTTTATGTTTAGTTGCAATTGGTCCAAGTCTAACATGTGATAGGAACAATGTATTTCAGTGAATACAAAAGTATGAATAAATGTTTTAAAAATCATAAAATACACCAAGCATGTAAGAATACTCTTCAGTGTATATTTTTCTGTAAACCAAACCAGAGTCAGCACGTTGCTGCATGAAATCTGTTAGTGTTACGTATTCGGCACCGGTTACATACAGCGACCGCTCGCCTGACCGAGGTCATACTAAGGTCAGGGTATCCCTTTACCAAATAATCTTACGCCCTGGGGACAGTGTGTTAGCGGACAGCATGAGGACTGAACTGCTCAGGCAATCTGGAAAGAAAGAAGATGGAAATGCACCCCTCTTTAGTGGGGGAGAGGAAATGGCCAGACTATTTCCATAGAATGAATTTTTAATGTAATTCAATACTTAGTGAGGATGGTCTGTCATGAGAGGAAATGGCCAGACTATTTCCATAGAATGAATTTTTAATGTAATTCAATACTTAGTGAGGATGGTCTGTCATGATTTAATTGAAATGTCTGACACTTTGGTCTGAGTGGTCTGCCATATTTTCTTTCTATTTCTTGTCTATGCCCACTTTTTTGTCATTATTGATCCAATAGCACTAATTCTGTCTTTTGTCCCATCAATCTTAAATGGGCCAGGCTAAGACCATCCCTGTGCACGTGTAGATGATGGCAGTTTTGCCAAAGTTCTTTTATTCAGAGATTCTTGTGGGACCAGCGAGTTCCTTGTCTTCTTTGATTTACAGAGAATCGTGGACATGAGGAAAATCTCTGCCCTTTATGTTTTGACATCCTCGGTTACATCCCAAATGCAAGTCTTTCATAGAGTTGGGCACGTGTTGCTTATTACATCTATTTCCCATCTCGCGAGGCTGCCGGGGACGTTCTATCCCGTAGGTCTTACATCTGCATCTGTTTTATCTCAGGCATGTGCAGAAGCCACGCTAAGCAGCATGTGGACTTTATCCTACTATTTAAGCCAGGCATCGCTAACACTCGTTACCATTTGTCTCTACAAGGATCCATGCTACCTTGCCTAGCGTTATTCAGTGACAGCTTATAAGAGTTCTAGTGTGGAAATTGATTCCTGGCTTGGTAAGCACACCAGTTTTTTTGTGTTAATTTCAAACTCTTAGGGTTTTTTTTTCTAGCTTAATCGTATAGAGTCAATATCCCATGTTACTATATTTCATTTTAATATTTATCTTAACATAACATATTTTGTGTGTGACCGGGAGTTTCTGATTTTCTTTATTAAGCACTAATTTCAACTCTACTAAGAATTCACAGCTAGAAGGGAATTTTGCAAAAGACAGAAGGAGGCGAATTTAAATCATTTTTTTGGGTCACTTTTGGTTTTTCATTTGGACTGGTGTTTAATAAATTCTGTAAAGAGTTTTTGTTATTTCATTGTGCTACTATCAGCGTATCAGCGCAAGTTAATGTCATAACACTTCCAGTATAATCCCAATTGGATAAGGTATCTCATAGGCACTTTTATTTATCTATTCATGTTTTACATGGCTAGTCTTGCATGGCCTAGCACATGAGTCAGATTGTGTACGTGTGGAAGCGGGTCAGTTAGACCTGCATGTGTGGAAAGCAATTAACACATTGCTGGTTTTACCTGTGTTATGGAGTTTAGCACTAGGGCCAGTACGTATAAAGAGAACCTGGATATGGGGGAAGGGGGGGGGGAATGTGGGGGTGTGTTTATCTTTGTATCAAATGAAAGAAGGTGTATGTTATGGTCTGGTGAAAAAATGTAACGTGGAATTTGTTTGTAAACATTGGGGATGGCTGTACAATGGTTGTAAATATATTTTGACTTGTTTGTGTATTTCAGAGCTGGTCAATGTGCTCCTGTGCTTTCTTGATGGGCACTGAGCAACCCTCCAGAATTTTTTGCGCGCTTGTAATAACATGCCCCTTTGAAGTTTATCAGTACTGCTCCTGCATTACCAACCACTAGTTGATACTCAGATTTCACAAACAGCCAACTGGTCTATCATTTGCTCAGCCTACTAGGTGGTCACCGTGGATTAGTTACCCACCACCTATTGCAAATTCATCAGTGCCTATGGGCTGTTACTGTTGTCCTCCATTTAATGGGGCAACATTGTCTGACCCATTTATGCCTTAACACCATGGAGAATACTTATGTAACTGCAATGCAGAATCCAAAGATTTCCAGTTCTCAGCATGTGTGTGTTCCAGTATTCATTATCTCTTATCAAAGGTGCATACCCCTCGGGTCATTTACAGATAACCAGTTTTCCCGCTGTAATTCACTAATCGCCTCAGTCTTAGTTTAATTTGATTCTCCTATTTTGTGGTGGCCACGCACAAAGAAAAAGTGTTATTCCTTAGGATTTATTTTTATGTTCCAGAGGGAGCTTATCTCCATAGCCTTAGTAGTCCAAACTTAGGTGGAACTGTGTGAGTTTTTTGTTCCTAGTGGAGGAGTGGATTACCTGCCAAGCATTGACCCAATTTAGAGGAACGGCCATTCTCATTATCGAGAGCTGGGGGCTTAACCCCTTTAAATATATCTAATATTATATATATATATATATATATATATATATATATATATATATATATATATATATATATAATTATATATATATATATATATATATATATATATATATATATATATATATATATATATATATATACTGAAGCACATTAAAAACGCACCACCTGTATAATCCAGGAACAGAGTGTGAAATGTAAATATAAGTGTTTACAAGTTTACATATTTGGAATCTTTATTCATTTTCCTATGAATCCATGCTGGTCATTAATTTGTACATTTGATTATTATCAAATTCATTGCATTCTGTGCAGGCAAGGGAGAAAACCAAAAATGCAACCAATAAAATAATTCATTCACACTATCCTCAGTATCTGGTATGTCCACCAAGTGCTTGCAAACAAACTTGGCAGCAGCTCTGCATGGAACGCACAAGTCTCTGAAGGAAATTCCAGGGAATCAAGTACCATTCACGTGTAAGAGCAGCTTCGAGCTGTTGCAGATTAGCTGGAGAATTTTGCCTGTAGACTCTGCGTCCAAGCTCGTCCCACAGATGTTCTATAGGGGACATGTCTGGTGATAGGGCAGGCCAATCAATCATCACAATGTTCTGCTGCTGTAGATATTGCTGCATAATGCATGCGATGTGCGCATGTGCGTTATCCTGCAGGAGAATCTGCAAGTCTGGATAATTTGTGAACGCAGGAGCAACCAATGCATCCAGAACCTCATCTCGATATGTCACAGCATTAACATTTCCACGGAAGATGTGAAGAGGCAAGCGATGGTGAAAACTGAATCCTCCCCAAATGTGAATACTGCCACCTCCAAATCGGTTGTGCTGATGAACACAGCAATCTGCAAAGCGCTTTCCACACCGTCGCCAAATCTGCATATGTCCATCAGCATAGGATATGTTGAATCTGCTCTCGTCTGTGAATAGGACAGCATTCCACTGCAGTCTAGTCCATCTGACATGTTGCTCTGCCCATTGCAGGCGCTGCTGACGATGTCTGTGAGTCAAGTTTGGCCCAACATAAGGTCATCTTGCAGTAAGGCCTGTATCTCTGAGTTGTCATATGACTGTCATTCGAGAGACTTGCCCACGTCTACCCACTATTGCTCTTGCTGTTTGGCTTGCCGGGAGAGAACGATTCCTTAGGTGACTCAGCACAATATGACGCTCTTGTGCAGGGGTAGTAACTCATGGTTGGCCACTCCGAAGTCTATCCCGGGCACTACCAGTGGTTCTGTAATGTTCATTGAGATGTACAATAGTGCTGTGGTGGCAATTCATCCTTCTGGCAATGGCCCGCGAGCTCATTCCGGTATCCAACATACCAATGGCTTGTTGGCGGTCGTTTTCAGATAGTCATGGCACTTCAAGCACATGTACTGGGTGTTTTGTCTCAATGGCCTTTTTACACCGAGTATACTGCCACAACACATACACATTTTCAGGGTCATAGCTGTTGGGAATCATGTTGCACATGTAACTTTCATTGTTTTCATGTAGTCTGTACACAAACCCGTGGGTTGAATTATGCCCTTTTCATTCCAGCAGCCATTCGCTCTCTACTTAATGACAAACACAGGGAAAATCCATTCCCATACTTTTTTTTTCCAGCTTCTCGGCATCAGTATATGTAATAGTGGTGCGTTTTTAATGTGCTTCAGTGTACATACACACACACATATATATATATATATATATATATATATATATATATATATATATATATATATATATATATATATATATATATATATATATATATACCCTTTAGCTCCCTGAGGAACATAGGCCTTCAACAAACACATGCCAAGTCTTCCTGTCCTGTGCCATCCACTCAAGTTCTTTCTGTGTTTTCCTCATCATTTTCACCTCTGTATCAAGCTCTCTTCTCCATGTGTGTTTTGGTCTACCTCTGCTTCTCTTTCCATGTGGATTCCAGAACAAGGACTGCCTTATAATGCTATCAACAGGTTTCCTCAATGTGTGTTCTTATCCATCACCAGCATCTTCTTCTCAACTCTTGTTCCACTGGCACTTGTCTGGTTCTTGTCATCAATTCCACATTTGTGGCTTTCTCATACCATTTCAGTCCTTCTGTTCTACACAAGCACCCATTTATAAAAGTCTGTAGCTTTTTAGTTGTTGTTTTTGTTGTTCTCCATGTCTCAGAGCCATACAATAGGACTGACTTGACATTTGAGTTGAAGATTCTTTTTTTCATGTTGGACCTTGATTTCTCTAGTCCTCCATGTGTTGGTAGTAGTATAGACAAAGTTGGAGGAACAGACAATGATATCAAAATAAGAATACAAAAAGCAAGCGGTGCTTTCTTAACCCCTTTAATTGCACAATAACATTGTGTCATGAAGTGTACAAGGGAAGGGGGGGGGGGGGTGTGGAGTGAAGCGATTTGTCATGTGTGTGATTGAGTGAAGTCAATTGTCATTTCTTCTTGTGTTTATGTGATAAATTCACTAGTCTTACAAAGCTAGTGGAGACAGTATATTTTGTTTCAATGTTGTGGGTTTTATCATTTAATAAACATATTTATATGTGATCTGAATCTCTTCTGTTCTAACCTTCACTTAATGTTATGCCGTATATCCTTACTGTAGTCGATTAGTCTATGTTAACATAGGGAGGATGAGTGAGAGATTGACATCATAAAAGTCAGTTGGAGTATGGTGAAGAAGTAGCCTCATTACTCTCCAGAAGTCAGATCTCTCCCCATAATTTCATTAGTGACTTTATTTTGTCTACTTTCACATTACACATTCACATTCTGTCTAACTCAGACATTATCTATTGATCCATAGTCGCGACAGTCAGTGGGGCACAAGGTAAACGTACTTCCTATAGATCATCCTTTGCCTCTTACCTAGGATGGTGGCTCTACCAGAGTCATCAGATATTTCCACTTATATGTTGCAATTATAATACATTCAATCTTATATTTAGGACACAAAAATGTGTCAAACAACCAAAAAAAAACTAAACATGATCCCAAATTTAGGGGGGAAACTTGTCAAACATAACCAACCAACATTACCTGGTATAGTTAGTCTCATGTGCAGAGAAAAACACCCTTCATGTGAACCATAAAAATAGACTATTTATACCACACAAATGTGAAGGACTTACTGGCTTAGAATAAGGTTATTAACACAAGTAACTCAAAATATAAAAAAATAAGACTTTGATGCTGAATTAACTGGAACAATTCAAAATTATTAAAAAAAAACCAAAAACATATGTCAAGTGAATATCAACCACTTAGACAGTTTCTATCTTGATTCTAACAAGTAATAGGAACAAAATATTTAAGTGAATACAAAATTATGAATAAATGTTCTTAAATCACAAAATACACCAACTATTTAAGAGTTCTCTTTAGTGTGTATTTTTTCAACATTTCAAGACTTAGTAACCTACACATAAAATACATCATATATGTAAAGATACTCCTTTAAGTGTATTCTTTTGTGTGTTCTCAAACTACTAAAGCTGTTAAACCGTACATTGCAAATATCACATTTGTAGGGCTTTTTCCCTATGTATTTTTGTGTCTTCTCAGACAACAAGAGTCTGTCAACCCTGTAAGACAAACATCACATTTGAAAGGCTCCTCTCCAGTATGCACCATACTATATCTTTTCGCACTAAAAAATTGTGTAAACGCTACATGATAAATATAAAATTTAAAGGTTTCTTTTTTATATGTATTTTATGGTATATTTCCAGATTATAATGCCAAGCAAACCTCAGACAATACACCTGTAATGCTTCTCTCATGTATGTGCTATTTTGTGTGCTTTCAGAATAGAATAATTTGTAAACCCTACTCCACAAACATCACACTTGTAAGACTTCTCTCTAGGATGAACTCTTTTGTGTTGTTTCAGACTAAAAGAGCGTGTAAACCCTACATGACAAACATCATACATGTAATGCTTCATTACAGTATGTTACTTCATGTGCTCTCAGATGAGAATACTGTGTAAACCCTACTCCACAAACATCACATTTGTAAGGTTTCTCTTCAGTATGTATTCTTTTGCGCACTTTCAGAGTATAAGAATGTGTAAACACTACTCCACAAACATCACACTTGTAAGGTGTATCTCCAGTATGTGTTTACTTCATGTGCTCTCAGTTGAGAAGACTGTGTAAACCATACTTCACAAACATCACACTTGAAAGGCTTCTATCCAGTATGTATTCTGATATGTCTATTAAGATCCCTTCTGCGTGTAAACCCAACTCCACAAAAATCACACTTGTAGTTTCTCTCCAGTATGTATTCTTTTGTGCACTTTCAGAGTATTAGAATGTGTAAACACTACTCCACAAACATCACACTTATAAGGCTTATCTCCAGTATGTGTTACTTTGTGTGCTTTCAGCTGAGAGGACCATGCAAATCCTGCTCCACAAACATCACACTTGTAATGCTTCTTTCCTGTATGTATTACTTCATGTGCTCTCAGAGTAGAAGATTGTGTAAACCCTACTCCACAAACATCACATTTGTAAGGTTTCTCTCCAGTATGTCTTCGTTTGTGCACTTTCAGAGTATAAGGATTTGTAAACACTACTCCACAAACATCACACTTGTAAGGCTTCTCTCCAGTATGTGTTCTTATATGTTTATTAAGATTACATTATGTAAACCCTACTCCACAAACATCACACTTGTGAGGTTTCTCTCCAGTATGTATTCTTTTGTGTTCTTTCAGATTAGAAGACCATGCAAATCTTGTTCCACAAACATCACACTTGTAAGGCTTCTCTCCAGTATGTATTCTGTTATGTCTATTAAGATTACTACAGTATGTAAACACTACTCCACAAACATCACACTTGTAAGGTTTCTCTCCAGTATGTGTTCTTATATGTTTATTAATATTACTACAGTATGTAAACCTTACTCCACAATCATCACACTTGTAAGGTTTCTCTACAGTATGTATTCTTTTGTGTTCTTTCAGATTAGAAGACTGTGTAAACCCTACTCCACAAACATCACACATGTAAGACTTCTTTCCAGTATGTATTCTTTTGTGTTCTTTGAAATGAGAAGACTGTGTAATTTCTACACCACAAACACCACACTAGTAAGGCTTCTTTCCAGTATGTGTTACTTTGTGTGTTTTCAGATTAGAAGACCGTGCAAATCTTGCTCCACAAATATCACACTTGTAAGGCTTCTCTCCAGTATGTATTCTGTTATGTCTATTAAGATCACTACAGCGTGTAAACTCTACTCCACAAACATCACACTTGTAAGGCTTGTTTCCAGTATGCACTACTTTGTGTGCTTTCAGATTACAGGAGTGTGAAAATCTTGCCCCACAAACATCACACTTGTAAGGCTTGTTTCCAGTATGCATTACTTTGTGTGCTTTCAGATTAGAGGACTGTGAAAATCTTGCCCCACAAACATCACACTTGTAAGGCTTCTCTCCAGTATGTGTTCTTATATGTGTATTAAGATTTTTACAGAATGTAAACCTTACTCCACAATCATCACACTTGTAAGGTTTCTCTCCAGTATGAATTCTTTTGTGTTCTTTCAGATGAGAAGACCGTGCAAATCTTGCTCCACAAATATCACACTTGTAAGGCTTCTCTCCAGTATGTATTCTGTTATGTCTTTTAAGATCACTACAGCGTGTAAACCCTACTCCACAAACATAACACTTGTAAGGCTTATCTCCAGTATGTGTTACTTTGTGTGCTTTCAGCTGAGAGGACCATGCAAATCCTGCTCCACAAACATCACACTTGTAAGGCCTCTTTCCAGTATGTGTTACTTTGTGTGTTTTCAGTTGAGAGGACCGTGCAAATCCTGCTCCACAAACATCACACTTGTAAGGCTTCTCTCCAGTATGTATTATTTTGTGTTCTTTCAGATTAGAAGACTGTGTAAACCCTACTCCACAAACGTCACACTTGTAAGACTTCTTTCCAGTATGTATTCTTTTGTGTTCTTTCAAATGAGAAGACTGTGTACATTCTACACCACAAACATCACACTTGTAAGGCTTCTTTCTAGTATGTATTCGTTTTACTTTTTTCAGAGTAGAACAATGTGTTAGCATTACACCACAAACATCATGTTCATAAAAGTTCTGTACTTCCTTACTCTGCATGTTGTTTATAAATCCACAACTCATATCAACTCCATCAAGCTCATCACTTTTCTTTCTGATGTCATCTGACCCACTTTCATTTTGAACTGCAACCTTGAAATCATTGTGCATCTCACCAATGTCTGCTGATCTGTCTTGACAAATAATGGAATGCACAGCTACATCACTTCCAGTTATTTTATACTCATCATAATTGTCATTTGCCAACAACACAACACTGGTATAATCATTCTCGTACAATCTTTCATTGGTATTGATGCTCTGGGCTTGGTAAGGCACATCTGAAATTATATGGGATTTAGATGAAAAAAGACTAGTATTTGATAAGCAATCAATTATTAGATGTCCTAAATTGTGTAGCTCTATAACATTTTAGCAAGACATATGGCTTAGTCATAATAAAAAATTGGGGATAGTCGGACAATTTGCCAGCATAATATTTCATTCTATATCTTGAATATCCATCTGTAAAATAAACAATTTCCTTCATTATGAGCACAAATTTTACATATGTTTATATTAATGTCTGTACTGATTTACTTAGCCGCTGTTAAATGTTTACACTAATGTCATAAATTGTGATAGTGCACATTGTTATACCAGAGTCCACTTACCAAAAAGGAAGACAGAGAAAGAAAAGGGACACTTCTGGACTTGCATTAATTGTCTAGGCATCACTACCAGCAGCATAGATCACAAGAATGTGTGATACCAAAGCAGCTCTGGGAAGGTTATGGCTGCTGGTGTGATGCTGTCCACATCACCGTTTGTGTGCCATATGGTTAAGAAAATATGGGCCTAACACCATTTTCCACAAAATGCCTCAATGTGCATGTAATGGGAAGCTTTACCTACTTCCTTTATAACGTGTAATACATTTGTAAAATTTCAGTGAATATATATAAGGATAACATCATAAATTATGCAAAATGTAAATCTTCACAGCAAATAGTATGGCTGAATAGTATGGAGAAGTAAATAATAAAAACTATGAATCTTGTTTACCCCTGGTTACTAACCACTTTCTGCAAACATTATGATTCCCACACTAAAAAAATAAATTGAAAATCATTCCATAACTCTTCTGTACCAAAACAATACCAGAGAACCATGTAAGGGAAAGCATAGTACTCTCCATAAAGTCTGTGTTACCTTCATTTTTCTATCAACTTTTGCATTGAAATATCAATTCTACCATGCTTAACCATTCCTGTTCCACCTGTTTGAGTGGAAAAGTTACTTTACTGTGGTAAGCTGTATAAATCAATTTAGCAAGAACACTTTGGGTGACAAGGAAAAAAAAATGAATAGAAAGTCAAGAAAATGCAAATTTCTTGGCATCAGCACACAGGTATTAGTGCTAGCAAATCAAAACAATAATGAAGCACCTGTTATCGTTAATGAAGTTGCACCATCATCTGTGAAGAAATTGAAGAAAAGTACCCTCTCAACACATGAAAATATTGGGCAAACAAATATTGACTTTATTCTCATGAGTATGGAGCATTTGAATAACTTCATAACAGCAAGCATGTGATGTGTAGAATGTTGTAAATTTACAATGTCCTGTAGGCTAAATGAAGAACCAAATTATTCAAAGCTGGGTTTCTTTAAGACAATCATTGTCAAATGTAACAAATGCTCATGGGAAACATCTTTCAAATCATCGGGAAATGCAGAAAATGTAAGGGAAACAGGGAAAACACAAAAAAGAATTAGGAAATTAATATAAGGATGGTAACATGAATACGATACCTTGGCCAAGGACATGCTGTGAATATGTGCGAAGCAACACAGAATCACTAACTCCATCACAAAATTTTCTGACAAAGCCAAAGCAAGAAGTGAGGCATCAGAAAATGGTTTACTGACAAGGCAGAAGAAAAGGAAGTGGATATGTATACTCTTGGAGGTCATTAAGATAAAGTAAGTGTACAATATAATGATTTGTTAACAAATTTTTCTCCTTTTTCTCACTTTCCCTTTTTAGCAGACGGGTACATTTTGAGATGCCATATCTTAAGAATAACTCCACCAATGCCGGTTACAAGCCCAGATGAAAAAGGAGGAGGGCGGCCTGCATGGAGGCCATAAGGAGGCAGCCCCTCCACCATGCAAAGGCACAACAGGCCAATCACCTGTTTGCTTTAAACTATGATTACGAGTAATATAAGAGAGAAAACCGGACTGATTCTAAAGGCGACAAACTGGAACGGACTACGACTTATGGAACTTGGAACACAAGAAGTATAAATGGAAAAGAAGAGGAGCTGGTGGAAGAGATGAGGAAAGCAAAACTAGAAATCCTGGCTATAACGGAAACAAAGAAAAAGGGACAAGGAATCATGGATCTCGATGGCAACACGCTGCTATACAGTGGTGTACCCACATCTGAAAGAGCTAAAGGGGGCATGGGTTGCATTGTGGCCAAAAACAAGAAAGATAGTATCAAAGGATGGAACTTTGTCTCGGAGCGCATTATGGTTGTAAAACTAAAAGAAGGAGAAACCATAGTCAACCTGGTCATAGTGTATGGGCCAAATGAGGATGAGAGAGCAGAGGTCAAGGAGGACTTCTTCGAGCTGCTTCAAAGGACAGTGGATGACTGCCTAGATGAAATTATCATGCTCGGAGATTTCAATGTCAGAGTTGGAAATGACCATGCTAGATGGGGTGGAGTTATCGGAATATATGGAGAAGATACTCTCAATGACAATGGAAAGCGACTCCTCAGATTCTGCAGTGAGCAGAATCTGATCATTACTAACACAAAATTCTCCCATAAGCGCATACATGCATACACTAGGTGTGAACCAACAAAGAATGAGAAGTCAGTGATCGACTATGCCGTTGTTAGGAAGAGCTCAATCAAATATGTCCGGGATGCTAGAGTCTGGAGGGGGCCAGAGATTGGAAGTGATCACTACCTGCTTACAATCAAAAGAACAACTGAAAGAGTTGCTCAGCTTAGGAACTGCCCAGCATCACGCAAGAAGCCAAGTAAACGAACGGAAGAAATGAGCATTAAGACCTACAAGCTGAGAGAGCCAGAAATTAAGACCAGATATCAGGGGCTTATTGCTACAGTGGTGAGAAACACAGAAAAACAACCTAATGACTTGGAAACCCTGTGGCTTAAATTCAAGGACATCATAAAGACAGCTGCTGCAGAAGCATGTGGTGAAGTCCGACTTGGGAACAAGAGAAAGAGGACACCTTGGTGGACAGAGGAAATCAAAGAGAAAATAAGAGAGAAGAAAATGGCATGGAAACAATACTTAGGAGCTAAAAACACAGCAGGACAAATAGAGAAATATAGAGAATATGTGATACTCAGAACAGAAGCAAAGAACAAGGTGCTACCAGCAAAACAGAAGTCCTGGGAAGAATTTGGAGAAAAGCTAGAAAAAGATGCACAAGAAAACCAGAAATTGTTCTATAAGACCACAAAGAACACGAGGAAGGAAAAACAATGCCCTCTCAAATTTATAAAGGACAAGCAAGGCAAATTGCTTACTGCCCCGAAGGAAGTAATGGAAAGATGGAAATAATATTTCTCAGAACTCCTTGATGGTGAACAAGGTCAAGCATCAGAAATGATAACCACTAGCACAGAAGATGAAACAAATGGTGGTGAAGATGACATAAAGATGGAAGAACTGAAAGCAGCACTGGAGAAAATCAAGATGGGCAAAGCAGCAGGGCATGATGGTATAACACCAGAAATGGTTAAGTACATGGGAGCATCAGGCGACCTATTACTCTTAAGGGTCCTACAGGCAGCGTGGTGCAACAAGGCCATACCATAGGATTGGGAGATTGCCATCATAACACCAATTTTCAAAAAGGGTGACAATCGACAATGTGGAAACCATAGAGGCATATACCTTCTCAGTGTCCCTGGTAAAATCTACTCTAGAATCTTAGAGCAGAGACTCCAACGCCTAGCTGAGCCACAATTGGATGAGGTCCAGTGCGGATTCCAAGCAAACCGAAGTACTCAAGACCTAATCTTCACACTCAGACAGCTGAGTGAAAAGGCCCTTGAGTATAAGAGTGAGATCCATCTTTGTTTCATAGATCTGGAAAAGGCATTTGACAGGGTTCCCTGGAGCAAACTTTGGGACTGTTTGGCAAGGAAGAACATTCCAGTAAATTAATATTAGACAAACATAAAGGTATGTTTTCAGGCACTCGTAAGAAATAAAGAAGTAGAACACTTGGACAACAGAAAAACAACAGACGTGAGTGGCTTACCCAGGGTTCGAACCCCATACCTTCCGTACGACAACTCCGCCTAGCTATACAAGCGAATCACACTGACCCCACGGCCAGCTAGGCATCCCCAAAAAAGGATGCTTTACTGACTAGTCATCAGTGCGAAACACAAGATAACACCGGAAGTATACAGTGGGCAACTCAGCCCATTAATGAAGCAATCACTTCTGTTGTTCCTCTATACAGCAGTATATGTCAGTCCAAACAAGACAAAGACCTTGATACTGTGTCCAGTAAATGATAGAAGACTTAAGGACAGTAGTATAGAACAGAGGGTAGGTTTCTGGTATTGTATAAACATTAATAACACATAAGGAAGGGAAACCCGAGGCCTGTAAACAGTAAATTAATATTAGACAAACATAAAGGTATGTTTTCAGGCACTCGTAAGAAATAAAGAAGTAGAACACTTGGACAACAGAAAAAACAACAGACGTGAGTGGCTTACCCAGGGTTCGAACCCCGTACCTTCCGTACGACAACTCCGCCTAGCTATACAAGCGAATCACACTGACCCCACGGCCCTTTTTTGGGGATGCCTAGCTGGCCATGGGGTCAGTGTGATTCGCTTGTATAGCTAGGCAGAGTTGTCGTACGGAAGGTACGGGGTTCGAACCCTGGGTAAGAACATTCCAGCACCTCTGATTCATGCTATACAGAGCTTCTACAAGTCTTGCAGGAATTATGTGAGGACAGCAAACCATAAGTCAGAAGAGTTCAGGACCACCTTATCTTTTCATACTCCTCATGGACAATGTTATCAAGTCATGTAAGGAGAGAACAAGAAAGTATTCAGTGGGGTACCGGAAGATGAGACAGGTCTGTATTTCAGAGCTGGAATTTGCTGATGATGTTGCCCTGATTGCTAAATCAGAGGCACATCTCCAATCCAACCTGCAAGTCTGGAAAGAAGAGCTGGAGAAGAGAGGGATGGTCATAAGTAGCTCTAAAACAAAATCCATGGTGATATCACGAGAAGAAAGAAGACATCAGATTAAGCTGGGAGAACAGGTCCTGGAGCAGGTCGACCACTTTAAATATCTCGGAGCTATTATAGACCGAAAGGGAGGCATCAAAGAAGAGTTGGCCACTCGAAAAGCAGCAGTTGGGAGACTTTTTCAGGCCATAAATCGAGGATTCCTCAGCAAGAGAGAGGTTGGTAAGAAAACGAAGATGGCTGTATACCGCTCCACCTATGTCTCAGTCTTGACATATGGATGTGAGTCATGGGCAATGACTACAACCCACAAAAGCCAGATCCAAACCTCAGAAATGAGGTATCTGAGAAAGGTGGTTGAAGTAACAAGAAGAGACATGGTCTGCAACCAGACGATACGTCAAGGCCTAAAATGCCACCCTCTGCAGACCCAAGTAGAACAGTCCCAATTAAGATGGTTTGGCCATGTCTGCAGAATGGGAGAAGATCGGCTACCACGACAAGCATGGGAAACAAAGAGCCAAGAATCCAGACCCCCAGGATGACCCAGAGTCCGCTGGGAGGACAACATTAGATAATCTTTGAAGGACCGAGGACTGGAGTGGAACCAGGCCAGGAGGAAGACAGCCGATAGGACAGTCTGGCGCTCTCTCTTCCAAACCTCTACACCTCACGGTAGAAGGGGAATGACTAAGTAAGTATATCTTAAGAATGAATTATTGGATTGCTCTGAAACTGTGCAGAGTGTTTCTTAACATCTTAAACCTTGTCCTAAACCTAATTTTGTTTTGCCTTCTATATTTGTTTTATTTTTACAGATGTTTTGCTTACTAATGAGGTTCTATAAATTTCTAATTTTATTTTTTTTAACAAATGGTCACACATAGGACATGCTATATTTCTTAATATCCCAAATATTTTAGGTTTAGGACATAGTGCATTCATTTGTGGACATATGCAGAATTTAAACTCTATGTGTTGAGAAATAATTATGTTTTGTGGGTTTAAAGTAACCCTGCACTGTTTATACTGCACCGGCCATTCTGAATAGCTAATTAGCATAATTATGCAATCACTCATATAGTTAGAATTGTCTCTTACCAAGGATCACTTTGACATATATAAGCAAAATGTAAAGTTATATAAGAAAAATTCATGTTTCTACCATACGGCCTCCTTAAGGAAATCCTAAACCAAAACCAACCAATACACCAACCCATCATAGAACCAGAAGAAGAGACACTACAGTGCAACATGAACCCACCCACTAAACAAGAGATCTCTTGAGCAATAAAACAGCTGAAAAATGGGAAGGCCACAGGACCAGATGGAATACCATCAGAAGCCTTGAAGGCAGATACACAATACACAACAGAGTTGCTACACCAGCTCTTCATAAATATCTGGGAAAAAGAGACCATCCCAAAGAGCTAGAAGAAGGCCACATTATGAAGCTGCAACAAAAGGAAACTTGACTGTATGTAGCAAAGGAAACTTGACTGTATGTAGCAACTGGAGGGGTATAACACTACTAGCAGTGGCTGAAAAAATGTTGACCAGAGTTTTGTTGGACCACGTTACGGATGACAAACTTAGAGAAGAACAGGCAGGATTTATTGCAGGAAGATCAAGTACAGGCCAGATAGCAACACTCAGAATCATCACAGAACAATCAATTGAGTGGTAGACCCTCTTGTATATAAATTTTGTGGATTTTGAAAAAGCTTTTGACAGAACAGAATACTAAGATGGCGGTTCCATTGTTGTTTTTCTTGTGATTCTAATTCTATCATGCATAAGCTTACGGCAGGGAAGTTAATTTTTTTGTTTAAATTCTTTAACAATTATTATTACTTTTGTTGTTCATAAGGATATTGAACTATTAAGATGGGTTAACACTTAGTTTTAATTTTATAATTACTTTTGCATCCGCGACTTTCCATGTTTTGAAAGTCAAAGGCACCATTTTTGAATTTGAAATTTTCGTTACTTACAAAACTACTAAATATTATACTTTATATTTAAAGTTAAGTAAGGACAATTATTCTAAAAGATATGCCGGCTCTTACAAGATTGAAAACAGGTAGTATATCCAGAAAATCATGGGCTGAAATAGTACAAGCTGACTCACAGAATGATGATCAAGGGGAAATCAGGAATAAAAATAGAGAAAAGGAAAGACAGAAGATACAAGCTTCAAATGAAACAAGAAAAAAGGAAGATGTCAGAGTAAAATGATAGAGAAAACCAATAATCTGAACATTGATTCAAAGAATAAGGGTGTTGACAACCATATCAAAGACCAACAAATCAATAGGCATACTCATAAAGTTGAAAAAAAACCTCCCAAGGTTAAGGATTTTTCAAATCAGTGGCAAAGTGGTAAGTATTAGAGCATTACCAGACAGTAAGATCATCAATGTACTAGAAACAGTTATAGATAAAGGGTCAATAGCACACATAAAAAGAACAAATTATGGCATAATACTCACAATGAACATGACTGAAAAGTCAAAAGCTTTAATAAAACCAACTGAAGTATGTCCTGTTCAAGTAGAATTGGCACACAGCATTAAATAAACAGGAAATGTGTAATTAAAGAAATACATGTGACAGTTCCAGAGGAAGAAAAAAGAACTAGACTACAAACAGAAAATCCAAAATATAGGATTCTTAAACTGGAAATGATAACACAGAAATTAGGAAATTCAACTGTAATAAAAGTTACATTAGAAGTATGAGAAATCCCATCACATTTCTTCAGTGGCAGTACTAAAATCAAAACCGAAGCTTACATACCACCAGTCATTCAATGCTCAAACTGCCAGAAATTTGGCCACACCAAAAGAACATGTAGAAGAAAGCCTAAATGACGATATTGT
Source organism: Oreohelix idahoensis (assembly GCA_024509875.1). Classification (NCBI taxonomy): domain Eukaryota; kingdom Metazoa; phylum Mollusca; class Gastropoda; order Stylommatophora; family Oreohelicidae; genus Oreohelix; species Oreohelix idahoensis. Next base: position 560,251 of record JAMPIV010018906.1, read on the forward strand.
GCAGGGGACCACACCTATTATCACTGCAAATTAGTAGAAGATGATAAAGATTACAGAACAAGAAATTTAAACAGAAAGTGTCCAAACTGTCTAGGAAACCACAGTGCACATTTCCTAGGATGTCCACATTACCACCAAACAAAACTAGCTCTAATAAAATAGTCAATACTAACACTCTATTTAAAGTAGCACTACAACAACATGAATCATCAGTCGCTACATCTACAACTCCATTACCAAGAGAAATCACAGTCAGAACCAGAAATGCTGAAATAACCCAAAAGAAAAATAAAAGTCCAAAAAATACTGACAACAGAAAGCAATCTACCAAAAGAAAGTGAAATCACCAAATCATCGATAACAGAAGATACAGTGAAAAAGGCATAAGAAATCTTGAAAACCATGAGAAAAATACAGCATGAAGTAGTTAAAGATGTGGCTAAATTAGCAGAACTCAAAGAAGAGAATGAAGATTTACTGAAAAGGACTGAGTCTGAAAGACAACTCATAAGGAGTGAGCAAATACGAACAGATAAAAACCAACAAGAAGAAATGTGGAATGAAATAAATGACAGATTGTCAAAAACTTAATCATTCTGTATCAAACATTGTGACAGCCTTTATGCTGAATCTTCAAAGTGAACTACAAACTTAATTAAACAGAGAAACCGAAAATCTAGGAGACTTTGTTGTTAACAAATAAATAAATATATTATACACTTCTCAGAGTAAAAGAGTACAACACTATTTATAATAAACCTAACAATTAAATAATGGACATACAGAACATTAGAATAATACAGTGGAATTGCAGAAGTGCCAAAAAAAAATATACCAGCATTAATAGGCATGTTTAAACAATCTAAAGTAATATTTGCCATTCAAGAGACTAATCTTAATCCAAGTCAACATTTTACCATCCCTGAATATAAAGTCTTTCAAAATGATAGGACAGAAACTCAAAAAGGAGGAGGTGTGGCATTTCTAGTTAATAAAACATATATAATAACTGACTGGGAATCATTTAGAACAGAAAATTTTGAAGGAATAACTATAACAATATTTACTGAGTTAGAAGAAATACAAATAGTTAACCTTTACTGTTCAAGTGGAAACATAAACGAAAGAGATATCTCAGATGTGAATAAAAGAATAAACAACAGAACTATCATAGTGGGAGATTTCAATGTTCATCATACAGCTTGGGGAGGCAATGTAATAGACAAATCAGGAAAACTACTGTTGGACTTCATTGAAAACAATGAACTAATAATACTGAATGATGGATCAGTAACAAGAATTAACCCTTGTGCAAATCAGCAAGACCCAGCCATTGATATAAGCATTGTAACACCAAATCTTGCTAATGCAAAATGGGAAGTTATTGGGGATACAGATTCAGATAATTACAAACCTAACAATCTGGTAGAACAACCAAAATTTTACTATAATAAAGCTAATTGGGTAGCTTTTCAGGTAGAAATGGAAGAGATAAAAATGAATAATATAGAAAATGAAAATATAGATGTATTTGCAGATAATCTCACAAAAGAAATATTACTAATAGCTGTTAAACCTATACCAAATGCATATATGCCTGGACACATAACTCCACACCGCACTAAGGAAACAAAACTGAATAGACCTTGGAACAAAATCCCTGTACCATGGTGGACACTTAGATGTACAGAAATTCAAAAACAAAGAAAACAAGCTCTACAAGAATATAGAAAGCATAGATCTGAAGATAATTTAGAGATTTATAAGAACATCAGAAATGAATCAAACAGAATAATACTTAAGGCAAAAGAAAATCATTGGAGAAATTTCTGCCAAACACTGAACCCTACAACAAACTCTACAACAGATGTGTGGAATAAGTTAAAAGCCATTAAAGGCAGAAGTAAACATATGATAATACCTAATATAAAAAGACCTGAAAGGGCAGAGACTGACTGGCAGAAAGCAGAGGTGTTGGCCAGGTAATATTATAGAGTTAGTTCTAAGGAAAATCTAGGACAGGCTGAAGTCAAAAGAAGAGCAACAGTTCTTAAAAAAAACTCAGTAAAGAAGTACCTTATAATACTGAAAATGTATCATATTTAAGTGCAGATATTACAATAGAAGAAGTTGAAAATACAACAAAGGACAAAACCAATAATTGATCAGGGAATGACATCTTGAGCTACAAAATCTTGAAACACATACCAAAATGTACCATAGAAATGATAACATCCCTTTTTAACAAAATTTGGAATACAGGAAAAATTCTGAAAAAATGGAAAACAGCAGTAATTATTCCAATACTAAAATCAGAAAAAGATGCCCATGATGCCAGTTCATACAGACCAATTTCTTTAACTTCTCACCTAGGTAAAATATTAGAAACCATAGTAAATAAAAGATTAAAGTTTTTATTTGGAAAAGAATAATTTATATAATCAAACTCAGTCAGGATTTAGGAAGAACAGATGCACTATGGATCAGATAATTAAATTGGAACATGAAGTAAAATCAGGATTTCAAAAGAAAGAAATAAACCGTGGTAGTATTTTTAGATGATAGATGCCCCCAGGATTCACCAAAAGGGGGGGAGGATGATGAATCCACAGGCGCCTCATTGGAATCGACCAGACCCAATACACGGACATCGAGCTCTGAACAATGGCTGGAATTTCCATGTGCCTGTGGTAGGGAATTCTCTACTCAGAGAGGAATGAAAATCCACAGAACAAAAAAGGGGTGTGGGAGGTCATCAGGGGGAGATCAACAATGCTCTGTCTCGACGGATAAGACGTTAGAAAAACACAGCCAGGAGTCAATCCACAGTGCTGAGTACATTCATGTTGATCTGCCAGATGATGATCTCACACACTTCTTGGACGGGAAGAGAGATGCAATCAAGTTTCCACCTGCCAGTGCAAAAGGGCTTTGGGAACAGCTGGACGAAGCCTTTGCAAAAGAGTTGGATAACAACCTGAAGCAGCTAACTTTGGAGAAGAAGCTGGAAATCTTCGGCAACATAATATATCTGTACTGTCGCAAAGTGTTCGGGGTGAGACAGGCAAGGGAAAGTAACCCACCACAAAAAAGTAGAAGACAAATTAAAATAGAAGAAATCAGGAAACAGAAGAAGCATGCCTGAAAACTGTTCAAGAACGCAGTTGCCACAGAGAAGGAAGGGTTACGACAAGTTAGTGAGCACCTGAAAGGCCAACATAATTCCCTTTGTAGAGCAGAAAGGTTGTGCAGGAAGAGAAAGAAGACTTGAATGGATAGGGAAAGATTCTTTAGGGAGCCCTTCAAGTTTGCCAAAGAACTGTTTGAGCAGCCACGGTCGGGTATGCTAAACATCAGGAAAGAAGACCTGGAAGAACACCTTAGAATGACACATTCAGATGGTCGCAAAGATGAGCAGCTCAGCAGCATGGCAGGCCTTAAATGGCCGAGTAAGCCAGGAGCTGAATTTAACACCAAGCCCCCAACGGTGCAAGAGGTAGAAAGCACTGTCCAGAAAGCTCGGTGCAAGTCAGCTCCAGGTCCTAATGATGTTCCATATGTGGTGTATAAGAGATGCCCTGAGGTGCTCAAACGATTGCTCCATTTACTGAAGAATGCATGGAAAACCCAGCTTGTAAGCAAGGAATGGAGAAAGGCAAACAGTCTACATCCTGAAGGAACAAAATTCCACAGACATCAGTCAGTTCAGGCCAATCTCACTACTCAATGTGGAAGGGAAGATATTCTTCTTAGTGATGGCGAAAAGACTCACTCCATACCTCCTGGCAAATGGGTACATTGACACTACCATTCAGAAAGGAGGTATCCCAGGTACACCAGGATGTCTAGAGCATGCCACAATGATCTGGGAAGCAATCCAAAAGGCAAAGTCTGACAGAACAAACCTCCATGTAATCTGGTTGGATCTAGCAAATGCTTATGGATCCGTTCCACACCAGATGTTGTGGCAGGCCCTAGAAATGTATCATGTTCCACAAGAGATTGCAGCAATGCTGAAACTGTATTTTGCAGGGTTTTCTGTCAGATTTTCAACCAGAGAGTACACAACGAAGTGGATTGGCCTTGAAGTTGGAATTGCGATGGCATGTACCATCTCTCCGATACTATTCGTGATGGCTATGCAGGTAATCCTCAATGCGGCTGAAGGAATGGCTATAGGTCCAAAGCTCGGTGGAATGTGTCACATGCCACCGCTCAAAGCATTCATGGATGACACAACAATTCTAACATCAGATGAACATCAGGCCCGGAGGATGTTAGCACGCCTGCATGAACTAGTCAGCTGGTGCAGAATGAGCTTCAAACCCACGAAGTCGAGAAGCCTATCAGTCAGGAAAGGGAAGATAGCAGAGGTCATATTCATGGTTTCCAACCAAAGAATCCTTACTGTCATTGAGGAACCTGTTAAAAGTCTTGGCAGGGTGTACGATGCCTCATTAAAAGACTCAAAATCAGTGCAACAGACAATAGAAATGGCAGACAGAGGACTACAGATCATAGACCAAAGCAGACTGCTGGGAAAGTTCAAATTGTGGTGCTTCCAGTTAATGCTGATACCAAAGTTGCTGTGGCCACTGCTTATATATGAAATAAGCACAAGTACAGCGGAAGCTATAGAGCAGAAGGTCAACAAACTCATGAGAAAATGGCTAGGGGTACCACCAGGTCTGTCAGATGTAGCACTGTACTGCAAAAAAGTCAAAACTTCTGCTTCCCTTCAAGTCAGTTAATGAAGAGTACAAAGTTGGAAAGGCAAGGCTTGCAATGATGCTACGCGAGTCAGCTGATGACGTGGTTAAGTCCATTCAGCCCACACTGAAAATGGGAAGGAAGTGGAGAGTGGAAGAAGCTGTTGATGCTGCCCAAGAGTCACTCAAACTGAGGGAGGTAATTGGATACACACAAACAAATAGATGGGGATTTGGTCTTGGAGACATCCACTGGTGGTCCAAGGCATTAAGCAGGGAGCGCAGAGACATGGCAGTTCAGGAGATACGAGGAGCTGAGAATGATAAGAGGTTGCAAAAAGCAGTGCAGCAGGTCCAACAAGGCCAATGGACTACATGGGAAGGAGCCCTGCAGAGGTCCTTGACATGGAATGATATATGGCATATGGCACCTCTTAGGCTCAGCTTCGTTGTTAGATCAATGTATGACCTGCTGCCATCAGCCACCAACCTTGTGAAATGGGGAAAGTTGGATGATGAGCAGTGCCCCTGTGCCAGGGGAGGCAGACACTTGAACACATGCTCTCAGCGTGTAAGGTGTCATTAGGGCAAGGGCGATACACTTGGCACCATAACAAAGTGCTAAATCAGCTTGCTGCAACAATAGATCTGGCAAGGATGAAGATGAATAGCAAACCCAGGCCGAGCACCGCAAATACATACTTTCTGAGGGCAGGAACCATTTCAACAATATATAAGGAAAGCAGCAAATCATGCTTGGGATTCCAGGAAAGGAAGAAGCAAGACTGGATAACACCAGAAACATTAAACACCATAACACTGAGAAAGGAAATGAAAAGAAAGAAAACAGAAGCAAAGTCCCCCAGGTTAAAGCAACTTTATAGCGAACAGTACAGTCAGCTGGACAAGGAAGTTAAACGCCAAACCCGAGCCAACAAAAGGAATTTCCTAGACGATCTTGCAAGACAGGCAGAAGAGGAGGCAGCCCTGAGAAATGAACAAAGCACAGTATACAAAATAACTAAATTCATCAGCGGAAAACGAGGTGCAAACAATATTACATTAGTAAGAGATAAAGCAAGGAAATCTCATCACGACAGCAGAGGGACAGGACACAAGATGGGCAGAGCACTTCAGAGAAACTCTGAACAAGGAACCACCAGACACAATTGAATGTTCCTGAGGCTGAAAACGATCTAAATACAGACATTCCACGAAAAGAAGAAATCATCACAGCAATCAAAGGGTTAAAGAATGGAAAAGCTCCTGGTAATGACAACTTAAATACATAGCTATTTAAGACAGACCCTGAGCTAGTAGCAGAACTATTAGAACCACTATTTGCACAAGTCTGGAAAATGGGGACAACACCATCAGAGTGGAACAAAGGAATAATTGTCAAATTGCCCAAGAAGGGAGATCTTGCAGACTGCAATAATTGGAGAGGAATCACTCTTCTCTCAGTTCCCAGCAAAATACTAGGCAGGATAATTATACAGAGAATTTCAAAAGCAGTAGACCACAAACTGAGGAAAGAACAAGCAGGATTTAGAAAGAGCAGAAGATGTGTAGATCATATATTCACTCTCAGGAACATTATAGAGCAGTGCCCAGAATGGCAAAGACAGCTGTACATTAATTTCGTTGATTTTGAAAAGGCTTTTGACAGCATACATAGGGACAGTTTATGGAAAATACTGAGGGCTTATGGAATTCCAAGCTGCAATAGTGTCAATCATAAAAAGCCTCTATGCCAACTTTATGTGTAGTGTTGAGTAGAGCAACCTAACCTTTGAGGTGAAGACATGAGTATGACAGTGATGCCTCTTATCAACCACTCTATTTTTAACAGTCATAGATTGGGTGATGCGCCTGACAACAGAGGGCAGTCCAAGAGGAATAAGATGGACTACATTTCCTACATTGGAAGATCTGGAATATGCAGATGACATTGCACTACTAGCACATTCACATCAACACATCCAGGAAAAAAACAGATAGACTTAATAAGTTTAGCCAGCAGGTGGGCTTGAACATCAATTTAAAGAAGTCGGAGGTCATGACGCTCAATGTGAGCAACCCTGAGCCCATATCAGTAAGGAATCAGCAACTGGTACAGACAGAAACCTTCACATACCTAGGATGCATAGTAACACCAGACGGCAGGGCAGGCAAAGACATCAACATCAGAATGAATAAGGCAAGAACAGCCTTTTTTTAGCCTAAACAACATCTGGAAGTCCTCTCAATACAGCACAAGCACAAAATTAAGATTATATCAGAGCTGTGTGCTTTCTGTGCTACTCTGTGGTGTGGAATGCTGGAGAGTTTCAGAGAAGGAAATGTCGAAATTGCCCTCTTTTCACACAACATGCCTAAGAAAAATTCACCGAATCTTTTGGCCGAATACCATCACCAACCAAGATTTGCTTACTCGGAGCAAGCAAGAGGACATGCACACCATCATAGCTGGAAGACGCTGAAGCTGGGTTGGCCATGTCCTCAGAAGAGACCCCGATGCCATCACAAGAACAGCTATCCTTTGGACCCCTGAAGGAAAACGAAAGAGAGGCCGACCAAAAACAACCTGGCGGAGGGCTGTGGAGGCTGAGATGCAAAGAATGAACCAGAGTTGGGGCACTGTACGAAGGATGGTCACCGATCGAGCAAAGTGGAATCAATTTGTTGTTGCCCTACAAGACGCCACTAGGCGTAATGGCCATGATGCTCCTTGTTTTCGTTGATTCGTATTTGTTACATTGTCATTTTACATTGAACTTGTTTAAGAATAAAGAATGGGTTATTTTACTATTTTCGTCTGTAATTCACTTGATATTTAAGTTGTTCCTAATCGAGCTATTGTGCTGATTGATGGTGTTTGCAAATGTGAGTATTCTGACCAATTCAATTGAAGTGAAGCGACAATGATGCGTGTCTTTTAGAGTCCAAACGGATACATATTTATTACGACATAAAAGTTCATTGAGTTCATAGCATCCATAAATTTATACATTTAATTAAATTCATACTGTCCAATCTCGTCTCCTATATTAATTCCTCTATCGTCAAAAGGTCTGACTGTTTACACGTGATGCCGTATGCCGGTCATCCGGTAACGAACAGCCATAGATTTGGCGACGTAAATATTCTGATAATTAATTTATAATACTCCCTGTATTACTTCTGAAATGAAGACTACACATCAAAATGGGATGAAACAGGCCACTGACTGCTTTGATGGTCGGCGGCTAAGGATCAAAGAAAAAGAAGATGGCAGGAAAGTCAGCACACCCCAAACCGAGTAAACCTGGTAGCAGTTTACCATCTCTTCTTGACTGTGCAAACGACTGGGAGATGGCGGTAGACCTACCTGGACGAGGGGCATATCCAGAGAGTATTAGAAAATCGCAGAGATGACCGGATATAGTGCTTCTGCTGGGGCTGAGGGGACAGTCGAGAACAAGGGCACTGAAGAGGCTTAGTGAAACTGCCAAAATGGCATCAGGCTGGCTGTGGAACAACCGCAATGGGCAATGGAAATCATGACAATAAACGCTGCGGTACAGAAAACACCAAATTTTTCTAAGTCCACAATACGCTGAGTTTTTTGGTGTACTAGTGAAAGGGCTGTGACTAAGGGGCAACAGGCGGTGTATATTATAAGGGGTGTCAGGCACATAATTTCAGTGGCTAGCACGTAGTGGCTAGACTCGTCGGCTTCGCGCTGGTGTCTCAGTGTGTGTCCTTAGTTGTGATGTGCGACAGAACGAATGGAATAATTTGTCTTCTCTTTGTTACTTTCACAATTGCCTCCACGGCTGGCGGAGTTGTGGATTTTAAAGTTGCTACCATAAGTGAAATGGGTTCATTTTCGATACAAGACAACAGGAGGCTGAGACGCTTGGGAGTCATGACCCAAGTGGGCCCGCCCCCCTTAGAGTGTAAAGGAGTATATCGGGCCGAAACACTTGTCGGACGGGGGGACTACTTCTGATGATCAGATTGCTTTCTGTTGTATCGCTCTGTAAAGAGTTTCCTATCATAGTTTAGATATAGCTAGGGCTTATGATGAATGCTGGAGAGAGGGCACTCTCTTTAAAATGAAGAAGATAGGAGTAACCGGTAACATATATAATTATTTAGACAGAGGTATGGAGCTGCATAATATAGTCAAACAATATTTAACAAGAATAAATGTTAATATATTGGGGTTGGGAATGTGAAGGTCTGATACTGTTCTTGCAATGCTTATGACTTTTAACAGATGAAAGTCAATTAAATAAATATCTGTTAAAGTCAGTTATATAACTGGAACCACCAGGCCTTTACACCCCTCCACTTTAATATTATTGTTGTTCAGAGTTTCTTCTTTTGTTCGTTTTTGTTTGTTTGTTTTTGAACATATAAGCATAATTGATAATTGTGATTTTCCCTATTTACAATGATTTGACAAATGTGATGCCACTTTCTCATATCGGCAGTTGTTCATATTATTTGGAATTGAAAACAATATAAATCCCAATTATAACCCATCAGGTTGAGCAATATTTTTCTTCATTAATTTTAAAGAAAAAAATACTGTGATATGGAAAATCCTGAGACATTATGGAATCCCAGAGAAATTCATTAAAATCATCCAAGATTTCTTGAGTGATATATTTAGTAACCAATCTATTTCAGACCGCATGATGTGCCCAAATAATAAATGCACCCAAATATAAGTGACAGACACTGTGTCTGGGTTGAACAGACCATGCCTCACTAAAAGGAAGCAACATTTTATTGAAAAATTAGCGATATAGGTACTGGCAGTAAGCACATTTTTTTCAGACCGCATGCTTTCTCATTTTGAACATGTGCCCCAATAAAACGGACCCAGCGTGTAGGTTGAAATAAGCAAGCCTCGCCAAAATGAGGGAATATTTTATTTAAAAACTACCACTAAATAATATACTGGATAAGCCAAATCAAAAGTCTTGGTTGAACAGTGCATGTTTCACCAAAACAAGGCAAAAAGATTTCCTTTTAAATTCATACACACCTATCTTTTATATAAAAAGTATTTTATACACATGCCCTAATATAACGTATAGACATTGTGTCTGAGATGAACAAAATATTTAAAAGTAATGATGCTCACAAAATTTTGCAGACCCTCTTGCTTGCTTTTCCAGTAGTTATACTGTAGCAGACTGCCCCAGAATAACACAAACAAACCTCTAACCATTGTTGAATACATGCCAGTGTAGACAATAATAATTAAAATGTAAAAACATATTCAAGTAGAATAATACAGTACAGCACAGCACACAGATCATACACAATAAGAAAATATACTGCAGAACATAATAAGTTTTAAAAGCAACAATGTATATGTTTGGATGGAGTGTGCTACAAAGAAGAGTAATAAACATATTACACAAAAAGGAAATGGTGGACTATTCTTTCTAGGCAAGCCAGGTCGGATGGATTAAAATATTTCTTATTCATTTTGTTCGTGCTAAAACTCTAAAGCAGAATTAAATGGCTTTTGTAGTTACATCATAAGAAATAATGGTATTTTGTGTTTGGAATACAGCTCAACACATTCCCTTCGTCTTTTTTTTAAGGAGTATTTTAATTTTATTGACATGCTATCACATATCACTGACATAAATTGTGCCTTGGTACTGCGATATGACCGGGCTAGGGGTGGATGTACAAAAACGACAACTCTTAAATGGCCGACTTCAAAATCTCAAATAATCTTCACAAATGTCCAGATTGTACATGGCACCATTTATTGACATCAACTTACTTGAACAATGACATGATACTTCTTGGATACCTTCTTATTAAACAATCCATATATTTGAACATCACTCATACATTTGCTTTTCCATGCTTATTTGTATGCAATTATTTATATACATATTCCATTTCAATTTCAGGGCCAATAACTTGTTCAATAGTGAATGTCGATCCTCAAACTGATTCCACACTGCTTATTATATATACTTATATATAACTCATACAGATATATTTCCCTTTATTCTCAAATACATATGGCCCAGCTGATCATGATCCAGACACTGGTCATACACACACTATAAGTCCTTGAGGACACCTTCCCAAATAATCAGACACTGCTAGTACATTAGTACACAATCTAATAATACACTTTTGCTGCCCCAAATAAATCTCATGTCATTCACACAACGGGGACCCAAAGATGCAGCAATAGAGAATGCAGTCAGCGACCCATAGCTTGACTGCTTACGTCAGGGTCAGCGAACCAGAGCTGATCAAGACCCTACTCCACCTCCACGTGGTGGTCCTGGAAACAAGCTGCATCACTGCAGTCTGTCTGAGAGAGTAGGGATCGAAGAGGGAAGGCAAACCTGGTCCCAAAAAATGCCGTGCTGAAGTTGGATGTGTCGGCCGAAAGGCGCAGATATATACAGCGAGCTTTCAGGGCAAACAGCGTAAACAGAACACAACGCATAAACCAACGTCCATAGTCTTTTCAGTGGGCGAACTGTTAATGCTTGGGAAGGATATAATATATAGAATTCACACAACGCATAAACTCATTTGCATCCATGGCTTTCTGCAGAACATAGTCTTCAAATATAACGACTTAAGTGGTGCCACACAAAGGCTCTTAATGCTTGGATACATCCCTATATATATATATATATATATATATATATATATATATATATATATATATATATATATATATATATATATATATATATATATATATATATATATATATTGTGGTGGAAAAATGCATCACTAATATGTTGTGGTGGAATAATACAACCATATCTATATGTTGTGGTGTAATAATACATCCCTGATGGATATGTTGTAGTGCAATAATACATCTTTAAATATTGTGGTGGAATAAAATATCCCTAATGTATTGTTAATGTTAATGTTAATGTTAATGTTAATCAGAATTGACGTCACTGCACTCCAGGCAAAACTATAGGTGTTCAGTCTCCCTCAGCAAATGTCAAAGGTTATGAATGCTAATTGTTCCTGTTGTGCACTGGCTGTATACATGCTAGATGTGTCTTCTCATACGTCCATCCCTGCTGGTCTTATGTCTGATGCAAAATTCCAGCAGTCTTAGCCTTGATGATTCATCGATCGCAGTGTCATTCTCAAATAGATGTTCATGAATTGCCCTTAGTATTTCTTCCTCATCCTTGTCCAATGCCCCTTCTATAGGTTTTCTTGAAGTTAATCTGTCAGCTCTTTTGTTGCAGCATATCCCTGCATGACCAGGACAGTAGATCTACATCAGTTCTTGAATATTTGATGCTTCTATGGAGGTTTTCCATTCATGTCGGAGCATTTTCGACCTTTCGAAACACGGATTGCGATACAATAAGTGCCTTTATTAATAAAGTCTGAGACAGCCATCTTAAGGCAGCAATAATTGCCCCTACCTCCATTCTCATGTTGGAGGTTGTTATCATGTAAGCCCTGCTATGTTCAGCGATGGTTATGCCCTTTTCTCTAGCAGAGAAGCCCAACCATGATTTATTACCACAGATTACAGACACAGATTCTGGGAAGGTTAAGGTGGCCAGCGTGATGCTGACCACATCACCCCTAGTGTGCCAATGGTCAAGAAAATATGGGTCTAACACCATATTCCCAATAAGAATCAATTGGCGTGTAACGGGATCCTTTCCTTTACCTTTTACAGATCCATCAGTGTACACAATGGCATCATGTTTGTTTGTTTGGTTCGTCTGTTATTTTGCTGTAATACCCTGTTCAACCAAAACCCATTGAAGGGGTACAAACGGTTATATTGGGGTATATAGTGTGTTAATATCTTCGCTGGTATCGCTTTCCTAGTCCTGAAAAGGACTGGTCCTAAAAAGGACCACTGGCTGACTGTCTGGTTCCCTCTTCGTTGCTTGTCTGTCGTGGCGTGTTCATTTCCTGCCTTCCTATCTGGCTTGTGTCGTTTTGTTAGTTTTTTCTTTCCTGGTTTCTGTTTCTCTTGTCTTCCTGTTTTCCTGTATCTGTAGTAGTGCTTTTTCTATTATTGCTGGTAGAAGTTTTTCAAGTGTTTCTTCGATGACTTCTTCATCTGATTGCTTGTTTGTTTTGGTCGCTCTTGTGTTTAATGTCATTTCCTCAATGGCTCTTCGCTCTGTTTCGATTCTCTTGAAGGTTTTTGAGTTTTCTTCCGTCAGTTCTGTCAGCCTCTTTACATCTGCTGTTGAATGCTTTTCATGTCTTTCATCATTTCTCTGATGTTCTGTATATCTATTACGTCTTCACCGCTGTCCTTTTCGTCTTTGGGAGCCTGCTTGCTTCTGAATTTGACCTGGAGTTTCATTTTTAATTGTTTGACTTCAGCGGTCAGCTGGTGTAACTGTCGTCTGTCAATCGTGCGTTGTTTTTCTGCAACATCCGCAGCCACTCTGTGTTTTGCCTCCTTGAAGGGGATGTTTTTGGAGACCGCTTCCTTCAGGATGCTCTTTGTTTCCTGGAACATCGGGCAGCCTCGGTATCTAGCCCCGTGGTTTCCGAGGCAGTTTGCACAGGTGCGGTTTGTGTTTATTGCTTTGTAGTTGAGGTCCTCCTTCGCCTTGGGGCAGTCGCGATATAGGTGGCCACCCGCACAATATCGACAGACTGCATCTCTCCTGCACGTTTTCTTTGTGTGCGAGAACTGCTGGCAGTTGGAGCACTGCATCACCAGAGGGATATATGCCTCTGTCCTCTTTGATGTCTCTTTGAATGTCAGTCTTTCAGGTCTTATCACTCCTTCAATAGTAACTACCACCAGATTGGTATCTTTTCCATTCCATGTCCTTAACCTCTCGACCTGTATGACCTGGGCATCTGTGTTTTCAGTCTGTAGGCAGCCCTGGACTTTGCTATTGGACCATCTTGTATCCACCCCTATTAGCACCAACTTCTTTGTTGTCTTGCTGGTCTCCATCACTACTTTTATCTGGTGAGGCAGCATGAATTCTTTTGGTCCGGCCTCCAGTTCTGTCATCAGTGAAGTTGTCTTATCCATGCTGTTGAGCAAAAGCACGACTCCCTTTTCGTGCCTCCGTACCTTAGAGATGCTTCTCCTGCCAGTTATTGTCTCTAGGATGCTGATCACTGTGTCATCTGGTAGGGCCCTGAGTGAGGCCTCACCTCCAGACATCTGTGTGATCTTAACCATCCTCTCCTGTAGTGCCTTGTGACAACCGGCATTGTTTGGTTTGTGCAGGTGATGCGCTCTGCTTTCCGTCTGCGTTAGAGTGTGTGGTGTGTAGGACTGTCTCATGTTCTGTTTTGTTGACTCCTGGTCACGTTCTGTAGTTGTTGTCTGATCACTACACACTGGAGCCTCTACTATGACGTCTTGCTTTAGTGGTGTTTTTGTCGTCTTCGGAGTTTGGAGCAGCTTCCCTGGGGCAGACACAGCTGTCAACTCGGCATCGTGTGGTGGTGTCATCGGTGTCTGGTGCAGCTTCTCTGTGGTAGACAGGGCTTTTGCTGGTGACTCGGGCACGTGTGGTGGTGGCCGCAGGGTTCTTTTCTGTCTTCTCTCCCACATCTGTTGTATCGGTTCTAACGCTCTCCTCCTGTCTTCAGGTTCTGGCATCTGTTCTATCTGCTCTAACGCTCTCTTCTTGTACTCATATTCTTCATCATCAAGGTCAGAACCGTTTGCATCTGTTCTCTCCTCTTCCTCACAAGGAGTCGGGCCACTCAGGCTCTCAGTCGTGTCGATCCACGTCGCAGCTAACTCTGTCGTCGTGTCAAGAGTTGGAGAAGGATCGGTCCCGGCACGAGTACTTGGGGTTTTAATATTCACCTGGCTATTCAGCGCTGGCGGGCTGGTGTAGACCTTCCTCTTTTTGGCGTGTGGTTTATTTCTTATCATTTTGACGATAACGTGATCTTTTCTCGAGTAGTGGCGTCCTGAGAAGGACGTTGGTGTCTTGTATCGTTGATGATGCTGACGCTGTGGTTATCCACCAAATGTACCTGTATTGCATCATCCCAGCATTATCATTTATAAGCTGATCAATTTCCAGCTCTGCTCTCCCATTGGGCTAAGTTCTGCACTTTCTACCAAGGCTGATGATGACTTGCTGATAGTTCACCCAGCTCTCATCTGACTTACTCCACTCTTCTCCCTTGAATGTATTTTCAACAGGGTCAACTATCTAACAGTCTCTTCTGCCAGCGCCATCCATGACATCCCCCTCTTTATTCTTGATTCTTTGATTCAGCTATTGTCCCATTCAGGGGATGCCTTTTGTCCATGGTTACTTGCATATATGCTTTTACCTGGGCCATCGTATATCTGGATCTAACTGACAGCATTCCAAGCATGTACTGCATCATCACAATAAGGATATCTTGTGTACAGCCCAAGACTTTGCACATTCCTTCATTTTGAATGTGTTCCAGTGGTTCACAATGTAATATTGACAGCATGAGTATTCGCATGCCATACTCAATTACAGACAAGACCAGCAGATGATACAAAAGAAACAGTAGTCTCTGCTCCAGGTGCACTGCAGGCACTGTTTTAAGGGCTGTCAGACCCCTCTTGTACCTCTGTATGATGTGATCAACATGGTGCTTATATGATAGCCCAAGATCAAATGTTACTCCAAGGTATTTCAGGTTGTTCTGTCTTTCAATTAGAACTCACTTCACCTATCCTTACAGATGTGGCAGATAAAGTGAACGACTGGCAGGAAAAGGGAATGAATAAGGATAATTAGAAATAGGAAGGTTCAGATAGAGTAGAAAGGGGATGCGCAAATAAGAATGTGCATGAGAAAATGGGTTTGGAGCTGGTTTCATCGCACCATTTAGAAACTGCCTGAAGTGTCTCATGTAAGCTTTTAACCATTTCAAGTCTATCTAATCCAGTCCTGTAAATAAGCAAGTCAAATGTATGCTGTGGTGGAATAATACCGAGATAGATCACGGTGTGGTCATCAGCAGGCTTGCTCACCGATTCCTCTTCTTAGTGAGACATCAGTGCTTTACGATGATTCAGGAGCAATTGAGACATGAATTTACAGATGTAGTTTATCATTTTAAATAATGCAAGCTTTAACTTATAGTATGGATATATTACTTATCGAACAATGCTGATGTACTTTTTGGTTCACCTATGTATTTTTGTCTGGTGAATCCACTTTTGATTTGGTTAATAGATTTACTGAACATACATTGTTAGATTTGCATCCAGCATAGTCTGAGGTTGTATAGGATGGAATTTTTTTTGGTTTGCCAGTAGTCTATGATTGCTCTGGTAAAGCCTACATTCATCACCTTCCTGTGAAAAACTGCATTTTTCATTTGGAGAGGGGGTAGTGTCATGATATACATGTGTGTGGTAGAGAATGGTGTAACCTGTTAAGAGTGTACTATTATTGAAGTATGCAAGCTTGGAATGTTACATTTAAAAGTTCACTGTTAGAAGCATGCAGCATGGTTGAAGAATACTCAGGGTGTACATGAGGTTTACGGGCACATGAGAAAAGCGTGTGGAGTGAATGTAGTTAGCATACTTGTCAGAGAAGTATACTGAGATGTTAGGGGAGTCTGTCTGTGGCCATCCATCTTGGGAGACGGTCGGTGTTTTCTAGAGTATGTGAATAGTACCTCTGATTTTGATTATGATATATTGGATGTGACGCGATGATGTTCCGCGGAAGGTGTATTTACAAGGCCTTTATATATTAATATTTACCAGCGCGTTATGTTCTGTCCCGTGCTTGGAAGTGGATGGATTAAAAGGCACGTCATTTTCCCATGTCAGAAGGAGGTCTATGGTAAGACAATTATATGTTTTTGTTTGAAGGTGTGTTGTTTGCTTTCCCGCACCAATAAGAGGTCTACGTTATAAGACCCTGGCTGTTCCAGTGTTTGGAAGCCTAATAGGAGCTTTGATAGAAAGCTTGTGTGTATCGACACTATAAGCGCGTTGTGGTTTTCCCGCACTGTGAAGTTCTGGAGGAACTTGGATGCCTGATGATTAGACCAGAGATAGAGATATATGTGCGAGGGGTGAATGCCGCACTTACATTGAATGCAGTTGCTACCAGTTTGTTAGGTTGACTGCATTACATATTCTAATGATGCAAGTATTTTGTACTATTGTTACTGATCTCCAGGACTAGGCTGTTGAGATTATATGTATGGAACTGTGACCCAGATTTCTGTCAAGATATTCATTTGCGTACATATTGTCATGAGTGTCCATTCAATCTATACACCAAATATTAGACAGTAAGATGCTTCATGAAATCTGTCTCGTGACAATTATGTATTACATGTGGTGGAATCATACATTAATATATATGTTGTGGTGCAATGACACACCCCTAATGTATATTTTGGGGTGCAATAATATATCCCCAATCAAAATAGTGTTGGAGAATAATACATCCATAATTTATACATTGTTTGGATAACAGTGACGAAGTTCCAATTATTCAATTTATATGAAAATGAGAGGGTCAGGCAGCTTAATCCTTATGAATAGAAAACTCACTATAAATATTTATATACAAAAACACCAAAATACATGGACACCTAAAAGATTCACACAGATTGAATAACACAAATACTTTTAAAAATTAATGACAACACTGCAAATAATTTGTTTGTTAACTCACTCCACCCTGTTGCGACTAAAAGTGCCATTACTCATTCTGTACTTATGCGACATAAAGCGACAAATGTGTCCGGCAATTTTAGTAAGCATCTAGCAATGGAACTCTCTTTTCAACTGATATCCGGCGAGAACTAGAAAAAACTAGAGAGTTTTACTTCAGATATGTTGAAAACTGGATGTATTTATGTGGTTTTGTTCTGATTACTCGTATATAACCGTTTAAAGTCAGACCAGTGTGTGCGGTGTGTTGAGGCCTTTGTTATCAACAATCCATGGCAGAATGGCCTTTCAGTTTCTTCAGTCATTGATTCATAATGACGATCCCAACGACAGCCCCCAAGAGGACGAGTCCGATGTTGATTTCAACAATGAGGCAGTGGATTTAATGATAACAGTGAAACTAGTGACAGCATTGGTGAAACAGAAGCAGACCTGGAGTGGTCTGATATGCTGAACACTGTCAGTGACAAAATTGGTGCATCCACTGAAACAGAAAAGCGCCCTTCAGAATCAGGACCCAAATAGTTCACCATTTGACTATTTTAGCCTCTTCTTTCCAGTTACAATAATCAAACTATTTATGGAACAGACAAACAAATATGCTGAGGAGCAGCAGAAAACTAAAGGTGTGCGAGACTCCTACTGGAAATCAGGTTTTTTTTATTTTTCTAAAAATAAATTACCACTAAGGTCATAAAAATGTATACATTTCTTGAATGTTCGTCTATTTTTCTTTCTAACATTTTTATTTCATAGGAATTGATGAATATTTGCATGCTCAAATATGCTTTTAAAGATTACATGTCATTTGGAGTTACGTCCCTTGGGTTAGGGTTGGGGAACAAAAATGTGCAGGGTGGAATGAATTAATGTGTGTAACTTCTGAGAAGTAAAAAGATGAAATCATTTCAAACTTGTTAAGACACGAACCATTACCCCATCTGTGAATGTTTTTTTTTTTTATTACTGGTATCTAAGATTTTGTTTTCTTGTTTGTGAGTACTGAAGTATGATAATAAATGTGAATGCCAGACAAGGCAAACGGTTCATGAGTAGATTCATTGTCTCTATGTATGGTACTTTAAGTGATGTTCTGATCTTACACATTTTTTTATTAACACTTAAGAGTTAGTTTCTCAGAAATCAATAAAATGATTTAAAAAAAAAAAAAAATTATTAAAAAGAAAAAAAAAAGAAGCATTATTTCATCTAAACGACTACCATTTCATTACCTTCATCATCACAAAAGCCAGGCTGTTCTACTTTCTTAATTCTCGGTGTTTTTGTATCCATGACGTCAACTATCTGATCATGAGTATCACAGTCTTCAATGTCGTTATGACCATCATGATTCTGGCAGGATAACAACAAATGAGAATTATTTAGTGAGCTTAATATGGGTACATGAAAAATGTTGTAGTGAAAGTTATGATCCATCTACAAAACAAATTGATTCAGTGGCACACAAGTAATTGTCATGATAAAAGCAGACATAATCTCAGAGCAGTGGTGGTTTGATATCACAAATCTTAAGTTGATATCACTGCAGTATTAAATATTACTTCTATGCATGAAACCTTAAGTTACATTCTTAGCAGCCTCACATGCGAACAATTATAGCATCATACACAAAGGCAATTATTGTGTCAGACTCTCAGTCCATGCTTTAGAAGGTCCAAAATGGATGGGTTAATCATGAGTGGATAACCTCCATTCTTCTTCTTCTTCTTTGATCCTTAGCCGCCGACCGTCAAAGCAGTCAGTGGCCATCACGCCTAGTGGCGTCTTGTAGGGCAACAACAAATTGATTCCACTTTGCTCGGTCGGTGGCCATCCTTCGTACAGTGCCCCAACTCTGGTTCATTCTTTGCATCTCAGCCTTCACAGTCCTCCACCAGGTTGTTTTTGGTCAGCCTCTCTTTCGTTTTCCTTCAGGGGTCCAAAGCATAGCTGTTGTTGTGATGGCATTGGGGTCTCTTCTGAGGACATGACCAACCCAGCTCCAGCATCTGCCAGCTATGATGGTGTGCATGTCCTCTTGCTTGCTACGAGTAAGCAGATCTTGGTTAGTGGGATAACCTCCATATATAAGAGGATACATCTGGCATGTATACAACAGGGCCCTACCCAACGATAAAGTGATCAGTATCTTCAAAGCTATACAGGCAAGAGAGGCATAGATAACATAAGGAGACACGAAAAAGGAGCCGTGCTTTCTCTCAACAGTACGGATAAAACAACTTTGCTGATGACAGAACTGGAGTCCAAACCGAAAGAATACATGCTGCCCCACCAGATAAAAGTAGTGGTGGAGACCGGCAAGGCAACAAAGAAGTTGGTGCTAAGAGCGGTCAATGCCAGATGGTCTGCAAGCGAAGTCCAAAGTTGCATACAAACTGAAAACACAAATGCCCAAATCATGCAAGTCGAAAGGTTAAAGACATGGAATAAAAAAGATACCAATCTGGTGGTAGTAACTATTGAATGAGCAACAAGACCTGAAAGACTGACACTCAAAGATACATCAAAAAGAACAGAAGCCTATATCCCTCTGGTGATGCAGTGCTCCAACTGCCAGCAATTTTCCCACATGAAGAAAAAATGCAGGAGAGATACAGTCTGCTGGTATTGTGTGGGATGCCACCAATATGGCGACTGCCCCAGGGCAAAAGAAGACCACAATTACAAAGTGATTAACACAAACGGTACCTGTGAAAACTGTCTTGTACACCATGGGGCAAGGTACTGAGGCTGCCCTGTGTTCCAGGAAACCATGGGGCAAAGTACTGAGGCAGCCCTGTGTTCCAGGAAACCATGGGGTAAGGTACTGAGGCTGCCCTGTGTTCTAGGAAACCATGGGGTAAGATACCAAGGCTGCCCTGTGTTCTATGAAACCATGGAGTAAGGTGCTGAGGCTGCCCTGTGTTCCAAAAAACCATGGGATAAGGTACCAAGGCTGCCCTGTGTTCTAGGAAACCATGGAGTAAGGTACTGAGGCTGCCCTGTGTTCCAGGAAACCATTGGGCAAGATACCAAGGCTGCCCTGTGTTTGAGGAAACCATGGGATAAGGTACCAAGGCTGCCCTGTGTTCCAGGAAAACATGGGACAAGATACCAAGGCTGCCCTGTGTTCTAGGAAACCATGGGGCAAGATACCAAGGCTGCCCTGTGTTCTAGGAAACCATGGGGCAAGATACCAAGGCTGCCCTGTGTTCTAGGAAACCATGGGGCAAGATACCAAGGCTGCCCTGTGTTCCAGGAAACCATGGGGCAAGGTACTGAGGCTGCCCTGTGTTCTAGGAAACCATGGGAAAAGGTACCAAGGCTGCCCTGTGTTCTAGGAAACCATGGAGTAAGGTACTGAGGCTGCCCTGTGTTCTAGGAAACCATGGAGTAAAATACTAAGGCTGCCCTGTGTTCTAGAAAACCATGGAGTAAGGTACTGAGGCTATCCTGTGTTCTAGGAAACCATGGGGTAAGATACTGAGGCTGCCTTGTGTTCCAGGAAACCATGGGATATGGTACCAAGGCTGTGCTGTGTTCTAGGAAACCATAGGGTAAGGTGCTGAGGCTGCCATGTGTTCTAGGAAACCATGGAGTAAGATACCAAGGCTGCCCTGTGTTCTAGGAAACCATAGAGTAAGGTGCTGAGTCTACCCTGTGTTCCAGAAAACCATGGGATAAGGTACCAAGGCTGACCTGTGTTTGAGGAAACCATGGGATAAGGTACTGAGGCTGCCCTGTGTTCCAGGAAACCATTGGGCAAGATACCAAGGCTGCCCTGTGTTTGAAGAAACCATGGGATAAGGTACCAAGGCTGCCTGTGTTCTAGGAAACCATTGGGCAAGATATCAAGGCTGCCCTGTGTTCTAGGAAACCATGGGGCAAGGTACCAAGGCTGCCCTGTGTTCCAGGAACCATGGGGCAAAATACCAAGTATGCCCTGTGTTCTAGGAAACCATGGGGCAAGATACCAAGGCTGCTTTGTGCTCCAGGAAACCATGGGGCAAGATACCAAGGCTGCCCTGTGTTCCAGGAAACCATGGGGCAAGATACCAAGGCTGCCCTGTGTTCTAGGAAACCATGGGGCAAAATACCAAGGCTGCCCTGTGTTCAAGAAACAATGGGGCAAGATACCAAGGCTGCCCTATGTTCTAGGAAACCATGGGGCAAGGTACCGAGGCTGCCCTGTGTTCCAGGAAACCATGGGGCAAGATACCAAGGCTGCCCTGTGTTCTAGGAAACCATGGGGCAAGGTACCGAGGCTGCCCTGTGTTCCAGGAAACCATGGGGCAAGATACCAAGGCTGCCCTGTGTTCCAGGAAACCATGAGGTAAGGTACCAAGGCTGCCCTGTGTTTTAGGAAACCAAGAGATTTCTGAAGGATGCAGTATCCAAAAACATCCCCTTCAGAGATGCAAAAGAATCTCAAAAGCAGTAGACCACAAACTGAGGAAAGAACAAGCAGGATTTAGAAAGAACAGAAGATGTGTAGATCATATATTTACCCTCAGGAACATTATAGAGCAGTGCTCAGAATGGCAAAGACAGTTGTACATTAATTTCGTTGATTTTAAAAAGGCTTTTGACAGTATACATAGGGACAGTTTATGGAAAATACTGAGGGCTTATGGAATTCCAAGCTGCATAGTGTCAATCATAAAAAGCCTCTAAGCCAACTTTACATGTAGTATTGGGCAGAGCAACCTAACCTTTGAAGTGAAGACAGGAGTATGACAGGGATGCCCCTTATCAACCACTCTATTTTTAACAGTCATAGACTGGGTGATGCACCAGACAACAGAGGACAGTCCAAGAGGAATAAGATGGACTACATTTTCTACATTGGAAGATCTGGAATATGCAGATGACATTGCACTGATTGCAGATTCACATCAACACATCCAGGAAAAAACGGATAGACTTAATAAGTATAGCCAGCAGGTGGGCTTGAACATCAACCTAAAGAAGACAGAGGTCATGGCGCTCAATGTGAGCAACCCTGAGCCCATATCAGTAAGGAATCAGCAACTGGAACAGACAGATGCCTTCACATACCTAGGATGCATAGTAACATCAGACGGCGGAGCAAGCAAAGACATCAACAACAGAATGAACAAAGCAAGAACAGCCATTTTAAATTTAAACAACATCTGGAAGTCCTCTCAGTACAGCACAAGCACAAAATTAGGATTATATCAGAGCTGTGTGCTTTCTGTGCTTCTCTATGGCGCGGAGAGCTGGAGAGTTACAGAGAAGGAAATGTCGAAACTGTCCTCTTTTCACAGAACATGCCTAAGAAAAATTCACCGAATCTTTTGGCTGAATATCATCACCAACCAAGATCTGCTTACTCGGAGCAAGCAAGAGGACATGCACACCATCATAGCTGGCAGATGCTGGAGCTGGGTTGGCCATGTCCTCAGAAGAGACCCTGATGCCATCACAAGAACAGCTATGCTATGGACCCCTGAAGGAAAACGAAAGAGAGGCTGACCAAAAACAACATGGTGGAGGACTGTGGAGGCTGAGATGAAAAGAATGAACCAGAGTTGGGGCACTGTACGAAGGATGGCCGCCAACCGAGCAAAATGGAATCAATTTGTTGTTGCCCTACAAGATGCCACCAGGCGTAATGGCCACTGACTGCTTTGACAGTCGGCGGCTAAGGATCAAAGAAGAAGAAGAAGAGATGCGGTATCCAAAAACATCCCCTTCAGAGATGCAAAAAACAGAGTGGCTGTGGATGTCGCGAACAGATAGCGTACAACAGACAGAAGATAGCTGCATCAGCTGACCGCAGAAGTCAAAGAAATAAAACTAAAACTCCAGGTCAAGAGTGGAAGCAGGCAGACTCCTGAAGATCAAACCAACAGTGGTAAAGACGTGATAGACCTACAGAGCATTAGATATATGATGGAAGACATGAAAAGAATTCAGTAATAGGTAGAAGCAGATGTCAAGAAACTGAATGAGCTGAAAGAGGAAAATGAAGAACTACTCAAAAGAACAGAAGCAGAAAGAATGGCCATTGAGGAAACTACATCTAACAACACAAGAGAAACTAAAACGAACGACCAATCAAATGAAGAAGTCATCGATGAAATTCCAGAAAATCTACTCCTCACAATAATAGAAAAAGCATTACATCAGGTACAGGAGAAAAGGAAGACACAAGCAACAGAAACAAGGAGGGTAAAAACACATAAAACCACAAAAGCCAGCTAGTAGTCCTTTTTAGGCCTAGCCCTCCTAAGAGCGGCCACCGAAAGAGTGAAACTGGAGGCGAAATACACTATTTAACACCCCAAGATGCAATGGGAGCTCTAAAACAAAATCCATGGTGATATCATGAGAGGAAAGAAGACATCAGGTTAAGCTGGGAGAACAGTCCTGGAGCAGGTCGACCACTTTAAATAGCTCGGAGCTATTACAGACCGAAAGGGAGGCATCAAAGAAGAGTTGGCCCTCAAAAGGCAGCAGCTGGGAGACTTTTTCAGGCATAAATCGAGGATTGTAATTCCATCGAGGCAGTAGTTTAGGTTCCTGAGGAATGTATTTCATATTTATGACCAAATTTAATGGTTTGTGGTCGCTACCTGCTATCTGATCAAACACCTGTCTATCAATTTTGTGGAAGATGTCTCCCGTTGAAAAGGCTAGATCAGGAGTGGAAGTGGTGTGCCATCTTCTAGAGTAAAAAGTGGGTTTGTCATCTGGTTTGTTGATAAGGTGGAGATTTGTATCTATCTCTCAGTCCTCCACTTTGTCTCTTCTGCTGTCTGTATCAGGGTATCCCCATCTTTCAGAGTGGCTGTTGAAGTCTCTGACCACTATGCAACTGGAGCCCTTGATTTCCATGCTTGAAAGTGACAAATCTTTGGTGGGCCATAAAGATTGTATATATGAATGTTTGTTTCTTTTATTGTTATATCTACTCCTATGATCTCTTGTTTGATTGTTGAAGTTCACTGATACTTTGCTGCTTGGTATTGAGTTTCACGCAAGTATCAGTACACCTCCTTTGTGTCCTTCTCGATCAAGTCTGAATGTTTTAGTATCCTCTGACTGAGAATCTATGGTTGCTGTTTAAGTGTGTCTTATGAAAGCATGCCGCATCTATTTGGTCTTCATGCAGACGATTACTTAGGGGGACTTTTTTATTAAGGACTCCTTCTGCATTCCACTGCAGTATGTTGATAGATTTTTGTGTTTGGTCAGTAACTGTTGCCCTTTCCATTTGTGCCTTGACTCCACAGCACAGGAGAGGGTGACCACTGTAGTGAAGTGAATCTGTGTGACAACCCGCTCAAATTCCCCGCTTCAAAACTAACTAACATATTTCTAAATCTATAAATAACTACAGTATTTGAAATCTGTCTGAGGGCCCAGTCAAATTTACCGCCAACAATTTAACTAGAGTATTTGAATTTTTCTAAGAAACAAGTTAAAAGTTACCACCCCCGCACACCCACCCCAATATTTATCGAAGAACGTAGTACAATTTAACAACCAATCAAATCGTTACCTCTTTTTTGTAAGGACAAGAAAATTTAGGTTGAGGTGGAAATAATGCCTATTTTGTGTTTTTGACCGAACTTAGATAATTTATTTCTCCATAACTAAAGATAATAAAAATGAAAGGGATATCTTGAATTATAGCGCTGATATTGCTAAACACATAATCATAAAGGTTCCCTCATAATAAAATTATCTTAACTTAGTAAAATTTAATTTAGTGATATTTTCATATCAGGATAAGGTCACAGTTAATTATTTAAAAATTACCCAGATGAAAATGCAAAAGAATAATTAAAGGAAAAGTATATATAACGATAGAGAGGAATTGGTCGTTTAATTATCACTTTTGATAATTAAAATCGGTCCATAAATAACTATGATATAAAATAAACAAATTTGGTCCGATTAGACGAACACACTTAAAAAACGCCCAAGTTCATAGTTTCAGAAATGGTTAGCTTTTTGACTCGTCATCTGATTGGTTGGGTGTAGTTTGATAACAATTAACAACTTCTTGTAAGTTCCGCCATTAAACCATAAGCTTCCATGCCGAGCTGACATATACTGAAAGAGACAGAAGGACAAGCCTTTGCCATCTGTACTGCGAGCTCAGTGCTAGAGCCCTTTTCTGCCTGTCAGCTTGTGTGTGTGAATATTCTTTACTTGAGGGTAAGACAGATAATTTTGTTTGCCTATTTTATTAACCTAAGTAACAGGCTGTGTGTGCCATATTTTTTTTTATACTGCCGCCGGGAGATGTGTTGTGTCACGATGACCTAAGTAGGAATGTGCCTATAGCAGGCTTATTCGGAGTGAAAAATGTGTAAAATGGTTGCCAATTGGCCTTACAAATTTGCGACTGTAAGTGCAGTATTAATAAATTGGTATTGGCTTCTGGAGTGACACATTGTTCAAATATCATATGAAAACATGTAGGGAATGTTAGAATGAAGTAATCAACAGGTCACATGCTATATTGTACACACCATGATTATTGTATGGAAGACAAACAATGTATGAGGGACATTGGCTTTGAATCAACACTGAAGAAGAGTGATTACATGAAACTGATTGTAGACAACGGAATTTAAGGTCTGGTGCGAATTGTTAGCACAAATGGCTGAATTTGGTAAGTTTTAGTATTGATTAGGTGTGAAATTGATAGAGACAGGCTCTACATAGGATGGATTGTCATTCTTATTCCAGGTTGTATTACGAAGTACCTCGTTGCTGCAGTAAACTAAGAAGAAGAACGTGTGGGAGTTGAGCGCTCTGAATACAAGTGAAGCTAGACCCCTTATCTTCAGCCAGGAGTCACATGTTGGTGCTCCTGACTATTATCATCAGAACAGCAGCAATACAATAATAAAGATAAGTCCTTTAGTAAGGCAATGGCGATTCATCCAAAGCTCTTCCACCGAAAAAAACTTATCATTTAGGATGATGACAATAGCAGACCCTGTAGTGTAGAACCAACAGCAGTAGAATTAGTTTTAACTGGAACTGTGTGTGTGCAGATATTATTGTGACCAAGTTATAATAATGGAACAGAATTTCCAAGTTATTTATTTTCTCATGTAAATATAAAGTTCTTGATTTTGAAAAGAAAAGTACTGACCCAAAAAGATTGAGGTTCAGTACCATTAAATTGTATATATATTTTCAGACAGTCTTGCTTACTTACTTTTCATTAAAGTTCTGTTTGAAATTTTAAATTGTTAAAATACATTACCCTAGACACTTTGCCAAATAACACCACACAGATATCCTACTCTTGGTGAGATCTCAAGGGGTAGCCAATAGGGACCCAGAGAATTTCATCATCATGATTCCTTACTCTGGGAACTTACATAGCTTGAACTCACCTTAATTGTCTATACACCCTTGCTCTTTTCAGAAAAGGGGGTATTTCTTATAAGATCAGTCTCTTATCTGGCACTATCCTGGTATCCTCTGATACATCTATTTGTCCAGGATAGCCTATAATTAGTAACATCAAAACCTCTTATCACAACCACAAGTAGCACAGGATGGACCCCTTCAAGGCTGTGGGCCAGGCACTGTCACCATCTGGTGGGACTCCACAGGATAAGCACCATTCTGTTTTCTTTTTATCCTTGATGTCATCATTTAAGCAAAGTACGTTGAACTGTTTCGTTAAGCATGAAGCCCAGTGCATCCAATTTCAACAGGCATTTCTGTAGGGTTGCCTTCCCATTAATTGTTCCCAACTGACCTGCAAGGCAGCCGGTGGTTTAAAATCAGAGTTTTCCTACTAGATGAACTGCCATCCAAGGCTTACGAGTTTCATCTACCTAGAATTTAACCCACATCTGGGGTTTGAGTTGGTGCTGGCCAGAGCATGGCCCACTCACCAGTGGTTATTGCACCTGCCTTAAGGGATCCCATACTCCTGATCCGGTTATTCTGCCAGGCATTTGGTTGCCCCCATAGCAAATTCTGCGAAAAACAGGGTCACCGCATGAAGGTGTTGCTATGGACATGTTTGTGCAGAAGAGGCCATATTCTAGAATCTAGATGCTTACTATCAGCACGACAGCAGTTTCCACAGCAATCATGGCACCTGGATGTGAGAGGCTATGTTTTCACATCAACATCCATTTATGTCGGCGGGACATCGGGGCCCAGACCCTACATAGACCCCATATGCGGAAGTGAACCTCTGTCTGTGAGGCTAATTATACCCTCATTGATTCTTGAAATATTAAACATATTTCCAGGGATTCCTCCTGTAGTGAAACTAGTTGAGAACACAGCACTAATCTTGGAGAAGTCACTAGAGCATCAGATGTAATTCTTTGACTTTGATCTTATTGACTGCATGCAGGAGGAATTCACTCTGGACCCAGTCATAGGCGGGGGGTGGGGGGGTGGGGTGGTGAAATGTGGCTCTGTGCAGGATGTGACAATTCCTTAGAAGACCCCAGAACCAGAGCACAGTATTTTAGCTCTGCATAGTTTGAAAGCCCCATTAGATGGTAAGAAATGCACAGAATGCCACATACTTCTTACGCCTAACTTGGGAACTGATGTGACGATTATTTAGATGCAAGCCAAGCTGGAGAAACCGAAGCTCATGACTTCAACTCTGCACGTTTTGGAATGGTAGAAAAGTCACGGGACAAGCCTAGATCTACAGTGTTGATAATACCAAAAGGTGGGGGGGGTGGGGGGGCGGGTGGGGGGGGGGGTTGGGTGGGCTGCTGGTATGTGAAAATATTTTTCATTTCTGATAATGCCAGTGAACTGCTTTGCTGGTATGAGAAAGAATGTCAAATAAATATAAATGGTACCAATCTCAAACAAGTAGAAACATTCAAACACTAGGACATTATATTAACATCATGTATAAGCTAATTCACCCTCCACCATGCAAAGGCACAACAGGCCAATCACCTGTTTGCTTTAAACTATTGACTACGAGAACTACAAGAGAGAAAACCGGACTGAATTAAAGGCGATGAACTGGAACATACTACAACTTATGGAACTTGGAACACAAGAAGTATAAATGGGAAAGAAGAGGAGCTGGTGGAAGAGATGAGGAAAGCAAAACTAGAAATCCTGGCTATAACGGAAACAAAGAAAAAAGGACAAGGAGTCATGGATCTCGATGGCAACACGTTGCTCTACAGTGGTGTACCCATATCTGAAAGAGCTAAAGGGAGCGTGGGTTGCATTGTGGCCCAAAATCAAAAAGATAGTATCAAGGGATGGAACTTTGTCTCGGAGCGCATTATAGTTGTTAAACTAAAAGAAGGAGAAACCATAGTCAACCTGGTCATAGTGTATGGGCCAAATGAGGATGAGAGAGCAGAGGTCAAGGAGGAATTCTTCGAGTTGCTTCAAAGAACAGTGGATGACTGCCTAGATGAAGTTATCATGCTTGGAGATTTTAATGCCAGAGTTGGAAATGACCATGCTAGATGGGGTGGAGTTATTGGAAGATATGGAGAAGATACTCTCAATGACAATGGAAAGCGACTCCTTAGATTCTGCAGTGAGCAGAATCTGATCATTACAAACACAAAGTTCCCCCATAAGCGCATACATGCATACACTAGATGTGAACCAACAAAGAATGAGAAGTCAGTGATCGACTATGCCATTGTTCGGAGAAGCTCATTCAAATATGTCCGAGATGTTAGAGTCTGGAGGGGACCAGAGATTGGAAGTGATCACTACCTGCTAACAATCAAAAGAACAACTGAAAGAGTTGCTCGGCCTAGGAACTGCCCAACATCATGCAAGAAACCAAGTAAACGAGCAGGAGAAATGAGCATTAGGACCTACAAGCTGAGAGAGCCAGAAATTAAGACCAGATATCACGGGCTTATTGCTGCAGTGGTGAGCAACACAGAAGAATGACCTGATGACTTGGAAACCCTCTGGATTAAATTCAAGGATATCATAAAGACAGCTGCTGCAGAAGCATGCGGTGAAGTCCAACTTGGGAACAAGAGAAAGAGGACTCCTTGGTGGACAGAGGAAGTCAAAGAGAAAATAAGAGAGAAGAAAATGGCATGGAAACAATACTTAGGAGCTAAAAACACAACAGGACAAATGGAAAAATATAGAGAATATGTGACACTCAGAACAGAAGCAAAGAACAAAGTGCTAGCAGCAAAACAGAAGTCCTGGGAAGAATTTGGAGAAAAGCTAGAAAAAGATGCACAAGAAAACCAGAAATTGTTCTATAAGAACCTAAAAAACATGAGGAAGGAAAAACAATGCCCTCTCAAATTTATAAAGGACAAGCAAGGCAAATTGCTTACTGCCCCGAAGGAAGTAATGGAAAGATGGAAAGAATATTTCTCAGAACTCCTGGATGGTGAGCATGGTGAAGCATCAGAAACGATAAACACTAGCACAGAAGAGAAAACCAAT
This sequence comes from Oreohelix idahoensis, assembly GCA_024509875.1. Lineage (NCBI taxonomy): Eukaryota > Metazoa > Mollusca > Gastropoda > Stylommatophora > Oreohelicidae > Oreohelix > Oreohelix idahoensis. The sequence goes on from JAMPIV010018906.1 coordinate 590,050, forward strand.
GATGGTGAAGATGACATAAAGATGGAAGAACTGAAAGCAGCACTGGAGAAAATCAAGATGGGCAAAGCAGCAGGGCATGATGGTATAACACCAGAAATGGTTAAGTTCATGGGAACATCAGGCGACCTATTACTCTTAAGGGTTTTACAGGCAGCGTGGTACAACAAGACCATACTAAAGGATTGGGAGATTGCCATCATAACACCAATTTTCAAAAAGGGTGACAATCGACAGTGTGGAAACCATAGAGGCATATCCCTTCTCAGTGTCCCTGGTAAAATCTACTCTAGAATCCTAGAGCAGAGACTCCGATGCCTAGCTGAGCCACAATTGGATGAGGTCCAGTGCGGATTCCGAGCAAACCAAAGTACTCAAGACCTAATCTTCACACTCAGACAGCTGAGTGAAAAGGCTATTGAGTATAAGAGTGAGATCCATCTTTGTTTCATAGATCTGGAAAAGGCGTTTGACAGGGTCCCCTGGAGCAAACTTTGGGACTGTTTGGCAAGGAAGAATATTCCAGCACCTCTGCTTCATGCTATACAGAGCTTCTACAAGTCTTGCAGAAATTATGTGAGGACAGCAAACCATAAGTCAGAAGAGTTCAGGACCACCACTAGTGTAAGACAAGGTGATATCCTATCACCTTACCTCTTCATACTCCTTATGGATGATGTCACCAAGGCATGTAAGGAGAGAACAAGAAAGTATTCAGTGGGGTACTGGAAGATGAGACAGGTCTATATTTCAGAGCTGGCATTTGCTGATGATGTTGCCCTGATTGCTAAATCAGAGGCACATCTCCAATCCAACCTGCAAGTCTGGAAGGAAGAGCTGGAGAAGAGAGGGATGGTCATAAGCAGCTCTAAAACAAAATCCAAGGTGATATCACGAGAAGAAAGAAGACATCAGATTAAGCTGGGAGAACAGGTCCTGGAGCAGGTCGACCACTTTAAATACCTCGGAGCTATTATAGACCGAAAGGGAGGCATCAAAGAAGAGTTGGCCACTCGAAAAGCAGCAGCTGGGAGACTTTTTCAGGCCATAAATTGAGGATTCCTCAGCAAGAGAGAGGTTGGTAAGAAAATGAAGATGGCTGTATACCGCTCCACCTATGTCCCAGTCTTGACATATGGATGCGAGTCATGGGCAATGACTACAACCCACAAAAGCCAGATCCAAACCTCAGAAATGAGGTATCTGAGGAAGGTGGTTGAAGTAACAAGAAGAGACATGGTCTGCAACCAGACGATACGTCAAAGCCTTAAATCCTACCCCCTGCAGACCCAAGTAGAACAGTCCCAATTAAGATGGTTTGGCCATGTCTGCAGAATGGGAGAAGATCGGATACCACGACAAGCATGGGAAACAAAGAGCCAAGGATCCAGACCCCAAGGATGACCCAGAGTCCACTGGGAGGACAACATTAGACAATCTTTGAAGGACCGAGGACTAGAATGGAACCAGGCCAGGAGGAAGACAGCCGACAGGATAGTCTGGCGCTCTCTCTTCCAAACCTCTACACCTCACGGTAGAAGGGGAACGACTAAGTAAGTATAAGCTAATTCATAGAACAGCACCAGCAAAGCATAAATCTAGAAAATGAGAAACAAACTGTACAAAAGATAATTTTCAATAACAGTAAGAATGTGTGGTTCTCCAGTGCTACAATGAACTAGTAACTGTTTTGAGTTGTGGAGGAAAATAATTGCATAAGCTACCCTCATAAGATATTATGATCATGATAAGGTTTCAGGTGTTTGATGCAATATTGCAAGTGTAGATATGTTCAATAAATGAGTGGGCTAAGGCAAACTTGTTCAGTCAATACCCTTTAGTTCCCCAAGGAGCATAGGCCTTCAACAAACACATGCCAAGTCTTACTGTCCTGTGCCATCCGCTCAAGTTCTTTCCATGTTTTCCTCATCATTTTCACTTCAGCATCTAGTTCTCTTCATGTGGTTTTTCATCTACCTCTGCATCTCTTTTCTTGAGGATTCCAGAACCAGGACTCTCTTGTAAACAGGTTTCCACAATGTGTGTCCTAACCATCACCAGCGTCTTCTTCTCAACTATTATTCCACTGGCACTTGTCTGGTTCTTGTCATCAGTTCCACATTTGTGACTGTCATACCATTTCAATCCTTCTGTTCTTTGTAAGCACCTGTTTATGAAAGTCTGTAGCCTTTTGGTGTTGTTTTTATTGTTCTCCATGTTTCTGAGCGATACAATAGGACTGACTTGACATTTGACTTGAACATTCTTATTCTCGTATTGGACTTGATTTCTCTTGATCTTCATATGTTTCCCAATGCAAAAAATGCTCCGCTTGCTTTTTGTTTTCTTACTTTGATACCATTGTCTGTCCCTCTAACTTTGTCTATATTACTTCCAAGATAGGTGTACGATTCTACAACTTTTAGTGGTGTTTCTTCAAGTTCTACCTTGTTATCATTTCTTGTATTTATTCTCATTATCTTTTCCCTGTGTATTTTCAGACCCACTTGCTGTGACATCTCATCATGTACTTTTATTTTGTTTTGCATCTGATTATTGTTACGGGACAGAAAAGCCAAGTCATCTGCAAAATCCAGATCATCAAGCTGTTTAGTCAGATTCCACTGAAATTCATTTCTGTTGTATGATGTCGATGTTTTCATAACCCAATCTATTGCTATTAAGGAAAGAAATGGAGACAACAGGTATCCCTGTCAAACTCTTGTTCTAATTCCAAAAGGTTCTGTATGTTGTCCTTGATGAAGAACTCTGCATGTCATGCCTTCAAAGGTCTTCTTTGTTAAGTTAGTCATCTTTATGGTAACTCCACAACGCCTCATCAATTTCAGAAGCAATTCTCTATCTACACTGTCAAATGCCTTTTCATAGTCCACTGATAAGGGACACTTATAGTTTACTGAAAAATAAATTAACAAATAAACTACTCACTCCATATCCCGGTTCCAGTTTTATTTTTCCACCACTGAATGCAGCTGTAGTCTCAACATGACTTGAAGTCTGAGAAGAAAGAGTGATGGACCATAGCAGGATATTTTAAACTGCATTATGGCAGCAAAACTAATGTACTCATCAACGAGATATCAAAGCTGTACTGTTGGACCCACTTCTCATCAACAAAACATATTAGAACGTAGGTGCAGGTTCCTACTAAATACCTTCTAGGCATGTAAAGTTACTAAGGCATAGATACTTGAATTACCTCTTGTATTAGCCGTGACTGACCCCAACGGCTTCCTAATATTATATAGATAACGTAGATCCACGGTAGTTACCGCCGATCCCCTTGATAGGCATTTACTGGCATACAAAAATATATCTTCAGCTGTGAATCCATTTCGGTACAGGCTAGTCACCTGTTATTGACTAGATACTCACGACTGTGGAGAACGATCATTATTATCACAATAAGTATATACTTGGCTCTTCCAACGACTCAGCACTTACGTGGATGACCACCGGCTACAACTGCTAATCCGCAGGACCGGGTCTCAATATAAAATACTTTACCCAAAACACGGGTCTCGAACTCCCAAAGCTTCACTATTCGAACTTGGGATTCTTGCTTCTCAAACCCATTCATGACGTCAACCGACTGTCTAGATACACGTGCGGACAGGATAACCCCCTATACGCCTTAGTGCACAACCGTGCGCTAATGAAATCAAACTCACCAATAAGACTTACTCTCATGTAAGTCGGTGCGTAAAGTTTATTACAGAGGTAGGACCATGTATTAATAATATAAGACTACCTTCATCTGTAAAGGAGTGCAGAGGTCTACGAAAAGGGCTCTACAGATTCCTTACCAATCCCCCCAAAAAAATTAATTATATTAATTTTTTTCTTTAATACCGACACTAGAGGTAAGTCAAGTTTACATATTCCTATTTTACCAATATATCATGATAAAAATAATAAAATATGAAATTCCAGTTAACTCAAACAACAAAAGGTATGCATAAAAGCATACATCCACAATTGCACACCTTTGGTACAATGTGGTCAATGAAATGAAATATCATATTAGAAATATTGAATTAAAACAAATGTAAACGCAAATACAAAGAAATGATGAGAAACCAATGAATAAACAGAAAAGTGATGGATATGCATTTAAAATGACAAGTGAAAAAATGAATAAAAATGAAAGAATACAATTTAAACACGTATAAGAACAATGCACTTAACTGTGTGTCTAAGTCCTTTTGAGGTACTAATGAAAGTACTAATGTTAAATTAATGTGCTTAAATACAACTATTGATAAATCCACTTAAATATTGTATAGTTAATTACATTAATCATTATTTTAACTAACTAAGTATCTAAGTTTAATAATCTAATTAATTCATTTATTTCACCCTAATAATGTTATTAATTACTTAAATACTGAAAGTTCCATTTTCCTGTTAGTGAACAGTTTATAATATAACAAATTCAGTTCCACGAAGAAATCAGAGTGGTAGAAATGTTATTTCGGTGAGAAAATATAATCCTTTTCCAACGTTATTATCTTTTGAATGTCATAATTAAGTGAATGTTATTATCACAAGGATAGTCATATACCTTAAAGTTCCATGTTATTTTGATACATAAGCATTGTAGATTTCACTTGAATGAATGTTAATGAATCTTATAATCGAGGTATCACACGTAAAAAGTTACACTAGACGAACTGTCAGTGTCCAAGTTCAGTTGTCTTTAGTGCGTAGCTGTTAACTCGATTCATTTGGACATCTTGACAAGATGTCAGCGAGAACATTCTGTGTGCCAGGTATGGATCGAATCATGAAATTAAATGGTTGTAATGCGATCGCATACCTAGTAGATTTGGCAGATTTTACGTCCTTTGTGTTGAGTGCAGTAAGAGCTTTTTGGTCTGATTCCACAATAAAGTGTGATCCAAGCAGATATCTTTGAAGTTTATTTATTGACCAAACAAGCCCGAGAAGTTCTTTATCTAAAACTGAATAATTCTGTTCAGTTGGAGTTAACTTCCGTGACACATAGAGAACGGGATGCAAGGTGCCATTATATTCTTGTAGTAAGACACTTCCCACGCCGTAATTAGAAGCATCGCTGCATAATACAAATGGCAAATTCTCGTTAGGTAACCTTAAAACAGGATGATTAGAAAAAAATTTCTTTATGATATCCAACGCGATTTGATGTTCGTTAGACCACCGAATCACGTTAGCTGCACCTTTCCTAAGTAATGAAGAGAAAGGAGCAGTAATGGACGAAAGATGTGGTATGAATTTCCCATAGTATTGTACTAGTCCTAATAGAGATCGCACTTGTTTCTTTGTTTTAGGTGTGGAGATGTTAAGGATTTTGGAAACATTACTGTCCTCTGTGTATAACATACCGCGACCAATACGGTGTCCCAAAAAAGAAATCTCGTGGAAACCCACAAATGCCTTTGATGGCTTAGCAGTTAAATTATGATCTTGAAACGTGGACAGTAATGAGTTTAATCCTTCTAAATGCTCTTCCCATGAGTCACTGAAAAGACAAATGTCGTCTATGTACGCAATGACGTTGGGATGATGAGATAGGATTCGACGCATCATGCGTACGAACGTGGCAGGAGCGTTAACTAACCCGAAAGGCATAAAATTCCATTGGAATAGTTCATGAGAACTAGAAAAAGAACAAGTAACTATTACAAGAAAGAGATGATGACTGCATAGGCTGAGTCATCAAAGAATGTGAAATCAAAATTGAATATCCGTAGGTTACTATCTGCGTGACGCAGAATCGGGAACCAATTGTAATCGGAGAGAATGGTGGTGGAAATACACACCATTGTCCCGCTCGATAGCCATGCGAGCATCTCTATTGGTCCTAAAAGTAACCACGGCGTCACCATACCTGTTATTGGTATGAGGTAACAGACGCATGAACCTAACGTCTGCCGTGTGGTTGAGAAAATCTCCTAGTGCTTGCCAACTAGTTCGCTGTGGCAGATTTTGCACAAGGATGGTGCGAGAAGATGCACCTCTACCAATATAAGTGGTATCATAGTCACAAGAATGTGAACAAGGTTGATGGGTAACATTAGCTCTCTTAGGTATATTATAATATTTATTATTTATACCTTTAGGATTATTCTGAAATGTACCATACTTTTGTACTTGATTATTATTACTTATGCCAGACAAAAGTGTAGGTGTACGGCATGTCGAAGACACCTGCTTGCTGGGCAAAGTTAAAACTTTACTGACAACCTTATTGATATTAATTTTCCCAACGGAGTTACAACTACTCTTATTTTTATTAGGAACATCATTTTCCTTTTTCACAAACGTAACTTTTTTCTTACGATCAGTTGCCTGCTGATCAAGTCGAGGGAAGGTATATGTCCCCCGGAATGACTTATTAGTCTTCACAGGTTGCGTTGAAACTTTAATATCCTTCTTAAAAATGGACGCATGTCGTAAAGGCTGTAATGCATTAGCAACAGTGGCGTAATGAACAATGGAATCATTTTCGTTGCTAGATTCCAAGATCTTATCATTACATAGCAATTTAGTAATATGTGTATGTGAAACAAATGTAGGAATAGTCGTAAATGCACGGGTATCATGTATATTTCGCTCTTCCCAATCAGCAATCTGCTGTGGGGTACACTCTTTAACCTCATGTATGCGACCAAGTATAATATCACTTATAGGTGCAGGAAGAAGGCATGCGTGAATTTTTCCTGAAAAAAATGGTGTATGAAGGTTAACTATAGCTGTAGGAAAAATCTCCACAGTCCCTCCAAAAGTCACGCACTGCACGGTCTGGCCAGTAGCACATGATGGGTCGACCAGCGAAGTCCGTACACCGATTGTGCTACAACCTGAGTCAAATAAAAGAGAGCATGGAGTGGAATTTAAAAAACCCTTATTTAATTTAAGGCTTCCTGTTCCATAGTCAGTAGCTGACGTGGCCGTACAAGCCGCTGGTAGGCTTGGTATAATTTGCCGCATCGCAGCGTTGTGATCGCCTTGGGCTGGAATGGGGTATTACTCTCATCACAAGACTTGACCTGTTCGAAATCCAGAGAACATGACATAGCACCATGTGCATTAACATTATTATCCTGTTCCTTGTTTGAATGTGTATCACTCAAAGCAACATTAGAATGTCTACGTGTATTACTCGACGATCCACCTATTCGACGCGATCGATTCTGATTATTATCCCCAAAATTGCTAGTATTTGCATTTTTGTTTACGTTAAAATCACGGTTAGTATGACCATTACCATTGTGCCATTGACCATACTGTCTATTTTGATAACCTTGTCTGTTATTGAAAGATTGTGATCTAAATTTCCCATTATGATAATAATTATTGCTTTGATTATTTCCAAAATTATTCTGATGAAAATCTCGTGATCTGTGAGATTGGCTAGAAGATACATTATATAGAGAAGTTTGACAAAATTGTTTCCCTTTAAAAGAATTGCAATTCTTGTTATTTCCCTTTCTGACTTTTCTATCTCTAAGATTCATTATCAATTTTTTCTGTTTTTCAGCTTCTATTTTCAACTCTACATAATCTGACTTCCATTTCTCATAATTCATTTTGACTTGTTCTAGCTCTCTAGCAATCCCATTCATAATATTTAAATCTTTAACTTCGAGTTCTGCAGCAGCAGTTTGAGTTAGATGTTCAACATCGATAGTGTGTTTCCTGACATGTTCTTTATTAATGGCCTTTTCTTTTTCAAGTGCCTCAATGGCATTTTGATGGCTATTCGTAAGTTCCTCAACCCTTAATTTCAAAAGAGGAATCTCAGATGTCAGTTCTTGAATCTGAGCCAAATGAGCATGACAGTCTGTCTTTATAGCCATATTTAACTTATCAAATTCTCCAATGACCTTATTCTCCTTGTCAAGTAATATTTTTACTGAGCGTACTTCATTCTCTAACTCATTTTTCTCCATGAGTAATTTTTCAATATTTATTTGTTTTTCCTGAGACACTTTCTCCTGATGACATAGCAGATTCCTGAGTTCTTGATTTGCCAAGGTAAGATCTGCTACCTTCTTATCCAAAACTTTCATGTTTTGTTCCATCGTTTTTTCCATATTACACTTTTCTCTCAAAAGAGTTACCTCAGATGTCAGGCTCTGAATTTGAGCCACGTGTGTATTGCAATCTATCTGCAAAGTAGTATTAATAGCAATAGGTTTATTTTCATCGTCACTATCTTCTTCGAAAAAATATGTTCATTAAGGAGGTCACCTCATTATCTAACTCTCTTTTCTGACCAAAAGAGGAGTCATGAAATTTCTTATTATCCTCTATCAACACCGTCACTTTATTCTTCAACTCAGCATTTTCAAAATCCATAGCCAACAACTTCTTCTCATATTCCCCTTTTTGCTGTAGCAGCTCATTCGTAAGGGCAATCTCCCTACCCTTGTGCTTCGTTATGGTTTTCTTCAACTCATCCACCTCAATAACACTACTGTCTTGAGTAGTTATTTTTCCTTCATCATAAAAAATGGTGGATAATAATTTAGCAAGTCTCACTGCTTTCTCTTGTGAAAAGCCATATTTGCACCTAAGAAAAGCAAAATTCTTGAGATCCTGGGTAATTTGAAGTAAGAAATGTTCAATGGCATATTCCTCACAACTTGAACCCCATTTACCTATTCTATCTCCCTCCCGGAGAAAATGATCCAAAATATCCATTATGTCTAATAATTTTTTTCACTCTAATAAGTGTTACTTAAAAAATATTCACTTTTTTACCATCTTATCAGAGGTACCAGTTCCTGTCCAAGAACTGTACATTAAAGTCATCATATAATAGTCAAATATATATTTAATTAATAAAGTAATCTATGCAATGAAATGTTATGAGCAATAACGTGACAGACAATAGGCACAATACTGACAAGACACGATAATCAAGACAAATGAAAACAGTCGTAGAAATCAACAAAAATAAAAATGTGGAACTAAAATAGAATGTCGGAACTACAGCAAGGTTTCTAGCCTTGAACCGGAATTATCGCTCAATTGAAACTTATAAATCAAAACCTACAGAACATCTGACAAAGAGCCCGAATCGGCTTCGAGATGAACCTCGTTTGTCAGATCGACCTCCCTACCTCCCACGAGAAACATCAAACATAGAACATGCAACATGAAACATGAATAAAAAGTAGTGGACATATTACCAAGCCAAGGCACAGCTAAACGTAAAACGGTGTAATGACAACACGACGTTTTTACTTATCTCAACCGGCTAAAAAAAAAAAATCCCTCGCATCCAGGACTGCATGTATGAGACATCTATTTGACGAAACATAAAGCCAGAGTCCAATGTCGAAACTTGACAGTTGAAGTCCCTGGGTTGTCCTTGACTTGTGATGACCGTTAGAAGTGCTGCAAGGTCCAGGATGTTGTCGCCTTGAAAGATACCATATTTCTTTTCAACCGAGTTTGAATGAAGGCTTGAGTTCGATTCCGCTAATGAAAACTGGATATTTTCAGAGCACACTGCGCCACCATATTGTTGGACCCCATCTTGTTGTTGCTACTGTTGGTGGTGGATATGTAATTGTTGGGACTGTTTATGTTCTTGAGTCAATCGTGCTAATTTCGCGAATATATTAATTCTGGATGCAGTAAAATGCAAACTCAACGTAGGCACATCAACAAGTGCCAATACTGTGATAGTCCAAACTCGTTAATTGAAAGTTCATACATTGTTTATTGACATCACATCATACGGGACGAAAACACTCAACGTTGACGGTTAATAGATAATTCGACATGATGATTATGGACGCATGTCCTCAATAATAATTCAAATAAATAGTCTCAGAAGAATCCTCCAGCAAATTCTGACTAGGTCTCTGAGTGAATACATCAATAGTCATAAAGGTCATGAAGTAGTCAGTACAAGGTTATTTTGATCACGGTTGA